>CM072519.1:61759107-61909107 GCA_036898135.1 Oncomelania hupensis
GTAGGTACGATTCAACATACGCCTGATGCATTGATCAACGAAAACGATAAACGATCAAATAGGCCTACTACACGAGATACGCTCATTTGTGATTCATTACTTATAGGCCTAAATAATGATAGTGCTAATGAGAGTGATAATGCGATGGGAACAGTTGCTCCTCAGAACAGTTGTACTTTTCTCCACTGGAATATCGGGGGGTTAATTGCAAAACTTAATGACTATAATTTTGTAAGTTATATACAATCGTTTGACTTTATATGCCTTGTTGAGACTTTTGTGAAAGATTTTAAGTCATCACTGTTTCCGGATCATACTGTTTTTGTCAAATCCTCAGTCGATCTAGGTAGGCAGGGGAGGGAATCAGGTGGTATTGTATGTCTGTTTCGTTCTACACTTATGAAATACATTCGTCATTTGGATGGTGGTGGTGCTGGTGGTGGCGGTTGTCCTGGTAATTTTCTTTCATTTATTTTTGATAAAAGATTGTTTGGTCTGTCGGCTGATGTACTGTTTGTTTGTACTTATGTTCCCCCTGATAACTCTCGGTTCTATGCGCATTTTGATATAGATAATGGGATTAATTTGTTGGAAGATTATTTGGTTGATTGCTTTTGTACGCATGGCAAAATGCCTGTGCTGTTGTGCGGCGATTTGAACGGCAGAACTTCTAATGTTTTCCCCGAGGTCTACGACGAAAGTTTGTTGTTTGATCGTACATCAAAAACTAATGACTCGAACTTTGTTCGATGTTCTCAGGATACGGTGTTAAATTCATATGGGAAATGTCTGTTAAACATGTGTAGTTCTCTAGGACTTTACATTTTGAATGGTGCTTGTAATGGCGACCAAGAGGGTCGTTACACATTCATCAGTGATTTTGGAAATAGTGTTAATGATTACTTCCTAGTCTCACATGATTTGTTTGATGCCATATTTGATACATGCCACTTGACCGTTGATGATCATACGGAGTCCCAACACATGCCACTGGTATTCACAGTATCTATACATAATAGCATTGCACAATCTAATAAGACGAAAACTGGTAAGCAAATATTGGAAAAGTTTTCCTGGAATTCTGATTGTGAGCAGCAGTATCGTGATGAACTGAAAGGGGACGAGTTCAAGGCCAAACTAGAGCATGCAGCAGGTTTGTTAGAAGTTAATGTTAATGATGCTTTGAACGTGTTCAAT
Source organism: Oncomelania hupensis (assembly GCA_036898135.1). Taxonomy (NCBI): domain Eukaryota; kingdom Metazoa; phylum Mollusca; class Gastropoda; order Littorinimorpha; family Pomatiopsidae; genus Oncomelania; species Oncomelania hupensis. The sequence continues at coordinate 61,760,305 of CM072519.1, forward strand.
GATGCAGTGAAAGACTGTGCCTCGTGTATGATGTCTAAAATCGTGTTAAATACAGGTCCCCGTAAACATGATTGGTTTGATTATGACTGTCTTCTCGCAAGGCGTAACGTGCGTCAGCTGTTAAGGAAATTTCGTAAATCATTAGAATCTGCTGATAGGCACACTTATTGCAAAGTAAGACGAGAATACAAATACATGTTACATAATAAAAAGAAATTGTATAATGACGTTTTGTTTAATAATCTTATGAATGCTGTTAAGAACCAAAAGGACTTTTGGCAGCAAATGAAGAACCTGTCTAGTATTAAAGTCCAACAGAACAATATAACAGTGGACGATTGGTTTCAGCATTTTAAATGTATCCTAGAAAAAGATGATTTTATTGATTGTGTTGGTGTTGATGATGATGTTGAAAATAATGATGACGGTGGTGGTGGTGATGATGAATATAATAATAATGTACTTGATAGACCTATATCCAAAGATGAAGTTATTCTTGCAATTAGAAAACTTAAAAATAAAAAAGCTGCTGGACCTGATAAATTAATTGGTGAATTTTTCAAATTTTCTGGTGATACAGTAGTTGAATTTCTGGTAAAATTATTTAATACATTGTTTGATACAGGTAGTTATCCTGAAAATTGGTGTAAATCAATAATTTTGCCGTTATTTAAGAAAGGTGACATAAATGACCCGAATAATTATAGAGGAATTTCTCTATGTGATGTTAGCAGTAAATTATATGGTTCTATTATTAACAGTAGGCTTCAAGATTGGATAAAGTTAAATAACATAACGGGTGAATACCAAGCAGGATTTAAACAAGATTACTCTACTATGGACCATATTTTTACACTGCTTGCTGCTGTGCAAAAACAATTCTCAAGTAATCGCAAATTATACGTTGCCTTTATTGACTTTGAAAAGGCTTTTGATAATATTTCTAGAAAATTACTTTGGCCGATTTTGATGAAGAATGGTATAAAGGGTAAGCTGTATCGATGTGTTAAAAATATGTACTCACATGTCAAGGCTCAGATAAGATGTGGTGCTACGTTTTCTGATTTTATTTACTGCACAAAGGGCGTGAAGCAGGGAGATGTATGTAGTCCTATTTTGTTTTCTCTTTTTATAAACGAGCTAGCTCTTGAAATTATTAATAATGGTAAACATGGTGTTGCTTTATCTGCTGAAGTCATTGAGTTATTTATTTTGCTTTTTGCAGATGATATTGCCTTAATGGCTGAAACAGTTGTTGGTCTGCAGTCACAGTTAAATAATTTATATTCTGCTGCGGCAAAATTACAGTTGAAAGTCAATATGGGCAAGAGCAATATTGTTGTTTTTCGTAAGGGTGGGTATTTAGCAGCTCGTGAAAAATGGTATTTTGGTGCTCAGAAAATGGAAGTAGTAAATTCATACAAATATCTTGGTTTATATTTTTCCACTAAGTTGAGTTTTAATTTTGCTTGTCATGACCTGGTTTCTAGAGCAAAACGAGCTGTATTAAGTATTTTAAGTAGTCTATTTAATTTGATAAAGCGTCTGTCCATGTTTTTATTAAATTGTTTGATGCACAGGTTCAACCTATTGTTCAATATGGTGCTGAAGTATGGGGTCTGACTTATTCAAAAGTTGTGGAAAAAGTGCATTTGTTTGCTCTGAAACGATTTCTTGGTGTTGACAGACGTACTCCCAATGATTTAGTATATGGGGAATTTGGACGTTATCCAATCTATTTAAATTCCTATGTACGTTGTATAAGCTTTTGGCTAAAATTAACTAGAATGAATACAGACAGACTGCCTTATAAAGCATATGTGATGTTGCAAAACTTAGATAGCAAAGGTAAAAGCACATGGGCAACAAATATTAGATTATGTCTGAGTCATTATGGCTTTCATTATGTCTGGCTATATCAGGGTGTTGGATGTGTAAAGTCTTTTTTGTCTTGTTTCAAACAGAGAATCATTGACTGCCGTTGGCAAGACTGGAATAACCATATTCAAACTAGTGACAGGTTTGAGGCTTATCGCACATTTAAAACAACGTTTTTAGAAGAAATGTATCTTTCTGTAGCAGTTAATAGGCATGTTTTGAAGGCTCTTGTAAAATTTAGAATTGGCGTATCCAGCATTGCTGTACATTCTCATAGATACAGTACTATCATTGTGAATAATGTGTGTCGTTTATGTACGTCTTCTGTAGAAGATGAAGTTCACTTTGTACTGTGTTGCTCGGCTCTTCAAGATTTAAGACACGATTTTATTTCTCCAAAGTTTTTTAGACACCCATCGAAATTTAAACTTGCATTGCTGTTGGCATCAAGGAACGTGAACACTCTGTGTAATTTGGCAATATATTTGTATAAAGCCTTAAGACGACTAGATCACGCTAGCTCATGATTGTAATGATTGTGTACATATCTGACTTTGTGTGCGTAATATTTGTAACTTGTAGTATTGTTTGTTTTTGTAAACGCCCCCGTTCCATAACGGGCATTGGCCTTTCTTGGAAATAAAATAAATTCTAATTCTAAAATAAATTCTAATTCTCTCTCTCTCTCTCTCTCTCTCTCTCTCTCTCTCTCTCTCTCTCTCTCTCTCTCTCTCTCTCTCTCTCTCTCTCTCTCAAGTGAATGCATGTCTCCATAGAAAAAAAAACCCACGAACACATAACATTTCATTACGTGTTATTTTCCCCTAGTCTTGTAAATTGTTGTACTTTGAACTTTGCTTAAATGTCTCGTTTGTTGCTTTGTTTTGTGAAGTCCTTTTAAACTTGACTGTATTTACTCTTTGTTTGATTGTGTGTTTACATTCAGTTTGTTTGTATCACTGTATGTGTCTACTGTGTGTATCATATCGATTGTGTGTGCATGTAATGTGTCTCTCTCTCTCTCTCTCTCTCTCTCCCGTTTTTAAAATACATTCAGTTTCAGCAGGAATTTTTGTTAGGCATAAAATACTTATGCACAGCGAGCAAAAGTAGTTTCTAATAGCGTGCACGCGTGAGGAACAATTGGTCTGGCTACATGTACAGCACTAGCACTGCAATAGGCTTGGTTAAAATATGTATAAGCTCTACAGCTAGCACTAAATGCTTGTGCTACGCGCCAGTACTGCAGTAGTTGACCGTCTCTCTGAACTGGCTACGGGCGGTTCAGCCAGCGTGCAGGGATCATAAGAGGCAGAACAAGGGTTGTAAATAGCTACCGTCTGAAAGGACCACTTATAGACAGGCGTGGATGATGATGATGATGATTATGTCGAATATGTTTACTTGAAAAACGCTCATGCAAATACAAATGCTGTATGATGCATTCTATTTAACAAGGTATTCTGGCACAACCTTAACCCCACCTTGCCCCTCACCATCTCACTGCCAATCTCCCCCTCACTCCCCACCCCCACCCACGCACTCCCAACCCCACACGGTGACACAAATCCAAACATTTACATAAACATTCTACTGCAAGCCAGGCACACCAAAAAAAATTTGAAAATTTCAAAAATTTGAAAATTTCCAAAATTTCAAAATTTCCAAAATTTTAAAATTTCCAAAATTTTAAAATTACAACTAATGTTGGGTAGGTTGGGTTTGGGCGTGCCACAGGCTGCGACTACGCCTTTCCCAGGCAGGGTTCATACTCAAATTGTTGTAAAAAATTCAAGGAGTTTTCAAGGAGATTTCAAGGAGTTTTTCCAAAAATTCAAGGAGTTTTGAAAAATTATAAACATACGTAAGAATTGACAAGTAGTCAAAATAAAGGATAAAATCTTGTACCCAGTGATATCCATAAATTGTTTGCAGTCATGAATCTGATGGTGATACTGATGTTGATATTAATTATGAAATCTAGACACATAAATATTGCATGTCGATGAAGTTGCAGTTATAATGAAGATGCAGATTACAGAGTCTATACCCATTTAAACAATAATTGTGAAGCCTGTTGTCCTTAGACACAAGTTAGAGAACTGTAAAAAGTCAGAAAGAGGTACCACCACCGGCTAATACACTTTATACAGATGAATGAGTTTTCAGTTATTTCAGTTTTTCCATCTCTTAATCTGACGGGAAATCTTCTCCAACTGGATCTTTATTTCCTTGGATTTGCTCCTCAGCGCATTTGACTGAGTCAAGAGTCTCAGCGCACCCTTCCTCTATCTGCTTGTTCAGCAAGCTTGTCTGCCTCTTGAGTCAGGTGCTGAGCATCTTTCTCCATTCTTCCTTTTTTTTCTTCTCTTAAATCAGCAACAGTCTTCCTGTGCCTTCCTCTTCTTTGCCGCTTGTGCCTGTTCCTGGTCTTTCTTTTGTTGATCAAGGTGGTCGTGATACTTTCTCCTTACAGAAGATGCTGATAATAGCAGCTCCTTGGTGATGTCCACCTTGTCGATTCCACCAATCTTCCTGATACCGTTCAGCACTTGTCGGTGAGCAACCAAGGACTGCTGGAAGAAATTTTCAGTGCTGGTCTCTTTGTTGATTGAGAATCCTCTCTCCACATTTGCTTGTCCATGGGACAAAAGTAACAGCTGCCTCACAACAGCCCAAAGATCCTGAGGGCCCGATCTTGATAGTCCTTTGTTGCTTTCATGTGTGTGCTGAACAGCTGGTCAAACACATCACTTTCACGTCGATAATTTTCTGGCAGAAGCGGCAGAAACATGCATGCTTGTTCTTTTTCTTTTCAAGCAGCCACCCTGCATATTCAGATTTCGATAACCACAAAAGATTCAACACACAATCGCCTCCAGGCATTTTTATCCCTTCAGTAATCGAATATGCGCGGTGTCGCTGTCCTTTTCGCTGTTTTCGTACTTTCTGTATGAGCGGAAGAACGAATGTACCGAGAACTGCGCATGCGCGACACCAAGGAAATGAACAATTTGCAGTGGAGGTTACTTCCCTTATCATTAGCAGACGACAAAAGTTACGATCGTCGAACAACACAAATAATATTATAATTTTTGTTTTATTAAGTTTTATTTCTCAATGGCTTTTTTTTTTGAAAACTTGACAATAAAATCTCTAGGTCAAGCAATGGATAGATACACTGGTTGAAATTTCAAGGAGTTTTCAAGGAGCTGAGGCAATTTGGCTATTTTCAAGGAGATTCAAGGGCCCTTGAACAAGACATGGAAAATTCAAGGAGATTCAAGGAGGTTCAAGGAGCGTACGAACCCTGCCAGGGGAGGTGGCCCACAATTTCCCAATAAAAAGGGACAATAAAGCATTTTTGTAAAAAATAAAAAATTTTAAAAAAAAGGAAAAGAAAAAGAAAGACAACTGTAACAAAAACATCAACAAAATGAAATAATAAGCTATCTATATCCTTCGGTAGCGAATGAGTTTCACTGTACAAATGATTTGGGACCACTTTCTGTGAGTGACATCAGCAGTTTATGCAGTCATTAGTAGGCAAAGATAAAAGTTCATGAACCTTCACTCTGCACACTGGCTGGGAGTTCACAAAAACAGACATTTCCACAAATATTTTGTTTATTACACAGCTTGTATGACATCCAAAATGATATGATTTTGTGTAATGGGCCTTACCCAACCATTTTAGACTGGTTTTGAGACTTAGAGCATACTTTGAAGCGAGGTACTGGAAGTAAGTCAAGTCCATCTGCTACGGCCAAACCCGTGGAGTAAGAATTATCGGCTCGCGGGCTGGTAGGAAAAGAAAAAGCATGACGAAGAGACTTTCACATTTTACGAAAGCTGCCTAATACGAAAAACAGAGTGAAACTCACGTAAAATTCAATGCGAATGGTCCAAGTCCCATAGGTAGGCTGGTCAGAAAGCATGAATTCTGCACTCACCAGACCTGAAACACACACGCTTACAAACATTAGTGAAATGATTAGATAGATATTCAGTGTTTATAAGGTCCAGCGGACTGCCAACAGCCGAATCAGGACCACAGTGTTGCCCAGAGTCATATATACCCTATTGTCCACACAATAATAATGGGTAGCACAGTGGTGTAGCGGCTAGGGCACACGCTAGCAATGTTTCATGCTGAGCAACACCAGAGGTGCAGGGGTTAGTACTTGGATGGGTGATCATACTTGGAAGGCAAACGACAAACGACGCCTCGTCCAGCCAGCTGTGAATGGGTACTTGGATCTGTTTACCACCGTGGAAGGTAACGCAGCGAGGAAGAGGAGATAGCCACTGCCCTCATTAAGCTGGCCTAGAGAAAAGGAAAGTTCCAGGACACCTCCCTCCCCAACGACTGAATGGTTATGGAAACACCTTTACCATTACCACACAATAACAAATGTACTGGTATACAACTCACATCCCCCTACGTTTTGATACAACTGCTTTAAAAATTAAATAAAAACTGCCAATCTTCACTATAAAATTTAAATTTAAAAAAGTGTTAGTATTTTTAGATTTTTTTTTTTTTTTTTTTTAAGTGCAATAGATAATTCATTTCAGAAGTTAGCAACTCTGTTAAAAAAACAACAATAGGACTTTCTCAGGTTCGTATTATAATGGTATTTAATGGCTAAAGTCAACCTAATTTCAACATTGGTTTCCTTGCAATTAGAACAGGACCGGTTTGCTCCATTATGAAGCGACGTCCGACTGAATTTTTGTTAGTCTTACCCCCAGCGTTAGTCTGCGTGGTAATCCATCTCCTGACAGTCACATGGTTTGGGTCCTACACAAACACAGAACGGCACACTTTTAATGCAAATAAAGTACAAAATCTGCTGTTTGGTGTTCAAAGCGTTCACCGATAGGGCCCCCCAATATTTATCAGATCTCCTTCACATCTACACACCTTCTCGCACACTCAGATCCTCTGCTGACACTAGACAGTTGAAAGTTGAGTGCTTCAATAGGAAGCAACATGGGGCTAGAAGCTTCTGTTGTTCTGCCCCACCACTCTGGAACTCCCTGCCATTCTCTGTCAGACACTGCACTTCCCTTGACTCTTTCAAAAACCAACTGAAAACATTTCTCTTCACACAGCACTACAACACCCCGGTTTAAAATCCTTTCGTTCTCACAGTCTGCCACTTCCCCCCCCACTTCCCCCCACCCCTCTTCTAACAGACCAATATTACATTTTAACAGTATGGTATGTGACACTGGTGTATGTGTTCGTGTCTGAGACTGATAGTTGTTGTGCATGTATCTGTTTTGCTATGTACATTTGTAGTCTCTGTCCATGTTTAGTTGTGTTTATATGTTGATTGTAATATATATTACTTTTGTAAAGGGCCTAGAGCCATTGGTTAGGCACTTAAAAATTTACAGTTATTATTATTATTATTATTATTATTATTATTATTATTATTATTATTATTAATGCCAAGGTTGTCATCATGAAGTTGCGGGCAGAAAAAGAGTGAAACGCGGATCATATTTAGATGCTGTCATTTAACTCAAGTCCTATATCTTTAGGCGGTTTTATCTTTTGTTTAACATGAATTGATTGGTCTCCCTAGACCATATTTAAATATTTATTTCAGTCACATTTTATCGAGATAAAGCTCTGCCTGCAGAATATACTTACATCAACATAAATGGTCATTGATCCATGTTTCGGCATCAGGTCTGGTAAAATAGGAACCACTCGGAACTGAACTGAAAATTACAACAAGTCGACATACTGGAGATACGTACTGAATGACCGATAATGAAAACACAATTGAAATGCTGTAAAACGTAATATTTTTTAGAAAATATAACACAAAATTATTGAAAAAAATTCTTCACTTTTTTTTATTAATTTGTGAACATAAACAGGTTGAAAAAAATGACATGATAAGCACGATACAAAATAATAATAGTGACGTCAAAAACATGTGTTGGTATCATAATTTGTTCTTTTTCTTCTTCATATACACACACACGCATTCACGTGCACACACACACACACACACACACACACACACCCACACACACACACACCCACACACACACACAATCTCTCTCTACAAACACAGATACACGTACATACAGATCTCTCTTTCTAAAACACTATAATTACAGAATATATAAATCCCACATTGTCAAAAGGCAAGAACAACAATGCAACACAATCAAAACAATAAACTGAAAATTGGAGAGAATAAAAATGCTAATATATGCGGTATGGTATTAATCTATTTACAAATTTAGTTTCTGACTAATTTAGTTTCTGACCCACTTACTTGCTAGGTCTCATGTATGGGGATGATGCATACAACAACTTGCCATTTACATATTTAAATTTAGCCCTGCTTATAGCATGACTAACTGAACAACACAGAAAGCAACACGTGGCAGTTTGCTGCATGCCAATAATAATAATAATAATAATAATAATAATAATAATAATAATAATAATAATAATAATAATAATAATAATAATACATCAATTTATACAGTGCACATATCTCACCTAAAAACGTAATTCAAGATGCATTGTCATGCATTAGAACACATAAACATGTAATAAAACAATGATACATTGAAAAATGTGTAAGTATACAATCTAGTCTGACCTTTATCGCCTTGTCGATACAGAGGCTTGTTCATCTGGATAAACAGGGACGCTTGCTTTGTGCTGAACTCAATGTCGGTAATATTCTGGAAGATGTTGCCAAAGGTGCTGCCCTCTAGAGTCCCTTCCAGGCGAAGTCGATAGTTCCCTTCTGGCGTGTTTTCGGGCACCTAAGAACGCCCACAATATAACGTTAATGGTTCCAACGTTTTTTTTAAACACACATTTCTTGCCTCTACTGTTCACAGAACCAGTTATTCAGATTTAACCTTGTTCATTTATTATTTACCACGGGCCAGACACACATACACACAAATATTGTTGCAAACACGAACAAAATTAATGGATGACGTACGAGGTCATGAAAGAAGATTTTCCTTTTCTCATGATCAACTTCATGAGGGTGTTGCTCATCTCTTCTCCCTCAGCTTACCTTCTCTAATGCTAATGATTGGGGCCAGGCACCCATTTCCAGCTGGACTGATGTGAGTTGTGCTCTGTTCTGTTATTTCTGCCATTCAGTGCATGGTCCCATGCTAGGTGGTAATCAGACGCAGCAAAGCTTAACCCTGAAGCAGCAGGTTGTGCTCTATTGCATCAACCCCAGACATGTCTGTGTGACATAGAGTTGTGTGCCATACAAGTAGACAGTGGATTGGATTACTGAAGTTAAAAAAATGTTCACTTCCAATTTCTTTTTCCAAAATCTTTCTACCAAACACAACAACAACAACAAACTTTTTAAAACCAAGTATGTGGGAGCGATGCAGTAGCACAATGGTTTGGACACACGCTAGATAATGTTTTGTGAAGCAACTTCAGAGACTGGTTAGAACTTTTATGGCTTACCATGTTTGCAAGGCAACCATCGAATGACACAAAAATAATAAAACTGGCACACGACACACTCCAGTACACCCAGCAGTGAAAGGGTACCTGCCTCTCTTTAGAACGGGGATGGTAAAACAGCGAGGGAGAGGAAAATGGGCACTGCCCTCATTAAGCTGACTCAGAGAAAAGAGGTCTCAAACACCTCTCTCCACAATGACCAAAAGGTAACGGGAAAATATTCATCTTCTTTTTTTCCTTTAAAAAAAAAATAAATAACTTGGACATTAAAGATCATGCATATCCAAGGCAGCGTGAGTTAGATCCTGTTTTTGGCCCAGTGCCTTGAGCAGCTCTTTAAACTGGTGAAGTGTAACATAAGATTAACAAATTGATGACTGAATGGTTCATTAAACTTTAGCATACTAACTTTTCTGCTCATTTCTTTCTCTTGCCACTGGTCTTTTTTGTAAGTACACATATGTTTAGCATGACTCACTTCACTTGATGACCTATTCACAACTTTCCGGCACCTCTCATAAAAACTCGTGGGTATCGCCATTATAAATTAAAACGAGGTTATATGAAACCAAGATCCGGTTTGGCTTGTTTTGCTTTTATCAAAGCTAGATGCGTGACTTTTAAATATGGCAAATTGCCGAAAAAAAGACGATTGTTAGAGCCAGAAAACGAGTGGGATAAGTATAAAAACGGTGGAGGAAGTACATGCTCAGTGAAAGAATGCAAAAAACAATCGTAGAGGCCTGTATTTGTGGCGACTTCGGAGGTGCGTCGATCATCGACAGAAAGTGAAACAGGACCTGAAAACTCTTGTAGTTTTCCATAGCTTCGCCGTCGCAACCTTCACAAAACACGAAGTAACTGACTATGTTAGGCTAGCGTTGTGGCCAAGTGGGCTAAGGCGGGACTAACTTGCCTTGTCCACAAGCCAGAAACCAATGGCGCCTGACAGGTGTGGGTTCGAGCCAGCATCTGGGCGTTATGTTTTTCCGAATATTTTTCAAAAATTCACAAATAATGTTAGGTAGGTAGGGGTTAGGCGCGCCACTGGCGATAGAAAGGGATAATAAACTGCAGCAAAAAAAATAAAAATATGTGAGGGTACGATACAGGTGGCCAGTGACACATGTTATTATTCTTGAATATTTGGAAATAACTCACTAAAACACGCGGAGAAAAAAAAACGGAAGTATTTTTCATAGAGGGGATTCCCGTTGGTGCATAGGATAGCAGAAAAGTGTGAATTGCTCAGCCAAATAAAGTCCTATTTTCAGGAAATTTTGAGTGTGGTTGGGTGAATGTTTTGTGTATCATGTCCTATGACCATATTTGTCTAATATTGAATATATATTGTGGGAAAATATAAAATGGTGAAGAAAAATAAATCTTTGAGCCACTTGTGGTCACATGCATCGGATACCTCTTCACCTTTGGAAGAAACAGAAGAAACATCACTCACTTCAACATCGTCCAATGTATTTCTCTGCAAAAAGTAAGGTAAAAACCATGATACATGCACTGAAAGGTTCAGCCGCCATTTTGAAAACAGGAAGTGAAGTTGTGAGCATGCCCAGATCTTCGTAACCATGGTTGCGAAGGGAGAGTTTTTGGTAGGCATCTGATGGCAGGACATGTAGCCAGCAGTGAATGAGGAGAGAGCGGACGAGGGCTTTGCTTCTGGTACCACCGGTAGCATGCCAAAGGTTAAATCTTGTTTTAGGCACAGCGCCTGGAGGAGAACAAACCACAATTCCTCTTGACTAAATGGTTCATAAACAAACTCACCAAAAGTTGCATGATCCTGCTGGATGGCCTGTCAAAGACAATCTCTGTGGACGCCAGCTCAGACAAGCCCTCGTCGGTGATGGCCACGCGCACCACGATGCCTTGGTCCACGCCGTACTCCATGCGCAGGATGGTAGCAAAAACCTGCACCACCTGTCCAGCACGCATGCGTCGTGGGACCACCACCATGTAGATACTGTGCACAATGTATCATAAATCAACCGTCAGTTCCAGTCAGGGGCTTAGTTCCAGGTTGAAGGTATTTTGAGAAAGAAAAAATCAAGGATGATATTGACACAACAACATGATAACTAATATAGCTACCCCTTTTTTACTTTCTCTAAAATTACTTTATTAACTAATCTTCTGCCCTTACAGACAAATTGTGTCCATCTGGGCCAAGCACCATCATATTGGTACACTTTGGTAGTGTGGGCTTACCAGGTGTTATAAATCTTCATCATCATCATCATCATCATCATCATCATCATCATCATCATCATCATCATCATCATCATCACCAACCCTCATTCATCCTTCTCCTCCATCATCACCACCATCATTATCATCATCATGATCCTTACGGTGGTCTTGTTTTCCTGCATGCCTCCTGAGATCCCAGGTGACAGATCTCAGCCAGTGAAACCTTTCCCTCCTGACCTTCAACCTGTCCCAGCATGCACAGCAGGCACGCTGTCAATGTGGTGGTGATCCACACCCACATCTCTCTGTGAAGAATGGGGACAAAGTGAACTAAATATTTCTATTATTCCTTTATTACTTTTGCATAACTGTTACGTAGCATTTCTTTTAGTACGTGAATATATTTGGCTGACTTGAGTTAGATCCTGTATCGGCCAGCACCTTGAGCAGCTCTTGAGCTGGAAAAGCGCTACATAAGAATAATTAAATAAATATTTTAAAGTTTTAACATTGTTTTTCAGGTTTTGAAATATGCTTTTGAACTTAGTTTTATTAGTGAATGGCTGTATATAAAAGCTTTATTATTATTATTAATATTATTATTATTATTATTATGTACCAGAGACACATTACAGGCATCAATTCAATCAATTTATTTAAAGTCTGTTAACAAATTAAGTCAATTTAGGCTTTAAAAAAACAAAACATACAGCAATGATCATACCATGCCAGTTTGTTTCAAATAGCCCAGCATAACCTGTGAAAAGAATGCATTATTTCTATCACTTTCTTTTCCCCTCTCCCCCTTCTCTTGTCTCACCCTCATTTCTTTTAGTGTAAGGAATTGTCACTTTTTCCTAACTATCTAGTGTGGTCGGCAGAAATTTCCACCTTTTTGGTTAAGCCTTTGTCTGGTTTGGTGTATTAGTTGATGAAAAAAATGAGCCCAAAAGATCAGCATGCTGCTCAATGATGCTGAAACATGTTGCATGAATACCCAACACTAATATATTTGTGTTTAAAGATAGCAGGATACGGTTCAATGTAGTCAAAGCGGCCATTTACTGCCGCTTCATCTTTGTTTGATCATTACTGATTATGTGTACTTTTTACCTTGATATGAACACATCATCATCATCATCATCATCATCATCACCCTCATTATCATTACCCAAATTATGTTTTACAACAACAGTTCCCTACTTTTATATTTTACTATTTTAGGGAGAAAATACCATAATATATTTTCTTAAAATTCAGATCTAACCTTTTTTGTGTCTACGTGTATCCCAATGAATTAGATCTATAAATGTGTGTCCTTTACATTTGAAGTGTTGTAAGCACATACAATTGTGTTATAATTGGCATAAAAACTTCATATCAGAAGATATATAAGCCATTATAGTGTTTTTCTTATAATTTCTCATTTCCATTAATAGCATTATGGCATAAAATATCAAAATACATATAATTCTAGATCTATTGTAATATCTAGCACCTGTGTCAATGACAGCTTAATTATCCTACAGGTAGTATACTCCTCAAACCAGGAAATGACTGCAGCGTACAATTTAAAAAGATCTTCCACAAACTTGTGCACCAAAAAAGCCCAAAACTCTCTTACTAACCAACCAAATAAGTTAGTCACACTGTTGCAAAAGCTTAAGTTCAGTCATGTATACACTAATGAAAAAAAAAAATCACCTGAAAACTAATTAATTCCCCAAATACAAACTGCAATGAATTTTGAGTCAAAGCTTCCGGTGGCTCCAATGGCGCACTAACAGCCTAACCATACTGAGGCTGCTTATCAGCAACTGATAAGTCTAAATTAACCTGCATCTTATTTTTAAATAAATAAATCACCAAAAGGCATCTGCCTACTAAATAACAGATGATTTAAACCTTTGAAATTAAAATAAAACGTTATTTTAAAAAAAAAAGGTTTATTGAAGAAAACAACAAAGTTCTATTAAAAGCTTATGGATTTGTGTCGAGAGAGATAAAGGACCTTAGCAACTGTGGCATGATAAAGGCATGCATGGAACAGCCGCCATGACAGATCATTGTAGGACTGTATGGGCCATTCACCAACCTCTATCAGGACAATGGCCTGGCTAAGCAGAAGAGAGGTCTATCTCGTGATAAAACCAAGCAAGCCACTTGAACATTTCCATTCAAGATAAACTTTTCTGGCTAGCGTCATTGGCAATATCAACATTGGAAAAGGATAAACGTTGTGTTTTGATTGATTGCATATAGTGAAATGCAAAATAGCTGGTCATGCATGTAGTGCTGCTCAACATTTAATTTTTTTTAACCAACTAAAAAAACAACTTTCCTTTTTTATTTCTTTCAGACAGACAATATTTAATAACATAAAATACAAACAACAAAATTCTGTAACTAGTGTAAGTTACCTAGTCCCTTTACATACCCCACGCCCTCATCTATAATATTCCACCCTACTTCCCCACCCCTGTTAACAATATAATCTAACCCAAATATATCATGTCCAAATTTGTGGAACAGAAAAAGTACGAAAAGGAACATCTGCATTATTCTGAAGCAAGTCCGCATCCGTCTACACTACAATAAACGATTGATGGAGCCTTTGGAGGTGACTGTGGTGGAGGATGAGGTGGTTACTGGTGTAAACACAACAGTAATCACGAAAAGATACCAAAATTTTGACGCTAAAACTATATGCAGTTCAGTAAACATAAACGGTCAGTCTGGACTTTCATACCAAATTGCACGCCAGTGCCATGCTGATGAACTGCTCAAAGCTATGCTCGTGTTGAAAATACAAAACTTTCCCCCAAAAGTCAAGGGACGTCACTTCTTCTTTTGTGAAGGAGTCAATGTAAGTGTGTCGGCTTACGAGTGTCGTGTCGTGTCGTTTGGAACGCTTTTCTGTTCCTCTATCAGCAAGGTATTATTTTAAAAAAAAAAAAAATCTGCAATCTGATTCGCGTATTGTGAGTACAATTACCACAGGTGGCCCATGCTGTTTGAAGTTAGTTTGATTTTACAGTTGTGTGCGCTGAGTGTGGGACTGGGAGTTTGAGTTTGTTCGTGTGCTAGTGCCACCAAAATCAGTAATATTATTTATAACATATAGGCATAACTACAATAAGTTGAATAACATGTACATAATTCTAGTACTTTGGTAAAACTTCCAACTGTAATGCCAGGGATCGGTTTCGTTTTGAGTACGTTTGATAATATTGTTGTTCAGTGTTACGCTAAATTACTTTTGATGTATGCACTATTTTGCACTTTGCATAAGGAGCAGTTTTTTGTCTTGTCTTGCTGTAGGCTATATATGCCCACAATCAATCGTGTTGATCATTATTGCACTTTTTACCAAGGTGCATGCTGGATGTGTTCTTGTTACCGGCACTCACTCGTCTATGACATGAGCATCAGGATCTTTAAAATCTGTTATGATGGAATGTATGTGACACAGACTAGACCTCGGTTTATACTCTCTTCTGAAGGAGTAGGAAACGGGAGTAAAGTGTCTTTCCCAAGGACACAACACAATGCCCCGGCCTGGGCTCGAACCCGGTACCTTCCGATCCGCAAACCAACGCTCTAACCATTTGGCCACCGTGCGAGCACAATCCTTGTGTAACATATGATATTGTTATTATTCCGCAAAGTGATCGTAGCCTAATCTTTTTATATTAGCATCTATTAAAAAAAAGGATACATTTAATAGTGAAACATTTAAAGTGTTGCATCTGGGCAAAAATAATTCTCAGAAAGCAGGGCTCGAAATTAGCGGGGGCCCGGGGCCAAAAACCCGCAAAGTTGATATCGGGCTCGGAAAGTTGAAAAACGAAGGGCCCGCTTGGCCCGCAAAATAATTCGTCTGCTACAGCTAGCTCTACTCGGCAGTTTCGTATTTGGGCCAAGGGAAGCAACCCACACCGGTGCCCTAAATTTGGACAGAAAAAAAAAACAGAGAAAAGAAGCGAAAACCCTTTAATTTTGCACTCAAAAGTTTAATATACACTTCACTATCTTTTTAATATAATAAACAAAAGGCTATGGCACAACATAAGCGCAAAATGTCCATCTTTGCAAGTACGAAAGTATGGCTACATATCGTCGCCATACAGTTGCTAAAACAATCGGCGATTGCGTTTTTCCAATTTTTGGGAAGCGAAAGACGCCAGAAGAAAACGTCCGCGAAAGGAAAGAACAAGAAAAAGAGAGAAAAAAGAAGTATGAAGAGGAAAAAAGATCATGGAACTACAATGAAGGGTGGAAAAAAAGATTTCCATGGCATGGCCTTGAAGTGAACGAAGAAGAGTACTGTTAAGTTTAGTTCCCTTTCATGGTTTTGTTTTGAACTTTTGTGCATTGAGGTCAGATTTTTTGTTAGGTTACTCATATTAAAAATTTAATGATGTGTATTGTGCAATACTCAGTCACAAAACTGAAAAGTATTATACAAGAGACTCACTTGATTTTTTTCTATTTTGTTTAATGGCCATTTCAGGCTCACTAGTCACTGGAATATGTGTGTCACTGAATGTGTGTGTGTTTTTTCCCCCCTTTTTTTGTTGGTAATGTTTGAAAGTGAAAGAAAAGGCAAATAAAAATGACATCACTCAGCACAATTGGAAATTCCATTGTTTTTATTTTAGATTATCAGACAAATTGTACTTTCTACTTATATTGTCAATAATTCTTTTGTTTTTTTTGTTTGCATTATTTTTCAAGTTGGGCCCCGAAAGTTGCTTGTGGGCCCTCAAATTTTTCAATCAAGGGGCCCGGTGGCCCCCAAAGAAAAAAGTTAATTTCTAGCCCTGGAAAGGTGTAAGATTGAAACGATTGGTGCTGAGAGGGATCTTGGAGTGATCATGGATACAGAGCTCCGCTTTGAGAATCACACTAAGAGTGCTGTTAAGAAAGCCAACAAAATATCAGCTCAGTTTATAAGAATCATAAGTAATAAATCCAAGGACATCATGGTCCTCCTCTTTAGTTTAAGGCTCTTATATGACCCATCTTGGAGTACGCTAACCCAGTCTGGTGTCGATACTTGAGGAGATATGTTGACTTGATCAAGAGTGACCAGTGCAGATTCACCAGGAAGATATGTGGAATGGCAGTACTCTCTTAAGAGGAAAGATTGATGTGACTAAGGTTGCCCAGTTTAGAGTTAAGAATAAGAGAGGGTGGGGTGATTTAATCAAAATTTTAAAGATGTTGGTATAACATGAGGTCACAAATGTAAACTTATTAAAACTGTTAATAATACTTGCAAATTTGAGTGGTAACCCCTTGGAATAACCTAACTGCTGAGGCTGTGGATGCTAAATCATGCAATATGTTCAAGAACTGTATAGACAGTTTATTTAAGGATAGCATATACTCCACCAATTTGGAGTCTAAAAGGTTCTAAATTGGTAGGCACTGAGGCCAAGGGTATGGGTCTTGAGACTCTCATCAAGATTTAATTTGAGGGCCAAAGGCTGTTAGCCTATATGCTGAACTATGCTATGCTATGATAGGTCATTTTTGTGTAACTGTAAGTCTGCTGGACAATTAACTTAAGGATTGAGGAGAAATGAAGCTGATAGTATCCAGTGATATGGTTGTACAATTTTAAGATCTTAAAATTTAATGATTCTTTGATTGAATCATTTATGTTTTACCTTTTGGCTTTTACAAGATATATGATGGGTGGTATACCCTGGACGTGGTTGGTCATTGGGGCGTTCACTGCCTACCTGGGCTACACAGGATGGGTGATGTTTCATATCTTTCATCCTGTCCCATGCAGTCCAGCAAATGGTGCAGCTTGCATCCAATCCTACCTCACCAAAAATAAACAGATGGAGGTAAGATATTAATATAAATTTATTTTTGACATTAACTGGTTTATAAGTTTGTAGCTGAATAAAAATGAACTGCAACTCTGTGTTGCTAGTTTAAGATTTCTCATTGATTATCTAGTGTTTGGCCACTAACCTTTTAATGTAATATATTTTTGTTGTGATGGCTTTGAAATGTTTAAAAAAAAAAAGTCTAAATCTGTTTATTATTTTCCCTCATGCTGCTTTGACATTACAATTATTAAATTATTATTATCACTTGTGACTTGTAAATGTGAAAGAATATTGCTTTGTTTTGCCTACTTTATAAAGTATTTTGTGGGCTGGTGAAGTTATGTATTGATATGTAGAGCATAGCCTGGGTCTTGTGTATTGCCCACAACATGATGGATGTGCAGGTTGCTTGAAATCCCTCTTTTGTGGAAAGAGAATCCAAGTCTAAATGATTGTCTTTCTCTCCATTCAGCTGGAGCTAATGGTGTCTAACAAGGCAACACAAATGAGTGAGATGACATCCATTTGGAAAGTCGGTAACTTCTCCTTAATGGAAACTGTGCAGGAGTAAGTACACTTTTTTATTTAATGTTTTTAAAGATTTATTAGATTTAAAATCACATCTCTCTCTCTCTCTCTCTCTCTCTCTCTCTCTCTCTCTCTCTCTCTCTCTCTCTCTCTCTCTCTCTTTGTTGTTTATCTATATATATCTGTATATCTAGAGAGAGATATATATATAGATAGATATGTTATATTATATTATATTTTCTCTCTATGAATTATACATTTGTTTGCTGTAATGGTCAACCTGGTCTGTAGTTATTCCTCAAGGTAGCGCTAGTTACAAAAGGGTGAAACGTGACAGGATTATCTCCCTTTCAAAACCCCCTTTGGGGGTAGTGGAAATGAGAAGGAGGGGGTTTCTGTAAAAATAGTATCCCCACTTTCTGGAAATTTAGTGCTTTAAATTCCTACTGTCCCTGTTTTTCTCCTTTGTTCTTTCTCATTCCTGCTCTGTTCTATCAATCTACAATATTATTACTGTCTTCTTCTCTAGACCAGTTATCTACTTTTTTTCTTGAAAACTCTTCCAAACTCCTCATTTGTGTATGAGGTCTGTTGGGTCAGCTTGGGAATATTGGACACCTTCTGCCAAATGTTCACTAGGGCTTCCTATGATATTATTTAGCAATGTAGGCATTTTATATGTATGTGCTTTGGTGATATTTTATAATGATGTTTATATTCTATATTGTTTTTGTAAACTGGGGTTAAATAAATTAGAGTGTACCCTCAGCCTCCCCTGAGTGTGATGCCCTTATTGTGAAGTGACCGGCTAGTGGAGGGCCTTCAGTCTTACCACTAGGGTTGTTTCAGCAGATCTTTTATACCGATCGGGAGTGAGTCCTCTTTCAACCAAGTTGTGATCCTGATTTTGTGGTCCTGATTTGCCTCGTTGCACTTTGCTGGTTGTGACTACATCATGGTCAAGAAACGCTTCAGATCAAGCATCAACATTGGCAGGACACGCACTTTTCCAGGAGCAGACATTGGAAGTGACCACGATCTCGTGATGATGTCTTTCCGGCTCCATTTGAAGAGAGTAAATACAGCAAAGTGCACTAGGCTGAAGTTCGACCTGGACAAACTGCAAGACCCGGAGGTGGCAAAAATATTTCAGGCCACAATTGGAGGGAAATTTGCACCACTGCTTATTTTGGGGGCAGGCGAAGTAGATGTCAACACCATGACCAATACCAGCAAGGTCCTCCTGAAAATAATACTCAACAGGTTGAAACCACAAGCTGAACAAATCATAGCTGAAGAACAAGCAGGATTCGTGGCAGGGCGAAGTACCACTGAACAGATTTTCAACCTCAGAATAATCTGTGAGAAATACCTACAGCACCAACAACATCTATATCATGTGTTCATAGACTTCAAGAAGGCATTTGACCGAGTCTGGCATGCAGCTCTATGGGCAACCATGAAAGTGTACAACATCAGCCCTAAAATTATAGAAGTCATCAAAAGCCTGTTTGACAAGGCTACCAGTGCAGTCCTCCATAACAGCGTCATCGGGAACTGGTTCAGAACAACAATTGGTGTGCGTCAAGGATGCCTACTCTCTCCAACACTCTTCAACATCTTCCTAGAGCGCATCATGTCAGATGCTCTTGCAGATCACGAAGGCACAGTCAGCATAGGGGGCAGAGCAATCTCCAATCTTCGTTTTGCGGATGATATTGATGGATTGGCTGGAGAGGAACAAGAACTTGAACAGCTTGTACAGAGGCTTGACACCACCTCCAGAGCTTATGGAATGGAAATAAGTGCAGAGAAGACCAAAATGATGACCAACAACACCAATGGCATCAACACGGACATCAAAGTACAAGGCCAATCCCTCAACACAGTGCACAGCTTCAAATATTTAGGAGCCATTGTGTCAGACAATGGGTCTCGACAGGAAGTCCTCTCCAGGATCGCACAAACAACTGCTGCCCTGACAAGGTTGAAGCCCATTTGGAAAGACAGAACCATCAGTCTACATTCCAAAGTAAGACTGCTGCGCTCTCTGGTCATCTCCATCTTCCTATATGCTTGCGAAGCATGGACCCTCACAGCAGATCTCCAACGAAGAATACAAAGCATGGAGATGAGGTGCTACAGAAGACTTCTGTGCATTTCCTATACCCAACACATCACCAACGTTGAAGTCCGACAGACCATCACACAAGCCATTGGACAACACGATGACCTGCTCACAGTGGTGAAGAAACGGAAACTCCGATGGTATGGCCACGTCACCAGATCATCAGGCCTTGCAAAGACCATTCTGCAAGGCACAGTGCAAGGAGGTAGAAGAAGGGGGAGACCGAAAAAGAGGTGGGAGGACAACATTCGAGAATGGACTGGTTTGACACTGAGCGAAGCCATGAGGGCTGCTGAGGACAGAGAAAGATGGAGTATGCTGGTTAAGCGATCATCTGTGGTGCCCCTACGACCTTCGGGTTATGGGACAGGATAGGATAGGATAGGATACTTTGCTGGACCTTGTAATCAATGAATAACTAACTATTTCCATTTCAAAAGTCACTCAAAACCATAACACTGTCCTGTTTTAAATGAATGAATCTTTATGTTACCCTTTTTTTCACGCAGCACGTATTGTGGACTTAAACTAATTTAAATTAAATAATAACAAGAACAAATATAAACATATTTCCACTTGATTTTTTTTTTAAAATCTAACCTACAGAATAATTTATGATAACTTTCCTACTTCAGATTTATATATTATTATTAATTTTGCTGTTTCACAGATGATATTATATATTTATATTTTCCTTCGTGCCCATATTTTGCCCATGTTGACATGACAAATATAGCTGATTATGTGTGTGTGTGTGTACGTATGTATGTATTCATGTGCGTGTTTTCCAGGGAGGTGACTGTACCAATTCCTGCGTCCACTCGGAAGAATGGGACTCTGTACCTGCATGGTTTTTTGTACCCCAAGGGCAAGAATCACACTTCACTGTCTGTTCTGGCGCACACCTCGGTCCTGATCACTACCTACAGCTTACCTCAGGCTGTCTTTGTCAACTTGCTTGGCAATGATGCCGAAGCAGAAAACAAGGTGAGACTGACTAGAACTTTTTCATAAGAAAAGACAAACGCTGGAAAATGGAGGACAGTCCTAATGCAACATAAGACACAAAATTATTTATTATCCCAGTGAAACATTCACAGGATTTTTGTGGTGGCATTAGCCAGTGCCTTGAGCAGCTCTTGATCTGGAAAAGCGCCATATGAGAACAGTAAAATAAATAAGTAAAACGATGATTTTTCGATTTTTCACCCTTGTAGGAAATTTGTTTGGTTCATTTCAGACGACCCGACCACCATCTGATAAACCTCACACCCATTGGAGGTCCAAACTGACCGTCAGCGTCATGACTGACGACGTTCCACTGGATCGCAGGGCCATTCCTGGAGAAATTTATCGCTATCTGAGGTGTGTAACATTAATTTTGTTTAAAAAAAATTATAATCATTTTCTAAATTCAACACAACTACACAAAGTGCGAGCACCGCACCACAAGCGTGTACACAAGCTGTCTAATGCTGCTGCTGAAAATAGTGGGTGGGGAAAGCAGTCCGATTTTCGCCGGCATGGTTGATGTCCAGAAATCCATCCTTAATAATAAAAATGGTAATGATGGTGAGGATGTTTTTAGTTTTGTTGGTGAGTTTAGTGATGTTTATTTTCATCATGATCATTATTTGAAGAACACTTTGCTCAGTGACCACACGAGATGTAGAGATACGAAAATCACTGAAGATGCCACTATACTGTGGTCATGCTATGAAAATGAAGTGAGTATCTTTGTGTAATGTCTAGTATCACCTAAATGTGTGAACAGACATTAAATTAAAGATTGATTGATTATCTTTGTGTATCTATTGCAGAATCACCCAGGATGGAAAGTACTATTATCCCATATTGTTCCTGGATGAGCTGAGCTTCAGAATCAAAGACCTATTGGTACTATTCATTGACAGATAATGATGGTGGTGATAGTGATGATGGTGATAATGATGATGGTGATAGTGATGATGATGATAATGATGATGATGATAATGATGATGATGTTTTTGTTGTGGTATTCCACATTGCAAGTGTTAAAATGTCGACTTGTGACTTTCCTCAAATTGAAGTGAAATTAAATGTTTATTGCCTTTTCATCTTACTTTTTATTTCTTTAAAAATTTTTTTTAATGATTCTTTATGAACTTGTGACTTATTTAGAGCTTCAGCTAAATCAAATTTGTACTGCGTGTGTCACATTTGTACTTCCAAGACATGGAACTTTCTAGTATTTTAAAACATTTTGTAATCATTCTTAAATAGCGCTTTCCCAGCTCAAACAAGAGGGGCTCAAGGCGCTGGCCGCTACAGAATCTAACTCAAGCCACCCAAGGTGCCAAATTGCTGCCTAAGACTGTCTGACACCCAGACAACTGAGCACAATCCGGAGCAACCGGGAGTGGGGAGAAGGGACCTAGTGCTTGCTGGGTGTATTTGAGCAGCTGTCGCTCATCCATCTAGGGCATGAGGGTAATGATACCTCTGGGTTATACTGTCAGCTATATTCTCCTGGTTAAGGAAGCCTGATTGATGATGCGTGTTTGCAGCCAGTCAACCAGTCCAGTTCCACCATGCCTTTGTCCATCACCTACTCACCCATCTCTATTGGAAAACTTCGCATGTGGACCAGTTTCCTGGAGTCCTTCAAGATGTTGCAGGGTTTGGGTGAGTTCACACAATATACTAGTATTTTCTTCTCTTAAAATTTTTTTTTTTCAAATTTAGAAAAATAATGAACATTTAGATAACGTTGGAACCTGGATTGTGCAGTTCATGCTGGGACTGTCGGGAGGAATTCATTTTTCATTCTGAGTACATGGAGGTCAGGATCTTTAAAGTCTGTGCAGTAGAATGCATACGTACACAGACTCGACCTCAGTTTATGCTCTCATCCCAATGTGGTCTGGATTTCCGCAGTGGTTTTTAAGGATTGTTTTGTTGTTGTTGTTTTTTAATCAAAGAACAGTGGACTGTATAAGTTTTTTAGTTGAATAAAATTGACGTTTTGTTTTGTCCGAAATAAGATTGATGGCACGGGAAAGGTAGTTTCATTGACCTAATGATAACAACTGAACTAGAATTATTTGTTTAAAATAATGTATTTTCAGAAAAAGTAGAACTAGAACTAAACTATTATGTGCCCAGAGAAGAACAATAATCTTACCAATTCCCCAAGAAGAAGTTGAGGCAGCAATGCAATCGCTGAAGAAGGGGAAGTCAGCATAAGTGGACAACATACCCGCAGAATTGCGTCAAGCAGGAAGAGAAGTGATGATTAATGCCCCCTCCCTCTCCCTCCCCCCCCCCCATTATCTGTAACAAGATCTGGAAGAGTGGGAAATAGCCTACACCATAGACCCAGTCGCTTATCATCACCCTTCCAAAAAAGGGTAACCTTCAAGAGTATGAAAACTACCGCACCATCAGCCTCATCAGCCATCCCAGCAAAGTTCTCCTGAAAATAATACTCAACAGGTTGAAACCCCAAGCTGAACAAATCATAGCTGAAGAGCAAGCAGGATTCAGGGCAGGGCGAAGTACCACTGAAGAAGAGGGAGACAGAAAAGAGGTGGGAGGACAACATTTGAGAATGGACTGGCTTGACACTGAGCGAAGTCATGAGGGTTGCTGAGTACAGAGAAAGATGGAGTATGCTGGTTAAACGATCATCTGTGGTGCCCCTACAACTTTTGAGTTGCAGGATAGGATAGGAATGATAACAACAGTGTGAATGGGGACGATCACGCTTCTGATAATGACAATGACAATTTAGACAGCAGCGAGTGTGATGATGATGATGATTGATGATGATGACAGCAATAAATGATGGTAATGAAAAGCTGAAATCTCTTAACATATTTTTGTTTGTTTTTGTAACAGGTTTCACAGAGAAAGATGCCGATGAAATCAAGGGAATCTTCTCAGACACGAATTTCTATTTCTTGCTGCTGACCTTTGCTGTGGCCGCATTTCATGTAAGTTGAGTGGTGTTGATGCTCTGGCAACAGTGTGAGACAAAATGTCCACCCTAATATTTACTTTCAAAGCAGTGAAATGAAGCAGCTAATTCAATAATGAAGCTCCTTACACGCAACAATCCAGTTCAGACTTCACTGTCATCAAAAGAATTGTAGTCTACAGATGACGAGAGAGCTAGAAGGCTAAAAGAGATCACACAAAGCAAATTAAAAGGTTCTTTATAAATGTATTTTTCCTAAAACCTTCTTCAGGAGTTTGAGTAGCTTTCATGTGCAGTCGCGTCGTGCTGTTTCTGTGACTTTACGTCACAATAAAATTGGAACCGTCAACTGTGCCAGGTCTGCGTTCATCTGAATTTGAGACTTGTTCTTTGTTTTGTTTTGCCAGAGTTTCAGAAAAGCTAGCCAGACTTGCGCGAGTTGGCTTGTAACTCCTGACGAAGATTTTTTGTAGAGAAATGCATCTTTAGAGAATATTTTATTCTGGTGTGTTTTATCTCTTTCTTTCTTTTTTACTTTGCATGTTAACTCTTTCCCTGCCAGGCATGTTTCCACGTTTGTGCCAGACATTTCTCTGGCACCGGAAAGAAAGTTCAGTACCTTAGGCATTTAAGCTACTGTTCTTTCAATAATAGTTGTTAAATAGAAATATTTCATATCAAATTAAAGGTAAAAGAGTGAAGAATAAGAAAAAAACCCACAAAAATGTTAATTTGATTATGTTATTGAAATATGTGTTTTGAAAGCATGTTGATCTTTTTGAAATGATAAAATAAAATAAAAATATTTCTACATACCACAGTGATAAAACAAATCTGGAGGAATAATTCCAATCACTGAATCAGCTTCACACACCAGAAATAAAATTTATTTAGGATCAAAATACACTTTACAGTTTGAAATTATATTGATTATTAGCACAGAGTTTGACACACTGTCGATTGTGCCCATCACTATGCTTAGTAAAATGCACAATAAACGCTCTAAAAACGAATCAATTTGAAGAAAAAACGCGCCTGTCGATCGAGAATGAACGTAGAAAGAGTTATCTCTCTTTGGTTAAAATAAAACTTGGATTGGACTGCGCAAAAAACTGGAACGAAACGGAATACTGAAATCGACGATATATCGTCGATTGGCACAAACATGGCGGCTGAGATCGACGATATATCGTCGATTGGCACAAACATGGCGGCTGAGATCGACGATATATCGTCGATTGGCAGGGAAAGAGTTAAGTAAAGCATTCGAATCGAAGCATGTCAACCAACAAATTTTTTTAATTGAAAAGCACACAATTTTTTGGTTGACATGCTTCGATTGGATGCTTTACTTAACATGCAAAGTAAAGTTACCTAAAACAGTATGTGCTTCCTGTTGCACATGGGGTCAGCTCAAAAGTAGGTCAGTAAATGCTGACACAGAGACATAGCACAAAGGTTTTGTTGCTGTTGTGAGTGTGCAAAAGGGGTCTAAACTAGCTCTGGCATATGAAATAAAATCTCAGATGTAATCTTTTCTTTGTATGAAGGAATTTGTTTCTTTCTTGGGTGTGTGTGTGCGTGTATTTTGATGGGATGTTGATTGTGGTTAAGCAAAAAACAGGTCAAGGGAACAGTTTCCGCTCAACAGGTGACCTTGACCTGTCAGAGATCTATCAAGCATAGGTTGTGTGTAGGGGTATGCTTTACTGAGATTGGGGTCAGCGTCACTTCCAGGCCGACTTCCTGCATAACCTTAGTTAAATCTCCCGATAGTGGCAACAAGTTTTATGGACTCATTGTTGTATTTTATTCCGATTTTTTTTTTCCTCCCCCTTTTTTGCAGTTGCTGTTCGACTTTCTGGCATTCAAAAATGACATCCAGTATTGGAAGCAGCGAGAGACCATGGTAGGCCTGTCCTCCAGAGTAGGTGAGTACTGAAAAATGTAGCAACTGTACCTTGCAGGGAATACGTAGCAACGACAGCTGTGTGATACGAAAGAAAAAAAGAAGAAGGGACTAAACTTTCAGGATGGACTCAGCAGACTTTGCAGTAACTGTTAAGTGTGGTTGTCAGGGTCACCTAGTGGCTCAGTGGGTGGTGAGCTGGTTTCCTATGCCAAAGATTGTGGGTTCGAACCCCCGCATGGGACGAACTTACAATTTAGGAAAGAGACTTTTGAGGACACCAAGGGTTTTTTCCTCCTGGTACTCTGTTGTCTTCCCTCCCTTCAGTAATGGTGGTGGATGCAATCAATTTAACATTTTGAAATTAAAAATTGATGTCTATTCTAACATCTTTAATGGTGATCTCTTCAGATTGCCCCACTTTCAGTTCCATTGAAGAAAACGCACGAGATAGCATCCTGTATGATGACGATGATTGATGATGATGATGCTGATGATGATTGATGATGATGATGATGAACGAGGATGAATGTCGACAGTGGTTCCAACTGTTCTGATAAAAAGCTGTTCAAAATTGTAGCTGCTATATGAAAGAAAAATCAAATACAAACGTAAATGATAGAACATGCTATCTACAGGCAGAGTCTTTATGATCACACTTTTGAGGATCCATATAGAGGCCACATCTACTTGAGCTTGAACATAGAGTTTTGTTTTTCAGTGATTTGGCGTTGCATTCAGACTATCATCATTTTCCTTTATCTGCTGGATGAGGACACCAGTCTGCTGGTCACCATTCCTGCTGGCATCAGCACCGTCATTGAGGTAATTTATTTAGTATCTCTCTTCTCACCAGAGTGATTTTAGATTGAGGTTAAAGCAATAGTGTCCCGTCGTTAGCGCGTAGGACAAATGCACGCTTACAATAGCTCGCCATCAATTGCGCACACCGACAAATGCGCGCAATACAAATGCATGCCGACAACAGCGCGCAAAGCATACATCAAGCAAGGCATATATCAAGATATACAAGGCAAAAACGAAAAACTTCATTTAATTTGATTTAATTCATTTTATAACGTTTAATGTTTGTTGAGATTTAGTTTACTAATTGATGTTTGGTATGTTTTTCGATTGTCAAATTCCAACATTATGTGCAATTCCGCGCAGATATTCGAGCAATGGTACGTTGCCGTATGTCGGGACCAAAGCTAGCAGGCGTTGATTAAGTCTGACGTACTTTGATTTCGATGCCTCAGGCTGTCTAAATCCTGCACGATAGCGGTCGATCATAAGCTCAATGTGATCCTGCTCCTTGCGAAAGTGGTCAACGACCTTGTAGACAGACAAATGATGACAGTCTACTGTCTGTTGAAATGACCGATGCCATGCCCCAACCGAATTACTTGCTGCATGGTAAACTGGCGTTTAACTCTTAGCATCCTATAGCGCGGTAATGCGCACCTCGCCCGTAATCCTGAAGCGCGGTAATGTGCGCCTCGTTAGTGCACCTTTTAGTCATGAAATCACAGGAAATAGGAACTCTCCAGTGCGTGAGAGAAGGTTTAGTCAACTTCCGGAAAGGTTCCCGTGTGTTTTCCGCTATCGTTTTCGCAAGTTTGACGTGGTTTTGTGTACTTTTTTAACGATTTTGTTTGAGGTTTGAGTTTGCGAAATTTTCGGCCATGATGGCAGGGGATAGCTCCAACAGTAATTGTGAGTTTGGTAACCTTATTGATGAGCTTATTGCTGAAAGAGCACAAGGACTTGGTGTAGACAACCAGAGTGAGTTTTCTTGTCTGTGTTGACTGTCTGTGCACACATTCACATGCAATCCACACCGTCTTGTTGTTGTTTTATTAACATAGTCCATAAAATACCTGTAATTATGAATTAATTACAAGATTCCAACAGGTAAAAATAGTACTAAAGTCAAAATGGTTCTTTGGGTACATAGAATAACCATTTTGTAAACATATCCTAAAATATGAAGTTAATGTGACAATAAATAAATTTTTTGCAATTTTTTCAAATTCATTACCCAATTTATTGCAATAAACTTGAAATCCTTACAGGATATAGGCGCAAATGTACAGAAAACCTTATAGGACACTAAGAGTTAAACGGTCGCGCAAGTTCCATAGGTTAATCGGAAATCTCGGATTTCCTCGACGGTTTCTTCTTTGTCTTCCCACGTAGTTGTTTTCCCAGTAATCATTGATTCGGGTTAGTTGCGGAGGGCTGCTTTCCACCAAATCATCAAAGGTGTCTGCCACTGGAACAAAACTGAGGGCTAAAAGCATTTTGACATGCATGCGAACATTTTCATCGTCCCTGTATGCCTCCTTTAAATGACATTCTTGTACTTTGTGCCACGAACATTGGCCTAGATGAAAGAAGTACTCCTGGGAATACGGTTTCACATACGTTTAGACTGGCTTTCTCTAAATCGGCCATAATGCTAGCAGGACTAAGACCAGGATGCAGCTCGAGAATTGTCCGCATGACGCGTTCATAACCATGCTCTGTTTTCTCTGGCAGCAACACGTAGACTAGAGGATAGCCCGAGTTGTTAATTAAAGCATGGATGGTGAATACCTGTGTAAACAGTGCGGGCGAAACTTTAAGAGGATCAGGAGCATGGTTATGCTCAGATATTACAGTGCTTGTGTCCTCTGCCATCACTTTAATTCGCCCTTTACAATCACGTTTAAAACATCTCCACGATGCACTGCCGTCTGCATTTACTCGGTCTTTTCTATATCCATGTCCATCCATTATGATATGCTCTTTCTCCTTCTGCGACTCAGTCTTCTCCATGGTTAAACAAGATTACAATTTTGATAATTTTACACAATGAATTTGGTATTTATAGTTTTCTTAGCTTATACTGCGTAAATACGCACTTTGATGTCTGCTCACTCGAAACAGTAATTGGAACTATTAGTTTATTTCTACTATTAAGATTACAGTAAATATTAAGTACACACACTTTGATGTGTGCTCACTCGAAGACGTCAGCCTAATATACTGTATGTCAATTAAAAATGATTACACAAATAAATAATTTGTTTGTATAATATATATTATATAATTTGGTTTGCATATTTGTTTTATCGATCAAAGTGAAAATTTAATCGAATTGGAAATTACTACAGGCTTATAGTCTATGCCAGGGTTAATCTATGCTGCGCGCTTTCGACGGCGCGCATTTGGCGGGCATATTTTGCTGCGAGCTATTGACGGCGCGCAATTGATGGCGCGCATTTGTCCTGCGCGCTAACGACGGGGTGCCAAAAGAAATGCATGCCTACCATAATAATAGTAATAATAATAATAATAATAATAATAATAGTAATAATAATAATAATAATAATAATAGTAAGAGAGTGATGAAAGTATTCATTTATGAAAAAAATGTGTGGATAAGTACAGGTTCTTCTTTCTTAGAAATGTGTTGATAGATTCAATTTCTTATTTCTTCTTCTTTCCATGGGACTGCCATCTTCAGCATCTTGAAGATTCTGCAGCCATTGTGTGGAGAGGTTTGCGCTTACTAAGGATTCTTTCTCTTGATTTAATGCTGCCAAGATGCCAAGCCAATTGGGGTGATAGTGGAAAGTGAGGGATAATTCAAGAGGGGGTGGCAAAGGCAATGGTGGGGGAGGGGGGCGTATTGGGTGTGGGGTGATGTTATATCTGGGATTTGAAGCCTTCCGGTGTTGGGTTCAGAACCACTGGGGCTAGAAAGCTGTTCCACTTGCGGGTGGTTCAAGGGAAGAAAGATTGCTGCCTGTACAGTAGTTTCAATATTAATTTTATTGCCATGCTTTGAATTCATTTGAACAAAAAAGACATGTTAGCATCCTGTATTATTATTACTATTATTATTAATTATTATTATTATTATTATTATTATTATTATTATTATTATTATTATTATTATTATTATTATTTTCTTTCAGATGTGGAAAGTCAAGAAGGCTTGCAAACTGAAAGTTACCAGAGTGGGATTCTGCTGGTTCAAATTTGAGGTAAGATCCTTGTTTGCCTAAGTGAATGGCATTTGCGTGTCACTAGAGTTTGTAATTTGATTAACTGAATGAAGTGTTACAGTCCGACATGCTCAGCAGCAGTTCTGTTTATAGAATCATGTTTGCTAAGATGTTTTGGTTTTGTTGTTGGCAATGTTTTTTGTTTTTTGTTTTTTTTGGAAAGGGGTTGTAGCAACAATTGTGGTTTTATTGATGTCATTGCCATTTTAATTCCTTTTTGCATGTGGCTATGCTGGAACTGGAATTGGAATTCTGGCTTTCTCAGCAGGCACAGTGGAGGGAAAAAATAATGTCTTATGCAGAGTGTAGGAACAGACAACTGACAATAGTCAAATAAAGTTCCGACAGACCTTTGGAACCTCACATGCACCCCTGACTTTTCAATTGTTAGGGGATGTTTATGTGAATACACAGTTGTAAAGGCAACAGTAGAGTATGGGTTCCCAGAATCTGGAGCTGTCATATTGTGTAGGTATTATTGTGGCTCAAATTCTTTGATTTACATTGGTCTGTTTTCAACTCGGTGACTTCATCTAAGATTTTCTTCTTCTTTTAAGCATCAACATTTTTCAGTTTCAACGTCAGCAGGCTGAAGAAGGCAGTGTGATGCTGTCAAAATGTACCAAGGTAAATCATAGAATCTCAGTCAACGTAACACCTACTCCATATTAAAATGCAATACTTCTGGTAATCTTTTTATTGCAGTTTGGACAGTCTTCAGCCAAAGAAAAGGAGACAGAAGAATTTGATAACCAGGTCGGTGACTTTATTATGTGTGTTTGTTCGATACACATTATTTTGTTGTTTGCCAACGTTCGTTTGTTGTTAACAGGCCCAAGGACTAATTGTAACAATAAGCTGTGTAAGCTTATAAGTATTATCCTTGTAACCTGTTATAATTGTAATAAACGTTTAAAGGCTTTTTTAAAAGTTCAAATGGTAATGTAAATATGTCCAGGTGAAAAAGTAATTACAAGAAATAATTTCTACTATAATTGTGTACCTTTGACAAGATGCTCGTATTATCCCAAATTTGTGTGAAATTATTTATATTTTTGTTTCTTTATTTCTTTATGTACAGGATGTTTCTTTATTCCTGAATGTAGACTACATTAATGTATGTATCTATGCATTTAGTATTTATTTATTTATTTAATATTTATCTATTTAGGTATTTATTTTTGTGTGATCCGTTTGTCAGGCAATGAAATACCTGTCTTATGTACTGTACCCATTGCTGGCTGGAGGGGCTGTATACTCTCTGCTGTATGTTCCACATAAAAGGTTAGTATCCACTACTACTACTACTAATGGATGTTATATTATGCACATGCCTTATTTCTAAATCAGACTCAAAAGTGCAGCGATCTGTAGTAAACACACTCACTCCCATTTTACACAGGCTCAGAACCCTTGTACTGCCAATGTGGCATTCATGCAACTGTAGAGCTGAGCGCCCAAGTCACATTTGTGCAACAAGACTAGACTACTGGTGGATGGTCAGGAAACTATCCATAGTGACGAGAGTCCTGTGTTCTCTCCAGTGAAATACACAATCCTTTGTTGTCCCCATAAACGTTTACAAGCAGATCGTTCCTGCAGTGTCCATCTGCATAGAACAATTCAAAACAATAAAATTAAATTGTAATAGAAACATCTGCAAAACCTTCGTTTTGCGGATGACATTGATGGATTGGCTGGGGAGGAACAAGAACTTGAACAGCTGGTACAGAGGCTTGACACCACCTCCAGAGCCTATGGAATGGAAATAAGTGAAGAGAGGACCAAAATGATGACCAACAACACCAATGGCATCAACATGGTGTTACGTTGAAACGAACGAAAGTGTGTGTAAAGCGCGCACGATAGATCTAATCGTTTCGTTTTGCAAAGTATTCAATAATGGAGTTTATTTACCTTTGGTTTGAGTTTGCATTGTTGTTAGGAGAGGTTTTGTATAACGTTGATAATTTCCGTTAGTCGATATTGTTGTAGAATCTTCTGGATCGGCTGGTTTACTATCGATCGAAGATTCGGGATATTTGTAGAAATTTGAAGGAACGATCCGGAAGGAGAAGAAAATGTGTAATGACGTAAGCCAGTGATGACGATCTTTAGTTCGATTGGTGGCAGTACGTCATTTCTACCATGTACCATATTGTTCCAGAAAAGAGAGAGGTTATTTAATCGTGAGCCGAGTCGCTGTTGGGAAAAAAGTTGTTGATAGTGATTTGGAAAGTTGCTGTGAAAGTTGTTGAGTTGAATTGAGAATTGTATGCAGTTGTTGATGTGTGCTGAATAAAAGTGGAAAACTTCATACGTGGACTTTGTGACTTGTATGCTGTTTGGACAGGCTGTGTGAATAAACGAATCTGAGTTACACAACTATCAGGAATTCAAGCATCGGGGCTGAATCAGATACTGATAGAAAAACACCAACATCAAACAGAGTGTAACACATGGACAACAAAGTCCAAGGCCAATCCCTCAACACAGCACATAGCTTCAAATATTTAGGAGCCATTGGATCAGACAATGGGTCCCGAAAGGACGTCCTCTCCAGGATCGCACAAACAACTGCTGCCCTGGCGAGGTTGAAGCCAATTTGGAAAGACAGGACCATCAGCCTACATTCCAAGGTAAGACAGCTGCACTCCCTTGTCATCTCCATCTTCCTATACGCTTGCGAAACAAGGACCCTCACAGCAGATCTACAACGAAGAATACAAAGCATGGAGATGAGGTGCTACAGAAGACTTCTGGGCATTTCCTATACCCAGAACATCACCAACGCCGAAGTCCGACAGACCATCACACAAGCCATTGGACAACACGATGACCTGCTCACAGTGGTGAAAAAACGGAAACCGATGGTATTGTCACGTCGCCAGATCTTCAGGTCTTGCAAAGACCATCCTGCAAAGCACAGTGCAAGG
The DNA here is from genome assembly GCA_036898135.1 of Oncomelania hupensis. Taxonomy (NCBI): domain Eukaryota; kingdom Metazoa; phylum Mollusca; class Gastropoda; order Littorinimorpha; family Pomatiopsidae; genus Oncomelania; species Oncomelania hupensis. Next base: position 61,793,240 of record CM072519.1, read on the forward strand.
AGGTAGAAGAAGAGGGAGACCGAAAAAGAGGTGGGAGGACAACATTCGAGAATGGACTGGTTTGACACTGAGCAAAACAATCAGGGTTGCTGAGGACAGGGAAAGATGGAGTACGCTGGTTAAACAGTCATCTGTGGTACCCCTACGACCTCTGAGTTACGGGATAGGATAGGATAGATAGATAGGAATAAAAACATAAAATTGAAAATAAATAATTATGATGATATTTACAGTGATTAAAACTTGTCGGAAATAGCTCTCCATGGTAGATGGGCAACAGACTTCAGCTGAAAACAAAACGCACCACATATAGATTTACAAAAAAATTCAGGTCACAGAGAGTTTTTCTACTGGTACTCAATTTCATCCCTTTCTTCAATAATGGTATTGGATACAGTCAAACCCAAAATTTCAGGTTTGACTGTATCCAATACCATTATTGAAGAGAGGGATACAATTGAGTACCAGGAGAAAAACTCTGTGTGACCTGAAACATTTTGTACATAGGTTCTCCCCCTGTAAGGGTTCGAACTCACAGCTTTCAGCATAGGGAAGTAACCACTAACAACTGCTCTTTTAGCCACATGTAGTCCTTCCATAATAAAACTGTTTGTAAATGTATAAAGTTCCAGAAGATGTTATGCAGTTTCTTTAACGCATATGATGAACATTGTGTTGTTTGAAAACATTGTGAGACAAAGATGTGAAATAGTGTACAAATAGTTTTGACCATGTCCCTTTCTTTCTGTTTGCATTTCAGTTGGTATTCTTGGTGTCTGCAAAGTCTGGTAAATGGTAAGTACATTCTTGTTGCGTTTTTATTGTCAGCAGCTTTGTTCCTTTGGCAGTTCTTTTATTGTTTGGCTTTTTGATTTGCAAACCTAATGTTGCCGATATGACTGTGATATGTTTATGAAATGTTGCATATGTGGCTCTCAGCGAAATGTATTCCTTTGCTCATTGTATGTTACTTGGCAATGCATTCTGTGAATCTGAATCTAATTTAGCACGAAGTGAATCTGATAGGGCTCAGAGTTGAAAAGAGGGGTATGCTTAACTGATATTTAGAAACGATCTACATTTTTGTTTGGCGAAATATCCTTTGAACGATCAATCTGATAACAATAAAATCGTAAGTCTTTTTTTAATTTTTTGGCTTTGGCTTGTGGATCTGAAGGTCCCGGGTTCGAGCCCAGGCCGGGGCATTGTGTTGTGTCCTTGGGAAAGACACTTTACTCCCGTTTCCTACTCCTTCGGATGAGAGTATAAACCGATGTCTAGTCTGTGTCGCATACATTCCATCATAACGGACTTTAAAGATCCTGATGCTCATGTCCTAGAAGGGTGAGTGCCGGTGACAAGAACACACCCAGCATGCACTTAAATCCTTCTCCCCCATCCCTGGCTGCCCAGGATTGTGCTCAGTTGTACGGACGTCAGACCATGCGCCCAAAGGCTGCGGGTGGGCGTCTCGGGCAGCTTGAGTTAGATCCTGTATCGGCCAGCGCCTTGAGCAGCTCTTGAGCTGGTAAAGCGCTATATAAGAACGATTAAATAAATAAATAAATTTTGAATCTTCACCTTTTCTGACTACATAAAGCAATGTTATTTTCCTACTGCTGTTTCAGGTGTCTACGCCTTTGGTTTTCTATTTATGTTGCCACAACTGTTCCTAAATTACAAGGTAGAGTATTCTTTCTTTCTCTTTTGTTAGTTTCTTTTTTAAAAAAAAAAAAAAAAAAAAGATTTATCAAGAGAAGTGCCATATAAGTGAAATGAATGATAACAGTGAAGAAATGAACATTTAAGTTGAATGTCTACACCCACCATTGGCCATAGGGCAGACAAGGGGGTAACCAACCCATCCCAGAAAAGATGAGGCAGGGACTTAAATCAACACTGAACCACCAGAGCAATCATACTGCTAAAATATGGACAATGAAAATGGCCACTTTAATCTTGCCCACAGCGGTATTGGAACCCAGGGTCATCTGTGTGCCAGGCAAACACTACCACTGAGTTATAGGTCATCTGTGTGCCAGGCAAACACTACCACTGAGTTATAGGTCATCTGTGTGCCAGGCAAACACTACCACAGAGTTATAGGTCATCTGTGTGCCAGGCAAACACTACCACTGAGTTATAGGTCATCTGTGTGCCAGGCAAACACTACCACTGAGTTATAGATCATCTGTGTGCCAGGCAAACACTACCACTGAGTTATAGGTCATCTGTGTGCCAGGCAAACACTACCACTGAGTTATAGGTCATCTGTGTGCCAGGCAAACACTACCACTGAGTTATGTCAGTGGGTCACATAAAAGTGAGTGAAAGACATCAACCCACGTGCTTGTCTACTGCTTGTGATCCACCGAACTAAAACTCCTACAAAGTGTCCATGGACTGAATAATTTAATGCATGCTTTAGTGCATCTACAAGTACCTCAAGTTGATTTTTGATCAAGGGGGAAAAAAAAAAATATAATATCGTGTGGTGTGTTTTGTTTTCAGCTGAAGTCTGTTGCCCATCTACCATGGAGAGCTTTTATGTACAAGGTATGCTATGGAACAGATGCTTTCCAGTGTTTTATTTCATTTAATAAATATCATGTAATGGAAAACATGCAAATAAGGTTTTTCATGTGCAATGAAATGCGATTTTGTTAACTTTCGTGATATTTTAGAATTAAAATTAGATCTTTTTAAAAAGAAAAGAGACCAAGCCCCTTATAAATTGCAATATTGTTAGTATTATTTATTATCATTATTGTTAGTAGTAGTAAGAGTTGATTATTTTAATTTTGAACAACGTTGCAACGAGCGTTCACAGAAATACGAGTTTTATATACATTGTAGAACTTAACAAAGACACATTGCTGATATAGGGTATTAGTGAAGGAGAATTCATTGCCATTTAGATAGATAGATAGATAGATAGATAGATAGATAGATAGATAGATAGATAGATAGATAGATAGATAGATAGATAGATAGATAGATAGATCTGAGTATAGATATATTCTTCTCACAAAGTTTCAGAAAGTATTAATTTCTCTTCAAATTCAGTTTGCTAAGACACTTTTATATTCTATATTTCTCTCTCCGTTTGTAGGCCTTCAACACTTTCATCGATGACATTTTTGCCTTCATCATCTCCATGCCCACTGCTCACCGTTTGGCCTGCTTCCGGGATGATGTGGTCTTCGTCATATACTTGTATCAGAGATGGTAAGTGATAAAACTCACCCTCCAATGACTAAAATGATGAGTGCAGGTGGGGTACCTCTCAAAGGTCTGCCTGAACATTTTTGACAGTATAATACTACCCTGGCAAGGTTGAAGCTGCGCTCCCTTGTCATCTCTATCTTTCTATACACTTGCGAAACATGGACCCTCCCAGCAGATCTACAACGAAGAATACAAAGCATGGAGGTGAGGTGCTACAGAAGACTTCTGGGCATTTCCTGTACCCAGCACATCACAAACGACGAAGTCCGACATACCATCAAACAAGCCATTGGACAACACGATGACCTGCTCACAGTGGTGAAAAAACAGAAACTCCGATGGTATGGCCATCTCACCAGATCATCAAGTCTTGCAAAGACCATCCTGCAAGGCACAGTGCAAGGAGGTAGAAGAAGAGGTAGACCGAAAAAGAGGTGGGAGGACAACATTCGAGAATGGACTGGTTTGACACTGAGTGAAACCATCAGGGTTGCTAAGGACATGGAAAGATGGAGTACGCTGCTGAACGATCATCTGTGGTGCCCCTACGACCTTCAAGTTACGGGATAGGATAGCATATACTACTGTCAGTGGCCTGTTTCTACACTCTGCATCAAGCATGTATTTTGTTCCACTACTATGCCTGTTGGAACACATAACAAAAAACTGGAATTCCAGCTTCCAGGCCTAGCTACATGCACCCATGCCTAAATAGCATACGTTATTTTTTTAAACATAAATAAAAAGGCAGATTTTAAGTTCATAAATGACATGCCTTGAACTGTTTGACAGAATGGCACTAAAGTTAAGATGTATAAATAGCTCATCGGTTTTGTTAATGGTGTTAAAGCAAGTGCACGATCGGACGAGCAGAAAACTCGACAGAAATGTTGCCGTCAAGTTTTAATATTGTTGGGAATGTTTAACGTATGATGTAAGTGTGGTGATCAAATTATTGTGAGTTTTAGATGAATGGTGGAGTGGTGATTGATTAGTATTGTGCACGCTCGCGTATAATTCAGTCGGACTGACTTTAAAGATCCTGACACTCATGTCCTAGACGGGCAAGCGCCAGCTACACAAATCCACCCAGCAAGCGTTAGGTCCCTTCTTCCTCTTCATTCTCTGTGGCCCAAGATCGTCCTCAGTTGTCAGACGATTTGATGTGGTGTGAGTTAGATCTTAGATCCTGTTATCAGCCACAGCCTTGAGCAGCGCTTGAGCTGGAAAAGCATTAAATCAAATAAATTAAAAGTATGTTTATTTATCTATTTACGAGCAGTTGTTTTGTGTGTAGGCTGTACCCAGTGGATAAATCCAGAGTCAACGAGTTTGGGAGGTCGTATGAAGAAGAAACGGCCCTCAAAGTCACTGAAGCAGCCAAGTCTGAATCCAAGAAACAGAAGTAATTATTACTGTTTACGATCAACACCAAGAGATGGAAACGGGGTTTGAAACCTTATTTGTAAGTGTGAATGAATTCACAACATCAAACGAAAATGGAAATCGTTTTGTTTTTTGCCTGCATAATTATGTTATGTTTCTTCAAACATTGTTCATATTTTGCTAACTTATAAAAAAATTTTTTTCTTGAATTGGAAGTGGGAAGGAGAGAGAGCGTGTCAGTATAGTAGTGTGTGTATTTGTCCTAGTGTTTAGTTGTGTAGTGTTGCTGGAATCAAAAGTGAGGAGTCCTGTGAATATAAGCGAGTGTGTGAAAACAATGTCTGTGTATTTTGTACTCGGTGGTGCAATGTTTCTGGAATCAAAGCAATATTTTTTTTCTTGAATATGTGTGGGTATAGTAGTGTCTGTGTATTGTGCCTAGCGTTTTTAGTTGTGCAGTGTTCCTGGAATCAAAAGTGAGGAGTGGCATGTAGGAGTGAGTGTGCGAAAACAATGTCTGTGTATTTTATATTCGGTGGTGCAATGTTTCTGGAATCAAAGCAAAAAGTCCTGTGAATGTGTGAGGAGAAGAGCGTGTTTGTGTATTGAGCTTATAGTGCCAAGTTTTGCTATGAGAGGGAGACCAAATGTTTGGGTAGAGCACAAGTAATGGGTCAACTGGAGGTTTTTTGATAGCATCTTGGTACTAATAAAGAAGCTCAAGCCTACATCTTTTTTAAAAATGACGGCTAACTGCCACATTTGTCTGAGCATGTCTCTGCAATATGGAGTGGTGCGCCATACAAGTAGACATTAGATTGGATTGAGAGTGTGTGATGAAAGTGTATGTATGGCGTATGGAGTCCTGTGTGTGTGTGCGTGATTGTGCGAGTGTGATTTGTGTGAGAGAGTAACTAGATGTATTGGTCATACGCCATGGAACCATTCTATCCACTTGTGAGCTTATTTGCATAATTTGTTCGCATTGTTTATTTTTATTTTTTAAAATTTTTTGTGTGTGGTGTTCACATAGATTACAAGCGTAAACGTGTTCCTGACCTTGGACATTTTTATGCGAGACTGTCTGATTTGCATGAATTTTATATTTTTAGCATGATCATGGTGTTTGCAGGGTGCCATACTGGCTTACAGTTTTGATGCCAGTGTTGTGTGTACATAGTTACACAAGTGTCAACAAACGTTTTCGTATCTAGGCACTAGCGGACTGCAAACAATCCTTGATAACTAGTCCCCAATATGCATGCTTAAGATCTGTATTTTGGTTTGGATTTTTGTTTCATGATGGATTTAATAGTTTTGGAGCGTGTAGTGGGTATGATGATGATGTAGTCTTTGTATAGTGGCTGAAAGTATACAACAAGGTACCCCAAGATTAAGTCAGTTACTGATGTGATGGATTTTGGGCAATTTGATCACTTCATACTACTTCAGAATGCTCCAAGTGCTCTCTGTTAGATATGACAACATTAAATACAAAAGAGAAAGCAAGATAACCTTTTATGCTTTCCTGAAGTGTTTATGAGGTTATTTTACAATTATTTTAGTGTTCATTGCACTTGTATACTTGCCATTTTATCCATACCTAAATTTGTTGAATTCAAAAATTAAAATTAAATGCTTGTTACGTGTTTGATGTTATTGATGTGTTCCATATGTGTGTGTGTGTAAACCCCGATCCTGATTTGGCTCGGAAGAGTCCGCTGGACCTAAAGCAACAATCAATCAATCAATCAATCAGTGTGTAAACCAGCTATAACTAAAAGTTTTCCCTGTGAAAACTCAACATCATGACGTGCGTCCTGGTCTCAAACAGTGCAATATTTAGTTTTTGTTTTGGGGACTTTGGCTGCTTGTGGTGTATTTATGTTTCTACATGCCAGGTTTCACGTTGTGGTTACTCGGAATACATTTTATATTGGCATTGCATTTAAATAGTTAAAACCCATTTTTATTGCCGATATCAAATGCGAGCGTTGTGACCAAGTGGGCTAAGGCGGAACTAACTTGCCTTGTCCACAGGCCAGAAACCCATGGCGCCTGACAGGTGTGGGATCGATCCAACATCTGGGCATTATGTTTCTTAGAATATTTACTTTCGACTCACGCAACGTTTGGGGGATTTTTCTCTGGATGCTTAGGTTTGCTTCCCCAGCAAAATTTCAAAAACACAATTAATATTAGGTAGGTTGGGTTTCCCCAGGGGAGGTGGCCCAGCCCGTTAAAAAGAGACAAACGTTTCTTCCCCTCACCCTCCCCCCCCCAAAAAAAGAAAAAAAGTCCAAGGTTTTGGTCTATTTTGTATGTGTTGTGAGGGTCTCTTGGAGTTGTTAAGTTCGCAATACAAGACCAAATAATTTCAGTTTTATTCTCTGGTCATTGGTTGAATAAATATCTTCTTGGGATGGAAGAAGAGAACCAAGATGACAAAATTATTGACGCAATTTGTGTGCAGAGCTTCATGTCTGTGCGAGAGTGTGTGTTATGTGTGTCTTGTGTTACATGTTCAGGGTAAACTGAATTATCATTGTGCACATTCTCATTCATACACATTTACTGCTTCAAAATTAATTCAAATATCTTGTAACATGTCATCTTGCATGTATGATATTAATAAATAATGCTGATAATGCCGTACATAAACTTATCACAAGACACTACAATTTACATGATTCCAAAAGGCTGTGTAAGCTAAAAAAAACTACATTGAATTCCTAGAATAATACTTCTGCCCAAACAATTACACAATATTTAAATAAGCTGTATCACAGGTCTACATCTACATATCGCAAGCACATACAACAAACAACAAAAAGTGAGTTCTGCACCAAGACCACAGTCAGCTATTACAAGCCAGCACCAAGACCAGTCATCTATTACATGCCAACACATCTAGTGATGTGGTCGCCTCGGACCTCCTGTATCGCCCAGCACCTTGAGCAGCTCTTGAGCTGGAAAAGAGCTATACAAGGTCAATCAAATAAAGAAATAACTAAACAACGCAATGCCAAACTTTACCCAATGATCAGCTATTCACTAGTCTCACACAGGCTAACGTTTGTTTCTGGAAGCATGGCAAATCTCAATTTCCATAGTGGAGCACAGATTCAACAGCTTTATAATATTAGAATAAGAATGCACTGTGATGGGATGAAAATGTTTAGTACACTATTTAATTTTGCAAGTGGCTGGTGTTCTTTGTCCCTGGTGATATTGGCAGGGGGGTTTGTGCTTGGGTTTGTGAACTTTAGTAAGTGTGGGTGTGTGTTGGATTGTCTTAATTTTGTTTCCCCTCCAACCATTTTTAATTGGGTACTGTGTGAGTTTTATTACTTTATCATTACCTGTTACATCGTTATTGTCTATGTAGTTTTGAACTTTTTAAAGAGTGAATGTAATTGCCTTTTCTTGCACATCTATTGCAAGTATTGTCAGCAAAGCCTGTCTTAATTTCTCTGTTTGAGAAAAGAAAGTATTCTTTAATCCCGAATCTTGCCAGAGACTTTTTACGAATTAAATCAAATAATAATTTTTCAAAGGTGTTGCCTGGCACTGGCTGGCAAAACAGCACAACACAGAATTGCAAAGTGAAATGTGATGTACATCTGTACACATAATCATAATCAAAATGATGTAAACAATAAACACATACAACTATGACAATGATGGATAAAGAGTGTGGACGGATTGAGAAGATAAAGAACACAGAATAATGGGATTAAGAAAACTTGAATAAACAAGTCTCCCACTGCTGTAAGCATGCCAGAGTCAAAAGGACTGTTGGTCTTTGTTGTGGCTGCCTGCCCAAAAGAGCTGCAAAAGGTTTTGGCACAATGTCCACAAACTGCAGCTGGCTGAGGTTTTAGTGTCACAGCCAGGTCATCAAAGATGTACACTAACCCTTAAACCACTGAGCCTTCGCAACTGCCATTTAACTAAACCACAAAATGTACAAACAGACTATAATGTCGCTGGTTAAAATTGTTAAAACTACACTTTAACAATGATTATAAACAATTAAAAAACAACAACACATTAAAAAGAAAATAATATAACTATGGAAGAACAGACTCGTGGATTTAAAACAACCTGAGAAATCATATTCCAAGGAGTATTATGTTCAGGCACCTAACATCCATTGTGCAACATTCTGTCACCGTTTTTCGCTGAACTCGTCCCAAGAACTAGTTCTCATAGTAGTTAATCTCAGCTACAAAAACAAGACTACAACTTTCCACAAAAGCATTTCCGAGCAAAATTATGAATTTATGGGTTCTCGGTGGTAATTAATAATAAAATGGAACATTTTTTCTAGAATAACTGATAATGCTTTCCTCTACAATAATGACTTGATTAAGTAGAACTTTCCTCTTTAACATACAGAATATATTTTCCTTTTATTCACCCAGAACCTGTCAGCGATCGCCGTCTCTGTAATGCCCGGCCATGGTTGTGCTGTTGATGGTGTTGGCGTTGAGTGTCGAGTCGCCCTTGATGGTGGAAGGGAGGTAACTAATGGTCTTTTTCAGCTGTTCGTAGCTCCAGTGCATTTGCTCCACTTCATGGCGGTGTCGCCTTCTCTCCTCATCGTTCTCCTTCAGCAGGTGTTCGTTGGTCTGCACCAGCGATCTGAAAGAAACCAACACAGTGCACAATGTAGCAGGCAAACCTTTATTCCCACAGTCTCTTAACGATCATTACATAGCCAGAGGTGCCAACCAGTACGGATTGACCATATTTAATTCCGGAGAAGTGAATGAAATACGGAAATACGAAAGCTTTTATAAAAATACGGAGGAGAAGTTGCCGATTGTTTATCTTTGCCAGCGGTGCTTCTGTACCGGTTTCTGGTCTCATAATAGTACTCCTGCACTCACTGAACGTTGCTGTGTTCAACAAGCTGATTTTCATGGTGATTTTAGAGTAAAACAAGTGTGGTGTTCAATAATCTGATTTTCATGGTGATTTTAGAGGACTGAAAATAGCCTGCTGTTTCAGAGGGAAGCCTGTCGTTACTTTCTAGTGTCATAGGCTGGGTTTTGCGAGAAAAAAAATACTGACAAGTGTTAAAAAATACTGACAAACGGTTCGGAAATACTGACAAGAAGATTAGGGGGTTGGCACCTCTGCATTGATTACATAACCGGTAAGTAGAGCGTATCTGTTCCACCTCCTGTCACGGTAATCTATCAAGCGTACATCATACAGATAGACATGCACTGAACAGAACATGAATGAAGACACCCACACACACACACACCCACATACAACAGCACCAAATGAATGAAGATTGGAGCAAATCCATTCAATAAATAACATAAAAAATTTTGTTTCGTTTTTTTCATCTTGCCTTTACACCATAAATTTGAGTGATGAATGTGTGTTGTGTACATAGGAGCGTATGTAGGAGCATATGCAACTTGAGCATCTATGTTATTACAGATCACCGCTAATTTAGGAATAAAGCACTTACACCATCCAATATTATTATTATTTTAACTATTATTATTATAATCTATTATTATTATTACCATAATTATTGTTTATCATCATCATCATTATTATTTATTATTACTTACTTGTGACTTTCTTGAAGCATGGAGGCCAGCTCCTGCATTTGGGCAAACTGTTTGAGTCTTGAGCGAAGCCCTTCAATCTCCCGACTCAGGGCTTCATTCTGCCGCTGAATGTCATCTGCAGCACCAAGTAGTTTCATGAAGGCACCGTCCCATGGCATCATTTAATATCAAAGTCAAAACATTGTTTATTGCACCGCAAGGAAAAGTCATGGGCCTCCTAAACAACAGTGCACAAACGCAGGCACGCACATTGGTAAGAAGAACATAAAACATTTCCATCCCTTTACTGATAAGAGCATAAAAAACATACGTTTGGATCTGTTTATGCAGATAGAACCGTACAGAGTTTTAAAAAACCTGAAGATCACAAGTCTTCTTTTGGGGTCAATAATGGGACTCGCTATCTAGGAATCAAACAGTGAAATGCCACGTCTATGATTGTCTCACAGCATAGACCTCACTAACAAAGCAGCTGACAGTACAGAAAGTCAACAAATGCAACAACAACAAAAAATGGGTTTCGGGGTGTGTGTGTGGAGGAAGACTAATATGTCAACTTGTATGTTTTTGTATACTCGATTCAATGTTTTGTATCTTATTTTTCACGTTCAATGTATGTTATATTTCTGCCAATGTTTGAAACACATTTTGCCAATATTACACGTCTGCTAAAAATGTACTTTCTGATGCAACATAACGCTATGTCTGAATAAAAATGTTTTGAAAAAAAAAGATAGCAACTTTGCACTGTATGAATTGAATTCAGTTCAGTTCATTGATTTATTTTAACGCCTGATCACATACGTATGTGCTGCACCACATCTACTTATTTAACCAAGATTTATTAGGGACTGCCAAATCCCATTTCCTGGGGCAAGTAAAAAAAGTTGCCATATAACATAATCATCAAAGTCACTTGCCCGGGGTTAAGTTAAAAGCTGTGAATGTAAAACACCACAACTTGATCATCGGCACTGAATCATGTTTACTTTGACCTGCATAGTGGCCTGTGGAATGCCTGTTTGGAATTTTGATGTCACATTCTAATCTGGTATATTACAGAGGATTTGATTGGTCAATTTGTTCAACCTTCAGCCAATAACAGCGCTCCTTTTATCAATAGTGGGGCGATCTATCACAGCATATTTGATTGATCAATTTTTTTCAAACATCCGCCAATTTCAGCGTGCCTTTAGCCTCATTCTTTTGTTGAAGCGTGTTCGCGCTGAAAGCCAAAAGTGTGGCTTCCAACATTTTGGATTGTCCGGCAGCCCTGACAAAAAAAGACTTGTTGCTTACCTGAGGCAAGCTCTTGTTGAACAAAATTGGCAAACCCTGTTTATAGTCTTTGCACTGTATCTATTTTGCACAACATTTCAACAGTCCCAAGCTGTTGTCACAAATCAGTTCAGAATTGCACACAAATTTTGTTTCAATAATACTGCTACTATCCACTCCCATAACAAACTGTAAACCCCCTTGGTGGGCGGAGTAGGAGGGTGGGTGGGTACCCCGAGTATCAACCAGTGACATCCAGAAAGGCCCCCCAGGTACGTACCCAAGTGCAAAGAGTTGGAGCTGGAAGCAGCCCCGCCGACGTTGTACGACGTTGCTGGTGTCTGCTGCTCCAGCTTTCGCTGCATGCGAGCGTTCTCCTTCACGTAGGCCTTCAGCTCCTCTCGCAAGTTCTCCTGCAAGACAGCAACATCATTGTCAGTGGCAGAACAAGCATATATACCAGACTGCAACTAATGACTTTACATTGTTGAAAAAAATGTACACAATTAGAAAAAGAGAGATTTATTTTTGCAGCAGTGATGGGGCTAGGGTGCTAGGTCACTCAACACAGCTGAAACAACCCACACATTTACATGTGCACTGTGGATGGTGGATGGATGGGCCTCAAACACTCAAACGGCTGTTTTGGAGAAGCCGAGCACAAGCTCAAATCTCTTCACAAACAGCTATCTCAACCCTCGCCACAGAAATACTGGCTAACAAACAACAACAAAGAAATGGATCAATAATCTTTTATTTTAAAAGAAGAATATCTTTTATTTAAAAAAAAAGAAGAAAAAAAAGGTGCTATTTTGAACAAAAACAAGACGACACAATACTGTCCTTATTGTACATTTTAATGAGCATTCTTTTTAATTTATTTTGTTTTCTCTCATTACTGTCTTTTAAAAAAAAAAGAATTCTTTTTAGTTTATAAATCCATTTTTTTGTCATTGGGGGAGGGGTGAGTAGAGGAGTTGGACTTATTCTGAAATAAACTGATCCTGATTTTTATTCACTCTTGATTAATTTGATTTTGGAATAAATAGTGCTTGATGTCTTTTGTTTTTATACTTGGTCAGATTTGTACACTTGAAAAAGGTTTTTTAATAAACCCAAAATTGTTGTTCTTACCTTGAGAGTTATGAGATTTTTATTTGTTCTTTTGTTATCAATTTTGTAAATTATCTCATTATTGTAAAATTTGATTGCTACCAGTTTTCTGTTTGATTCCATTTGGGCTAAACGAAGCAAATAAATAAAAACCTCTGACAACTAACCACATCGTCGCGAGCCTCCTGCAATGACTTCTTCAGCTGTGCCTCACTTGCGGTGGTGGAGTCTGCCTCTCCCCCACGCCTCTGTCGGTCTCTCAAGTGAGCGTTCTCATCTTGCAGCCGTTCCACCCTCTGTCGCAAGCCCTTCACATCGGACTGAACTCCGGCCAGGGGCCCGTCCTTGGAGAAATGGTCAATCTCATCCAGTGCCAAAGCTAGGATAAGAAGAAATCTTTTAAGCTGCATTGTTTAATTATTATAAGTTTCTTTATTTTTTTTTTAAAGGTTATTTTTATTTCATTAATTAATTAGTTTATTCTTTTATTTAGTTTTTCGTGTTAACAGACTTTAAGAAACATCAATTGAATTGATTTTTTTTAATTCTAAGAGCAAGGAAGATGTTGAAGAGTGTTGGAGAGAGTAGGGAGTATTAGAGTAGAGTAGAGAACTCTTCAACATCTTCCTAGAGCGCATCATGTCAGATGCCCTTGCAGACCACGAAGGCACAGTCAGCATAGGGGGAAGAGCAATCTCCAACCTCCGTTTTGCGGATGACATTGATGGACTGGCTGGAGAGGAACAAGAACTTGAACAGCTGGTACAGAGGCTTGACACCACCTCCAGAGCCTATGGAATGGAAATAAGTGCAGAGAAGACCAAAATGATGACCAACAACACCAATGGCATCAATACAGACATCAAAGTCCAAGGCCAATCCCTCAACACAGTGCATAGCTTCAAATATTTAGGAGTCATTGCATCAGACAATGGGTCCCGACAGGAATTCTTCTCCAGGATCACACAAACAACTGCTGCCCTGGCGAGGTTGAAGCCAATTTGGAAAGACAGGACCATCAGTCTACATTCCAAGGCAGGCCTGCCTACCCCCGACTTTAGCTTCCAGGGACAGGCTTTACAGAAAACAGGGACAGAGACCAATTTCCAGGGACAGGTCATTCCACGACAAGTTTCAGTCTTTTCAAACACAGAGATAAAAATTATTAAATCAATATGTTAATTTTAAAATTAAAACATAACACTCTATCGTTGCTACCGTCAGTTGAAATTGAAAACACTGACTTTTTCATACTCTCCACTAAACTGAATGTTGTTTTGGCAGCAATTTCTTTTATCACAGCAGTACCCTTTGAACGGGCGCACTGGAAAGTCTTGGCAATTGTAGAGTCCGGAAACATTACCTTGACGGCTTTGTTCATTTTGTCAAGAGCTGCCATCGGCAAATTCAATCCTACTACCAAGTCTACCATCATTGTTTCTGCTCTTATTACGTCTATGGTTTCATCTGTAGCATTTGGCTTGGTTGCCAAAAATCCTGTGATTTTGATGTTCTTTTTTTTCGTTGTCACGTATTTTTTGGTTTGCCTTGTACTTATTTGTTTCCACGTGGCAAGCTATTTCGTCACTGCTGCCAGATTTCACAGAAAATTCACAAGCACACACTTAGCAAAAAACAGAAGTATCAATTTTTCCAGGCTTGATGAAAGGCCATTTTCCAGTATATTCTACAATGTACATTTGAGCGCGTGTTACGTTGAAACGCGAACGAAAGTATGTCGGAAGCGCGCACAATAGATCTAATCGTTTCGTTTTGCAAAGTATTCAATAATGGAGTTTATTTACCTTTGATTTGAGTTTGCATTGTTGTTAGGAGTGGTTTTGTATAACGTTGATAATTTTCGTTGGTCGATATTATTGAAGAATTTTCGTGATCTGTCGATAGAAATTTCCCGATGGATATCGAAGGTCGTGAATGTTCCCGGAAGTAGAGGAAATGTGTATGACGTAAGCCAGTGATGACGATCTTTAGTTCGATTGGTGGCAGTGCGTCATTTCTACCGTGTACCAAATTGTTCGAGAAAAGAGAGAGGTTATTTAATCGTGTGCCGAGTTGCTGTTGAGTGATAGTAAAGTTGTTGATAGTGATTTAGAGAGTTGCTGTGAAAGTTGTTGAGTTGAGTTGAGCGATTGTATGCAGTTGTTGATGTATGCTGAATAAAAGTGGAAAACTTCATACGTCGACTTTGTGACTTGTATGCTGTTTGGACGGGCTGCGTGGATAAACGAATCTGAGTTACACAACTATCAGGAATTCAAGCATCGGGGCTGAATCAGATACTGATAGAAAAACACCAACATCAAACTGAGTGTAACAGCGCGTTGTTTTTTTTTTGCTTCGCCGGGAATGTCAGACGCTGCCTTCCTCTTTGTCGCCATTTTCGAACTTGTCAGGTGATTGTGCACATGCACGTGACTGAAAAATCTCGGGAGAGCACGATCATCAGTGCATAAAATTAAACGCAAGACTAGAGGGCGCAAAATATCCGTCGTCTGCTCGATTTTTTTTTTCTGAGACGCCACGGCGAAAACTGTATTTCCGGGACGGTTAATCAGTTTTACTAGGTTTCCGGGACAAATACAGGTACTCCGGGACGGTAGGCAGGCCTGCAAAGGTAAAGCTGCTGCGCTCCCTTGTCATCTCCATCTTCCTATATGCTTGCTAAACATGGACCCTCACAGCAGATCTCCAACGAAGAATACAAAGCATGATGTGCTACAGAAGACTTATGGGCATTTCCTATACCCAGCACATCACCAACGACGAAGTCTGACAGACCATCACACAAGCCATTGGACAACACGATGACCTGCTCACATTGGTGAAAAAACGGAAACTCCGATGGTCACCGGATCATCAGGTCTTGCAAAGACCATCGTGCAAGGCACAGTGCAAGGAGGTAGAAGAAGAGGGAGACAGAAAAAGAGGTGGGAGGACAACATTCGAGAATAGACTGGGTTGACACAGAGCGAAACAATCAGGGTTGCTGAGGACAGGGAAAGATGGAGTACGCTGATCATCTGTGGTGCCCCTACGACCTCCGAGTAATGGGATAGGATAGGAAGAGCAAGGAACAACACAATTTTGTTTCCATTTGTTAAAGCACATTCTTCTGCCTCCAGGCATGGTGCAAGGAGGCAGAAGAAGAGGGAGACAGGAAAAGAGGTGGGAAGACAACATTGGAGAATAGACTGGGCTGACACAGAGTCAAGCCGTGAGGACTGCTGAGGACAGAGCAAGATGGAGTGTGCTGGTGAAACGATCATCTCTGTTGCCCCAACCACTTTCGAATTACTGGATAGGATAGGATAGCACAAGAAAGCATATTTCACAATTACATGCATACACTCTTCATCTAATGTAATAAAAAATTCATTTGTATTTTTTTTAAATATTGTAAACAATTTTATTCCACATTCATGTGGGACAGGCAATATTTGGGTTGCATTGTTAGTGAAAGTGCACCAACAGGACTGGAGGGGAGAGAGGCAGGGGTAAAGGGGGACAGGAGCTACAGTGTATGGTGGGTTTATTGGACTATCTGGGGCACTAACCAGTCTATGACATGAGCTTCAGGATCTTTAAAGAACATGCGACAGAATGCACGACACTTCGGTTTATAACTTTTATTGAAGGAACAGGCGACAGGCAGTCCTCATGGGTAAGTTAATTGTTTCAACCCCCTCGCCACAATTGGACCCACGCCCGTTCGTTTGGCACTAGTAACTTTGTCCCTGGAGACCAAGAGTGCTGCCGCCACTTTTACACGCCACCACGATGGTTCAAAGGAGTTGGATGATCGGATTGTTCTTTCCCTTCCATAGTATAAATCATATAAACATATAGACCAACATACAAATGCTCTCAATTCAGTGTTTTAATTTCACGTCTGTTCACAACTATGTGATTTTAGACAACAACAAAAAAATGAAACTGAAGTTCATTAAAAAAATTAACTTTAAAAATGAAATAATGAAATAAAAAATAAATAAATAATAATTAATTTATTAAAAAAATAAATATATACAAATAAATAACTAAATAAATGTAAATAAATAAATACATAAAATAATAATAATAGTAAATACATAAAATGAAATGAACTAAAATAATAAATAAAATTAACATGAACACAAATGAGCAAATAATACAAATAATAATAATTGTTTAAAAATAATAAGAATAATTTAATTTAATTAAAAATACACAGTTTGAAATTATATTGATTATTAACAGCGTTTGACACCTGTCGATTGTGCCATCACAATGCTTAGTTAAAATGCACAAAAAAACACTCTAAAATAACGAATCATTTGAAGAAACACCGGCGGTGGCTCGATCGAGACCGAAAGTAGAAGAGTTATCTATCTTTGGTTAAAATAAAACTTGGATTGGACTGCGCAAAAAACCGGGAACGAAACGGAAATACTGAAATCGACGATATATCGTAGTTGCACAAACATGGCGGCTCAGATCGACGATATATCGTGATTGGCAGGGAAAGAGTTAAACTTGTATAAACCACTAATTAAAATTGCTGCTCAAACCCCCCCCTTCCCTCACCATTCACCACACCCCCCCCCCCCCCCCCCCTAATAAAAAAATCAACTTAAAGCAAGGCCAAATTCTTGCTCTAAAATGGTTTGTGGTTTGTATTAGAACATGCGAGATGCGTGCTTTGAGCTCACTTCTATTGGGAAAGCACACTTTATAAAAGCTGTTTATTATAAATTTTATTATTATTATTAATAATATTATTATTATTATTATTAAATGCAATAGCTAAATTTAAAAAAAATGCTTTAGTAGAAGTGCTCAATTTAACAAATTAAAATCTTTATCAGGCACTATAGGAAACTTTTGTTTTTTTAGATTCTGAAGCCATCAAAGCTAAATCTGGTATATTAAAGAACTACCACATTTCTACCCTACTCTGCCCCAGCCTTTCAATTATGCCCTCAAGCAAGAAGAAAAAAAAAAGCAAGAAATGTAAAAATTTCAGAATCTGCTGCTTCAGATAAATATACTTAAAAAAAAACCAAAAAAAAAACAACTGAAATTGTGATGCCATATAAGCAAAAGTTTTATAAACGAACTTTCCAAGTGGGACTGCCATTGTGACAATGTGAGACCAAGAAGAAAAAGAAGAAGATCAAAGACAAATCTTTTGCATACCTCTGCTTCTGGCACACTGCACGTTCGACGATGTCTTTGGTGAGCCTCTGCCTCTCCACCGTCACCCAGGCCTTTTCTCTCACGGCCATCGTCCCGTCTGACCTCCCTCCCCCTGTCCCCGTCATGCTCTCTCTCCCACCCCAGTTGATCCTGGTAGTTGTTGCCCCTGTCTATAGCTTCCCGAGTTGCCCTTTCTACAGGTTCCTGAGTTCCTTCCCTTGCAGAGTAGTTTTCTCTTGGTGCTGGAATTCTCTCCCTTGCAGCTATGTCGCCATCTGTTTTTTAAAAAACGATTACATTAAAAGAATGAGCAATTATCTCTCCAACTACAAGGGTAAATTACTTCCCCTATATGCATCTGTGTCCGGGGACGTTAAGCCTACTCAATCAATCAATCAATCAATCGTAAATTACTTGGCAGCAAACTATATGGGCAGAACAGGGTGATAATTCAAGAATGGTCCTGGATGCAATCACTCTGAAAGGTCACATGTCAAATTTATGTTAAACTGTTTATAAAAGGGACCATCATCTGTGCCTCAACAACAACAACAAAAAAAAACATTGAAGATTTGAAAGTGACAGCAAAACAGATTGACAAATACCTTGTTGCTAAAAATCCAGATTTCACTAAGTAGAGGGTTGGATGAGATCATTAAGCACTTCACAACATAATAAAATAAAGTTGTTGGTATTTTATAAAATAAAGTTGTTGGTATTTTGTGTTTGTTTTTTTTATTTTTCTCCCTTTCTTACAAATGGGACAAAATACCAAGTAACTGACTGAAATTAGAAATGCTGCACCTGGATTAGGCGTGAAATAACCATGGCTTTTGTACTTGGAATATGCATCCAGCTCATCTTGGTATTTCAAGTTGGGATCCTTCCTGTAATCACACGAACAACCACCACTCAACCATATTTTCTACATTTTTCTGTATTAATTATTGGTATGTCTGCGTGCTTGTGTTTCATGCATTCTGTTATTTGGCTGTTTACTGTGGTAGTGGATGAGTTTAAGAATTATGTACAGTTTGGATTACTATGTTCATATTTTAATTTGAATAATGTTCACAATATTATTTGGGCCAATAAACAACTTTTTTTTTTTGGGTGGGTGGGGGTAACGCATTAGTGTCCCTTTTTATCGGAAAATTCTGGGCCGCCTCCCCTGGGGAATTCATAGTTGCAACCTGCAGCGTGCCCAAACTGAAACTACCTACCTAATATTAGTTGTGTTTTTTTTTTATTTTGCTGGGGGAGCAAACCGGGCGAAACCCCCCCGAGACGCTGCCGGAGTCGAAAGTAAATAATATTCAGAGAAACAACATCCAGAGGCTTTATCAATCCCACACTTGTCAGGCGCTCTTTGTTTCTGGCCTGTGGACAAGGCAAGTTAGTAACGCCTGTCCAAGAGTTTTACGCCAAAGATTGTGTTGTTTTACCTGGAGAAAAAGTTTGAAAACGGGAAAGCTTGGTTTTTCTGAGACGGACTCGCCGCATGGTTTTCATCTTCTGCCTACAGTTTTTACCACATTTATAATATTTATTTAATCTGTTCACTCCTTCTTATGGAGAGCTCCTTAATCCAGCTCAAGAGCTGCAGACTGGCCGACACAGGATCTAACTCCAGGCACCCGCTTGTGCCTTAGTCGCCTCACATCATCTGACGCCCAGACAACTGAGCGAAGTCCTGGATGACCAGGGGTGAAGGAGAACAAGGACTTAGTATTTGCTAGATGCCTGACAGTGAAACCAACTGGCAATTCCTGAAGACTTTATTCCAAGATTTAATTAAACATGCTCCCAGTCTGTCTTAATTAGATTCTAAAGAAAATTCGGGTGTTGCTAGCCACAGTACCTGATTCTATCTTGCACATCCTGCATGGCCACGTTGGCGATGTTGGGGTATTTCTCTCTGTACGATGCTGACATTCTGTCTTCATTGGCAGGAGGTGGTAGGCTGGCCTGCCCGCTTTTGGTAAAAAAAAACAACATATTTTTGTATACAGGGTTAGACATTAAAAGGTTTATACATAAAAGGGTTAGACATTAATTAAGGATTAGACACACAAAGACAAATATCTGGTTTTTATGGGATAAATAAAGTTGTATTGTATTGCCTTGCATTGTACTGATTTGTATTGTATTGCTTTGTATTGTATTTATTGAATTGTGTTCCCTTGCCTTATATTGTATTGCCTTGTATTGTATTGCCTTGTATTGTATTGTATTGCCTTGTATTGTATTCTCTTGTGTTGCATTGTATTGTATTGCCTTGTATAGTATTGCCTTGTACTTTATTGCATTGTATTTATTGCCTTGTATTGTATTGCCTTGTATTGTATTGTGTTGCCTTGCATTGTACAGTATTGCCTTGCATTGTATTGCCTTGTATTGTACTGCATTGTATTAAGGATTTAGACATTAATAACTCCCCCAAATTATCTAGTTTTGGAACATCTTAAACCCATACATCAATCATTGTGAAACGTTTACCAGGCGCTTATCACAAAATGACCACATATCGCTTTTTTAAAAAATGAAAAATGAAAAATAAAAAGTAGTATTGTTGTAAGTAATTCATTCCAATATATAATCAAGCTATGGCAGTATTCTGTCCTTGTGGCTATATAATCTGACTCACCTTTTCAGCAGGCGGTGCATAACGACTGGAGAACGAACCATCCTGAAGGCTCATGCTCTTCAGTACTGCAAAAAAAAAAAAATTACATAAATAAATAAAAATCACAAAAAAGAATTACCGCAATCACAACCTGAGTTTCCTCAGCAGCAGTACTCTGTATGAAAACTACAAAAGCTCTCAGCCAATCATTCTTATGGTAAAACAGTAGAGAGAATTTCAACAAGCAAACAGGGACAATAACTCTCAAAATCCTTTTCCCGCAAACGCGATATATGTATATACACTAAGCACCTACAAGTCCACGTCATAATATTGTAGAAAGGGCGAGTGTTTCCGTCAAAAATCCCAACTAGCTGATCATGTAGAAAAGGAACTAACAACTCGGTGTTCCCAACTTTATTTGTAATGATTATTGTTTTGTAGAGTTGACATCTTAAAGGTTTGTTAAGGCCCTGTGGACTACTTTCCTGCACTCTATACATCAGAGGGCCAATGCTGGTTGAGAGCATAGTGTTTGACATAGAGAGAGGAGGACAGTATTCCACAGAGACTTTCGCCTTACCTTTCAAATTACAAGGCAGTGTGATGCTGTACACTTTGATGACACGTCTTCACTGGGAGCACAGAATTGTTAGCTCCTGTCTACATGATCATAATACGCGATAATAAGGCCCTATTCCTTGGTATGGTTGCCAGTGCAGCGCGTCTTGGGAAGATCGGTGGTGTCCGTTATACGCAACCCAACTACTAAAGGGAGAGTACAAATGGGAGCGAGACTAATAATTCCTAATTGGTTTGCTACCTCCCTTTAACTGTAAAACTGAGTATTTAACTGTAAAGCTGAGTATTTTTGCTGTGAGAGTAATTTTCATGGGTACATGTGACGCATGTGTTCTAGCCAATTCCAAAATGGCAGCCATTTCTAATATGACAATTTTATGTGTACTGATCCACAAAATCATTCGTAAACATTTTGATTTTTTTATACATATTATAAATTAAGTTTTATCATTAGTGCAAAACTGACATGTTTTGTGGTGAATGTATGGATATTAAAAACCCTTTTGGATTTTCGCGTACAGTGTGATATATGATTGCTGTTCTCTTACAAAAGGTGAATAAGTGTATTTCTTATTGTTTATTTATTGAAAGAACATGCTATGATCTTTACAAAAATGTATAGTTTTTCTATGTTTTATAAATTAGGTGGATGAATTTTCAAAAATACTCTTAAATAAAGCGTTTTGAGGGAATAAACACGGCAAAAAAGTTCCACTTCCAATTAGTTAATAACACAGCAACATCTTAACAAATCTTTAATATATACAATCTACAAAACAATAATTTAAAAAATGTGTTTAATAAACTAAAAAAGTATGTTTTGGACTATTTAAGACTTATCTCAGGCAGATTTGCCTACAACATTTTCTTTTTTCACATTTCGACTTTGGAGTGAGTATATACTTTCATGCCCGCCTGCATGCGAGTCAAAAATGATCTCTGTCTGCCTCTTCAAACGGGGACAACATGTACTGAGAAGAGAGGAATCCAAGGCAGCAAGAGGGACTCTCAGGTGGCTTCAGTTAGATCCTGCATCGGTCAGCGCCTCCAGCAGCTCTCAAGCTGGAAAAGCGCAATATATATAGAAACAATTAGGTAAACGAAATGAAATAAGGACAGTTCTGACCTTCAAGCGAATACTCCTCCATGGCTGGTTCCTTGGCAGCAGACCCTGTCAAAGGTCGGGGCCTGCTGAGGTCACCGTCCGTCATGGCCACCAGATCCCTCAGGGCCACATCGTCATTATCAAGCACTGAAATGACATTGAAAAAAAACCACACCCAAGGGGTTGCACACAACATAGACAGGAAAGTAACTTTCTTTTTTTAAAGTTCTCACTACAACAGTGACAACTAAATCCCATTTTATGCACCTTAGTCGGCTTGTAACTCCTGGTGAAGAGTTTTAGCTGGTGCAGACAATCTTTTCACTTGCTGTGTTCTGCCGCTTTCAACCTTTTTTTTTAACTTGTCTTCCTGACATTCAAAAACAGTTGCGCTCCATTTCACCCAAACATTCTTGACCACCTCCATCCATTCACTACTCATTCTAAACCCTGAAAGTTCTAGTTTAAAAACAAAAATTAAAAAACACCTTACACAGCCCATCCCTCATCAGGAAGGGACTCAAAACCCATCTGTTTCATCAAATTTGTGTTGTTGTTATAACAGTTAATGGCTGAGGCACTATGTGTGCACACTGAGCATGGTTTTGTGCCATGGAATTTTGGCGCCTGACACATCATCATCATCATTATCTAAGCCATCAGACTTCTACTACCTCTCATACTTCCCATTCTATCAATGTCTTGCTTTTTAAACCTGCACTCAAGGATAGGCACACTATAGATTATCTCCCAATCACTAGAAAACATTGATAAGGGCAAGCAATTTTTTTGTATGATAACCTTCTCTAAACAACTTCCTACATTTACCTGCCTCAAAACGTTTTTTTTGTTAATTTATCTCTATCTTCATTTTGACCTAAAAGATCCACTTTTTGCTTCAAACAATAATAATAAAAACAAAAATAATAATTTATTTTATAAAGTGCATTACCAAAATAATAAAGTCTTCATTCATGCTCATGCATTGTACAATGAATACCAATACAAAACATAAGTATATTTACTGGAAGGCTTGCCCAGTTTAGTGGTAAGCTCAGCGCGAGGATGAGGAGGTTTCGGCGCAGGTTCTTTCCTGGGAGGGTGGTGCGTCATTTCTGAGGCCTGACTGGAACTGAAGTGGATCAGAGCCGCTTGTCGCTCACGATCGCGCACCCCTCGATCATCTGCAAGAAACAATAAACACTACAGCAAAAAGCAGAGCTCTATTTCTATTTTGAGGAGTGCATACATGAATAAAAAAAATGGGAATGTATATAGGCTTTGAGAATATGGTTCATCACCCATGTGGGCAAAATTAAGGCTGCCACCCTCAGCAAAGGTGTGGCAGGCTCAAGAGCAACACTACACAGCCCAGGAGGGGGGAAATTAAGGAGGGGGGGGGGGAAACAGGACCTTTAGTGCATGCTGGGGCTTCTGATACTCGCCCATCTAGGACTTGAGAGTCAGGATCTTTAAAGTCTGTGTAGCTGAATGCACCTGCGTGCACAGACAAAACCTAGTACACGGTGATGACAACACGATGATGACCATGACGATGGTGATGATGACGACAGCAAAGACCATGATGATGACGACGAGCTGGATTATAATGCACAAGCAAATTGATTATAGAAACACAGCTAAAACAAACACTACACAAGGTAGATAATAAAATGAATACTGATGATGGGAGGGGAACCTTAAACAAAAGACAAACTTTCCATGGAAAAAGCTGACCATGACTTACCCAGTTTCTGCAGATCAGGCAGCATGTGGATGAGGAAGAGGCGGTAGTCCGGCTCTGAGCGTGTCACTGGGTTCAACCTTAAGTCCAGCTCCTTCAGCTTTGAGGTATGCTTCAGTCTCTTCAGCTCGTCCAGGCTGCTAATGTTGTTGTAGTATCTGACTTTCAATCAAGGCTGCTGAATATTGGCAATGAGGTTTTACACAGTGCTTGCAATGTGGATGAAAGTGGATCGTTGCGCATTCTTAATAAGTTAATACATACGGTGCTGTGATTCTGCGCCTGTTGTAAATGTAATTATAATGAATAAGTGTGCTGTCACGACTCAGTTTTCTAAACCTGTGATAATATGGTTTTGTAAGCCAGTTATAGAGGGTGGAAGGTGAGGGAGAAAAAATAGCTGAAAGTTTATTGCTAGGTTTGCAAATAACGTAATTTTAACTCGTGCATTGTTTTGTTAGTTTTGCTTCATCACCCTAAACTGGTCAAGACTGCTGCTATATGGGTAGGTGGGCAGGCGTGTATTTTCACGTGCCGTGCAAGTTTTTGCAGTGAGCGAAATGCGCACTAAATTTGAGTGCGAGCAAATAAAACTGCTGTACATAGCTAAATCGAGGAGTCGCAGAGAGGAATTTTGGAAACAGAAGAACTCTAGTGCCAGCAGTGTTTTTCTAGGGGGGATTGTGCGGGCCATAGTTGTGTACAATTTGCTGCCAT
Organism: Oncomelania hupensis; assembly: GCA_036898135.1. Taxonomy (NCBI): domain Eukaryota; kingdom Metazoa; phylum Mollusca; class Gastropoda; order Littorinimorpha; family Pomatiopsidae; genus Oncomelania; species Oncomelania hupensis. The sequence goes on from CM072519.1 coordinate 61,817,812, forward strand.
CTCAAGCAGTGTGTCGTCCTGCTGTGACGGTCCTGCAAGGCAGCGTCCAGTCGTCCTGGAACTTGATGTCCTGAGGAAAGAAGAGAGCTGCATGCACACCTATGATCCACTGGGACCTGTGTCATCGTTATGTTGTGTTGTCGTTTCCGAGGATTAACACCGGTAGTGTAAGTACCAGCAGGTACTGGAATTACGCATCACCTTCATCACTGCTTTGCCCACTAGTATCCCTTCTTTAGAGTCCCCTCCCAACAACAGAAGTCAATGCCAGGCGAACGCTCGAAAATAAAACTATCATAAATTTCTCCAACTTATTTTGGTATATTATATCGAGCCTACACACTGCGACTTTCAAATGTACAGGCTGACATATGCCTACATCAGTATGATGAAAGCCTTGCTCGCTGCCGCTACACAACAGCCTAGCAAAGTATAGAAAGAGTTCAAATATCATTAAAACGATGACGCAACTAAATTAAAACTGAAATACAAACCAAACAAATCATACAACAATGCAAGAGCCAAGGAATACCATTGTTCACTCTCAATACGTTTTTTTAAGTTTCGTTTCTTAGCCACAGCCACAAATAATTGGGGGTGGGAACAGAGTAAGGTGAGGGGTGAGGAGAGTTGGCAGAGAGAGAAAGAGAGAGTGAGTTAGTTGGCTGAATAATTTGAAAAGGATACAGATTAAGTTTTTCCAGCATTTCCAAGTTTTCCACACCCTGAAACAAACATTCAAAAAACATACAAACAGGGTGGGCCAATAAAATGTTAGCACTTTTTAATCGTACAAAAGTTTTTACAATGAAAATACTTTCGAAAATTTTCTTCACAGAAATGTCATGGAAGCACCACATTATCATTTGATACCAAAAGTTTCCCACTTTTTCACTCGTTCTGTACACAGTTTAATAATTGATTGTATGCTCAATCCACGCTCCTCTTCTCTGGATTACAGTTGCAACTTGCACATTGAAGTTTGTGGTGATATTGCTACACATCTCAAGTGGGATTCTCTGAATTTCATGATGGATGTTGGTTTTCAGGGCCTCAATAGTTTGTGGGTTGTTGTAGTAGAGTTGGCATGTACCCTCATAGGAAGTAGTGTGTGGGTTGTAGTACACTCTCTCCTTCATGTACCCTCATAGGAAGTAGTCTGCGGGAAAAAGATCGAGGGAGTGGGCAGGCCATGAGTTGTCTGTGCGCCATGATATAAGCCTATCTCCAGGAAAGAATTGTTTGAGGAAATTCAGTGAAAGAATTGATTAGGTTTGGTATCAAATGATAATTTGGACATTATTTTCTGTGAATAAACTTTGTGAAAACGTTCTCATTAAAAAAAACTTATTTATGATTAAAAAGTGGTAACATTTTATTGGCCCACCCATGTGTGTCGTAGTGGTATAGCATGTAGATATGCATAAAAACTGTTGGCGTGCTAGAAGTTTAATTATTATTGCTATCCTATCCTATCTATCCTATCCCGTGACTCGAAGGTCGTTGGGGCACCACCGATTATCATATAACCAGTGTACTCCATCTTTATCTGTCCTCAGCAACCATCATAACTTCACTCAATGTCAAGCCAGTCCATTTTCGAATGTTGTCCTCCCACTTCTTTTTCTGTCTTCCTCTTCTTCTGCCTCTTTGCACCGTGCCTTGCACAATGGTCTTTGCAAGATTTGATGCTCTGGTGACGTGGCCAAACCACTGGCGTTTCCGTTTCTTCACCACTGTGAGCATGTCATCGTGTTGTCCAATGGCTTGTGTGATGGTCTGTCGAACTTTGTTGTTGGTGATGTGCTGGGTAAAAAAAATGCCCAGAAGTCTTCTGTGGCACCTCATCCCAATGCTTGGTATTCTTCGTTATAGATCTGCTGTGAGGGTCCATATTTCGCAAGCGTATAGGAAGATGGAGATGACAAGAGAGTGCAGCAGCCTTACCTTGAAATTTAGACTGATGATCCTGTCTTTCCAAATGGGCTTCAACCTTGTCAGGGTCGCAGTTGTTTGTGCGATCCTGGAGAAGACTGTTATTGGTGCTTTTTTAAAAATAAAAATAAAATTAAGTTATGTTACCTCCCCACCCCCTATTCTATTCCTCTGAAGGAGTACATTTATTTGGATTGTTGAAATTTTGTGTAAGAGAGAGAGAGAAAGAGAGGGAGAGAGAGAGAAAGAGAAAGGTATAGAGTGAATGAATGCATGATGTGTAATCTTATCTCATCTTGTATAAAGTATTCCATTTTTGGTTTAGTTTTGTTCCACAGGGCTGTGGTCATGCTTTTCGTGTGGAAATGTTTGTGTGCTTAATAAATGTTCATTCATTCATTCATGAAACTTCTGTTTGATTAGTGTGGTTTATAGGGTAATTTGTCAGTGGGGCTGCGTTTGTAAATACTGTGTAATATTCATGTCATCTTATTTATCAAATGCTGTATTAAAATCGTTATCTTTTTCTTTAGTTAGATATTATTTAATTATGATTTTAATTAAAATTTTTAAGATGTCAAGCACTGCGAGCACACTCAAAGTGCAGTACCAGGTTCTACAAATAACCATTTTATTATTATTACTAATATATTATTATTATTATAAAATGGTTTTTGAACCAATCTCATCAACCTATAAACGCAATGTGAAAATGTCGGACCAAGTACAGGTACATCATTCTCAGAGCGCTAGGGACGTGTTTTCTCTCAGGACCTGTCGCGTGATGGTCCTGTCCGGCTCAGTTACCTCTCGACTTTATTTTACTATCCCTGGTTCAAAATGGAACCAGGTTCAAACTCAAAATCACAGCTAGATTGAACTAGGTGCTAGTTCTACATACAGTACAATTTAAAATGACCTGTCCAAGTGGTACGTAGGCTGGTCTTTGCTTTAACCGCTTGAAACAGTAGCATGTATGCTAATCACTACACTGTAGCACAGAGCCTTTTCTCAGGCATTTAGGTTCTGATGACAGACACCTGTTGCAACTTAAGACATATGAACCCTCAACGGAAATTATGTGTCAAAATTCCTACTCACTTCCAGCGATTCCAGGGCATTTCTGGACAAGTCCAATGCTTTGAGACGTGTGAATTTGCGCAAGCCATTTCCAAGCGATACAATTTTCTCATGGTATGTACCAGGCAAGGCAATAGACTTGACATCCTCTGCAAATAATAATAATAATGGATGCCTATTTATGATTTTTACCCCAAATTACTAATCAAGTTAGTTAGTTACTAGTTAGTCATTGTTTATAGGCTCCAGCTGACTGCAAATGCTGAATCAAGACCACAACTTGGTTGAAAAAGCTCACCTCTGATCCCGATAAAAGATCAGCTGAAACAACCCTAATGGTAACACTTAAGGTACTCCACCAGCCAATCACTTCACAATAAATGCATCCAATGTAGTGGAAGCTGAGGCTGCACGCTAATTTATTGAAACCCCATTCACAAAAATAAAATAGAATACAAACATCATTTTAAAATATTAACAAAACACATACATATAAAATGCTTACATGGCTAAATACGATAGAAAGCCTTAGTGACCATTTGGCAGAAAGCGTCCAATATCCACACGCTGACCCAACAGATCCATACACAAACTAGGAGTTTTGGGAGAGTTTTCAAGAAAAATAGGTACTGGTCTAGCAAAGAACATAGTAGATTGATAGAAGAATAGGAAAAAATAAAGAACAGCTGAGAATGACAGAAACATTTAACTTAAAGCACTAAATATCCACAAAATAAGGATACTATTTATACAGAAAACCCCTACACCCCAAAGTGGGTAATCCCTAATCAAGCTAACACACACTCACATAAACAACCAACACACATCAATATCTCAAACATGGAGATCACTATTAGAAGGAAAGAAAATCACATTCAACTGTACTGTTACATTCAAATATGCAAACTACATTGTTACATCATTTCAGTTGATAAATATCACATTTCCACTGATGAACAAGTCACTGTTTAATCAATCTCTTTCTCAGTTTCTGACATTGTTACAATAATTTTAATCTTGAGAACAGTCTAAAACTACTTATTAATGGTTTTTTACATGTACATCACTAAAACAACAAAACATTTAGCATATTCTATTGCATGTTAATATTGATCATTTATGAGTTTTAGTCCATGGGAAAAAAGAAGCAGGGGGCCTAATTGATTGATGTGTTCAAACATTCCTGATATGTCCAATACCGATTCTCTATACATTTGTAGTAATATCCAATATGGTGCAGGAGTTTGCAGAACAAAACAGCTCCATGTACATCCTAACACATCATGTAGTCCCTACACTACTACTACTACATGTAAGTGGAAAGAACATTCTACGGAATCGCCATCACGAGCCTGCTTGTAACTAGGGACGCCACTCGATTCCCTACCCTCTTAAATAATAAAATACAGTTAAGGTTAAACCTAAGCAAACAGACTGAATGAATGTGTTTGAAAACGCGCTGTTACGTTCAAAAATAAAGTGAATTTGACAAGCAGTGAACCCAGCTTTTTCTTCATTTCACTTTTCAGCAAGTTGTAGCACGTCCAGCAGACTTTCACTTTCAGTAAGTTTTCTCAGGCCGCGCAAACAATATGTATAGTTTCTGCAAATATTCTAACTCTACAACGAATAAAATAACTAACAATCAGACTTACTAATATAACTATTGTTTATTTTAAAATTATATATCTTACCGCATTTATCGTGCGTCAAACGCACACGATTCCGAACTTCCTCCTCAGTCAAAGTAAGCGCCATTTTGGAATCTCTGGAGTACTTACCACATGACTTCCGATAGGTTAACCAATAACCGCTCGAAGCGAATGCAAGAAGAAGAAAACGATAAAGAACCAATAATAATAATAATAATAATAATAATAATAATAATAATAATAATAATAATAATAATAATAATAATAATAATAATAAAATAATAAAATAATATAATAATAAAATTAAAAAAAAAAAAAAAATAATAATAATAATAATAAGACTAATGAAGTGCTCGCATATCAATCCTTATTGTAATTGTCAAAATTATGATTCTCGATCTCCTCTACAACTGTGGCACAGATGTATATAATTTTATGAGCCAAAAAGCTAATATAATAAAATAGTGTCTTCGTTATTTTTTTTTTAAAGTACTAATGATAATAAATAATAGTTATACAACATATCTTTCCTATCCTATCCTATCCTGTCCCGTAACCCGAAGGTCGTAGGGGCACCACAGATGATCGTTTAACCAGCATACTCCATCTTTCTCTGTCCTCAGCAGCCCTGATGGCTTCGCTCAGTGTCAAACCAGTCCATTCTCGAATGTTGTCCTCCCACCTCTTTTTCGGTCTCCCTCTTCTTCTACCTCCTTGCACTGTGCCTTGCAGAATAGTCTTTGCAAGGCCTGATGATCTGGTGACGTGGCCATACCACCGAAGTTTCCGTTTCTTCACCACTGTTAGCAGGTCATCGTGTTGTCCAATGGCTTGTGTGATGGTCTGTCGGACTTCGTCGTTGGTGATGTGTTGGGTATAGGAAATGCCCAGAAGTCTTCTGTAGCACCTCATCTCCATGCTTTGTATTCTTCGTTGGAGATCTGCTGTGAGGGTCCATGCTTCGCAAGCATATAGGAAGATGGAGATGACAAGGGAGCGCAGCAGTCTTACTTTGGAATGTAGACTGATGGTCCTGTCTTTCCAAATGGGCTTCAACCTTGTCAGGGCAGCAGTTGTTTGTGCGATCCTGGAGAGGACTTCCTGTCGGGACCCATTGTCTGATACAATGGCTCCTAAATATTTGAAGCTATGCACTGTGTCGAGGGATTGGCCTTGGACTTTGATGTCCGTATTGATGCCATTGGTGTTGTTGGTCATCATTTTGGTCTTCTCTGCACTTATTTCCATTCCATAGGCTTTGGAGGTGGTGTCAAGCCTCTGTACCAGCTGTTCAAGTTCTTGTTCCTCTCCAGCCAATCCATCAATGTCATCTGCAAAACGAAGATTGGAGATTGCTCTACCCCCTATGCTGACTGTGCCTTCATGGTCTGCAAGAGCATCCGACATGATGCGCTCTAGGAAGATGTTGAAGAGTGTTGGAGAGAGTAGGCATCCTTGACGCACACCGATTGTTGTTCTGAACCAATTCCCGATGGCTCTGTTGTGGAGGACTGCACTGGTAGCCTTGTCATACAGGCTTTTGATGACTTCAATAATTTTAGGGCTGATGTTGTACACTTTCATTGTTGCCCATAGAGCTGCATGCCAGACTCGGTCAAACGCCTTCTTGAAGTCTATGAACACATGATATAGATGTTGTTGGTGCTGTAGGTATTTCTCACAGATTATTCTGAGGTTGAAAATCTGCTCAGTGGTACTTCGCCCTGCCCTGAATCCTGCTTGTTCTTCAGCTATGATTTGTTCAGCTTGGGGTTTCAACCTGTTGAGTATTATTTTCAGGAGGACCTTGCTGGGATGGCTGATGAGGCTGATGGTCCGGTAATTTTCACACTCCTGAAGGTTACCTTTTTTGGGAAGAGTGATGACAAGCGACTGGGTCCATGGTATAGGCCACTCCCCACTCTGCCAGATCTTGTTACAGATAATGGTGAGGGCATCAATCATCGCTTCTCCTCCTGCTTGTAGCAGTTCCGCGGGTATGTTGTCCACTCCCGCTGACTTCCCTTTCTTTAGCGCTTGCACTGCTGCCTCAACTTCTTCCCGGAGAATTGGGAGGATTTCTTCTTCTTCTCTGTTCTCGGGACATGCTAGAACTGATGGGTCTCCATTTGGTGTATGGTTGTAAAGGTCAGAGCAGTACTCTGTCCATCTGTCCAAGACTTCTTGTTCTTCTGTAAGGCATATGCCAGACTTGCTTTGGATAGTGGAGACTTTGGGCTGTTTGACACTTGTCAGCCGCTTCACAGTCTGGTAGGCCTTCTTGCTGTTGTTCTTGTTCAGACTGTTCTCTATTTCCTGGCATTGATCTTCTATCCAGTTCTCCTTTGCTGTGAGCATGCCTTTTCGGATGTCATTGTTGATTTTTCGGTAGACATATCTTTATTATCCCAAAATGAGAAACGGCAGGTCACAGAATCGTATTTTCAATTCATATATACTTAAAAGTTCCTTTTTTTATTAAAAAAAAATTTGGGTGGGAGGGTGGGAGTGGGGTGGTTGTAATTTCATAAATTGCCTATATATCTATATATATCTATATATATCTATATATATATATCTATACCTATATATCTATATATCTATCTATCTATATCTATCTATCTATCTATCTATCTATCTATCTATCTATATATATATATATATATATATATATATATATATATACCCCTTGGGGTCATGAGCAATCTTGCCACTGTAGATTGTTCAAACCTATAAAGGGAACAGTGAAAGCCACAGTTGAAAACCTGTCTTTCCTTTATAGGCAAGACAGATTCACTGCGGCAACAGTACCCCCGTTGGAGTGCCGGGGGTTTTCAGTATAAATAGTATCCCCACTTTATGGAAATTTAGTGCTTTAAATTCCCACTGTCGCTGTCTTCCTCATTTACTCTTTCCTATTCCTGCTCTGTCCTTCACTCTGCTATACTATCTTCTTCTTCGCTAGATCAATGACCTACCTTTTTTCTTGAAAACTCTTCCTGGACAAGACTCCTTGTTTGTGTATGAGGTCTGTTGGATCAGCTTGGGAGTGTTGGACGCTTTCTGCCGGGTGGTCACTAGGGCTTCCTATGATTGTACTATTTAGCACTATAGGCATTTTATATGTATGTGTTTTGTTGATGATTTATAATGATGTTTGTATTCTATTTTGTTTTTGTAACCGGGGTGTTCGCGTAGTTGAGGTCAACCCTCAGCCGTCCCCCGCGTGGGATGTCTTTATTGTAAAGTGACTGGCCGGTGGAGGGCATTCAATTTTCCCACTGGGGTTGTTTCAGCAGATCTTTTATGCGGATCGGGGGTTGTCCGGTCCTGATTTGGCTCGGAAGAGTCCGCTGGACCTAAAGCAACAATAAATCAATCAATATATATATATATATATATATATATATATATATATATATATATATATATATATATATATATATATACTGGAAAAAAAAACACAATAAGACTCCAAATACTTTCCAGGAAGTTTCTTGTATTGTTAATGTTTCCCCCAATTTAGGGCTTCTTCAGAACAGATATCTTAAACACACACACATTTATAGCATTTATAGACCCTTAAAGAAGTAAATTATCAAATATACGAATTAAAAATATTCTAAGTCAGAAAGAAAACAACGGATATAATTAATTAATCTAAATATAATTAAAAGGGAAATTAAGAAACTCTCTCTCTATATATACATACTGCTCCTTGGGCTAGGCGCCTAGTTCAATATATTGTTGCTTTGTTGCATGTGTAATTACATTACATTAAATAATTGTTGCTTTAGGTCCAGCGGACTCTTCCGAGCCAAATAAGGACCGGACAACCCCCAATCCGCATAAAAGATCTGCCGAAACAACCCTAGTGGGAAAACTGAATGCCCTCCACCAGCCAGTCACTTTACAATAAAGACATCCCACGCAGGGGACGGCTGAGGCTTCACCCCAACTTATCGAACCCCCGTTTACAAAAACAAAATAGAATACAAACATCATTATAAATTATCAACAAAACACATACATATAAAATGCCTACATTGCTAAATAATAACATCATAGGAAGCCCTAGTGACCACCTGGCAGAAAGCATCCAATATTCCCAAGCTGATCCAACAGACCTCATACACAAACAAGGAGTCTTGTCCAGGAAGAGTTTTCAAGAAAAAAGGTAGGAGACTGGTCTAGCGAAGAAAACGATAGTACAGCAGATTGATAGAACACAGCAGGAATGAGAAAGAGCAAATGAGAAAGACAGCGACAGTGGGAATTTAAAACAATAAATTTCCAGAAAGTGGGGATACTATTTATACTGAAACCCCCGGCACCCCAACGGGGGTACATGTGTAATAAAAGGACAATTAAAGTGCCAAAGTTCAAAGTTCCTATTTTCCTTACTGGCCTGTCTTAATTGCATGGAAGGTTCGTTGAGGTTCAAAAACTTGGAGGTTCTTAGCTCCTGAACCTAGGTTCCTGAACCTTTATTTGTCCAAAAGGTTCAGCAACCTCAGTTCCGGATCTGCGAACCTCAAAACTCCACGAAACTTCCAATTAAGACAGGCCATACCACCGCTCTCTCCACCTGCTTTCCCCCTACCCAGTCCAAATACCTCTAATGTCAAAACCCAACTCTCCCACCACCTCTTTGCACACACTGACCTCTGGACTTACATGGTCAACTGAATTCAGGTATCATCATCATCATCATCATCACTACCGCCACCATCATCACCCTCATCATCATCATCATCATCATCGCCAACACCACCACCATCACCTCATCATCATCATCACAAAATAAAATTGCACTCACATACATTCACAATGACTCAACAGGCATATAACACCATAATGATTATTATGAAAAAGCACAATTTAATTGAAAGTTCCACTTGTATTACATATTTGAATAACCAATGTGTATATCTCTGCCCAGTGTTATTGGGAAATCGCACTATATATCGCACTTTTTATTATTATTAATATTATTATTAATATTAATATTATTATTATTTCAAAGTGCTAAATTGGTAGATAGTGCATAGTAATTTGAAGTAATTATATTTAATTCATAAATCATCATCATCATCATCATCATCATCATCATCATCATCATCATCATCATCATCATCATCATCATCATCATTATCATTATCATCATCAAGATTTTATAAAAGATCTGCTTTATACAACATTTTTATTAGGGATATTCTTAGAATGTATCCAGTTTGAGCAGGTAACATTAATTAAAAAAACAGACAATCGAATCAACCATACTGATTAAGTAAAACATCACTATCACTGATTAAATAAAACATCACTATCACAATCAAATCAATAATATAACTCAATTTTTTTTCTTCAAAAATTGTTCACTTACACAATATGGCAACTATAAGCTAGCATCCATCAATTCACACACACAAACACACACACATACTTGTTTTCACGGTGTTATTATGACTTTCATGAAACACCACATACGTTGTGTTGACAATGGGTCATATTTTGTCTCCCTTTTAAGTACTTTCAAGTGTTCTAACGCTAACCCAAACCCTTACCCAGCCCTAACCATCATGGATCATTAGTTTGACGTCAAAACAACTAGGGCTGTCAAAACAAGGTATGTAGATGTTCACAAGTTTGTCCAAATAACGCTGTGGAAACAAGTACACACACACATAATAATAATAATAATAATAATAATAAATTTCACACAGGTTCACAATCACAAAATGAATATTCCTAAACATTTCTAGATTCCACTTATGTGTGTATGTATATATATAAATAATAGCATACTTCTAAATAAATTTGGTTTCTATATACAGGGTGTTCCAAAAGTCTTGGGCACATTTTGACATTGAATATTTCCGAAACTATTAAGGATATAAAAACGCATCTGGTAAATTCAGAAAGCTTGGAATGTAAAAAGATGTTCAATGTGAGCACCATTGGTCACACGAACACATCAAGCCGATAGTCAAATTCTTGCCAAACGCGTCCCAGCATTTTCTGGTTGAGTGAACGCCATTAATGGGTCTGAAAAGAAATTTTAAAAAATCAACCGCTTTACAAAAAACTTAATGTAATTAGCTTTAAAATGGCACAACTTTTATCTTACTACCATTCATTGTAATTGAGATATGGGGACTTCAAATGTGCCCAAGACTTTTGGAACACCCTGTATCTTGTTGCTTAAAAACACAAATTTTGTTTATAAAACCTTCTTGCTAGATATCTTCTTGCTCAAAACATAAATGAAATGATTCTAGATTGTTGCTCAAAACAAAATGTCAGTTTCTAAATATCTTCTTGCTCAAAACAATGAACATGGGAGTGGCACAAGGTGTAGGAATTGGGGTAGATGGAGTACAGTGAAGTAACAAAAATCTGCTGCAAGGGTGTCCGTAAGTAATATATACAAAGAGTTTGAATACATGTACGACATGTATAGACAAGTTTCAGAGGGCGTACATTTGTCAAAGGAAAGGGTACTAACCTGCTTCCTTAGCAGTTGCCTTTTATTGTGTGGCAAAACCAAACGTTTAAAAAACAAAAAAAATTTTAACTTTGTTGAACATTTCATTAAAATACTTCACTAAAAATGCTTTTTTTTTTTGAAGTGACAAGATTAAAAAAAAATAGATTTTGTATAACAGTTTACAGACAACTATAATATAGATTACAAGTTCTGTGCCCTTAATTGGGGGTATAAATAAACCCCATACATTTACACACAGATCCAACCCTGCTCTATTTAAAGTCTAGACTGCATTCCTCCTGACACAACAATGTTTTCTCCTGTTACGTAGGCTGCGTCGTCAGAAACAAGGAAAGAGACTAATCCAGCACAGTCGTCAGGCACCCCAAATCTGTGGAAAATCAAACAATCAAAGGGTCATCATAAAGTTTCAAATTCATATCATGTCAATGATAGTCTAAGAATTGCAACAACGCAAGTGATACCATTATACTGTTTAGTCGTCGTTGTTGTCATCATCATCAATCATCAAACATCATCACCGTCAGTCAAGTACGCAATTGATAGTATGAGAGTATAAACCGAGGTCTAGTCTGTGTCGCATACATTCCATCATAACGGACTTTAAAGATCCTGACGCTCATGTCCTAGACGGGTGAGTGCCGGTGACAAGAACACACCCAGCATGCACTTAGATCCTTCTCCCCCATCCCTGGCTGCCCAGGATTGTGCTCAGTTGTACGGACGTTAGACCATGCGCTCAAAGGCTGCGGGTGGGCGTCTCAGGCGGCTTGAGTTAGATCCTGTATCGGCCAGCGCCTTGAGCAGCTCTTGAGCTGGTAAAGCGCTATATAAGAACGATTAATATTAATATATAAGAACGATTAATATATAATATTAATATATACTGTCCAGTCATCGTCCATCGTCATCATCATCATCATCCATCCATCCATCCATCCATCCATCACCACCATCATCATCATCATAACCAAAAAATGAAGTAAAGTTGGGCAAAGGAAAGCAAGAGCAGAGTGCTGACCGGTTCATTGGTATGTTCTGCAAGGCTATCCTTGAGGTTGCGTCATCCTCTACCAACTGAAACAAATTAACAAAAAACATCAACACCAATAGTGACACAAACAAAAGGAAAAGAGCACCAAAATTGCCAGCTATGCTTACACATTAATGAGCAGGACTATCAAAATGTCTCCACAATAGCCATGTCTCCACGAAAAAGGCAACTTTGACACTAGCTGAGTGTCAGAGATCCCTAACATAGGTTGGATGCAGGCGTGTGCCACTGACATTCGGATAGGTGTCAGCGTCATTTTAGGGCCATAATAATAATAATCCATCTTTCTTTACGCTTGCGAAACATGGACCCTCACAGCAGATCTACAACAAAGAATACAAAGCATGGAGATGAGGTGATACAGAAGACTTCTGGGCATTTCCTATACCCAGCACATCACCAACGACGAAGTCCGACAGACGATCACATGAGCCATTGGATAACACGATAAAATGCTCACAGTGGTGAAGAAACGCAAAATCCGATGGTATGGACATGTTACCAGAGCATTAGGCCTTGCAAAGACCATCCTGCAAGGCACGGCGCAATGAGGCAGAAGAAGAGGGAGACATAAAAAGAGGTGAGAGGACAACATTCGAGAATGGACTGGCTTGACATCAAGCGAAGCCATGAGGGTTGCTGATGACAGAGAAAAATGAGTACACTGGTTAAATGATTATCTGTGGTGCCCCAACAACTTTCAAGTTACTGGATAGGATAGGATAGGATAGGATAGGATAGTATAGGATAAGATAGGATAGGAATAATAATACAGGATGCTATCATGCGCTTTTTTTTAATGGAACTCAAAATGCGGCGGTCTGAAAAGATTGTTATTACAGAAGTCGGAAAAGAAATACATTTTTAAGTTTTACATTTTATTTTGACCGCTTCCAAAATCTTTCCTGAAGGGAGGGAGGAAACCGGAGTACCGGGAGAAAACCCTCATGTACTGAAAAGTCTAAGCTATGTAAGTTTGTCCCACGCAGGGTTTGAAGCCGCGAACTTCATCATAGGAATCCAGCTCATTTATCAACTGAGCTAGCAGGACACCAAGGCCGTCTGTTCTGCCTGCCTCTATAAGCAAGTAGTGTTCCAGTCCGACGGAGGCAAACAGTCTATTGATAATCCCCAAACCCAAAACTAATAATGATAATAATAATGTTAACATTCTTTTCATCACAATGAAGCCACTTTTTACATGACACGAGGCAACAAACACACAAGCCTAAACATGCAGTACATAACAAAGGTGAAGGCTGTCCTTTCATAGGAGAAGAGAGGCGTTTGGAACCTTCTTCCCTCTGGACCAGCTTCATGAAGGTGGTGGTGCCTACCACCAAACTCCTCTCCCTCTCTACAATGCCTTTCCTGATTCTTTAACAGAATCAGGTACCTATTTCATTTACAACTGGTTATTGTATGCTCTATTCAATTTTGTTGGTGTGTGCCATTTAGTGGTAGCACGTCCAACCTGGTAACCGCGCTTGATGGTTTACCCTAAAATCCGCACTGTTATTAAATCAAACAATTGATGCAGTGGGCTTTCGTTGCTCAAACCAACCGCTACGGTTTGAATTTTCCATTTCAGTTGTGAACAGGGAGTGATTTCCCCTGTTTTAATGGTACAGCCGTGAGACCTTTGACCCTATTTCTGAGCGAAGCATGCATCCAGTCTTTATTGTCTCGGGTAAAGTAGGGTTATCAGCCTAAAATAAAGACCTTACGAGCAACTAGTTTTTACGGGTTCCGCCTCATACCGGCTTTGGTAGAGGCTATTTTTAGCTCCAGATTGTAGGATAACCCTTCCTATTAATAGGCACCAAAAATAAAATGTTTTGGAACGTGTTCATTTATAAATATAACTATGCTTTTCAAAGTTATATTTTGGGGTAAGCTTTTTTCTTTTCCAGTGGGGTTCACTGTGAATGTTGAAAGGATCTGTCAAGGAGATGGGTCACAGTCGGTCCCTTATATAGCGTGCGCCCCAATCACTTTACTACTAGCGCGGCCCAAATGCATGGGGTTAGGAGTGCGAACGCCAATGCTGGAGATCCCTACCGCCTGGCTGAACTTGGTCTTGATGATGCCGGGAGCGATGCAGTTGACGCGGATATTGTCCCCGGCTAGTTCTGGAGCAAGGGCTTTGGTCAAACCCAGCAGTGCTGTTTTGCTGATAGAGTACGCCCCAATCGACTGCAAACACAAATACACAATCTAGTGTAGGCAGAGAATAATAATAAATATAAAAATAATAATAATAATAATAATAATAATAATAATAATAATAATAATAATAATAATAATAATAATGATAATGATAATAATAATCATAATCATGATAATATAAAAAACACCAATAATAATAATAATAATAAAACTAAGTTTAATTATAATTAATTAATTAATTACGTTTCATTATAATTATAATAATTAATAATAATAACAATAATAATAGCAATAATAATAATAATTTAAAGAAAATGTAAAAAAATAACTTAAAAAAAATAAAATAAAATAATAATAATAAAACAAGAATATATATTGCTCATGCACCTTGTAAGACATAGTAATTCCAGGTGCAGAGAAGTAATGCCCATCATCAGTGAAACCAATGCAAGAAACAGCAAGTCAAAATATTACCTTTTGAGTTAATCTTTGCCCATAGAATATTTTTCTTTTTTAGTCTTCATCATATTTCAGGGTAAAAACTTTTGAAAACGCCCAAGCGTCGGCTTAAAACAATTGGCGAGCAGTCTTTTAGTTTTCAAGCACCCAAGGTTTGTAATGCGCTGCCTGTTGGTTTAAGACATTGTACAGACCTTGTATCTTTCAAGAGCTGCTTAAAAACGCACTTGATCCACAAGGCGTTTTCTGTGTAAATAGTAAGAACATTAATAATAATTCTGGATGACTCTGTACATGATGTAGTGCAAATGTTGTGATGATGCACATGAACGATGTATGGAAGCGCATTGAGTCGTTATTCTAATGAAAAATGCGTTGTATAAATGCAATTTATTATTATTATTATTATTATTATTATTATTATTAAATATGACCCCAACTCTTAAAAAGCAAAGCAAAACTATTACTTTTGACTTTATCTGTGAGCACAGGAGAAAAGAAAATGGTAGACTTTGCAGGGTATAAATATGACCCCAACTCAGCCCAGGTAGCTCAGTTGGTAGAACGACTTACTAGTAACCCAAAGGTCCCTGGATGGAAACCCTGATTGGCCAACGTGTGACCATATTATTTTCCCCTTACCATCAACTGGTTCGCTGGTGTCAGAATAATGTGACCAGTAGTTGTCTATATGCTCCGGTGTGTTGTGCGACTATAATTTACAATTAACCTTTAACAAACAAAAATAAAATTGGCATTGTTTGCTTTCAAACTCACGCGCATGCCTAAAAATATGTCAAGCTTTACGTGTATCTAAATATAAGTATCAACATTGCAATGAATCAAATTTATATAATAATAACATTTTAACACACGTGTACACCCACACCCCGAGTTCGCTAGTTAGTCATTGTTTAGGGTCCAGCGAACTGTAAAGAGTCAAATCAGGACCACAATTTGGTTGAAAGAGGTCTCACCCAAGATCTGAAGATCTGCTGAAACAACCTTAATCATAACACTGAAGGCACTACACTAGCTGGTCACATTTACGTTAAAGGCATCCCATGCAGGGGACACAGAGGCTTTAATCTAATGTATTGAACTCCAGTTTATAAAAACAAAATAGAATATAAACATCATTATAAAATAACAAAACTCATACAAATCCTATCCTATCCCGTAACTCTTAGGTCGTTGGGGCACACAGATGATCGCTTAACCAGCGTACTCCATCTTTCCCTGTCCTCAGTGTCAAGCCAGTCCATTCTCAAATGTAGTCCTCTCACCTCTTTTTCGGTCTCCCTCTTCTTCTGCCTATTTGCACCGTGCCTTGCAGGATGATTTTTGCAAGGCCTAATGCTCTGGTGACATGGCCATACCATCAGAGTTTCCATTTCTTCACCACTGTGAGCATGTCAACGTGTTGTCCAATGGCTTGTGTGATGGTCTGTCGGACTTCGCTGTAGGTGATGTGATCAAAGACCAAGGCCAATCCCTCAACACATTGCGTAGCTTCAAATATTTAGGAGCCATTGTATCAAACAATAAGTCCTGACAGGAAGTCCTCTCCAGGATCATACAAACAACTGCTGCCCTGACACGGTTGAAGCCCACTTGGAAAGATAGGACCATCAGTCTACACTCCAAGGTAAGGTTGCTGTATGCCCTTGTCATCTCCATCTTCCTATATGCTTGCGAAACATGGCAGATTTGCAACAAGGAATACAAAGCATGGAGATGAGGTGATACAGAAGACTTCTGGGCATTTCCTATACCAGCACATCACCAACGACGAAGTCCGAAAGACCATCACACAAGCCATTGGACAACACGATGACATGCTCACAGTGGTGAAGAAACGGAAACTCCAATGGTATGGCCACGTCACTAGAGCATCAGGCCTTGCAAAGACCATCCTGCAAGGCATGGTGTAAGGAGGCAGAAGAAGAGGGAGACATAAAAAGAGGTTGGAGGACAACATTCGAGAATGCACTGGCTTGACATTGAGCGAAGCCATGAGGGTTGCTGAGGACAGATAAAGATGGAGTACGCTGGTTAAACGATCATCTGTTGTGCCTCAACGACCTTCGAGTTACGGGATAAGATAGGAGAATAGGATATGAAGTCAATCAGAAAATAATTATCCCTCCCTCATGCACATGTTGTTCAACTGGAATTGACACTAAAAAATACTTGTCAGAGAGTGTAACAATTCTGTGCTAGTTTGTTCAAGTTGGAACCCAAAATTACTAAACCAGAATTAAAACTAACAATACTTGTCAGATAGTGCTAACAAGTTTTGGTGTATTTGTTCAAGTTGGAACCCAAAATTACTAAAATGGAATTAAAACTAACAAATACAAAATACTATCACAGGGCTGAGATTTAGCAAGCCAGGCTAAGGAGCCAGCAGGGCTCCTAACCTGGGAAGTTGAAGTTGCCAAAATATTTCTCAGGTTGCCAGACCCCTTGATTGAAAGCACGGTCATTTTTTTTTTACCTGTATAACTATTGCAGCTAATAAACAAGATAAATTTCAACAACAACACTGTTTCAGTTTTGAAAACAAGCACTGTATATAATTTATTCATTATCGACATCCTCCTCCTCAATGTTCCAAAACTTGAAGGAGCTTCTGCTTGGGTGTGCCTTCTTCAGCTGTTTTTTTTTTTCTTCTTCGGACTTTATTTTTTTTGCTGGAGGCTCCGAGACACCGCTTAAAAAGCACCACATCGTTCGAGATCGACAAAAGACTGAGAATGGGGAATATCGAAAGTACGGCAAGTCTCGCGTGACTCATTAAGGAAGTCAGACTCGTTCAGATACACGCAAGGAAGCAAGAAGGCTAGGATCTCGCAGGGCAGTAGCGTTTCGCGGCGAGGGAAAGAAGAAAGTCTCGCGAGAAAAGGCTATTTTTACTTCGCAAATCCCTCGCTTTGCAAGCGTTACCTAACTTCCTAGCATGCATCGGAACGGGTCTCCGGTGCTGACTGCAGAAGCGGTTGGCGCGTGTTTTGTTTTACATTGCAAGTCAAAAGTCCGTGTACAGATACAGAATCTCTGCCACTGGCGGTATTTTCAAGTCGCCAGCCGGGCGAATGGTACCCCAAATTGAGCTCGCCACACACTATTTTTAGGGGCCATTGGCGAGTTGGCGAACGTTAAAGCTCAGCCCTGCTATCATGTAAATAGTTTTGGGCGTGTTTGTTCAAGCTGGAACCCAAAATTACTAAACCAGAATTAAAACTAAAAATGCTTGTCAGCTAATGTTAAAAATTGTGGGCGTGTTTGTTCAAGTTGGAACCCAAAATTATAAAACCAGAATTTAAACTAAAACTACTGGTCAGATAGTGTTAACAATTTTGGGTTGTGTTTGTTCAAGTTGGAACCCAAAGTTACTAAGTCTGAATCAACACTAAAAATACTTTCCAGATAGTAATGACTTTCTGCTTGTTCATTTTGGAGCCCACTATTATCGCAGTACAATGAAATCTAAACATAAAGCCAATCTCATGCAAGCAAATGTTAGGACGTACCCTGCCAGGGCTATAACCACCAGCTGAACCCACAAGCACAATGCTACCTCCACTGAAACATACACGCAACACACTAGGCTAGTGTTCAATAAACTCAAAATGGAGCACCTTTTAACCAGGAGTGCTGAAAGCACTCGTCCAATCGCCACAGGTTTTCCTTTAACTGCCTGCAAAACACGGTTTCATTTCTCAAAAGGAGATATAATAAAGCTTTCTTGTATCTGGTATCATGCAAGTAAAACATTATCTGGAGCAATCTGGTATCATGCAAGTAAAACATTATCTGGAGCAATCTATTGTCCCTTTAGCAGCCTGCCTCACCCCACTGGTGACTTAATCTGTTGCCATCCTGTCCTTCCTCCACCCAATTCTATTCTCAACCATTCCTTGAAGTTTTAATAAACCTCACAACGTGTTCTGTAACATTGTTTGTGGGAAAGCTGTTCATGGACAATATAGTGGCAACGATGCGAGCCGGTGACTTTTGACGGAGTCACTGTAGCTTGGTGAGCGCAACGGACATTTCTGGCTTTCAGCACCCCTGTGTTATGTCTTGCTCAGAATTGTATGGTGAGAAAGTCTTCAATGGAAAGCTCAGGCTGAAGATCTGCATGCCCTGAACTAGGTTTGAAAGGTGAGGATGGATGTCATTGGGGTTTAGAATATTCTAGAAGTACAGTTACAGGAACTCTACCATGTAACACATGCACCAATAGGCCCTTATTAGGGAAATGGGAGGTAACTTGCATATTGGTTTTGTTTTTAGTTACCTAGAGTTATCTGGGCCGACAGCCTCACAGCATGTAATCTCGGAACACTACGAAAGGCGGGTGGTGGATGCAAGACAGTGCAAGGCCAAACTAGCGATGATTTAATGGAGGACAGAGCAGAGAAATTATATAGGCAAGAAACCGCGTTCGTTTGCAATTGATTGATTGATTTATTGTTGCTTTAGGTCCAGCGGACTCTTCCGAGCCAAATCAGGACCGGACAACCCCCGATCCGCATAAAAGATCTGTTGAAACAACCCTAGCAGGAAAATTGAATGCCCTCCACCGGCCAGTCACTTTACAATAAAGACATCCCACGCGGGGGACGGCTGAGGGTTGACCTCAACTACGCGAACACCCCGGTTACAAAAACAAAATAGAATACAACCATCATTATAAATCATCAACAAAACACATACATATAAAATGCCTATAGTGCGAAATAATACAATCATAGGAAGCCCTAGTGACCACCCGGCAGAAAGCGTCCAACACTCCCAAGCTGATCCAACAGACCTCATACACAAACAAGGAGTCTTGTCCAGGAAGAGTTTTCAAGAAAAAAGGTAGGTCATTGATCTAGCGAAGAAGAAGAAAGTATAGCAGAGTGATAGGACAGATCAGGAATGGGAAAGAGCAAATGATGAAGACAGCGACAGTGGGAATTTAAAGCACTAAATTTCCAGAAAGTGGGGATACTATTTATACTGAAACCCCCGGCACTCCAACGGGGGGGGGGGGGGGGGGGGGGGGGGGGGGGGGGGGGGGGGAACTGTTGCCGCAGTGAATTAGTCATGCCTACACAGGCAAGACAGGTTTTCAACTGGGGCTTTCACTGTTCCCTTTATAGGTTAGAACAATCTACAGTGACAAGATTGCTCATGACCCCAAGGGGTGTTCGTTTGCAAAGAATGTCCGCCAGACGTAGGACAGCCCTGGGAGCAACATGCGGGCAAGCTGGCCAAAGTTACTTCCCCTCATATTTCTGAGCATGGTCTATTCCAATCCACCTTTACACACATGATATTCAGCCTGAGCCTTCCGCAAAGGAATATCGAAGGAACAAGTGTGGGAAAAGAAAGCATTACTATCAACACATACGGCCTTACCGGTAAAGGGGTGAAACCACCTATAGACGACACAATAACTACGGCCCCGGCCCTGAAAAAAATGATAGTCATTATTTCATCATTCTCATACAGCGCGTTTCCAGCTCACAGAGCTGCTCAAGGCGCTGGCCAATACAGGGTCTAACTCAATGAGGCGCCCATTTGCTGCCTTTAGGTGCTGACACTCAGGGCCCAATGCATAGCGGTAGACTTCACACGAAAGTTATCAACTAGTTCGCAAGTTACGAACTTTGAGCGGCAGTTCGTTATGCATGAGCCAGTAGGCCACACCTAAGTTACCAACTACAGTAGTCTACATCGGAAGTGGACTACGAGCTCCAAGTTAGTAACTACGCAAAAGCAAACATGGCGTGCGTTCTTTCGTGTAGGCAGCAAAATCGCCGATTGCTTCAAAGAAATCGAGTATTTAGAGACATAACACATCCATTTGAGGTTTGGAATAATAGTCAATTTCTAAAAAGATACTGATTGCTGAGAACATGATTTTAGAGCTAGCCAATGTGCTAGACAGCATCGAATTTCCCCCTTGCAAGAAATAGGTCATCAGCCCCTTGTTGCAGTTGTTGTACTCCGGTGATACGCCACTGGCTGTAGCCTGACACAGGCTTTCAAGGATATTGTTTACATTTGCAAAAATAATACAACTATAAAACATATCATTCATGACTGCAGTGCAACAATATATTCCACATAACATTCATACTGTTCAAAGTTTTTAAAAAAAATGACTATTGGATAATCATAGCGAAATCTTTCATTTATAGTCCTGTTTGACATTTTCTATAAAAATAACAATCATAATATTTCATACACAGTCATCGCATAAAGATGACTTTAATTATGATAAAATTACATAAGATTTACGTCACTTTGTTTTCGGATGTTAATATGTCATTATTTATTTATTTATTTATCGGGGATTCCCATATCAGGTCAGAACTTCATAGTCAACAGACGGGTTTCATATGTGCATAGCGATTTACCGTAGTTGGCAACTACGTGAAAGTTAGTAACTCGGAAGTTAGTAACTTTCCGCAAAGGAAGTCTGCTGCTATGCATTAGGCCCTTAGACAACTAAGCACAAACCTGGTGACTAGGGATGGAGGGAGATGTCAGGGATCTATAGCTAGTGCTAGCTTGGTGTAATTGCCGAGGACATGAGATTCAGGATCTTTTGAAGTCTGTGCTATCAAATAAGTGTGTTGCACAGACTAGACCTCGGGTTATACTCAAAGAGAACACGTTTCCATAAGCAAAATATAAGGCGTCAGAATGTCACCATGAAAAAAGTGTTTTTAAATAAATGTAGATTCTTTTAAAAAAATTAAAAATTAAAAAAATGCATAGAATAAATCCACATAAATGACATAAAAATATATAGTTATAAATAATATAAAATAAAACAAAAATTAATCACTACCCTCTCTTCTCCATATGTGGCACCACTTCCTTGCACAGCATGAAGGTAGCCTTGACATTGGTTTCAAATATCTGTTTACGCAAAAAAAAAAAAAAAAAAAAAAAAAAAGGAATAAACAAAAAACTACACAAATTGTGTAAATGTTATGTTTAACAACATAGAAAACAACAATAATAGTAACAATAATATTTACAGGCTCATAAAAATACATTGATAGTAAAAAAAAAAACTGTTAAATATAAAAATATTATTCCACAAACTTCACCAATTTCAATATAAAAACAGGGGAAACAGGAGCCTCGACGAAAGCCACATTTAAAAGTCAATCGTCAAAAATAGAACATAAATAATTTCACAGATGTGTTAATACCTGGACCCCCAAATAACACAAACACTGGAAATAATAATAAATAATAATAATAATTTTATTTATAAAGCGCATTATCAAACAATAGTCTGCTCAAGGCGCATCAAACACAGTCACACGCACAATACAATAGATATAATACAATCAATAAATAAAATTTAAAAAAAAAAATCTTTAAATTTTTAATTAAGAAATTGGAAGTAAACCTCACTCACACAATAGTCGCATTAAAATAGCTATTTCTTATTCAGTTCATGTTAAACAAATATGAAAAGCCCACCACCTAGTCCATTTTTCTATGTAATTTATATTATGGTTTCTATACTGTGCTTTTCCAGCTCAGGAGCAGTTGAAGGTGTTGGCCAGTACAAGATCTAACTCAAGCTGCCCGAGACGTCCACCTGCTGCCTTTGGGCACCAATCATGTTTGATCAGTCTCATACCTCAAACAACTGAGTACGCTCCTGGGTGACTGGGAAGGAAAGGCCCAGTGAGGGTGAGAAGGGGTGGTAACAGCTTAGTAAACCGGCAAAGATTACATGTATATACAAACCCCCGCTAGCAACTTACCTTATCCCAAGCAGGTTCTGGTGTCTGAGGGAAAAACCAAAACAAAAAAACATACATAACATTATTCGACATGAAGACAAAAAATATAAAACAAACAAAAACAACAAACTTTAAATTCTATTGTATTCACTTTTTAAACATAACTTATCTCTGGAACTCTCTTCCTTTTCGCCTCAGGCTCAGGCGTTGCTCCTCTCTCACATTTTTAAAGTCGAATCTCCAAAACGAGTCATTTTAGCAGTGCTATCACTAGTCAGCACCAGTGGATGGTGCCAGTGTGTGTGTATGTCAATGTGTCAGACTGTGTGTGTGCAGGTGTGCGTTCGTGTGTCCCATCCCCATTCCCACCCCCCTCTTACATTAATCAGACACAAAGCAAAGCGACCTGTAGCTTGAAATGCCCTGGGAAAAGCGTCGCTGACTGCTTTTGGAACAGTGACGAAGAACAGAACAAACCTATCAAACAGCTACTGCCCGCATGCATGAGTATTAAATACAGGTGTGTTTTACACTTACTCCAAGTAGGGGGCCATAGTAGGGATTTGCTGCAGCATTGGATACTAAGATGTCAATGCCACCAAACTGTTTCACAGTCTGTAACAAACAAAACACAGAGCAAAATAATAGCAAAATAATACAAATAAAGAAACATAAAACACAATTGAAAAAAACGAAAGAAAGATTACAAATAATAAATTAAATTAAATATATAAATAACGATGATAATAATAATTAATTTGTTCCTGGTGGGGATCAATCTTACAACCTCCATCATTGGAAAGTATTGAATTGAATTGTTATTATAATTGGGAGGCACGGTGGTCTAATGGTAGAGCTTTGGCTTGCGAATCTGAACGTCCCGGGTTCGAGCCCAGGCCGGGGCATTGTGTTGTGTCCTTGGGAAAGACACTTTACTCCCGTTTCCTACTCCTTCGGATGAGAGAATAAACCGAGGTCTAGTCTGTGCTGCATACATTCCATCATAACGGACTTTAAAGATCCTGACGCACATGTCCTAGACGGGTGAGTGCCGGTGACAAGAACACACCCAGCATGCACCTAGGTCCTTCTTCCCCCATCCCTGGCTGCCCAGGATTGTGCTCAGTTGTCCGGGCATCAGACCATGCGCCCAAATGCTGCGGGTGGGCGTCTCAGGCGGCTTGAGTTAGATCCTGTATCGGCCAGCGCCTTGAGCAGCTCTTGAGCTGGAAAAGCGCTATATAAGAACCATTAAATAAATATATGTATATGTGTGTATCTCTCTCTCTCTCTCTCTTTATTTATTTATTTATTTATATATAGCGCTGTACCAGCTCACAGAGCTGCTCAAAACACTGGCGCCAATACATTTATTTATTTAATTTAATAACTCCTATATAGCGTTTTACCAGCTCAAGAGCTGTTCAAGGCGCTGGCCGATACAGGGTTTAAGACAAGTCGCCCGAAGCGCCCACTTGCAGCCATTGGTGCCCACACAACTGAGCACAATCCTAAGCCACTCACCCATCCTGGGCATGAGCTTCACGATCTCTAAAGTCCATGCGATGGAATGCATGCGTGCACAAACTAGACCTCGCTTTATATACTCTCATCCGAAGGACTAGGGACGCAGTGTCTTTTTTTCCTTAACTCCAGGTCTTCAAGCAGCTCTGAGCCACTGACCATATTGGCTGCTATGTTATTACTTGACAATCAACGCGTAACATTTGTTTTGACCGCTGGATACACCACCGTGCCAACGGGGTGTTTCATGGTCATATAATTTGGTTTTGTTAGTTTCAGTACTCAGGCCATCAATCAGCTTCGACCATACAGTCTGCAATGTTATCGCATTCAATTATTTTGCCATAGCGTATATCACTGCACCAAGTGCGCTCCTGAGCTAAGCTCTTTAATATCCGTGCAATGCAATGCATGAGTGCGCAGACTAGACCTCGGTTTATACTCTCGTCCAAAGGAGTAAACTGTGCTGCATGCCACCCTCCACCTCCCCCCACCCCACCCCACCTGCACTTCCTCCCCTATCTCCTGATGGGTCACACAAGTAAACAAATAAATTACATTGTATACATACATTTTCATAAATTCATGAATAATAAACAAACTGAACACAGATCTAGACAGAAACACACACACATATCCCCTCAAAAAAAAAAAAAAAAAAAAAAAAAGAACAACAAAAAACCTCAAACCAAAGAGGCCTCAGATTCCAACAACAACAAAAAAGACTTGATATGTATGCACAGCCTAAAATAATACACGTACATGCTAAGCCTCCGTATGTACATAAAGCAAAACACACTGAAACAGTTTCTAATAGGTGAATCTTCAGTTACTTGTTACTCACTGTTACAATATGCTGATCCAAAATGGTAATTACTAATAATTCATTTTAAAAATACATTTTTAAATAAATAAATAACATCAACAATAATAATAATAATAATAATAATAATAATAATAATAATAATAATAATAATAATAATAAATAATAATAATAATAATACTAGTAACAATAATAATATTGGATACTATAAATACAATGCCTACTTTTTCCATTCCCAAATCACCATCAGGCTCAAAACATGGCGATGTGTACCAACACACACGCTCACATGTTCCACCCACTCCCACAATCACACAGCAACAAACACACATACATACATATCTATCCCTAAAACATGCTGTGAAAAGACTGATGAGCCTACTTCATCAATTAGCTTGGCCCTGTCTTCTGTCTTTCCAACATGGCACACCAAACCTGCCGCCTGCAAATTTTCCCCTCGGAGCTGTTGCAGAGCTGTCTCAACATTTTTCTGTTTGCGACTGCTGATCATCACCTTGGCCCCATCTTGGCACAGCCTTCTGGCTATGGCAAATCCAATGCTGAAAGAAGTTACATAACATAAGTACAGTTTTATGCAAATAATACAGGTGGTGGGACATGCTTTGCGTGAATGATATATTTTTTATTTTGTACATCATCAAATTTATATTGTAACAGTGTAAGGTGGATTTTTACATTTAGTACACCTAATGTATGGCGATATTGTAAGGTAAATTTTTACATGTGTGCTTTTTTATGTTAGTAATGTCAATTTTATCATGTAAATTGAAATTTGTGTGTTAGAGGAGAGTTGTGAGTGCGTCGTATTTGAGTCAGTGTGAGCGACAAAAGTGCTTATAATACATTTGTACATTTTATTTCTTTTTTTTTTTTTTTTTTTAAAGTTTGAACGTTTTTGGCTGTATTTGAACAGTGTGTAATAAATGCCTAAAATAGAAAGTGTAAAAATGAGAATAACTGGTGTGTACATGTTTATGTTACCCAATAGATCACGACCTGTAATAAGGTTTAGATCCCAGCAGCAGTATAGTGTACAGTTCAAGATTTTCTGCAGCTCGGCACATACACCAGCATTCCAAACCATAACTTTCACAGTGCCAATACAATACAATACAACAAATCTTTATTATCCCATAAGGAACTTCACAGCAATGTATGTCAGGCATATAAAACATATAATTCTCTTACTAGTGTGCAACATGGTTTGGAAAATGCACAATGCACACATATAAACAATCTGTTGGCTTGCCCAAGCACGATCAAACACACTCCTCCACAACACTCCTCACACCGCTAGCAGGGGCAAAGGTTTTTTAAATGTCTCGCGCTAAATCCTAAACTTTAATAAGATTTTTAGCAGAGCAACTGTAATGTAAAGCTGGGAGATTCTGTTGCAGCGCACACATACCAGCTACATTTATTACCAGTCATATAAAGTGAAAAGCACAAAAAAATCATGTGAAGATGTACATATATATATATTTATTTATATACCCTTCTGTTGAAGCTGTAACAATGGCCACTTTTCCTGCAAGCTTCTGCCCACTAGTGCTTGATGTCATTCTAGTCTGAACTCCACCAAAGGACCTCTCCGCAACTGCCATAATGGACTTTGCAAACTGTCGTCTCATATCTGCAAAGAAAACGCCTATTCATGCAGTGATGGAGATCACGTACAATCGTACGTGTTTCACGTACTGAGTTGGGAAATCACGTAACAAAAATGTCATGAAAGGTTATAAACACGCACAAAGTCAGTGCCAAAGGGGTATGAAAACGTAAAGCTAAGTTGCTGGGAGGTATCATCAGGTACAACTATTTCGGTTTTCGCTCGATTTGGATCGTGTGCCTGTGCGTCCTGCGCCTCTCTCCTCATCCTATTCATTCTGTCGCTTCCGAGAAACAGCCAATCATATGCACGATAATATTCACTATTTTTTCTCGACCCTTTTGATTGGCTATATAAGACTGACAACAACCCAACATTAAACAGTGGGGCCGGGTAGCTCAGTTGGTAAGAGCGTCTTGCTAGTAACTGAAAGGTCGCTGGTTCGAATCCCGGATTGGTCAACGTGTGATCATATTATTTTCCCCTTTACCAACAACTGGCCCGCTGGTGTCAGTATATATAAATCGGTCCAGTAGTCACCTATATGCGAAAGTGTCGTGTGACTATAATCTACAAAACAAACAAACATTAAACATGGCCGACAAGCAGCGATCTGAGGGGAAGCCGAAGAAAAGGAAAAATAAAGCAGACAAAACTAATTGCTCAAAAAAATTAAAACAAGATGAAGGAAAAGAAAAACAAATGTTTTTGTCAGCCTTTGGCTTTGAGTGCTCGGTAAGAGAAGAAAAAGGTGAGCCGCAACCGGGCCCGGCTGAAGAAACTCTAACTGATGAAAAGAGTTTCCAGGCAAAGTGTTTATTACGTATGTTGGTGTACCCCCTAAAAAACTGAAAGGGGGTATAAAAACCCCCTTATGTTTGCAATGAGGGTATGAAAACCCCCACATGTTTTGGTTGAGGGTATAAATACCCCTAGCTTAAAAACTTTCTCCATCACTGTCATGGTAACATAATGCATTTCACCATATATCCTTTTCAACTTCTAGAAGTCCAAACGATCTTCTGAAAAAACAACAATTAACTAGCTAATCAGGCTTTTAATTAATTAAATTAATTTTTGTTAACAAGTGCTGGACCCTAACAGGTGCAGAGTTCCAATGACGTCACTCGATATACTAAGGCTCAAAGCATCTGCATGTATACTCTCATTACATACAAAGTTTAAAGGAAAAGGAAAGGAAATAAATATAGATAGATAGATAGATAGATA
Organism: Oncomelania hupensis; assembly: GCA_036898135.1. Taxonomy (NCBI): domain Eukaryota; kingdom Metazoa; phylum Mollusca; class Gastropoda; order Littorinimorpha; family Pomatiopsidae; genus Oncomelania; species Oncomelania hupensis. The sequence continues at coordinate 61,845,651 of CM072519.1, forward strand.
GATAGATAGATAGATAGATAGATAGATAGATAGATAGATAGATAGATAGATAGATAGATAGATAGATAGATAGAGATATATAGATATATAATTACATCATAATGATTAAGTCAATTGATTTGCTTAAGTTTGGTTTTATGGGAAAGTCTAATTATATATCTAACTTGAACCAAATCCCTACAGTAGTTTGCAAGAAAACAGTAATAGAAAAAAACAACAACAAATTATGATGCCACCTTGTGACGTCACTTAATATACCATAGTTTTGTTTAAGGTTCAAAGCATCTGCACATTCTAATTACATAGAACTTTTCAAAAAATTTCAAATTTTAAAAATTTTCTTTTAAAAATGAAATCACGATGAGCACATTACATGATTTGCATAACCCTGATTAAATTAATAATAATTAATTATTAAATTAATTATTGTTGCATAACCCTGATTAAATTAATAATAATTAACTATTACATTAATTAATTAAGGGGTGTCAGATAGCGCAGTGGTTGGAGCACTCGCTACTGTGTCGCTAGTTAAGCACCGTCCAGTGCGGTTAGCACTTGGATGGGTGACCGCAAAACGTGAAGCGACAAATAACAATGCCCCCCAGTTGACTCAACTGTGACTGAGTACCTACTCTCTTACGGGTGGGGAAGGTAAAGCAACGAGGGAGAGAGATGGGCATCACCCTCATTACGCTGGCCAAAAATAAGTGTGATCTCTAACTTCACGCTCCCCTACAGCAACAAGGCTATGGGACTACCTTTACCTTTTTTTAAAATTATTAAATGTAATTAATTAGTTAAATAGTTAAAAGTAAGTCTGCCAGATCAGATTTAAATTTTCTGAGAAATGTACACTATAAAATGGGTAGTATACTATATATATCATGTATAGTATAGTGCAGATAGGATAGTAAATATAGCTATACTGGAATCATAGGCTGCCAAGCTCTTGTCCTCTTGATAACATGCTGACAGCTGAGAAAACACTCATTTAACCATCAACCATCCAAGAAATGTGTCCTTTTCCAGCTAACTTACAGATCATTGGAAAACATTTTAGCTTACTGTTTTTATTAACGATCTGCCAGACTGTATTGTGTACTTCAAGCACTCACACAATCTTTACAGAAACAAAGTTATATAATCTTACAAAAATTAGAGATTGTTGGAGAATGGACATACACTTGGAACCTTTATTTTAATTCAAAGAGATGCAACACTCTTCATAGAAGGAGTGAGAGGGAGAGGGAAGGGGTGAAGAAAAAAACAACACATTCACATCACATGTGTGTACTATGAAATGCTGATGGTGGACAGACTGTGATGAATGAGTGTGAGAACGAGAATTTAGAGTTGGGGGGTTGTTCTTGATGGTCAACATCAACACAGCAAGTTGCAAAGGCAAATAAAATTCTCGGGACTTATCAAGAGAGCTTTTTTATACTGTATTAATGATATTCATACTGTATTATGATATTTTTGCCAAACTATCATACGTGTATTAATGATAATTTTGCCAAACTAAGTTAGTTATTCATTGTTTATAGTAGTAGTACTAGTAGTAGTAGTAGTAGTAGTAGTAGTAGTAGTAGTAGTAGTAGTAGTAGTAGTAGTAGTAGTAGTAGTAGTGTAGGGACTATATCATAGTGATCATTAAGCCTCACGGCTTATTTAATGTCCCATCTTTAGCACATATATTTCAGGTCTGATATAAGCCGGCTCAAGACGCTCAACTATCGAAATCATATTTTATAGATTTTAAAATTTCTTGTTCATCAATAAGATTTTTGAAACTGTTTAAAGTTTTTGCCTGTTTAATATTTTGTAGAAGTTTGTTCCATAGAGGTGCAACTCTATTACTAAAAGTATGTTTTCGAAGATTAGTACGGCTATGCTTAATAAATAATTTGTTAACAGAGTTTCTTGTTATATCAAATTTGTTTAGTTCAAAAAATTTGTTAGTATCTAATTCATCAATATTATTTAAAATTATAGGGTCCAACGGACTGCAAAGAGCCAAATCAGGTTTGAACCTCCACTTTGGAATATGGCAACACTATCTGGCACCTACTTTTTAAGCGACAGACTGTCGCTCGAGAGAAAGGACAATGACGAGCTACTCAATAACTTAAATGCTCATACTTGTACTTTCTCTAGAGCGACAGACTGCCACTTCAACTTGAACAGTGGGTGTAAATAGTTTGGCAAAAATATAATTGTCAATGTATGAAAAAGAAATTACACCACGAAATCACGACTATAATAACCACTAGCGGCATACAAGAGACTGAATTTTCATTTTGCATCGTTTAATTTAGCCACCCACCTGATTTGGATCCTCGGAAAAATAACCAACGAGTTGAACTTTAATCCTACAGCAGCCGACGTTTTCTGAGAGTAACTTCCCTTGCACCATGGGGTAGGTTAAGTTACCCTGCCCCTTCCTCGTCCTCTCCCCGCCCCCTTCCATCATCATCTCATTACCCTTACCCTACTCTTCCTTCCCCCCCCCCCCCCTCCCCCCCCCTCAACAAAAAAATTAGAAAAATAAAAAGAAAGAAAAAAAAGAAGAAAAGATGTATAGCCGTCCATGAACGAACTTAAAAGCCGACTTAGACTTCAGTAGCATGTTTCAGTGAAGCGTTAAATCTAAGTCGGTTTTTATAAGTTCGTTCATGCACGCCGACACTGTAGGTCACCAAACTTATATTCAAAATGCGCTTGAATTCGTGGATTACAAAATATGTAAAAGGCATTACTTGTATATGCCAGCAACCAATTCATGTAAATCATTTGAGTGTACATCATTGTTACCATTATACAAAAGATATAATGTTGAAAGAAAAAAAAACCCACTGATGATTTTATAATGTTTAAAGAAACCACTGATGATGTTAATAATATAATATATTGTACAACAAGATAATAATAGACACAAATCGCCAGCATTATTCTTGGTACTGATTTAAGAAAAGTTTTATAAATGTATGTAAGCAATGAATAGCTAAATAACTCCTCATATGTGTATGAGGTCTATTGGGTCAGCTTGGGAATGTTGGACACTTTCTGCCAAATGGTCACTAGGCTTTCTATGATATTATTATTTAGCAATGTAGGCACTTTATATGTATGTGTTTTATTCATATATATATATATATATATATATATATATATATATATATATATATATATATATATATATATATATATATATATATATACATATATATATATATATATATATATATATATATATATATATATATATATATTTATATATATTTATATATATTTATATATATTTATTTATATATTTATATATATATATATATATATATATATAGAGAGAGAGAGAGAGAGAGAGAGAGAGAGAGAGAGAGAGAGAGAGAATATATATGTGGGTGTGTGTGTGTAGGTGTGGGTGTGATTGTGTGTCTGTGTGTGATATTTAGTGAATGTCTAAAATCATTGAAAAAAAATGAATAGACTTTAAATGAAAGAACTGAACCTACAGCTGATCGTTGTATTTGTGTGTGTGCTTTTCTTCTCGGCCCCAAGAAACGGGATTTTTGGTGAATGAACATTGAACACGGAATGATCTATTTCCATGCATTGAAGTTTAAGGTCTACACCCTGTTACACTCGGTTTGATGATGGTGTTTTTCTTTATCAGTAGTGGATTCAGCCCCAATGCTGAAATACTGATGAGTGTAGCTCAGATTCGTTTATTCACGCAACCCGCTCAAGCAGCATACAAGTCACTAAGTCGACGTATGAAGTTTTCCACTTTTTATTCAGCACACACCAACAACTGCATACAATTCTCAACTCAACAACTTTCACAGCAACTCTCCAGCTTCACTATCAACAACAACTCTCAACAGCAACTCGGCACACGATTAAATAACCTCCCTCTCTTCTCGAACAATTTGGTACACGGTAGAAATGACGCACTGCCACCAATCGAACTAAAGATCGTCATCACTGGCTTACGTCATACACATTTCCTCTACTTCCGGGAACATTCACGACCTTCGATATCCATCGGGAAATTTCTATCGACAGTAATAAACATGCAGATCCCGAAAATTCTCCAACAATATCGACCAACGAAAATTATCGACGTTATACAAAACCTCTCCTAACAACAATGCAAACTCAAATCAAAGGTAAATAAACTCCATTATTGAATACTTTGCAAAACGAAACGATTAGATCTATCGTGCACGTTTCCGACGTACTACCATTCGCGTTTCAACGTAACATAACCCCCCACTCAAGAAGAAATTTACCCAATTTCTTTCAACAACGTTGAAACGTAATGCACAAACAAAGTTCAGAATTAAAACTTATTTCAGACTGTCTGAACACTATCAACGTTCTCAGTTCATTCACACAGAGTCAATGATTTTCATCTTCAAATCCGTCTGGATATTGTCAATGTTCACAGTTCATTCACACAGAGTCAATGTTTCTCATCTGCAAGTCCTTCTGGGTACTGTCAATGTTCACAGTTTATCTACCCAGTCAACGTTTTTCATTTTCAAGTCTGTCATTACCAATATTCTTAGTTCGTCCACACAGTCAGTGTTCTTTCGTTCGCAAGGAATCGACGCCCTCGTCAGTTGCGGTCGTCATCGGCCCAGGGTCAAAGACGATGATCACGTGGGCTTCCCCGGAATCAGTGCGTCCTCCGTTGTCTCCTTCTTCCATCGGATGTCCGACGCAGTCGACGTTGTCAGCTCCCAGAATGCATTCGCTGGGTCTCACGGTCAGGTTGGCTTCTGCGGGACGGTGGAACAGCTCCCTCATGGTCTGCAGATGCTCCTTCCAGGTCTGGGTGTGGACTTCATGTTCGACCAAAGTCGTAGAGCCTGGGACATCATTGAAGTTAGGGGGAAACTCGCCCATAAGGTCCTCGAGCTCCAACGTTTGACCTTCCGTCAAGCTCGGTCCTAGCTTAACATCATCGATGCCTTCTTTGCTGTGGAAGTCTCCCAGTTCCAACAGTTCTTCGCTGTCAAAGCTGTCGTCGGTCACAGCTGCTGTTGCTGCATGTACAGTCTGTGGCGGCCTCTCCACGTACAGCTTAAGGAGGTTGGCGTGGTATATTTTGGAATGCTGGCCGACCTTCACCTTATAGTCGTTGATCCCCACCACGGTCTCCACTTCGTACGGGCCTCTCCACTGCATCAGCAACTTATTGTGATCAGTAGGTAGCAGCACCAGCACTTTGTTGCCAGGTTTAAACTTCCTGTTCACAGCCCTACGATCGTAGTAGTGCTTTCCACAGTCTTGGGACTTCTTCAGGTTTTCTCTGGCTATCTCGAGAGTCTGCTCCAGCTTCTCCCGTAGCTCAAACACGTACTGGTAGCTGTTCTTCACCTCTGGGGTGTCTACTTCTTTCGTCCACAGTTCTTTTAGGATGTGCATCGGCCCTCGGATGGTTCTTCCGTACAGCAGTTCGAACGGAGAGAAGCCGGTGGACTCCTGCGGTACTTCTCTGTAGGCGAAAAGTAAGGCGTTGATGTAGCGATGCCATTGTCTGGGCTGCTCGCTGCACAGTTTCTTCAGGGTGGACTTCAGCGTAGCATTGAACTTTTCGACAAGCCCGTTGCACATGGGGTGGTAGGGTGTCGTAGTCAAATGCCGGATGCTCAGCAGTCTGTTGACCTCCTTCATACAGTCAGAGACGAACTGTGTCCCGAGGTCTGTCAGAATTTTTTCAGGCACTCCAAGTCTACTGAACATGTCCACTAGTGCCTCTGCTACAGATTCAGTATCAATCTTCTTCAGTGGCACTGCTTCTGGGTACCGAGTCGCATAGTCCACTAAAGTCAGTACCCATCGATGACCTTCTTCACTCGGAGGTCTTATTTCGCCGATTAAATCTAAGGCCACCCTCTTGAAAGGTCGGTCGATCAGAGGCATCCTCTGCATAGGCACTTTCGGGACCCTTCCTCGAGGTATGGTCTTCTGGCAAATGTCACATGATCGGCAGAAACGGCTGACGTCCGCATGAAGCCCTGGCCAGTAGAATACCGCCTGGATTCTATCTGACGTCTTCTTGATGCCTAGGTGACCTCCCATGATTGAGTCATGTGCTACTTCCATCACTTGGCGCCTTAGGGGTAACGGTACCAAAACTTGACGTAGTGGTTTACCTCCGTTGACCCTCGGGTGCTGGAAGATTCGATACAGGATCTTGGCCTTCACCTCAAAATAGACCGTGCCACTGCCCTTTGTCACGTGGTCTTGGCGGTTCCTGTACTTGTTTAAAGTACTGTCAGCTTCCTGGAGCTGGATCAGCTTATCTCTGTCCACGATGGCAGCTTTGGAGTTGTCGGCGACCTTCAGTGGCGTAGACATCTTGTCTCTCTTGGCCTGGGCCCTGGTAGTAACAGCACTGACGATCTCTGGTCGGCAGGGCTGAGCCGGAGTAACCACATTGTCCCGTAGCAGCTCTGTAAGGTCTCCATCGGGAAACGGCAATGGATCCTCCTCTACAACTTCGACGCGTTGGGTTGAGGCAGGACTCCACTCTGGATCGGGGTCGTCGGGTCGTCTCGCGCCGTCGATATTCCCGATCATCAAATCGTACAGCGGCTTCTTCAGGCAAACCGCTTCGACTTCGCCTATGTAGAAAGGGGTGTTGACATGAATCTTCGCAACTGGCGCTCTCACACATTTGCTGTCGGCCATAAGTGTCCATTTTGAATCGCCAGTGAACTGTTCTTTAGCGATTAGGTCTTCTCTGACGATGACCCCACTGCAGCCAGAGTCTCTTAAAACAGTCACTTCATGATTTCCGACGCGTCCCTTGGAAACTGGCATGTTCTGGACGGTCACAGCTGCGCTGGCGACGACGGGGATGGATTTCCCGTTGGCAAGGAGGAGTTGGCCATCAGTCATGCACTCTTGCACGTCCGCAGGGGTAGCTGTGCGCTCGGTCTCACTCGGAAGAATGACGCTCCCGCCGCACACTTGATGGTCAGATCTACTGGTTTGCCGTTGATTGGAGAACCGCCTCTGCCGGTTGCCCGCCGCTGAATTGTCCGTACTGCTCCGCTGTCCGCTACTTTTGTTTTGAGGACAATTAGCCGCTCTGTGGTCTGTAGCGTTGCAGGTGAAACAGCCTCTTGAATGCCCTTCCCTGGGAGGAGGCGTGGAGTCAGTGTGTCTCTGGCTCGTCTGGCTCCCCTGGATCTGGTTCCCATGACTTGCCGTCTTCTGAAAGTGTTTCGTCGCGCTGGGTGGCCCCAACGTTTTCTCATGAGCGATGAGATAGCTTTCAGCAGCCTCAGCAACGTCTTTTAGCGTCTGCAACTTTTGTATTTCCAAGTGGATCGCGAGGTCCTTAGGGCAGGCGTTGAGTAATTGTTCCCTCACGATCAGCTCATGGAGACTCTCGTAAGTCTTCCCTTTGCCTGATAATTCCACCCACTTGTGTAGGTATGATGACAGGCGCTCCACAAATTGCTTTGGTGTCTCGTCTGACAAAGGCCGGCATTCACGAAAGCGTTGACGGTAGCCCTTTTCTGTAAAGTTGTAGCACTGCAATAGGGCCGCTTTCAAAACGTCGTAGTCTTTGGCGTCATTATTCGACAGTCTACTGTAGACATCGAGCGCCTTCCCCGTCAGTAGTGCGCTGAGTATGATCGCCCAGTCTTGACGTTGCCATTTAGCGCTTTCGGCGAACCTTTCAAACCTCGCTAGATAGCTGTCGATCTGGTCCTTTTCGTCGACGAATGCTGGCAATTTTGGAGCATTGAAGTCGCTGATAACGTGTGGCGCGTGCTGCTGTTGTTGGATGCGCGCCATCTCCAACTGGAACTGACGCTCAGCTTCTCTTTCTTCACGCCTGCGTTCCTCTTCTCTTTCTTCACGCATTATTCTCTCCTGGAATTTGACGTACTCCGTCAGCTGTTTGCCTTTTAGATTTAGTTCAACCCCTTTCTGCCAGAGGTCAGCCATCTTGATGCTTCTGGAAAGTTCTTTTCTAGAAAGTTCTTTACTGGAAAGTTCTTTTTCTAAAAAGTTCTTGACTGTGCTGTACCTTTCTAGACTGTTCCAGAACAGCACGCTTTCTGCAGTAGCGCTGATGCTTGCCACTAGTCGCTTTCGCTGACGCAGGCCCCGCTGTCCTCGTCGTATGCGACGCTGCACCACGCTGGTGTTGATGTACACGCTCCTGTGCTGAAGTAGACGCGACGTCCGCTCGCCGCTCGCTGTAACACTGGCGATGTAGCTCCGAGACTGTCCCTCGACGTAGTCTTACGGTAGCCACGTAGTCCCGATCTGTTGTTCGCTCACGAAGCAACTCTTCAGCGACTACACGCCCTTGCAGTCAACCCGAACCTATCGGTGATGTAGTCCCAGTATGTTGGCCCCTCTCGACGCAACTCGTTGGCGGCTACCCTCGATGACTGCCTCTCGTAACGTTGACTCGCTTGTTGTAGCAGTTGAACCCTTGGCTATGGCGTGAATCGCGGCTTGACCCCCAAAATGTTACACTCGGTTTGATGATGGTGTTTTTCTTTATCAGTAGTGGATTCAGCCCCAATGCTGAAATACTGATGAGTGTAGCTCAGATTCGTTTATTCACGCAACCCGCTCAAGCAGCATACAAGTCACTAAGTCGACGTATGAAGTTTTCCACTTTTTATTCAGCACACACCAACAACTGCATACAATTCTCAACTCAACTCAACAACTTTCACAGCAACTCTCCAGCTTCACTATCAACAACAACTCTCAACAGCAACTCGGCACACGATTAAATAACCTCCCTCTCTTCTCGAACAATTTGGTACACGGTAGAAATGACGCACTGCCACCAATCGAACTAAAGATCGTCATCACTGGCTTACGTCATACACATTTCCTCTACTTCCGGGAACATTCACGACCTTCGATATCCATCGGGAAATTTCTATCGACAGTAATAAACATGCAGATCCCGAAAATTCTCCAACAATATCGACCAACGAAAATTATCGACGTTATACAAAACCTCTCCTAACAACAATGCAAACTCAAATCAAAGGTAAATAAACTCCATTATTGAACACTTTGCAAAACGAAACGATTAGATCTATCGTGCACGTTTCCGACGTACTACCATTCGCGTTTCAACGTAACACACCCACTATTGACAGACGGGGATAACCATCCCAGGGAACACGGGGTAAGGACCTAAATCAACACTGAATCCCCAGAGCAATCATACTGCTAAAATGGACAGTGAAAAATGGCCACTTTTATTTTGACCATCGCAGGATTTGAACTTGGGTCATCGGTGTGCCAGGCGAACGCTCTACCACGTGAGCTATACGGCGGTGAGACAGGTTTTTGTCATGCGCACTGCGGGCGCTTTAACCCGTCGCTACGTATTATGCAACGCGTCTCATTGTGACATCGTCACAGTTCCTAGTATCTTAGGGCTGGGAGCGAATGGGAGCATTCTGATTGGTCGACGCGTTACAAAATTCGACGCATGCGCACAGTGCTATCATAGTCTTCGTACGGGTTAGGGTTAGGGTTTGGGTTAGAGTTAAGAGTTTAGGGTTAGGGTTAGGGTTTGGGTTAGGGTTAGGGTTATGACGCCTAAGAACTTCGTGAAAAAGCCGGCCCGACATGACCTGGCGCATGCGCAAATGCGCTCGGATAAACTAGGAAACCCGAAACTTGAAGGATGTGACCGTTCACGATGGCACTATGTATGACTATGTATTGCTGCGCAGCCGTTCACAGTCACTGCGTATGAACATGTAGTGCTACTTTTTCCTACACCTCTCGAGCGCGCAGTGGATTGTATGAAAGCTCATACAAAAATGGCGGACGCTGGCGGTAGCGAAAGATATGTGCCACAGTGTTTTTAATTTGTCCATAAATTGTCTTTAACGAGTCCCCTCTACATTCGTCCTCGTCCGAATCGTCAATTAACTCCAACATAATAGTCTGAAGTAAAGATTTTAGGTTTTCTTCGACACTGACGACAGCCATTCTTTTTTCCGGACTCTGTGAGCATGCGCGTAAATTTGCTGCGCTACACACTGTTCACGCGCACACTGTAGCGGCCTCTACATATTGTATGAGGGTAGTGGAGCGTGAACGCAACCCGGCTTCGATGCAGAAGGAGCAGCTGCTACCGTGTTTTGGTAAAAAGAAGTAAGTGCATTTCCCTCCTTTTCGAGATAATTAGATTAAAAAATATATATATATATCTTCTGTTTTGTTTTTTGCCAGATTCTTTCAAAAGAAATATGATAGAACACATCTTCTACTTCTGTTTGTTAATAAATATTTAACCCATAAAGAAAGGTAAAGATTACCGGTTAGACAGGTAGGCCTAGGTCATAGTGGCCACATTCTCTGGGAACGACTGATATATTGGAGTTTGACAGGATCCCCTGAAAAAGGCAACTCCATGCCCAATGATGTTGTACACTTGTAAGCATCCATAGCTATCTTCCCTTGCACAATGGATGACGATAAACCTTTAAAGAAATTTAGAACATGCAATTATTTCCAATTCACCAACACTGGACTTCGTTTGAGCAATAACTTTTAGTCGAGCTGTTGATATTAACAGTTGTGCCTTTGTGATCCTTGTTGTATTGTTTTTTTTATTTTTATTTTTTTTTTAAGTTTTTAATGTTGTGCTTGTATGAACACTGAAGAAAATCTAGTGAAATATAGGCGCAGTCTGTGTGTTAATTGTGAGTGGAGGAAAATCATAGTAGTAAGACTAGTTAATACATGTAGGCTCAAGTGCCTGTGCCGCATTCGCGCGAGGTCAAAACAACTACAAGGAGATTGTGTTACATTGCTTTTGCGTTGAGCTAATGTGATCTAAGTGATGTCACCTTTCAGTTCACGTTCTCAATGAAGAAAGACATCAAAAAGGCGATATCAGATTCACTACCTGTTGGTGGTCAATCAAAAAGCTGTTGAAGAGATCTGTGATAGTGTGCGGATGGCGACCCAAACGACCCAGTTGCCAGGGTGATCCCTGTTCTGGCTACTGCTATGACAGTCGTGGTGGGAGAGGTAGTTCGAGGGGTGATGGCCGAGTTCGAAACACGACAGGAGTCCCTGATACCACCCCTACCGCCATCGTCTCACCCTGCAACTGGGAAAACCATGGCTGCGGTTCCTATCTTTACATACGAAAATGATCGTCTTCAGCAATTTACGCGCCGAGAATCTGTCATGGTTTTTGGCATACCGTATGAAAATGGAGTGACTGCTGAACAAGTTGACCCGAAAGAACTGAAAGTCTTCAAGGATGTTGGTGGTGAGGTGAAGGTTGAAGACACTGCTGTTGTTCACAGCGCTGGTAATAAGGCAATCCGAGATGTTAAGCTCATCTTGAGCCAAGTTCGTTTCAAGGGGGAAGAGAAGTGAAGTAATGAAGAAGAAGAAGAAGAATTTGACAGAACTTTCATAATTGATGACACCACCCCACTCCGTGCAAGCTGGACTACAACGCCTGGACAATGGAAGATCTTTTGCACTAAAAAGACACCTCCAGGGCTTCGCACCTACTGATCGTCTCAGGCCAGTGATGTTGGAATCCTCGGATGACCTATTGGGCGTATCCAGAGTTGACAACATAGCTCTGGGAGGAAAGCAAAGCTTAACGTCCTATTGCGTAACGAATCATCACGTAGCCACCTTGACAACAATGATCATGATCATAATCATATCTAACAACCATGGGTCTGATCGAAGCATCTCGCAGAGATTGCGGAGGGCCTGGCTGTGGGTGATGCAGCTGAAGAGGGTTTCTCGGTTCGTACTGATTAGAGAAGCCCAAGGGATGGAGAGGAGGGGGTGGGGCGTTGTGCGACATCTTCTTCACATCCTGAGGTATGTCACGGTTTTGTAGTTCAAACAAACGATACTAATTCTCAAGTACATGAATCATGACTGTAACTGTGATAGTGTAGGGTGGTGTGATATAAACAATGAACTAGATTGTTATGAAGGAAGTCTTGTTTGTGAATCATTAAATATTGAAAATACTGGTATAACCTGTGGTGAATGCATAGGAGTGAAGGGCTTTTGAAATCATTAATGTTGGAGAAGGGAACATAGGTGGCAGTGAATCTTCAGTTTATTCCTGTAGGCAGAATGGCAATAAAATATTTGATACAAACAAATACCGAGAATCTTAACAAAACTACCAAAAATGTGCTAAAACAACAGTGAAATAAAACATTCGTCATTGAATCCTTGAATCAAAACTGTGACGTTGAATAATTGGTTTGTGAATGTGAGATGATCGTTAAAAATGAAACTGAATCTTCCTGAACATGTTACATAAAAAATGACATTAGAAGAACTTTTTGATCTGGGTTGCCACGCAGTCAATGTTGATTGTATAAGAGCTACAGCAGAGGTCACTTATGCCGTCAATGAATGTTATTTGCTGAATCAACCTTCTTTGGATAGTACCACATTGGCTTAGTAAATTATAATTTATTTGGTCCTGTGCTCTCTGCCGTGATGCAAATAAAGCTTTCAGTTTTGTCCAATAAAGATCTCGAAAGTGGTACTATAATCAAGCATGACAGGGTATGATTATGATAATGAGTTAGATAATAATGGTTTGGACCAATCAAAGTTACATTTTGCTATCCCTGTTGACCTTTACTTTGATACTTTACATGGTTATTTCCTTAGCTCATGGAGATGCTTGTAGTACGTGTTTCTGTAATTAGTTATAATAAGGCTGATGACAAAATAAAGATTATTTTTGACAATGTCGAGATTGGTGAGTCAGACTGCGCCCAAAGGCTTCAAGTATGCACCTCGGGCGACTGGAGTTAGATCCTGTTTGGGCCAGCGACTTTGGAGCTGGAAAGTGCTATATGAAAGTGATGAAATTAAAAAAATAAATAAAATAAATTGCACCGCTGTAAACTCTCGCATCATCGAGAGGGAAACCAGTCTTCGCTATGTCTATTCCTTTCTGGCGACGTCATCACAGTGGCGTGTTTATTTTGTGTGTGTAGGGGAGGGGGGGAGAGGGAGTAAAGTTGGTGGTGGTGGTGGGAGTAAAGTTGGTGGTGGTGGTGGTGGGACTATTTTTTACAATCTCTCTCTCTCTCTCTCTCTCTCTCTCTCTCTCTCTCTCTCTCTCTCTCTCTCTCTCTCTCTCTCTCTCTCCCCTCTCTCTCTCTCTCTCTCTCTCTCTCTCTCTCTCTCTCTCTCTGCCTCTGTCTCTCTCTCATCGTCCGAAATGTTGAGGAGGATGAAGGTGGGGGGAAGGGGGGGGGGGGAAGAAGGAGCCAAAAAAATATACTCTTCTTAAAAATGGAAGTATTACATTAATTTTACAAGTTACATTAGGTCAAGAGATGCCTCTATAGTTGTCAAGAATGCTCGAATCGCCTTTTTAAAATATAGGTACAACCACAGGCGCTTGTATCTGGACACGCCAGCGCCTATGCCTGTGACGCGTCTCCCTTTGGTTATCGTCTCCCTATATAACCAAAGGGAGACGCGTCACAGGCATAGGCGCTCGCGTGTCCAGATACAAGCGCCTGTGGGTACAACAATTGCCTTCGCCCGATCGTCTGGATAAATTCCTGAGTAAAAAACTTCATTACAGAATTTTGTCAGAAACGTGAAAGCTCTAATACTACCAGCTTTAAGCATATTAGAGAGAGAAAGAGAGATTTTAAAAAAATAGTCCCCCCCCCCCCCCACCACCACCACCAACTTTACTCCCTCTCCCCCCTCCCCTACACACACAAAATAAACATATTTATTTATTATCGCAGCTTTGTTCATCTAGATTACAAGTTCTGAGCGCCTTCCTACATCTCGCTGTGGTTCTACGAGATTACGAGGTTTGGCCGGGATGACGTCGTGGGATCAAAAGCGTATCATGTTGTGGGCAGTTCCACGAAGTCTGTCTACCGCCATGTGTCGTGTCATGATGAACTCTGGACTTCGTACACAGGTGTGATCATGATGATGATGATGATGATGATCATCATGATCATGATGACGATGATGATGATGATGATGATGATGATGATGATGATGATGATGATGATGATGATGATGATGATGATGATAACGACGTCGAGGATGAAGACGACGAGGATGATGATGATAATAATGATGCACGCCATATCATTATTTTGACCAAACTTTAAAAAAAACTTAACCTGGGTTATCTTTACCGCAAAGGTCAAAGTCGCTGTGGTTTGTTTGTTTGTTTGTTTGTTTGTTTGTTTGTTTTTTAAAGCTAAACGCGTTTTGCCGTAGCTATATCTCTTTTGATTAGATTTTAGCATTCAGGTATTTCGATCAAGTCATCGCCAATAATCCAATGGCAGTCCATTGGTCAATCAGCGGGTCGCGCAGAAGGTCCTAACTTCACTCTTATTTTCCACAATTTTTACTTAACCTTAAAAAAAATTTTAAAAAAATTGACCAATCGCCAGCCATCATTTTCTGAACACGTTTTGCGCTGTTTCTCAATGCTAGCTGAACCGATTTTAATAATTTTTAGGGTTCAGACATTGGTCAATCGTTCCAAATGTTCATTTAGGTTCTTTAGGATAAAAAAAGTTAAAGTCGAGACAGAACAACTCCACGGAAAGTGTTGAAACTTGTGGTTTTGAGCTATATGGGTAAGCGTCTACAAATAGTCTACGTTCGAACGGCTCGCTATCTTATTCGTGTTTTCTTTTTCAGATTATATTTGAACCGTACAGTGCAAGTTACTATTTCAGCCCAGACAGGGAGCTGAACACTCACTACCAACACGTTGAGCCCGTGCCGGAGTACAGCTACATCCACGCCAGGCAAAAGCTGCTTCAGCCTTACCCAGGTAGCGTGTTCTCCTCTTTGAGATGAGAGTATAAACCGAAGTCTAGTCTTTACCCCCATCCATGTGTCCTGGTTGCCTTTTCGGGGTCTCCCTAATGTTGGTTACCCTAAAGGACTTGACTCCTAACCGTCCATATACAAAAAGCTCGAGAGCCCCCCTCTCCCCCCCCCCTCCTCATTTCGTAACACATCGGAGAGCTTCGTTCGACTTCGGTGATTGCCTTTTTCGGCGAATGACTGGAACTTGTTTGGAAAAAAACAGTTTGCTTCCCGGACTGAGCCTCAGAGCCGCTGTTGTAGACTCTTTCTAACACCCATGCCTCCCATCTCCTCCCTTCCTGCTCCCTGAGCGGTCGGTGTAGTTGTGGAGTCCCTCTGGGACTCGTGTTGCGAACCCATACCCTATTTCAACCCACATAGGATGGGAGCTGAAAAGAGAGAGTCGCTCTTGTTCAGTGACACTCCATGCTCGCTGTCCTGTGGACGGCCAATCTCTTAATGAGTGACTTTGGTTGGTCACTTGAATTGAACCTTGTCACCTAATTTGGGCCTTACTTCGCATAGTGAGGTGAATCATCTTTTTTTTCCTTGGGTATTTTTCCCAAATTGTATACATATGTAGAAATAATCCCCCTGCCCCCCTGTTACGTTAAAACGCGAATGGTAGTATGTCTGAAACGCGCACGATAGATCTAATCGTTTCGTTTTGCAAAGTATTCAATAATAGAGTTTATTTACCTTTGATTTGAGTTTGCGTTGTGGTTAGAGGAAGCTTTGTGTAACGTTGATAATTTTCGTTAGTCGATATTATTGGAGAATTCTCTGGATTTGCGTATTTACTGTCGATAGAATTTTCCCGATGAACTGAGCACAATGACAGTATCCAGAAAGTCCAGAATTAAGACTTTGTGCATTACGTTTCAACGTTGTTGAAAGAAATTGGGTAAATTTCTTCTTGAGTGGGGGGTTATGTTACGTTGAAACGCGAATGGTAGTATGTCTGAAACGCGCACGATAGATCTAATCGTTTCGTTTTGCAAAGTATTCAATAATAGAGTTTATTTACCTTTGATTTGAGTTTGCGTTGTGGTTAGAGGAAGCTTTGTATAACGTTGATAATTTTCGTTAGTCGATATTATTGGAGAATTCTCTGGATTTGCGTATTTACTGTCGATAGAATTTTTCCCGATAAATGTCGAAGTTTGAGGGAGCGTTCCTGGAATGTTTAGAAAGATGTATGACGTAAGTCAGTGATGACGATCTTTTATTTGATTGGCTGTAGTGCGTCATTCTAGTCTACCGTGTTCTAAATTGTTCGGGAAGAGAGAGAGGTTATATAATTATGTGCCGCACTGTGTTGTGTTGTTGTTGATAGTGAGTTGGAAAGTAAAAAGTTGAGAGTGAAAAGGCGATTGTATGCAGTTGTTGATGTGTGCTGAATAAAAGTGGAAAACTTCATACGTCGACTCCGTGTCTTGTTGCTGAGTGAGCAGGCTGCGTGGATAAACGAATCTGAGTTACACACCTATCAGGGATCAAACATCGGGGCTGAATCAAATACTGATAGAAAACACCAACATCGAATCGAGTGTAACACCCCCGCTCCCTCATTCCAGGTAGTGGTATGCTGCAATTTTGGATTCGCTTTTTTTTTTAAAATCATAATCTTCTTTTTTAAGCAATACATTTTTGGCCCTGCCGGCTACCATCCCTCATCAGATTCCATGACCTTTTAAACTTAAATGTTAAATGTTCCCATTAAACTTCAGTGGCCTCTTCCTATCCGTCTATATTGACCAGACCTGGTTTGGCTACTTTACCACATTTTAATATTGTCCCTATCAAATTTTAAATTGGGACGTAAAGCCTCGCTTTGCTCGCACCCCCATCGGTCGCTAGCATCACTGACCTGTATTCTACAGGTCAGTGCTAGCATTCTCTACGTATCTTGACGCTTATGTCCTAAACAGATGGGTGCCAGCCACACACACACACACACACACACACACCCACACACACACACACACACACACACACACACACACACACACACACACCTACACGCACACACCTACACGCACGCACGCTCGTTCACATACGTACACACCCTAACATACATACTCACACGCACACACCCTGCTCACACAATCCTCGAAAGACTTTGGCTACCATTTACGGTGAAAGAGTTCTAATGGTCACCCAAACAAAAATCGTATTAATGGTTAATGAATGTTTATGTAGTTGTAGCTTGTTGAAGTGATGAGGCACGGTGGTCTAATGGCAGTGCTTTGGCTTGCGGATCTGAAGGTCCCGGGTTCGAGCCCTCTCCGGGCCATTGTGTTGTGTCCCTGGGAAAGACACTTTACTCCCGTTTCCTACCCCTTCGGATGAGAGTATAAACCGAGGTCTAGTCTGTGTGTCGCATACATTCCATCATAACGGACTTTAAAGATCCTGACGCTCATGTCCTAGACGAATGAGTGCCGGTAACAAGAACACACCCAGCATGCTCTTGGTCCTCCATCCCTGGCTGGCCAGGATAGTGCTCAGTTGTCCGAGCGTCAGACCATGCACCCAAAGGCTGCCGGTGGGCGTCTCGGGCGGTTTGAGTTAGATCCTGTATCGGCCAGCGCCTAGAGTCTGGTCAAGTACGGCGAGATAAGTGCGCTATAAAAATCCTCAATAGTAAAAATAAATAATAATAAATGTGATTGGTAGAGAGAACTGTGATGGTATTTATGTAGCGCTTTTCCAGCTGTACTTGTGTTGCCGGCTCTCACCCGTCCAGGACATGATCGTCAGGATCTATAAAGTTCATGCAACAGAATGCGTGCGTACACAGGCTAGACCTCGGTTTATACTCTCGTCCGAAGGAGTAGGAGCACATGGTGATTATTATTATTATTATTATTATTATTATTATTATTATTATTATTATTATTATTATTATTATTATTATTAAATTATTATTAATATTATTATGAAACTCTAACGGGGTCTGAACCACTACCTGACATTTGAGTACACTACGTAGATATACACCACTGAGCCAAATGCAAAAAAAATATGTTTATAGACTAACCAGATACACGTTATGTTGTTGTTTTTTAGTTGGTTTTTTAAAAGAGTACTAAGGGTGATAATAATGTTTTGTTTTTATTTAATACATCCGTATGTGTCTCTATAAAATGTGCTTTGTGATGTGTGTTAAAATGATCTACGTAGGCCTACACTTGAGCAAGTTCCATATTTCAGGTCATAAAGATGTGCTGTGTTGTATTACCTTTAAAAAAAAATTTTAGCAGGTGACCGGAAACAAGGAGATCCGTGAAGGGCTAAGTGCGCAAAACAAATCCCGGACTTTTGCACGATTAGTCCTGAAGTTAAGTCTCTTGCTGCACTGCAAGTAAGCTTTTCGCGTAAGGCGCACGCAGTCAGCGCTACGATTGGTATCGGTAAGACAATCTGAATCCCAATCTAATATTAATCGGAGAAACCGGGTTCTTTCAGTACAAATTATGTTGATCTTAATTAATGAATACCATTTGAAAAAACAATGAATACTAAAATGCTTACTCAGAGGTTCATTATTTTTTATGCGTGATTTGATCGAGAGAAAAATGTCTGTTAAGAAAATGTCCGCCATTTGCAGACAAAGAGCTGGTCGTAGCCAAGGATCACGCGCTCTATTTACGTCCCCATCGTCTGACGTCAGAATGGGTCCCTGATAGCTACACGCACACTTTCATCACCAGACATCCGGGAAACACGGTGCCGTCTGTTTTCAAAGTCATGACTGAACTTGGCAGTAAGCAAAGGTTTAGTCTATTATTATTATTATTATTATTATTATTATTATTATTATTATTATTATTATTATTATTATTATTGGGGTGTCGGACAGCGCAGTGGTTGGAGCATTGCTACTGTGTCGCAAGTTAAGCACCGTCCAGTGCGGTTAGCACTTGGATAGGTGACCGCAAGACGTGAAGCGACAAATAACAACGCCCCCAGTTGACTCAACTGTGACTGAGTACCTACTCTCTTACGGGTGGGGAAGGTAAAGCAGCGAGGGAGAGAGATGGGCATCACCCTCATTACGCTGGCCCAAGATAAGTGTGATCTCCAACATCACGCTCCCTCCCCTAAGGCCACAAGGCTATGGGACTACCTTAACCTTTTTTTAAAATTATTATTATTGCCCCAGCGAAGGCTAGGCAACTATTGTCAGTTCCAGAAGCTTAAGCTGGAGGAACTGTTTTTTGGGGCTTTGTCCGTCCTTCACCTTTGCGCACTTTTTACCTGAAACTAATGGAGAGATTTGTTTGGAAGTTTGGTAAGTGGTTAGAACATAACGGTCCCTACCAGATGATACAATTTCCGTCCATCCTTCACTTTATGTGCGCACCTTTCCTCTGAAACTAAAGGACGGATGTCTTTTAAACTTGGTATGTAGTTAGAACATAATGACACACATTCTTGCATATCGGGTGAAGTCACCATTTCATTTTGTTTTAAAACTCTGTTCGGCTGTCTCTTAAACTAATGGATGGATTTCTGTAAAAACTTGGTACGTAGTTTGAACATATTTATCCCTACCAGGTCAGGGGCGGACGAGATGGTGGTGCACTGGGACCACGTGCACACACACACACACATACACACACCCCCCCCCCCACACACACACCCTCTCCCCACCCCCCCCCAAAAAAAAAGTTTTATTAAAATAATTTTTGTTTGTAAAGTTACAATTTTTATAAATCTTAGGTACCATTATATTCTAACTACAAAAAGAAAAAGCGTTCCCCTACAGATGTAATAAGAATAGACTCTATCAGTATGATCACATTTCTGTTTAAGGGCTGAATACAAATGGTTCGTAGTGGGCTTGGTTTGGTTTGGTTTTTCTCAGAGAAAATGGATCCAACAGAATGTGGATACGAAGAGCAAGTAACCGTCGCCCGTCTTGTTCAAGCGAGAGGAGACAGAGTTATCGTTCTTGACGCTGCTGACTTGATGGACGACCCAGGTACAAACAAAAAAGTGATGACGATGACGGTGGTGGTGATGATGATGATGATGATGATGATGATGATGATAATGATAATGATGATGATGATGATGATGCACACCGACTCAACCAAAGCTTTTAGGTTTTGAAGCTAGTTGTTTGTAGATTATAGTCACACGACACTTTCGCATATAGGTGACTACTGAAGCTAGTTCAGCCAGGCTAGCTATAAATAGCTTTGCCAGTGCTCTCCTTTCCTTTCACTGAAAGGGAGGGTGTAGGCAAGCTATAAATAGCCCGCAGCCAGCAAAATGTGGGAGAACCTAAGAGTGCTGCTCACATAGGCATTGAGCTGCTGTGGATGATTAACAATTGCAACTTAGCAGCCGGTCCTAATTGGAAGGTTCGTGGAGGTTCAAACGCCTTTTTTTTTTGAGGCTCTCAAATCCCGAACCTAAGCTGCTGAACCTTTATGGTTCGGGATCTGAGAACGTCGAAAAAATGGTTTTGAACCTTCACGATCCTTCCAATTGAGGCAGGTCATAAGGAAGCCTTACATCAGTTTAATATTATATTATAGGATAATATTTATGTTCAAATTGGTAGTTAACAACAACAATGCAACAGCAACACCAACAACAATCTGGCAATCTGAAGTATATAATCAATTATTGTAGGCTAAATCCAGTATTACGATGTTCGATGTTGTGTGTGCAGTATTGCTATGCATTAAGCTCAAGGCGAGGCGATCTGTACCAACATACGCGCTTCGCATTATTTTCTTACCCCCACTCCACTCACCTCCCCACTTCCCTCCCTCGCTCTTCACCCACCCACCCTCTCCGCCATTCCCCCTCCTCCTTTCTCCCTTTCCCCCTTTTTACATGCGCAATCAGCATGTCTACCGACGTGGAGGATCGCACTTTGCAAGACGTCAGCAACAACAGGCTCACATGTTTTCACGCGCTCCCACATACACTCAAACGTACATATATTACTCAAACATGTGGTGTAAAGGCATGGAGATCGCAAGTAGAAGACTGAAATGATATCGAATTTGATTTCCAATTTAGATTGACTGAATCTGAATACTCTTATTGAAGGAAGAGAAAAAACCGGAGTATCCGGAGAAATCCCTCGGCGACCTGAAAAGTCGCATACCTTAAGTCAACATAAGTTCATCCCCAGTGGGAATCGTACCCGCTACCTTCGGCATAGGAAACCGGCGACTAACCCACTGAGCCACCAGACCTCCGCAATGTATGATGTTGCATATCCAATATCACTATATATGTTGATGTTTCTCCTGTTTTACAGTGTATTGCATTTGTGTGTGTGCAAGAGGGCGTACTGCGGGCGTACTGTCAGGCTGTGGGCTTGACGTACCAAGACTCTATGATCCACTGGAGGCCAATGTCAGGCGAAGAGTTCACCTCCACCTTCCTCGAGGTCTGGGAGGAAGACTGGTTCCACGGCGTCAGAACAACGTCCAAACTGGCTCAGCGATCCAAACGACCCCCTCAAGCCCGATTGCCAGATGACGTCACTTCCGATCCGGAAACTCGGGACCTACTGCAGGATATGATCGACGATAACACAAAGTTCTACGAGGAACTGTGTGCTTTTCGCCTTACGCCTGCGCACAAGAGCGATGCCGCTAGAAACGTTACTAACTGAGCTCTCGTTAATTGACTTGGTATCTTTGCGGCGCTAACTTTCAGGTTTAGCTCCAGTAATTTAATTGTTATGATGCGGATTTCTCTGTTTATATATAAAGGTGCTGGACCCTACCAGGTGCATAGTTCCCTCGGGTGTGCTTC
Source organism: Oncomelania hupensis (assembly GCA_036898135.1). Classification (NCBI taxonomy): domain Eukaryota; kingdom Metazoa; phylum Mollusca; class Gastropoda; order Littorinimorpha; family Pomatiopsidae; genus Oncomelania; species Oncomelania hupensis. The sequence continues at coordinate 61,867,338 of CM072519.1, forward strand.
AATGTCTGCATAATTTGACGTGAGGATCAAATCAATAAATATAATGTGTAATGATGATGATAATGATTTAGTTAGTCATTGTTTATAGGGTCCAGCGGATTGCAAAGAAGCTAAAAGCAATGCCCAAGCGTTCCTCTCTTAAATCGGGGCATTAAGAAACTTATTGTTGTCTTCTCACCATTGCCAATGGTAATATTATTAGTCTATTGCGCTATTTCGGCAGCTAGCTATCTACTATCAGTAGGTATTCCAAACTGGCGTCATTTGTGTGAAAAAACTCAATTTTCACTCCCTTAACTTTTTGCATGATTTTTCAAATGACGACCTTTTGTTATTTGTCCACTGTACATGAATAATAATATTTAATTCTGCATAAACATCTTTCAGTTCTCTTTATTTGTATGACCTAAGCTTACGTAAAACACTGTAGAATTACGTCTCGAATTGTATATTTAAAAAAAAAGTTTCAGTTGAGCTTAGATCTGATCCGCTTTAAACTCAGTGCTTCACAATCGAAAATGTAGGTCTACTTTTGATATTAGATCTTAAGACAGAAGAAAGAAGAAGACCGGCACAGATCTGTTCCTCATTTGTTCCCCATCAATGTTGCATTGCATTGTGCGTGTACTTCTAAAAATAGTGACAGTATAATTGAACCGCCCAAATAGACGAGCGTTGTATGTAGCCTACATGAAATAGAAATAGATTTACCTTGGTGATTAACCATAGTATCTTTCAGGATCGAGAGGTCTACAGTGCACCTCATAAAGTTACATTATCTTCAGTATAAGAGAGAGCTTTGTTCCTCACCCTGACCCCCCCCCCCCCCCCCTCTCTCCCACGCTCCGCCTCACCCTCTTCCCCTCCCCCTCACCCCACCCCCCCTCTCCGACCTAAAAACATGGCCTTTGCCCCTGGACGCCACCGCGGTCTGGACCCTGGCCACAATTTGGAAATCCTCCCAACACCCCCCCCCCCCCCCACCCTCCCATCTAACCCCTTGATCCGCCTGTGGGGACAGTACAGAAAGACGTAATTTACTTAATGACAAAGTGCGCCTTTGTATGCTGTCTCACGTAAGTAACTGCTGTCATTTTATTCCTTGTTTACTTGCGACTGTCTACAGCACACTACTAGTTTGGAATTCGCATTTTATAAAATAAATTAGTAGTAATAGTGACCAATCCTATCCTATCCTATTCTATCCTATCCCGTAACTCGAAGGTCGTTGAGGCATCACAGATGATCGTTTAACCAGCGTACTCCTTCACTCAGTGTCGAGCCAGTCCATTCTCGCCAGTCCATTCTCGAATGTTCCCCCGTTGGGTTGCCGGGGGTTTCAGTATAAATAGTATCCCCACTTTCTGGAAATTTAGTGCTTTAATTTTCCCACTGTCGCTGTCTTTCTCATTTGCTCTTTCTCATTGCTGCTCTGTTCTATCAATCTGCTATACTATCTTATTCTTCGTTAGACCAGTCACCTACCTTTTTTCTTGAAAACTTTTCCGGGACAAGACTCCTTATTTGTGTGTGAGGTCTGTTGGATCAGCTTGGGAATATTGGACGCTTTCTGCCAGAAGTGTAGGCATTTTATATGTATGTGTTTTGTTGATAATTTATAATGATGTTTGTATTCTTTTTTTTTTTTTTTTTGTAAACGGGGGTTCGATAAATTAGAGTATAGCCTCAGCGTCCCCTGTGTGGGATGTCTTTATTGTAAAGTGACTGGCGGGTGGAGAGCGTACAGTTTTACCACTAGGGTTGTTTCAGCAGATCTTTAATGCGGATCAGGGGTTGTCCGGTCCTGATTTGGCTAAGAAGGGTCCGCTGGATCTAAAGCAATAATCATGTAATGTAATGTAATTCTCGAATGCTGTCCTCCCACCTCTTTTTCTTTTTCCCTCTTCTTCTGCCTCCTTACACCGTGCCTTGCAGGTATGTCTTTGCAAGGCCTGATGCTCTGGTAACATGGTTATATCATCGGAGTTTCCGTTTCTTCACCGCTGTGAGCATGTCATCATGTCGTCCAATGGCTTGTGTACCCCCCGTTGGGGTGCCGGGGGTTTCATATAAATAGTATCCCCACTTTCTGGAAATTTAGTGCTTTAAATTCCCACTGTCGCTGTCTTTCTTATTTGCTCTTTCTCATTCCTGCTCTGTTCTATCAATCTGCTATACTATCTTATTCTTCGTTAGACCAGTCACCTACCTTTTTTCTTGAAAACTTTTCCGGGACAAGACTCCTTATTTGTGTATGAGGTCTGTTGGATCAGCTTGGGAATATTGGACGCTTTCTGCCAGAAGTGTAGGCATTTTATATGTATGTGTTTTGTTGATAATTTATAATGATGTTTGTATTCTTTTTTTTTTTTTTTGTAAACGGGGGTTCGATAAATTAGAGTATAGCCTCAGCGTCCCCTGTGTGGGGTGTCTTTATTGTAAAGTGACTGGCGGGTGGAGAGCGTACAGTTTTACCACTAGGGTTGTTTCAGCAGATCTTTAATGCGGATCAGGGGTTGTCCGGTCCTGATTTGGCTAAGAAGGGTCCGCTGGATCTAAAGCAATAATCATGTAATGTAATGTAATTCTCGAATGCTGTCCTCCCACCTCTTTTTCTTTTTCCCTCTTCTTCTGCCTCCTTACACCGTGCCTTGCAGGTATGTCTTTGCAAGGCCTGATGCTCTGGTAACATGGTTATATCATCGGAGTTTCCGTTTCTTCACCGCTGTGAGCATGTCATCATGTCGTCCAATGGCTTGTGTACCCCCCGTTGGGGTGCCGGGGGTTTCATATAAATAGTATCCCCACTTTCTGGAAATTTAGTGCTTTAAATTCCCACTGTCGCTGTCTTTCTTATTTGCTCTTTCTCAGTCCTGCTCTGTTCTATCAATCTGTTATACTATCTTCTTCTTCGCTAGGCCAGTCACCTACCTTTTTTCTTGAAAACTCTTCCGGGACAAGACTCCTTGTTTGTGTATGAGGTCTGTTGGATCAGCTTGGGAATATTAGACGCTTTCTGCCAGGTGGTCACTAGGGGCCTCCTATGATGTTATTATTTAGCAATGTAGGCATTTTATATGTATTTGTTTTGTTGATAATTTATAATGATGTTTGTATTCTATTTTGTTTTTGTAAACGGGGGTTCGATAAATTAGAGTGCAGCCTCAGCGTCCCCTGCGTGGGATGTCTTTATTGTAAAGTGACTGGCTGGTGGAGGGCATTCAGTTTTCCTACTAGGGTTGTTTCGGCAGATCTTTTATGCGGATTGGGGGTTGTCCGGTCCTGATTTGGCTCGGAAGAGTCCGCTGGACCTAAAGCAACAATTATGTAATGTAATGTAATTGCTTGTGTGATGGTCTGTCACACTTCGTAGTTGGTGATGTGTTCAGGATAGGAAATGCCCAGAAGTCTTCTGTAGCATCACAACTCCATGCTTTGTATTCTTCGTTGTAGGTCTGCTGTGAGGGTCCATGTTTCGCAAGCGTATAGGAAGATGGAGATGACAAGGGAGCGCAGCAGTCTTACATTGGAGTGTAAACCGATGTTCCTGTCTTTCCAAATGGGCTTCAACCTTGCCAGGGCAGCAGTGGTTTGTGCGATCCTGGAGAGGACTTCCTGTCTGGACCCATTGTCTGATACAATGGCTCCTAAATATTGTAAGCTATGCACTCTGTTGAGGGATTGGCCTTGGAGTTTAAAGACCCTGTTGATGCCATTGGTGTTGTTGGTCATCATTTTGGTCTTCTCTGCACTTATTTCCATTCCAAAGGCTCTGGAGGTGGGGTTACACCTCTACACCAGCTGTTCAAGTTCTTGTTCCTATCCAGCCAATCCATCAAAGTCATCCGCAAAACGGAGGTTGGATATTGCTCTACCCCCAATGCTGACTGTGCCTTCGTGATCTGCAAGGGCATCTAACATGATGCGCTCTAGGAAGATGTTGAAGAGTGTTGGAGAGAGTAGACATCCTTGTCGCACGCCGATTGTTGTTCTGAACCCGTTCCCGATGGCGCTATTGTGGAAGTCTGCACAGGTAGTGTGTTGAGATTAATACTGGATTACTTCCCTTTTACCACTACACTGTTTGTAATGAATATTTTGGGTTAGAGATTAAAGAAGCTTCCACTGCATCATGGCGTATGAATGACATGCATGTGTGAATGCTGCACTAAAACGCGTGCGCCCAAACATAGTCAACCTGATAAACACAATAAACCTTCAAAGCAGGTAGCCTTGTCATACAGGCTTTTGATGACTTCAATGTAGTAGGGACAGGAAGTACAAATGCAAGGGGGACAGCGCAGAGGGTCTGGCACCAAAGAAACATAACCTTTAAAAAATAACGGAGACGAGTGCATCAAAGACCACAATGAGAGAGAGGGTGTGAAGGATATACATGTTGATTAAACAAATATTATTAAATCAACAAAACCAAGTTTAACGTCTACGCCCACTTTTGGCGACATGGCTGACGGGCATAACCATCCCAGAGATCAAGGGGGTAAGTGTCACGAGAGGCGAGTTTGGACCCAGCACTAAGGCTTCACGCCTCAAATAGTTCAGCTTGCTGTAGCTTGTGTAACTTAAAGTCGATGTCTAGCAGACGACAAAAGTTAAAGGTTTGGTCTAAGCATTGTAAGCTAACTCTCGCTAGGGTAGGCAGTGACATCATTCCGCTGACCTATATCTGCCACCCCAGCTAGAAGATGCTAAGGGTCTCACGAGATTTCGCGGGCTTAAGCTGACCACAGGGTTAGGTAGTCATTCTTTGTCTGAACCTTACACGAGAAGGAGCAAAGCTCTGAAAAGACTACGCAGGTGACGGGTGAAATTCATTCATCGCAGTATAGCCAAAGCCTCACATTGTCAAGAAGGTAAATGATCAATCTTTTGTTTCATCGCAATTATTGATAATATTGTTGGATTATGCTTGTGAAGTCTTGCCATGTTTTATAATTGTGAATGTTTGTAAAACTTTGCTTGACCACGTGGCTGACTCGCGACCGGTTTTAGAAACCATGAGGTAGCCCCAACTGTCCAACTGTTGTTTCTCCTATGTGTATTATTGCAGACCCGTGGCTGTACTGGAGAATGTGTGTATTATTAATTACTTCTCCCTGTGTTTATGTTCGCCATTATATGTATGCGTTTAGGAAGTATGTTGAAGATTCCAGTGGACCACGGACGTAGAAGATTGTTCGTCTATTCTTTGTATACAGGTAAGTGGACGCGATCACTGAGGGATGTTTCTGCCATCAGTGAGACGCTCTGCACACCCTTTGTTAACAAAGCATTGCAGAAACTCGTCTTATGTTTTGCAGACGAGCAGGCTTGGTTCAGAAGCAGGAGATAGACCACTGAGAGTCGACCCTGACAATTCGGCCTGCAGTGGAGCATTAGGCACTGAGCTCCGATAGCCCCATAGTCGACAAAGAAGGGGGAGACGCCATCACCACACCTCAACAATTCAGCTAAGTGACACCGAAACCGTGCACACACACTGATCTAGAAGGACTGTGCAGTAGTCCACTCTCCTGAAAACGAACATTAGGCCAACCAGAACAAATAGCCCAATGATGAGACAGTAGCATATATCGAGAACAGTAGCAGCATAGACCCATCAAGGAGCGAACTACTCGAAGTGAATTTGGACGGTTAAGTTAATCTTAGTTATATTACGGTTTGGACATTTAAGTTAGTATAGTGTTTAGAGAATTATGTATAGAGTAGAAGAAATAAATGTGTGATATTGACTGTTAACAAGTGGCTGGACTACCTAGCCGTGCGAGAGCCAGTGTGTCAGTGAATCGTTTACCAGTTTCTCCCTATCTCTATAACCCTATCCGCACACAGACTGGGCTAAACTTATAAAATGTATTAAGATTAGTCATTATCCATAGGGTGATTAAACTAGCCGATCCCCGCAACGAAACACGAGTGGGTAATAGCATTCCATTGTGCAGAGCCCAGCAACAACAGACCCACCGTCACAGAAAGGACCTAAATCATCACTTAACCACCAGAGCAATCATACTGTTAAAGTGGACAGCGAAAATGGCCATTGTTATGTTGCCCATCACCGGATTCGAGCCTTAGTCGTCTGTGTACCAGAAGAACGCATGTAGTCCTCGTGACCTTTATCTGAGATAGCCAGCCACAACCTGCTTCTCTGGTTAGTCCTGGGGGAGGGCAAAGGGTATTTTAAAAAAACAACTAAATGTGTGCCATCTGGTATTTTTTTCTAAATATAATAAAAATAATAACTGAAGGCAATGACCAAAACAATAGCCACAGTACACATATTATAAATTATAAATATATATAGAGAGAGAGGTTCGTCCCCTATATGCCACTGTGTCTGGGGACAGAAAATCTAACCACCAACCTAGAGAGAGAGAAAGGCAATGACATCCAAAGTTAAAAAAACAACAACCGTAAAATAAAATAAAATATAAATATGTCAACATGATGACGCCATTCGATTAGGCTCAACCATTTGTACACTCTCATTACGTGAGGTTTAATTACATAAAATTAGAAACAACCAACATTAAATTAATGAAAAGTCGACAAATATTTTATTACCTAAAATGCAGAATTCTTGACATATGGTTTGGAATACGAGATGCAGTGATTACAGTGGATTACAGCCCCAGGCCAATGACATGTTGCATTGTCCTTCTGATGATTTTATTTGGGTATAGCATGCTCCTTTTGCAAACTCTCTCAAGAAATGCCTGTTGTGCCAGCGCATGTGTGTGAGTTTTGTTGTAATTTGTATCATTGTGTAGTCCGCACACACATTTCCTTGCATTTTATGAGGACAATATAGATGTATGTTTCTGATTGTCAAGCTGACTCTTGTGATCCAGAATAGGCGTGCCCAGGTCTTGTGACCCTATTTTTCGTATACCCACGGCATATAGTGTGACAGTATATACCCTAAGACGTATTGAGTTAGTCTAAAATCACTTCGCTGAATAAAAAAACAGGTATTGCGTTAAGTACTCTTTCGTGCTCTTGTGTAGTTGAAATGTGACTTTCAATCTAAACCGTCCTTAATTATTTTTCAGAATATATTCTGCTGTTAGTTAGTCATTGTTTAAGTGGTCCAGCGGACTGCTAAAAGCCGATCAGGACCACAACTTGGTTGAGAGAGTACCCACCCCTGATCCGTATAAAAGATCCGCTGAAACAACTCTAACGGTAACACTGAAGGCACTCCAATTTCAACTTCAATGGTTGAATTTATTGTCTCTTCACGACAGTGATATTAGACAATTAATTTAGTTACAAAACAATAAAACAAACAACTGTAGTGATATCAGTTACAACACTGTTGATAAGGACGATTTCATGATGACGTTTACGATATCGTAAATAATAGGACTTATTGGAGGCACTGTGGTCTAATGGTAGTGCTTCGGCTTGCGGATCGGATGGTCCCGGGTTCGAGCCCTGGCCGGGCCATTGTGTTGTGTCCCTGGGAAAGACACTTTACTCCTGTTTTCCTACTCCTTCGGATGAGAGTATAAACCGAGGTCTAGTCTGTGTCGCATACATTCCATCATAACGGACTTTAAAGATCCTGACGCTCAAGTCCTAGACGGGTGAGTGCCGGTGACAAGAACACACCCAGCATGCACGTAGGTCCTTTTCCCCCATCCCTGGCTGCCCAGGATTGTGCTCAGTTGTCCGGGCGTCAGACCATGCGCCCAAAGGCTGCGGGTGGGCGTCTCGAGCGGCTTGAGTTAGATCCTGTATCGGCCAGCGCCTTGAGCAGCTCTTGAGCTGGAAAAGCGCTATATAAGAACGATTAAAAAATAGGACTTCGCACAACTTCTCGAATGTCACAAGTTATGTTTACACCATTGTCTTTGTACATTGATTGCAGCACTGGGCAATCAACAATCAGATGTTGGACTGTAATGTTTTCTGAACATATGCATGTAATATCTTTCACATATTTCGTACTCCATGAATTCAATCGTAATTTATAAACCAGCCTTGACACACTTCTAGGTCCTTTTACAGCACTTCCTAGTTTTAACATTTCTGTAAGCAACCTTTTCCAAACTTTTTTTTTTTTGAAGGCACTCCACCAGCCTGCCACTTTACAATAAAGACATCCCACGCAGGGGACACTGAGGCTTTACTCTAATTTATCGAACCCCCGTTTACAAATATAAACTAGAATATAAACATCATTATAAAGTAGTAACAAAACACGTACCTAGAAAATGCCTACATTGCTAAATAATAATACCATAGAAAGCTTGTGACCATTTGGCAGAAAGCGTCCAATATCCCCAAGCTGACCCAACAGACCCCACACAAAAATGAAGAATGTTGGGAGAGTTTTCAAGAAAATAGGTAGATGACTGTCTAGCGAAGAAGATAGTAGATTTATAGAGCAGATTAGGAACGAGAAAGAACAAATGAGAGTGAAAGTAATAGTGGTAATTTAAAATAATTTTAGTTCCCGGCTATTTATAGATGTCGGGACTAATTGGGTTTTTAACTTTTATTTTTCGTTTTTGTTTGCTTGTTTCCATTTTATTTCTTGTTGTACTATTCCCAGAGGCGCGAAGCAAATTTTTCTGTGTGTAACATTTAAAGCGAATAAAGAATCGTATGTTTTATGTCTTATGTCACTACATTTCCACAAGGAAAGAAAAGTGCTACTATGGAATGGGATTTGTCTTAAAACTGTCCATGTATAAACGACGTCTTTTCTTTTAAATTTTTTTTGGCAAGATAGTAGATGATGTTAGGCTAAGCGCTTTCAAATGAGGGGCTGCAGACTAGGCTTTACAACGTAACTGAAGACAGTAAGGGTTGTTTACGTGTAACATCATAAAACGCTATTAAAACAGGCTGACAAATATATAATTTGTGATGAATTGAATTTAGAGGTAGGCTATCCGAAATGATGTAGCTATTTGTGTTGGGTCTAAGCATATTTTTGGACAGGCTACCCACCACCTCTACCCTTCTTTCTCCCACCTCCCCTCCTCCGTCCAAACTCTCGCCTCCTACTCCACACACATGCACACGTTTGTTTAAAGTCCTTGTTGTTGCGACCATAGATCTTGACCTACTTCTTGAAGAGCGGTTGTTGACTATCCAATCCTATCATATCCTTCCTATCCTATCCCGTAACTCGGAAGTCGTAAGGGCACCACAGATGATCCTTTAACAAGCGTACTCCATCTTACTCTGTCCTCAGCAACCCTGATGGCTTCGCTCAGTGTAAAACCAGTCCATTCTCGAATGTTGTCCTTCCAGGGCTTACTCTGTCTCCCTCTTCTTCTGCCTCCTTGAACCGTGCCTTGCAGGAGCGTCTTTGCAAGTCCTGACGCTGTCCCTCTTCTACTCTCTCCTTGCACCGTGCCTTGCACGATGGTCTTTGCAAGGTCTGACGCTCTGGTGACGTGGCCATATTATCATCGGAGTTTCCGTTTCTTCACCATTGTGAGCATGTCATCGTGTCGTCCAATGGCTTGTGTGATGGTCTGTCGAACTTCGTTGTTTGCTGATGTGCTGGGTGTAGCACCTCACCTCCATGTTTTGTATTCTTCGTTGTAGGTCTTCGTTGTAGGTTGACTAAACGGAGTTAACAAACATCATTGAAAGTATTGCACAAAGATGTGCCGAGGTAAGTAAGGCCAAGTTCTAAGAAATGTGTAGCTGAGACTGGCCTGGGCTTAGGCACGTTCCCTCTCGTCCAGTCCAACACAATACTCGGCCACCGCGCAGTGTGGATTGGTTCATAGACCAATGGTCTGTAAAGGACAAGGGACGCTACATCGGGAAGTTGTAAAAACTACCCACACACAAACCCACACACACATACACCACATACACACTTAAACACTTTCTAACACACGCGCACACAAACACGCACAATGATATCACCACAACCCATCCACTCTTTGCTGAGATCACCACAACCCAGGTTAACAGGCCATTTATCCGAGAAAGCGGCGAGCATTAATTTATGCTAAAAGTGCATCAAAGCGATTATTTACACGCGAGCGTCCATGCCTGTAACGCGTTTCCTTTCACTTTTAGTATCTAGCGTGTCCACCTAGAAGCTAATTTGGACAGACAAGACCATCAGTCTACAATCTAAGGTAAGTCTGCTGCGCTCCCTTGTCATTTCCATCTTCCTGTACGCTTGCGAAACACGGACTCTCACAGCAAATCTACACAACGAAGAATACAATGCATGGAGATGAGTTGCTACAGAAGACTTCTGGGAATTTCCTATACCCAGCACATCACCAACAACGAAGTCCGACAGACCATCACACAAGCCATTGGATAACATGATGACATGCTCACAGTGGTGAAGAAACTGAAACTCCGATGATATGGGTACGTCACCAGAGCATCAGGCCTTGCAAAAACCATCCTGCAAGGCACGGTGCAAGGAGGCAGAAGAAGAGGGAGACAGAAAAAGAGGTGGGAGGACAACATAATAAAGTAGGCTGGGCTCACTGCTCTTAACATAGGATGTATATTAGATAAGATAGTACACCGATCAGAACAGACATATGAACAATAAAAACAAAGTTTGCAAGCATTCACACCAACCGTACTCGCAAAAGCATACAAGGGAACATCATATAAAATACACTTCACATGCATAATAAAAAGATATTAATTTTAAAATTCAAATGGCATATTAGATAATAATAAAATAATAAAATCTGAGAATTCACCATACAAATTTAAAAATGTAACAAAAAATGTGTTACATCTAACAATAATTAATACAATGATCAGATTTTTAAAAAAAAAGAAAAAAAAAAAGAAGGCAAGACCCGCCTAGCTTATCCCTGTTGCAGAAATTAAATATTATTAGTAAAATAATGTATAAACTAATGCAAAATAATTATGTACAAATAATTAGTTACAAAAACACCCCCGCCCCCCCTCCCTCCTCCCCATCTTCCCTAAGAAATAAATGTACAGACTATGTACATGTCAAGCCATGGACGGCACACAGCCGGCGTCTGTCATCGATCGGAGAGTGAGAGTCAATCAGGATAGTACATTTTTGAAGAGATGGGTCTTGGGTGCGTTTTTGAAGGCCTGGGTATGTTGCGGATGTGTGATGGGAGAGAATTCCATTGTTTTGGGAGCGCAGAAGGAGAAAGATCGTTCACCATGTCTTAGTGCGCGTCTTGGGAACAAAAAGAATGCGCGTATCTGCAGAGGAGCGAAGCTGTCCAGAGGATGAGTAGACAGAAGATCAGTAAGATAAGAGGGGCAGGAGTCAGATAAGTTGTGGCAGAGAGTGGATAGTTTGTAGTCGATGCAGGCTTGGACGGGGAGCCAGTAAAGTGAGTGGAGAAGTGGAGTGATGTGATGGCGCTTTTTTGCATTAAGAACTAACCTAGCAGCAGAGTTTGGGACCCTTTGCAGTTTATCGATGAAGTGTTTAGGTGAACCTGACAGAAGAGAGTTGCAATAGTCTTGATGAGAGAGAACGATGGCACAGACTAATGTTTTTGTAGCACTAATAGTGAGGTAATGGCGGATGGAGCTGATTTGACGGATGGCGGTGTAAGCAGAGCGACAGATGTGAGAGATGTGATTGTTGAGAGACATATCATCGGAGAGAATATGTAGCCAAGATTCATAGCAGAGTGAGAGAACTGTATGTCACAGCAGCCTACTTGAAGAAAAAAGTGGGGAGAGACGAGGCAAAGGATGATTTGTGATTGTGAATAAGGAGTGCTTCTGTCTTGTCGTCATTCAACCTCAGCCTACTGAGGGCGATCCATGAACATTCGAGAATAGACCGCTAGATAGTTCCGCCGCCATATTGGAAACGGCGCATGCGCATGGGTCGGCCCAAAAAATTTCACGTAAAATCCTTTTGTTCATGACGATAGCAATGTGTGATCTGAACGAAATATCTATCGAAAAGTTACGCTTATGGACCCCACAGGCCATTAAAACAGGTTTATGTTTATTATTTTGGTTCACAAAATAATTTTATGAATAAAAACATGTGCAGAAGATGACTGACTCGTTTAGTTTACTGACTCGGCGGAATCGTAATGACTTGTGTGTGAAGTAGGCCTATCCATCTGATGTAGTTATACGATTTTCAAATTAATTATTATTACTATCACTGTATCAGTAATATTTGTGGTAGTTGGCAAAATTCAAAATTAATAATTCACAGATACATTTTTTTGTGTATGAATTATGTTTTGGATTTAAGCAAGTAATTTTCATTTGTACTTTGTATACTAGCAAAAACACAGACTATAGTACAGACTGACAATTTAAAAAAATTGCAAGAAACAACAAATAGAATAAATGTTCATTATACTATTTAATAACAATACAAACAGACATTTTTTTTTTATGCAAAACATAGTAGCCACAGATTGAGATAAACAATGATTGATGCTCATACTGTTACAGAAATGTGTATAAAATACAGATTTTTGATCTGTGCGTACTATGACTATTTTATACAGAGCTTTTGCTGCACTCGAAAGTAATGCTGCAGTTGACAGTGATGCTGAAAATGCTGAAAGAATTCTTCTTGAAATGTTTTGAGCAGACACTAGCATTTTTTTGTAGGAGACCAAAGCTTATTGGCTTATAAGTCTGATCCGTTTATACCTCTCTGCAGGTTTTTTCTTGCGCGTTGGGAGTGCATTCAAGCTGTAATTGTTAAAGGATAATTAGGAATGTATTACCCCTTCTCTTGATATAAAAGTAAAAATATTACATTAGTACATTACTGTACAAAGTGCTGGCCATAACCACTGAGTTGCTAAACCTACAACTATCTGCAACACTGGATGACTGGTATTTATAGAGCAAACAGTAGGGTTCTGCACATAACATAACCACAACTTATCTGGGCAGTATTTTATTATTATTATTATTATTATTATTATTATTATTATTATTATTATTATTATTATTATTATTATTATTATTATTATTATTATTATTATTATTATTATTATTATTATTATTATTATTATTATTTTTATCATTATTATTATTATTATTATTATTATTATTATTATTATTATTATTATTATTATTATTATTATTATTATTATTATTAAATGGTTGTAGAAACACGAAACGTGTGCCTCGTCTAGTCTACACACTAACAGCCCAGTAGTGTAGTAGGGTACGTAGGCCTAATGCTTAGCCTACTTAGTCGATACAACTTGACACAATTTTAATAAAGTATGTTTATTTTAAACGTCTACATTTGGGAAGTTGCCTTTTTATGGTATCTGCGGTTTAGTTATTTACGCAAAGATATTATTTTCAACAATCTAAGCTACAAAATGTTAATCAAAATGAGTTTTTAACATGTTTTATCGGAACGGTGGGTCGCACATACATGCAGAAGATTCGTGTGGTACTCCGTGAATTTCACAGATAGCAGCTTTCCATTTCATCAGCCGATAGTATCCATTACTGCATCCGATGATTGGGCAATGATATGCCATAGTAACTTATAATTCTTTAAAGATAGAAATACTTTAGGATTTACTATTGGGATCGGTCTGTCGTAGTTTCTACCTTCCTGCCATGTTGGCTTCAGAAAGTTTACGTGAAAAAATATGGCAGCCAATCAAAATGAAGGAACGGATCACGTGCTACGCCTTCATTGCGCCATGTAACGTCGGAACTATCTAGCGGTCTATGGACTGGTTTGACACTGAGCGAAGCCATGGGGGTTGCTGAGAATAGAAAAAGATTGAGTACTCTGGTTAAACGATCATCTGTGGTGCCCCAACGACCTTTGAGTTACGGGATAGGATAGGATAGGATAGTGTCCAGATACAAGCGCCTGTGGTCCCTAGCGGCAAGGGTAAGTAAGAGTTGTTGTGCAGAGGGGTGGGTGTGCTATTGCGACTTAGGGTGATTTATGGTTAGAGTTTACTTCTACTTTTACAACTATAATTTACTACAGTGTTTACTGTTTACTGTTCGTTTAGTGCGTAGTGAAATGCTATTTCCCCCTACCTTTTCGTGTACATGTTACATTTGCAAATACGTATGTTCTGCCGCCGTTGTAATTGCTCCGCGTGAGGCGAATAAAGTCATATTGTATTTGTATTGTATTGTTATTGTTATTATTATTATATTATTAATTATTATCTTTATTTTTTATGGAGTAGAATATATGGTCGTGGTGCCTTAGTGATGGTGCACCATGGTAAAACGTACTATTAACTTACAAGTGGACTACTTCCTTTCTCTGAGTACGTTGAAGGCGTTGCCCGAATATGTGGGTCTGGCAGGCGCGCAGGGAAGGAGGAAGATAACAGAAGGAGGGGGGTGGAGTTTGTCTGTGGGTGAGAGAAAGAGAGAGAGAGAGAGAGAGAGAGAGAGAGAGAGAGAGAGAGAGAGAGAGAGAGAGAGAGAGAGAGAGAGAAGAGTAGAGAAGAAAATAAAAACAAATTGCAAGGGTAAAAGTAAGTGCACGGTGCGCGTGTTTTACATCCTGCCCTTGAGGCTTCGCTTGAAACAATAACTCTTAAATATAACAAATTATCATTATTTATAACATTAGCGTCATGGAACAACAACAAATAAACAAATTCATAATTAGATTACATCTTTTGGTTTTCCCCAAAACAAAAAACAAATCAAATTAATGTTGTTAATAGCGATCAACAACATTTAATGTTTATTTAATGTTTAGTGTGTTTTAAGAGGTCTGTTCTAAATGAGAGAGACAATGACAATTTGGTGGATTGCGTAAACTGTACATGTCCATTCCACATGGGGGTGGTTCAGTTGGGATTAAACCAATCACACTACTAGTGTACACGCATGCTCACTCAATGCATTCATTACATACCCACTTTATTTCTACACACATAAAACTTTCATATTACGCACATAAGTATGTGTGTGTGTGTGTGTGTGTGTGCAGCTGTATGATGCGCTGTACCTTAAAATTTAAAACATGTGCACACACAGACACAGGCAGGCGAACAGCAAACCAGGCACACAAAACTCCATCACTGACTATTCCTCATCGGCTGCCCTAACCACCGCCAAATAAAGAGAGAGACCAGTCACCTACCTTTTTTCTTGAAAACTCTTCCGGGACAAGACTCCTTATTTGTGTGTGAGGTCTTTTGGATCAGCTTGGGAATATTGGACGCTTTCTGCCAGGTGGTCACTAGGGCTTCCTATGATGTTATTATTTAGCAATGTAGGCATTTTTATATGTAGGCTTATGTGTTTTGTTGATAATTTATAATAATGTTTGTATTCTATTTTGTTTTTGTAAACGGGGGTTCGGTAAATTAGAGTACAGCCTCAGCGTCCCCTGCGTGGGATGTATTAATTGTAAAGTGACTGGCTGGTGGAGAGCTATCAGTTTTCCCACTAGGGTTGTTTCAGCAGATCTTTTATGCGGATCGGGGGTTGTCCGGTCCTGATTTGGCTCGGAAGAATCCGTTGGACCTAAAGCAATAATCATGTAATGTAATGTAGTTAGGAATGCAGGGGTGCGTTCTGTGGATGCTTCGTATAGCTCTCACAGGAGCCTGTGCTTCTGGATGCGAAAGTGTCTACACGTAGAAGGCGTCCCTCTCTGCGCTAGTTAATATACCAAGCTATCAAGGTATTACTTATAGTACAACTACAGGCTTGGGGCCGGGTAGCTCAGTTGGTAAGAGCGTCTTGCTAGTAACCGAAAGGTCGCTGGTTCGAATCCCGGATTGGTCAACGTATGATCATATTATTTTCCCCTTTACCAACAACTGGCCCGCTGGTGTCAGTATAAATCGGTCCAGTAGTCACCTATATGCGAAAGTGTCGTGTGACTATAATCTACAAACAACAACAGGCTCCTGCATCGTCAAGACAGCGGAGTGGCGTGCTGTTTACGTAAACCGACAATGCAAGGTGTAAAAGTCGATCGTTTTAGCGGAAATCACGGGTCATCGCATTTTTCAAATCTATATTTATTTATGTAATCGCTCTTTTATAGCGCTTTTCCTGGTCATCTAATGCTGCTCAAAATGCTGGCGCATACAGGATCTAGCTCAAGCTACCCAAACAAACTAGAAAATTTATCCTAAAGAGGTTTTTTTTTTTAAAAATTACAATCCCACTAGGGTTGTTTCAGCAGATCTTTTATGCGGATCGGGGGTTGTCCGGTCCTGATTTGGCTCGGAAGAGTCCGCTGGACTGTGCTGGACCTAAAGCAACAATCAATCAATCAATCAATCAATTTTAAATTACAAAAATTAAAAAAGCGACGCAATTGATTCAACAGTGATTCATGCAAACACCCAAAGTAATAAAAACGCGCAGTCTGTTTTCAAACCCCTTCAGTGTGAGATTTAAGTGAAATAGGTGATGAATTCAATTATTTGTTTAATTGTACTAATCCCCTTCTTTAAAAAAACTGATTGTCCCTATTGCCACAGTAGCCTACTTTAGGAATCGCCCAATTGTATTCAAATTAAATCAGCTAATGAACTCGAAATCGAAAAACACACTGATAAATGTAAGTCGTCTTACTGGAATAATATTTTCACTTTTTAAGGAAGTACAGCATTGGTGTAGGTATTTTGTGTGTGTGTGTTTTTATATTATTATTATTATTATTATTTATTATTATTATTATTATATTAATTTAATTCCCCCCCCCCCCTCAAATGTTTGAATACAGTTTGGTGGTCTTGCATGTGTGCTTTACTGTTCTTGCGTTCTTTACCTTGTTCTTTCGCTTCTCTGATGACTGTTGTTTTTGTTTTATATTGCATCTTTATGCGATTGTTCTTTTGAGTGCATATTTATTTATTTATTTGTTTATTTTATTTTTTTTTAAGAGGTGTCACAAATGTTTAAATATTGTTGTTGCTTTTTCATTCCGTGTATATGTTATTGTTTGCTGAGCCTTGTACTATAGTGCCGTTCTTGCTGTCATTATGTATATATTGTGTATCCCTATCTCCCCACCCCTCCCCCCATCTTCTCCCTTGTCTGGCTAGTATACGCCCCCCCCCCCCCCCCCTGGGCTAGGAGCCTACCTTGATATTTGCTGTCACATCATTTGTTTGTTTAATAAAAGGACAAAGCTTCAAAGTTCCAAGGGACGCGCACTATACATCGACGCTGCACATCCACATAGAGGGGCATGCGGTAACTCAGGGCAGGGTCGTATAATGGACCACCGGCCCCGTAGCACGCTCCGAAGAGTACTTGCATTTCACTACCCCTCCGACAGGCGAAGGAAACAACATACAAATACCTCTCCTTTTTTTTTTCTCATTCCCTCCCTCTATACCTCTACTCATGACCCCTCGAAAGGTTGGAGTAAGAGGAATTAGTGCCTGGTTTTGTTTGACACATTCTTCTAAAAAACAATGCGAACAAATAAACAAACAACAAACAAAAAATTATTTATTCTTTCTTACATTTTGGACTATTTCTATCCTATCATATCCCGTAACTCCAAAGTCGTTGGAACACCACAGAATGATGATCGTTTAACCAGCGTACACTATCTTTCTCTGTCCTCAGCAACCCCCGTGGTTTTGCTCAGTGTAAAGCCAGTCCATTCTCGGATGTTGTCCTCCTACCTCTTTTTCTTTCTCCCTCTTCTTCTGCCTCTTTGCACCGTGCCTTGCAAGATGGTCTTTGCAAGATCTGATGCTCTGTTGACATGACCATACCATCGGAGTTTTCGTTTATTCATCACTGTAAGCGTATCATGGTTTATTCAATGATTTGTGTGATGGTCTGTCGGATTTCGTCCGTTGGTGATGTGCTGGGTATAGGAAATGCCCAGAAGTCTTCTGTAGCACCGCATCTTCATGCTTTGTATTCCTCGTTGTAGATCTGCTGTGATGGTCCATGTTTCGCAAGCGTATAGGAATATGGTGGTGACAATGGAGCGCAGCAGCCTTACCTTGTAGTGTAAACTGATGGTCCTGTCTTTCCAAATGGGCTTCAACTTTGTCAGGGCAGCAGTTGCTTGTGCGATCTTGAAAAGGATGTTCTGTCGGGACCCATTGACCGATACAATATTTGAAGCTACGCACTGTGTTGAGGAATTGGCCTTGGACTTTGATGTCCGTGTTCATGCCATTGGTCATCATTTTGGTCTTCTCTACACTTATTTCCATCCAAAGACTTTGGAGGTGGTGTCAAGCCTCTGCACCAGCTGTGTTTAAGTTCTTGTTCCTCTCCAGCCAATCCATCAATGTTATCCGCAAAATGGAGGCTGGAGGTCGCTCTACCTCCTGTGATGACTGGCTTCGTGATCTGCAAGGGCATCTGACGTAATGCGCTCCAGGAAGTCTGTTGGAGAGAGTAGGCATCCTTGACGCACGCCGATTGTTGTTCTGAACCAGTTCCCGATGGCGCTGTTGTGTAGGATTGACCTAGTAGCCTTGTCATACAGGCTTTTGATGAATTCAATAATCTTAAGGCTGATGTTGTACACTCTCATGTTTGCCCATAGAGCTGCATGCCATATTCGGTCAAACGCTTTCTTGAAGTCTACAAACACATAATATAGATGTTGTTGGTTCTGTAGGTATTTCTCGCAGATTATTCTGTGGTTGAAAATCTGCTCATTGGTACTTCACCCTGCCCTAAATTCTGCTTGTGTTTCAGCTATGATTTGTTCAGCTTAGGGTTTCAACCTGTTGAGTATTATTTTCAGAAGGACTTAGCTGGGGTGGCTGATGAGGCTGATGGTGTAGCAGTTTTCACGCTCCTGAAGGGTACCCTTTTTGGGAAGAGTGGTGACAAACGACTGGGTCCATGGTGTAGGCCACTCCCCACTCTGCCAGATCTTGTTACACATAATGGTGGGGGCTTCATCGCTTCTCCTCCTGCTTGAAGCAATTCTGCGGGTATATTGTCCACTCCCGCTTATTTCCTTTTTTTTCAGCGATTGCAATGAAAATTAATTTGAATACTGTTCGTTATTAGAACAATGTTTTACCAATATAATGTCCAAAGTAAAATACTGTTAGTTGTTCAAAAACTATTGCTAGATTAGTATAAATTAAGCTTGAATTCAAGGTATACAAAATATTTGAAAAATATTATTTATTTTAGTAGCATAATTATGTGCCGGGACTATTTTCTTACAACATATAGTATTTGACAGTACTGTTTTAACATTATTGTACAAAGGAGAAGGGAATTATTTTATCTGCACAAGACGAACTTAAAAACATCTTACACAGTTCGGTGTTACAGGACATTGCCCGTGTTATTGTTGAAACAGATTTATTTAGGTTGTCATAATTAAGAGATTTTGGTTTGTTTGGACCATCAGTCTACACTCCAAGGTAAGGCTGCTGTGCTCCCTTGTCATCTCCATCTTCCTGTACGCTTGCGAAACTTGGACCCTCTCAGCAGATCTACAACAAAGCATACAAAGCATAGAGATGAGGTGCTACAGAAGACTTCTGGGCATTTTCTATATCCAGAACATCACCAACGACAGACCATCACACAAGCCACTGGACAACACGATGACATACTCACTGTGGTGAAGAAACGAAAACTCAGATGGCATGGCCACGTCACCTGTGCTGACTGGGCCTTCGTGATCTAAAAGGGTATCTGACATGATGCGCTCTAGGAATATGTTAAAGAACCGTTTGGGTTCGGGCACTGAATAGGATAGGCCCAACGTTTCCCAGCTTGTCATAAGAGGCGACTAACATGGGTGATGTCAGCACGGCATCACTAGGCAAAAGTCTTCTAAACAAAAGTCACGTTACTACAAGTTCAACGACCACATACTCGGGGCCAAGGCGAGCCACACTGTATTCGTGGATTTTGGCTGTGGCCAACAGCCTGGAGAAAACTGGGCCCTGCCAGGTTTTTCTTGCCCAAGACACCGTTTGGCAAGGCCCGGAGGTTGCAGAAATATTCCAAGCCACAATTGGAGGGAAATTTGCACCACTGCTCATTTTGGGAGCTGGTGAAGTAGATGTCAACACCATGACCACCACCTTCAACTCAGTTGTGACAGATGCCGCCTCTGAGATCCTTGGCAAGCACCGCCCAAATAAGAAACCGTGGATCACACCTGAACTTTTGAACCTGTGTGATAAACGAAGAGAGAAGAAAAAGAAAAAGAACATCTCACAGGGAGCTGAGGCCTACCGAAAAATCAACAATGACATCCGAAAAGGCATGCGCACAGCAAAGGAGAACTGGAAAGAAGATAAAAGACAGGAAAGAGAACAGTCTGAACAAGAACAACAGCAAGAAGGCCGGCCTACTGTATCAGACTGAAGCGGCTGACAAGTGTTAAACAGCCCAAGGTCCTCACGATCCAAAGCAAGTCTTTCATATCCCTTACAGAAGAACGGGAAGTCATGGATGGACAGAGTACTGCTCTGACCATTTCAACCACACACCAAGCGGAGACCCAACATTTCTAGCATGCCGCCAGAACAGAAAAGAAGAAGAAATCATCCATGCAAAGATAGATAGATAGATAGATAGATAGATAGATAGATAGATAGATAGATAGATAGATAGATAGATAGATAGATAGATAGATAGATAGATAGATAGATAGATATATAGATAGATAGATAGATAGACACACACACAAACACACGCACGCACACACACACACATTTCGCTCAAACACGGACACAAGACAAGATGAGCTGTTGGAAAAGAAGTTACGACCATACAATACAACTTTATTCATCTCAATATGAGCTCTCCCTATTTAAGCTTACGCTAGGACCCATCACACAATGTATCAAATGAAAATACTCGTATAATAAAGAAGAAACCAGCACACATAAAACACAAAACATCCGTTGACAGCATTGCATACACGCGCACACAAACGCGCGCGCGTACTCATACACACACCACACATAAAAGAAGATGTCAACATTAACAAAAAATACATAATGAAGCAATGGTTAAAACTAAAAAAAAAAAAAAAAGCTCAAAAGTAAAATGTACTACATAGTAACACAACAAACTATAAGTAATAATTATGGCAGTAGATTAAAACAAAGGCAGAGAGAGATGTAGATAGATATAGGTAAAAAAAAAAAAAAGGTAGTCCCATAGCCTTGTGGCCGTAGGGGAGCGTGATGTTGGAGATCACACTTATCTTGGGCCAGCGTAATGAGGGTGATGCCCAACTCTCTCCCTCGCTGCTTTACCTTCCCCACCCTCAAGAGAGTAGGTACTCAATCACAGTTGAGTCAACTGGGGGCGTTGTTGTTTGTCGCTTCACACCTTAGCGGTCACCCATCCAAGTGCTAACCGCACCGGACGGTGCTTCACTTTCGACACAGTAGCGAGTGCTCCAACCACTGCACTATCCGACACCCCATATAAATATATAGATATAAACCAAACATAAGAATTTCATTTATAAAACTAACATTTAACTGAAAAATAAAAATAAACGCTCACGTCGTCCCAGAGGTGTACTTGCAGCAAAGCATTACACAAAAGAAACTGCTCAAACACACACAGGCGCGCACCCCCCCCCCCCCCCCCCCACACACGCACACTCAAACAAAAGACGCCGATCGAACACACGTGCGCACACAAACAGTACAACACACATAGACACACACCCACCCACCCACACACACACACACATACACACCTATTCAATCATTCACTCACACACTGATTGTTTTTGGATCTAAAAGTATCTGGTAGAAAGGTGGGTTTTTGAGGTTCTTTTTGAACACGGCAAGAGACTAGGAGTGCCGAAGGTTGGAGGGCAGAGAGCTCCAAAACGCTGGAGCAGACACAGAGAAAGAATACCTAGAGGCTGAGAGGAGAACTTCATCTTGTGAATGGAGTGATCGGGCAGGTTGGTTAAGGGCAGAGACGTTGTGAAAGGTAGAAAGGGCAGGAATCGATGTGCGGACAGTGAATGCAAAGACAAACATCTTTCGTAACCGATTAAAACACACACACACACACACACACACACACACACCTACACACACACACACACGCCCACAAACACACCTACGCGCGCACACACACACACACACGCACACACAAAAGAACACAATATATAACATCCAAACAGTTCCCATGTGCAAACGTGTAACTGATTATCACGACTAATTAATTTAGAGAGTCGTAATTCTGTCTGGGCAAGCGCAGAGAATGGATAAAGAGGAAGAGGCTGGACAAGATGAAAAAGATGTCACTGATAATATTCACGAAGAAGCACCACTCCAGTTGACTGTCCGTGGATTTCTGCTTGTGCAAAAAGACGAACGTTCCGCACAAGCCTAGCACACCTGAAGAAGAAGAAGAAGAAAAATAGAAGGAAGAAATCATCATCATCATCATAATCATCATCATCATTATGTTTTTGGCGTTGTCCGTCCGGTGATGAGAGAACTTTAGTTCGACCAACAAAACTTGGTTCGTAGTGATCCCTGCCAGTTTCCTAGCCCTTTGCGCGTGCATTCGGTAATCGTTTGTGAGCGAGCGGTTTTTTTTTAAAATCGCGACACTATGGAAGAAATTGGATGGAGAAAAATATCTTTTTGTAACTTTTGTCCGCAAAGGAATGATGTCTTTGAACCACACTTATATGACAGTTTGTCCTTATTTTTTATTTTGTTGGCCTCTATAAATGTTCTTTTGGGTCAATACCGTAGGTTTTATAAAAAATAACCAACTTGGATTGCAAACATTTATTCGTACTAAATTTCAAAAGAACTTTAAGCGTCTAATGTTTAGCATCAAACGCAATCCTTCAAAGGTGTTGAATAGTAAGTAGGAAAGTGATAGATTTTTTTTCTTCAGTTTTTTTTATTTTTGTATTGTAACGTTTTTGTATTTTTAGTTGTTCAAGCCAGGGTTATTTGAAAGCTTTATCGCCTAGTGTGCATCTCGCGTGGCACAGTATCAAAGTATAAGGAGTACTATATATATAACGTTTTCGTGTATGAGTAAGTGACCTCAGCCGAATCTTTTCCTTTCTTGGGCCGTCTAAGGTTTTGTTTCCAGACGTTTAGCTGTTTGTTCTTACTAGCAGTTGTTTATGGCTTAGGCTTTTGAAAGAGATCCTGCGACCAAATCTATGCTTTTGCAAAGGCCTTTGATTGTATCTAAGAACGTGTTAGTGCGTTAGTCTTGAAGTTTGCGTCTTGTAGTTAAAGGGAGATGTCTCCCGATAAAGTTGGTTGCTTATGATGATATTTGCTACATTTGTATACAATGTCAAATGATTTTGTTTTCCTTCCTTGACCTAGTTTTATTTTATTTTATTTTATTTATTTATTTATTTTTAAAACCTAAACACTGATGTTCACGGGACTTGAATGCTTCGTCTAACATGAACTTTGAGCAATCTCCGCAAGAGTTAAACGTGCAGTCAGTTTTATCATGCTATCGATAATAAAAAACGTCCCCATAACCTTCAAGATGTCTGCGCGTAATCACTTAGGTGTGAATTGAGGTCCCAGAGTGACGAGTGTTGTGCGAGTATCAGTTTCTACATGAAGGCACAGTCCGGGTGGCGAGTTTTGTGACCATAATGGAAGGCTGCCAGTATGACGGCATCCTAGCGCCAAAACCTAGAGTTACCATTTGTCACGTGGGGTTTATGGGCTCTGCACAATGGAATTATGGACCCTCACGTTTATTCGGTGGGAACTGCTAGTAAGTCACCCTATGAATTACTTTAATAAATTTATTTGTTTAGCTCGTTCTGTGTTAAGGTTGGGGTACAGAGATAGATAGAAAAATGGTAAAAGATTACTGTCACACTAGCTTTCACACGGCTATGAATCATATGTAGTCCAGCCACTTGATAACAGTTAAAATCACACATTTATTTCTTCTACTCTATACAAGATTCTCTAAGTACTAATCTAACTTAAAATGTCTCAGTCACTGCTAATAGTTCGATCGCTGATAGTCTAGGTAGCTGTTATATCTTTATCGGGCACTTGCTATAAGTTCTCATGTAGATTTGGACTACTGTGGTCCGTTATACAGTTTCTGAAGAGTTGGACTACTGTGGTCCTGTTATGATCAGTTTAAGTGCACCTTCGTTTTTGCACTTAACTGCTAGATGGAGCGTGCGAAGTCCTTCTGTGAGGTAGCTTCTGGTCCACCTGTGTCGTTGTGAAGTTGGGTTCCCTTGCCACGCTGTGGGCTCTGACAGGGTGTTTTTCAAGGTAGCTCTTTCCGACTTGTGCGGCAGAGGATACGCAACCAACTTGTCGTTTCTGTGGAGTGGGGTTCACAGGATAGCTCGCCTGCTCGTCTGTAATATAAGAGACGAAATTCTGCACAACCCTGAATAATCGCTTTGTGCAGAGCGTCTCACTGAAAGCCAGAGTAGCCCTCAGTGATAGCTCCACATCTCTATACATAAGCGACGAACATTCTGCTACTTCCGGTGTAGCAGGCCAGATTATACTCCGCCTCAAGTATACCCAGGGTATAAACTGGCCTAGCCCAGACTATGCCCCCGTATAAACTGGCCTAGCCCAGACTATACCCCTGGGTATTATCTGGCCTAGGCTCGTTTAACCCTCTCCTGCCCATTATAGCCCCCCCCCCATCCCACTACGGAAGACCTTATCCTTCACGTTACTCTTTAATTTATGTGTTGTAATTGTTCTGATGCACTCATATAGATAGATAGACAGACAGACGGATAGATAGATAGATAGATAGATAGATAGATAGATAGATAGATAGATAGATAGATAGATAGATAGATAGATAGATAGATAGATAGATAGGGTTAGGGTTATTTTAGTTGTTTTTTTTTACACGCAAGCAAAAGGCTGTTACCTGAGAGTTGGTCACGCAAACGGTCATGTACAACAAACCCATGAGTGAAATCTCTTTAGGTGGGGGTATATTCCGGGCGCGAGGGGTATGACCTGGCCTAGGCTGATCTATACCCAGGGGGTTAAACCCGCCTAGGCTACATTATACCCAGGGTATAAAGTAGCCAGGGGTATATTCCGGCCTGTTACACCGGGTTCCACTGGAATCTCACTCTAAATTCCTATACATACATAAATATCAATCGTGTCTAACTATACGCATACAGAATTAATAATATTATAAACATTCAGTGGTACAGCCACTGGTCTGCAAACATACATATAAGTTAAACAACAGTGGTTCCGTACGGGATACAACATGGCGGCGCAACCGGTCGTGTTTCACCACGTGTTCGGCCTTTCCACATGGTCACGCAAATTCGGATTAACAATTCACATTTATGCATAGCAAATTCTTCAAACATAATTTCAACAATAATATAAATATATCACGATGAAACAGAAGGGTGTTCATTTACCTGTTTGACAAGTTCAGGCCCGTGATGACTTGATAGAATTCTAAGATTCTAAGTCCTGCTTCCTGGTCTAAGTGTGGAGAGATTTCTCTGCCAGCTTTCTAGCTGTTAACACTTCGGTGTATTCCTCCCAACTGACCAAAGCTGTGTTAGGCTCGGACCCAGTCAAACTGGCTCGAACCGCTTTGCCTAAGCTCTCATTGGGTAAAATATTTACGACTCTCGCACACAGTGCTGATTAACTACGCAGCGTGGGTCGGGCTCGCGGTGTGTACTTTTATTGCTGCTGTGTTATATACTGACTCTCTACTGTTACAAAAACTACACAAGGCTGAATAGTCAATGAGCAGAGTTAAAACTAGCCAGTTCATGACACCATTATCACGAGATAATTGACATTAACACGTGTTCTGTGTAATTTACACAGATACCGATAATCCACAGTGTTAATTAATAATTATCAGTATTTGCCAAGCCTTCCTAGCGCGAAAACCTGATAATTTCAAATTATATGAAATTACAATTATCAAATGATAATTACAATTATCATTGAAAAATAAGATTAGGGTGCATTTTCAGGCGGATTGCTAGAGCCGAAACTGAAAATTAAACATGATCACGCGAAGATTATGTATAATTTTTCAATAATAATTGTAATTATCCCTTAACAATGGTAATTATCCCATGTTATTTTTGCTCCCCCAGCAAAAATTTTAAAAATTCACAAATAATGTTAGGTAGGTAGGGTTTGGGCGCGCCACTGGCTGCGACTACGCCTTCCCCGGGGGAGGCGGCCCAGGGTTTCCCGATAAAAAGGGATAATAAACTGCAGCAAAAAAAAACAACAGTAATTATCTCATGATATTTGTAATTATCTCATGATATTATTATTTGTAATTATCAGATTTTGGCGCTAGTAGGTCGTCATATACCAGGACCGAGCTCCAATCACATCTTCGTATCGGGGACACCTTTATCTTACTTTAGGCCTGACGAGGTGCTGCTCTTGAAAGACAGTAGGTGGTGCAGATGTTGATTGTTAAAACACAGCACATTACACTACAATAAATACCATACGACACAATACAATACACGCAATGCAAGCCTCCTACCAACATAAAAGCAAGGGCGCCATTATATGATGAAGAAAGAGAAAAAGAAAAGTAAATAAAGTTAACTTCGTGGGGAGTCCTTGTCCACGAAACCACCAAGAAAGATTTCATGTGTATATATGTATCCCCATGTGACCTGATGCCCACAAAAATATAATCTTTTTCCCGTCAGACACGAGTTTAGCGTGGAGGTCATGTTTTTCTGCTAAGAACGGATGTGATAGTTTTCTCGTGGAGATGGCCTGGAGTGCCGACAATGAATCAGAAATGATTAAAAATGAAGATCTGTTTGACTGATAAACTTCATTTAACGCCAGTAAAATTGCTTTCAGCTCCGCAGGGTATACAGAACTAAAGTCAGGTAATCGTTGTTGCAGGGGATGATCAAAGTCTCTTTCAGAGACCGAAGCAGCAGCGACAAAATTATCCTTCTTTGATCCATCCGTGAAAGGTTTTTCATAACCTGGGTACAAAGAACACTGTTCTAAATAAAGATGTCTGTAGACAGTTGCAGATGTATTCTTTTTGAGGAAAGCGGACAACTAACTGCCAGTTAATGTTTGGATTACTTAATTTCCATGGAGGAGCTTCAGTCCGAAACTCATTATCGTTGATGGAAGCAACATCAATGCCTGCTTTATTCAAATGATCCTGCATTCTGATGCCAAACGGAGGAATTTGGTTCGGCTTGGCCTCAAATTTCTGCACAAAGTCTGGGTTGAGAACACAGTCTTAAGCGGGATTCATAGGATCAGTTTTTAATTTAAAATAGTAATTCAGTGATAATCTTATACCAGTTCCAGCGGAGGTTCATTAGCTTCCACGTAAAGGCTTTCACAAGGGGGTGGGGGGTGTGTGTGCGAAAAGCGCCCAAAGCAATGCGTAGTGCCTGGTGAGCAACTGGATCTAACATTTTAAGATAAGACTTTCTAGCAGAACCGTAAACAATGCATCCATAGTCTAACTTGGATCTAATTAACGAACGGTATAACATCAATAAGGTTTTCTTGTCAGCTCCCCAGTCTGTACCACTGATAACCTTGAGCAAATTGCAGGCCTGTTGAAATGTAGTTTTTAAATCTTTCAGATGAGGAAGGAAGGTTAACCTTTGATCCAAAATAACACCCAGAAATTTGACTTTTTGGACCATCTTTATTGGAGTTTTATTGAGTGTAATATTAGGATCTTGAATGATTCCTCGGTGCTTGGAAAAGTGAATACATTCAGTCTTTGCCTGAGAAAATTTGAAACCACTTTGTAATATCCAGTTTTCGATGCCATTGACGCATAACTGTAGCTGACCTTCTGCAGATGCCAAGGTTTTACCCTTGGCTACTAATGCAAAATCATCTACAAACAAAGAATAATTGTCAATTCCTTGTTTCACTGAACGAACAATATTATTTATTTTAATATTAAACAGCAAGGGAGACAAGATACTACCCTGAGGCACCCCCATCTCCTGTTCCCTCATATCTGATAAAGATTCTCCAACTTTAACCTGAAAAATTCTGTCAGGACATTGGATATAAACAGAGGTAAATACCCCTTCAGTCCCATCTCTTGCAAATCTGAAAGGATGCCATATTTCCGTGTGGTATCGTATGCTTTTTCCAAATCAAACATGATGGCAACGGCATGTTCACCTTGGACGAACGCGTTACGTATAAATGTTTCCAGTCGCACCAGGTGATCAACAGTACTTCTGCCACTTCGAAAGCCACACTGAGTGTTAGATAAAATATTATTGGTCTCGAGATACCACAGTAAACGAAGAATAAACCATTGTTTCCAGCGTCTTGCATAAGCAAGACGTTAAGGCTATTGGTCTGTAATTTGTTGGATTAGTATGGTCTTTGCCAGGTTTAGGTATGGGAACAACAAGTAAAAATCCAAACTTGTGGTAGTGAAAAAAGTACCTCGGAATGGGAGAACATTTATGGGGCTTGCCATCTTATAGTTTTTATTAGCAGATTCCAAAGACAACGCTGACACTGTAGGAGGGACACCAAATGATTATATCTATATATATATATCTATATCTATAGATATATAGCCCGGACTATCTATTGCAAAGACTTCAAAAATTCAAAATAATGCCGCCCGTCTCATTCTTCGCATTCCAAAATCTGCCCATATAACTCCTCATCTTAAATCCCTACACTGGCTTCCCATTGAACAAAAAATTGAGTACAAAATTGCTTGCCTCTGCTTCAATGCTCTCTCTTCATCCGGCCCTTCTTATCTCAAAACCATGGTTAACCCCTACATACCCTCTAGAACCCTTCGATCTTCTTCTGCCCAAAATCTCTCCATTCCACGAGTGAACAAGTCCTTTGGCAAACGCTCATTTTCAATTTCTGCTCCCACCGTCTGGAACTCCCTTCCCATGTCTCTCCATTCTTCCCAAACATCTGCTGCCTTTCGTTCTGGCCTCAAGACCCATCTGTTCAAACGTTCCTTTGCTGACATCACAATTTAAATTCGTGTTGAACTTGGCGTGTGTGTGTGTGTGTGTGTGTGTGTGTGGGTGTGCGTGTGTGTGTGTGTGTAGGTGTGGGTGCGTGTGCGTGCGTGTTTATATTATGTAATTACATTCTGTATGTTTTGTTTACCATGTTTTTATATTGTTATTGTTTAATCATTTTAGTTCTTAGAAGAAGTGTCTTATGTGAATGTAAAGCGCTCTGAGCTTTCATTAGAAAGGGCGCTATATAAATGTTAATTATTATTATTATTATTATTATTATTATTATTATTATTATTATTATTATTATTATTATTATTATATATATCTATATCTATATATATATTCTGGCTGCTCACTTAGGCCTTTTGTTGTTTACAAAAATAACAAATTAAACAAGGTATATATTCACTCTACATCCAAAATGTAATGGACATTTTTTTAAAGTAGTTTTTTTAATGTTGCGTCACCACGATATCGTCACTCAATCTACCATAATTTGTTTTATGTTCAAGGCATCTATCTGTACACTATAATAACATACTCAGTTGCAAATAGTTTTTTTAATAATATTTTTACTTTTTTTGTGTTGTTTTAAATGGCTTTACGATGATTAAACGGTAAAGCTAAAGATGACCCAGTAACCTTTCGATCTTTAGGGAGGGAGCGTTTGGGACCTCTCTTTTCTCTAGGCCAGCTTTATGAGGGCGGTGCCTATCTCCTCTCCCTCGCTGCGTTACCTTGTCCGGTTCTAAACAGCTCCAGGTACCCATTGACAGCTGGATGGACTGGTGTGTTTGTGTCGTGCGCTTGTGTGAGTCCGTGTGTGTGTGTGTGTGTGTGTGTGTGCGTGTGTGTTTGTGTGTGTGTGTGTTGTTGTTGTTGTTGGCCTTCAAAGTGCAGTCACCCATCCAAGGACTAACCCCGCCCGACGCTGTTTAACATGGGACATTGCTCAGGGGCGGATCAGAGTAAATGCCCGGAGGGGGGCACTGCCATTTTTGTATCCGGTATACAGATTCGTGCTTGCACTCAAACACAGTAAAAGAAAGATTGACATGAGTGTGGTTTGTGTGTGTGTGTGTGTGTGTGTGTGTGTGTATGTGTGTGTGTGTGTGTGTGAGAGAGAGAGAGAGAGAGAGAGAGAGAGAGAGAGAGAGATCAACACGTGCGTGTTTCGTGTGAAATTAGAAATTAGTTGTGAGGAAAAAAAAAAAAAAAGGTTGACACATTGGCCCACAGCTAGAACACTTACTTTCTCAGGCGTTAAGCATATTGCGAGGTTGAAGAGCCATGATGGTGCGGTATCTTCCCGCAAGCCGTTCTACGACATCGTCAATGTCCGCTGTGATGTGTCGGTGAGCCCTCATTAGAGCGAGCCCGTTGAGCATCGTTGATCTCAGATAGGATTTCAGCGTCCAGGTGCCGCTGATAGTTCTTTCACCCCTTGGGGTCATGAGCAATCTTGCCACTGTAGATTGTTCAAACCTATAAAGGGAACAGTGAAAGCCACAGTTGAAAACCTGTCTTTCCTTTATAGGCAAGACGCTTCACTGCGGCAACAGTACCCCCGTTGGAGTGCCGGGGGTTTTCAGTATTAAGTGGTATCCCCACTTTGTGGAGGTTTGGTGCTTTAAATTCCCACTGTCGCTGTCTTCCTCATTTACTCTTTCCTGTTCTTGCTCTGTCCTTCACTCTGCTATACTATCTTCTTCTTCGCTGGATCAGTGACCTGCCTTTTTTCTTGAAAACTCTTCCTGGACGGGGCTCCTTGTTTGTGTGTGAGGTCTGTTGGATCAGCTTGGGAGTGTTGGACGCTTTCTGCCGGGTGGTCGCTGGGGCTTCCTATGAGTGTGCTATTTGGCACTATGGGCATTTTGTATGTGTGTGTTTGGTTGATGATTTGTAATGATGTTTGTATTCTATTTTGTTTTTGTAACCGGGGTGTTCGCGTAGTTGAGGTCAGCCCTCAGCCGTCCCCCGCGTGGGATGTCTTTGTTGTGAAGTGGCTGGCCGGTGGAGGGCGTTCAGTTTTCCCACTGGGGTTGTTTCAGCAGATCTTTTATGCGGATCGGGGGTTGTCCGGTCCTGATTTGGCTCGGAAGAGTCCGCTGGACCTAAAGCAACAATAAATCAATCAATCAATGATAGTTCTTTCACATTCAGCTGTTGTGATCGGAAGAGTGCACAAAAGGGTCAGTAGCACGTGAATGTTCGGGAAAAAATCCACATTGCATGCTCTGAGAGTCTTGGCCACAGTATCAGGAACGGCCCCTGCATCAGCGCTCTCCCACTTGTGCATCCATCGGATGTACTCGGTGTCCAGCTCATGAAAACTTGGCAGATCTGCTTGCCATAGACTGGCAAGTCGCTCGATACCCTCGGGTACCTTCCGAAAACCTGCCACTGGCCCGTTCCTGCCTTGCACGATGCACGAGGGTACAAGACCAAGCCCGTCAACAGCAATTTCAGAGCCGGTGGTGAAGCGAGAGTCCAGCTGGGCGATGAGGTGATCCAAAAACGGGATACCTATGGACCTGCGGAAGTAATCTTCAGTTGTCTCTGCTGGCAAGTTACTCCGACATGTCTGTCGTTCTGCACCCCTTGGTCTGCGCAGATCAGAGTCGGCTGTTGCTGCCATCCGACTTTGCAATGACGTCATCCCTGAATCACTTAACTGTTGTCTTCACTGCGCGTATTTCTCCGTACGCAGCCACAACATCCTTTGCTTTTTGCTGAAGTTTCAAAGTCAGTGGACGGAGAACTTGCAGGCATTTTCTGGTGACGACAAAAGCAACCAGAAAGTCACCCGACTGGAAAGCGTGCAAAAACCCTTCAGCTTTGGTGAGCGTTTCACTGTCCCAATCTGTGTTCTCCTGCACCATCTGGTCAAGGCAGTCATAGACAACAGGGAAGAGTTCGGCGAAAGTTACAAAGGGCCTCTCGACCCACCGTGTTTTACACAGGTCGACCAGTTTTCTCCTCTTGCTTTCTGCTTGGGCTGACTCCACCACATGTTCAAACTTTCTCTGTCATTTTGGAAAAAGAGAGAAGAACAGGGACACTTCTTTCAGGACTCCAAACATGTTCTTCACTTCTAGAATTCTGCAGGCATGAACAACACAAAAGTTCAAGCAATGAGATGCGCAGTGGAAGTACAGAGCCTGCTTGTTAAGTTCTTGAATGCGTGCCCGAGGGCCAATGAGGACCCTGAACAGGTGGATGGACTAGTGGGGAAGGGGGGCACGCTTTTCTTCTTTCCATCTTTTAAAATTTTTGTATTATTATTATTTGTGTGTGTGTGTGTGTGTGTGTGTGTGTGTGTTTTCCTTCTTTTTTTTCTTCTCATTTTTTCTTTTCTTTTCTTTTTTTTTCTTCCCTTTATTTTTTTTTGGGGGGGGGGGGGGTCGCCCAAGGGGGGGGGACACGTGCCCACTTTGAGCCCCCCCCTCTCGTCCGCCCCTGATTGCTATAGGGTGTACACAAACCCAATGCACTGCTGCGGCACCCAATGATTACATCACGATGATTACATCACCCAATTTGCATACATTTGGCTTTAAAGTCTTAGTACATACCACATTGAACCAAATCCCTACAGTAGTTTAGGAAAAATTAGGATTAGGAAAAAACAACAACACAATAATGAGGTCACGATGATGACCTCACTCCATATATATGCATAATCTTTGTCTTCTGATAAGGTTAACTATTTTCTGACTAAAAATAACAAGCTTCAAAAAAAAAAATCCGTCTATTGATGTCTGAGAAAAGTGTGGAAATGTCACCTCCGGACGGACGGACAAAGCCAAAAACAGTAGTTCACGAACTTACAGCTCCGGAATTACTACAACTACTGCTACTGCAATTATTATTACTACTACTACTGCTACTACTACTAGTACTACAACTACTACTAACAATAATGAGGGAACTCTGCATCCGTTAGGGTCCAGCATTTGTTGTTGTTGTTGTTGTTGTTGTTGTTGTTGTTATCATCATCATCATTATCATCATCATTGTCATGATCATCATCATTATTATTTTTTTTAAAATATCATCATAATCCTATCCTATCCTATCCTGTAACTCAAAGGTCATAGGGGCACCACAGATGATCGTTTAACCAGCGTACTCTATCCTTCTCTGTTCTCAGCAACCCTCATGGCTTTGTTCAGTGTCAAACCTGTCCATTCTCGAATGTTGTCTTCCCAACTCTTTTTCTGTCTCCCTTTTCTTCTGCCTCCTTGCACCGTGCCATGCAGGATGGTTTTTGCAAGGCCTGACATCATCATCATCGTCATCATTATCATCTTCACCATCGTCGTCATCATCATCATCATCACCATCATTTAAAAAAAAAAGAATAATTAATATAACTATTTTTTTCCTGAACTCCCCCAACTCAGATACTACCCCCCACCCCCCTCCCTACCCCACATGGCAACCTATAGGGCTAGGGGCAGTTCCAGTCCGGCTACTCTCCGTTTTGTCTGGCAGGGCCTTCAGTCTGTTACGGACTTTAAGAAGAAGAGACCGCCAGCAGAGGACGACCTCCCTCTGCCCGACAAGCTCAACGATTTCCACGCTAGTTTTGACCCCCCAGAACACCACGCCAGTGACGGTCACCTTCCATGACGCAGCTTCTCCTCTTTCTCCGGGAGGTGCGGGCACTGCTCGGCAAGCAGAACAGCAGGAATGCATCAGGGCCCGACGGAGTCTCGGCGCCGACCCGGCCCCTAAAGCACTGCACTCCCTGGCGATGAAAGTGCTTGAGCGTCTGGTCCATCACCATAGGCAAGCTAGATCCACTCCAGTTTGCCTCTCACGCCAACCGCTCCATTGACGATGCTGTTGCCATGGCCCTCCACTTCGTCCTGCAGCATCTCGAGTCGCCCGGCATCGACGCCCGCATCCTCTTTGTTAATTTTTCTTCCGCCTTCAACACAATCATCGCCATTCCCCCACCCACCCCTTCCCGAAACTGTACACAAACTCCTTCTCTTTGACTTGTCACCCTTCATCTGTTTCTGGCTGCTCAACTTCCTGTTACAACGCCCCCCCCCCATACAGTAAAGATCAACAACCACCTCTCCA
This sequence comes from Oncomelania hupensis, assembly GCA_036898135.1. Lineage (NCBI taxonomy): Eukaryota > Metazoa > Mollusca > Gastropoda > Littorinimorpha > Pomatiopsidae > Oncomelania > Oncomelania hupensis. The sequence goes on from CM072519.1 coordinate 61,901,347, forward strand.
AGACTCTTGACACTGAAAACTGGCGCCCCTCAAGGTTTTGACCTCTCCTCTTTAGCTTTAGCTCTACTGCCTCTTCACCAATGACTGCGTCTCCTTCCACGACTCCGCTCGGCTGGTGAAGTTTGCCAACGACACCACGTTCGTAGGCCTCATCTACAAGTGCGACGAGACTTCTTACCGACAGGAGATCGACCGTCTGGTGTCGTCGTGCGACGGCAACAACCTCTTGCTGAACGTTGGAAGAAGGGCCCTGTGGATTCCCTCGTCATCAGTGGTGAAGCAATCCACTCAGAGAATTGCTTAAAGTTCTTTGGCACCACAATCTCCAGAGACCTCAAGTGGGACGACAACGTCTACGTCACCGTGAAGAGAGCACAGCACAGTCTCTTCTTCCTGCGTCAGCTCAAGAAGTTCGGCATAAGCAGCGACATCCTTGCTCAGTTCTACCGAGCCGTTATCGAGAGCGTTCTGACGTTCTCGATCTCCATCTGTCTCGGAAACACCACCCAACAGCAGACGGATTGGCTGGAGCGCGTGGTGCGCACTGCCAGCAAGATAGTGGGCGGTGAGCTGCCCTCTCTGGCCTCCATCTACGCCAAGCGTACCGCCAGCAAGTCCACATCCCATCCTTCCAATGGGTTGTTCCAGCTGCTGCCCTCCAAGCGACGCTACCGTCAACTGCGCGCCTCCACGCAGCGCTTCAGCAGAAGCTTCTATCCCCAGGCTGTTGTTGCTCTAACCCGCGCTGGCCTTTCTTGACTGTTCCCAAGAGATGCCGTCCACCTGTCTTCTCGTGATTCCATAGACTGTGATACCGTTTTCGTTCTTAAGCAGCTACATACCTGTATATATTTGTTCTTGTAAATATTAACACTCCTTTTATGCAGACGGAGCGAATGAACAAATGGTGCATGCGTAAAAGTTCGATTTAACCTGGGTGCGTATGAATACGTGAATGCGTATACAACTATTCATGTGCTTGTTTTATGCCTGCCTAATTGTTGTATCTATTTATATGTTCCTATCCTATCCTATCCTATCCTATCCCGTAATTCGGAGTTCGTAGGGGCACCACAGATGATCGTTTAAACAGTTTTCCCTGTCCTCAGCAGCCCTGATTGTTTCGCTCAGTGTCAAACCAGTCCATTTTTGATTGTTGTCCTCCCATCTCTTTTTCGGTCTCCCTCTTCTTCTACCTCCTTGCACTGTGCCTTGCAGGATGGTCTTTGCAAGACCTGATGATCTGGTGAAGTGGCCATACAATCAGAGTTTCCGTTTTTTCACCACATTTATATTTTAGAGAGTTTAATTTTTTAGTTAAAATTTGGTTTGATGGCAGAGTGTGTGCGTGTGTGTGTGTGTGTGCGTGCGCGTGCGTATGACACGGTATTTATCCTCCTATATTTCTTTTAATCATGTGCATTTTCTCTCTGTAACTCCACTATAATTTTAATGTTGAATTTATGTATATAATAATATAAATATAAAATGTATTGATTTAGCCCCAGTCTTAAAAGTGTGAGGTGTAAAGTATACTTCAGTGTGCGCGTGCGCGTGTATGGGCTTGAGTAATGTTTGTGTGCACTGTGTGTGTGTGTGTGTGCGAAAGAGAGAGAGAGAGAGAGAGAGAGAGAGAGAGAGAAAGAGAGATGTTTATACAGTCAACGTTATACGCACGTGTGTCATTTTGTTCCATGGTATATTAAGTGTTCTTTAAATATGCATCGGTGTACCTATGTATGTGTGTGTGTGTGTGTGTGTGTGTGCATGTGTGTGCGTGTTTGTGTGTGTCTGCATTAGATTTCCTGATGAAAGCGTGCCTGTGATACAGTATATACACATGTCCATTTTTTTTTTACTACTTGACATGTCCATTGTGATTGCGCTTAGTGTTGCAACTTATTGTGTACTAGTGGTTTTGTACCCTGGCAAGCCAGGGTACACAGGTTGCTGTTTAAAATGTAGACAGAGAGACAACTGTTGTCTGCGAGTTAGCATTAAACATTAAAAATGCACTGAAATGATTGCAATAGTTTAGCCTACTTGCGGGGGTCGAATGATGAAGCACTGCAAAACAGAGTAGATTAAAAGGTACATGTTGATGTTCGACTCGAGCAATGCATTGAACTATTTTAATTTAAAATGATAATTGCAATGTACTGCAGAACAGAGTCAAACATTAGAAATGCACTGACATGATTGCAATAGTTTACTTGCAGGGGTCGAATGATGAAGCACTGCAAAACAGAGTAGATTAAAAGGTACATGTTGATGTTCGACTCGAGCAATGCATTGAACTATTTTAATTTAAAATGATAATTGCAATGTACTGCAGAACAGAGTCAAACATTAGAAATGCACTGACATGATTGCAATAGTTTACTTGCAGGGGTCGAATGATGAAGCACTGCAAAACAGAGTAGATTAAAAGGTACATGTTGATGTTCGACTCGAGCAATGCATTGAACTATTTTAATTTAAAATGATAATTGCAATGTACTGCAGAACAGAGTATATGTGCATGTTTGAGTAATGCACTAAAATATTTTATTGTAATTTAGTATTTATGTTAGGCAACGTATTTTTAAATGTCATACCTTTATTTAAAAATATTAGGCATGCAAGTAATCTCCCTTGGTACCATAAAACTTCCGGTATACTTGTATTCGCGGTAGCGCATAGGTACTGCATAAACAGTGATCTAGTTACAGGGAAGTAACCGTGTTACAACTCTACAAACATGGTTTTCGTCAGCATAGATCTTGTATGACACAGTTGCTTCAAGTAATGGAAGATTTTATGCAAATTGAATTTTTGTGCGCATATAAGTATGGATGAAAAAGAAAGTGAACAGGTAACCTTCAGCTGTAAGATTGGTGACATGAGTGCAAAAGTGTTTTGAATGGAAATAAAACAAAATTTGCGGTATTACGGAACGGCAGTTTTTGACACGGGATGAATCGGAAGCGCCGCGCGGAATGAGGCTATTGCAGTTTGTGGAGATTTTGTTTATTTATTTATCTCAGAAACGGTTAAACGTTCGGTAAGGAAATGTCGGCTATAACGATTTCGCGGGTTTTGAGCGCACAGCAGGCCGATCAGCAGCGCCCAGCACCTGCCCAGATCAGCGTCCATACCGGACAAACTTTACAGTAGAGGCAAAGAAGGACTTCCGGCTAAGCAATTTATATATATAGATGCAAGGTCTTTTAAATGAAGTCTTGAAAGGTGTTGCGTGGAGTGTGTATGTGTGTTTGACTGTCAACATCGGAGCAATGTCCATATGTTATCATTTGGCTGAATAAATCAAGTGTGTATTCTGTATTCTATATTGCATACCCACTGGCAACGATCATCGCTGTCAAGGGGAGAGAAAGGTGAGCACGTAATAAATCAATGTGGTGGCGGTGAATGTCCTTTCAACTACCAGTCACAGTGTATAATAAAGTCGAATTCCTACGGGTAAACTTACAGGTTTGGTTTTCAAGGAGAATCATCAAAAGGTGATAAATGAATCGCCCGTTTGTTTTGCCAGGCACTAACATAAGAGAATATGGGGTTGTAAAAGAATAACTAACAGTTGATAAATAGATCGCAGGTTGTGTGACGCACTAAAAGGTAAGAGAAAGATATGACGGCCCACTAGCGCCAAAACCGAGAGTTACCATTATCACGTGATAATTAAAATTATCCCGTGTTCTGTGTAATTTACAGAGACACCGGTAATCTGCAGTGTTAATTATTAATTATCAGTATTTGCTACGCTTTCCTAGCGCCAAAACCTAATAATTACTAATATCATGTGATAATTTCAATTATCAAGGGATAATTACAATTATCAAGCGATAATTACAATTATCACTAAAAATTATAAATATCAAGCTGAGCATGCGCTGCCCGATGCGCGGCAGCGGCACTGTTCCCTGCACGCCTGGGGTTTTGGCCTTAGTAAAGCGTGGCCAAAACTGAAAATTAGTAATTAACACTGTGAATTACCGGTATCTCTGTGAATTACACAGAATACGTGTTAATTACAAATATCACTGACACATGTAAGTTTTGCAGGTTTTGACGCTAGTAAGTCGCCTTACCAGAATTAAGCATGATCACGTGAAAATTCTAATTATCAAGTGAAAATTTTAATTTTTATGTGATAATTACAATTTTCAGTTTTGGCGCATTTCCAGGCGGATTGATAGAGCCAAAACTGAAAATTAAACATGATCACACGAACATATTTGTAATTTTCAATGATAATTGTAATTATCTCTTGATAATTGTAATTATCCCATGATATTTGTAATTATCACATGATAATTGTAATTATCAGGTTTTGGCGCTAGTAGGCCGCCATAGAAAGAGGGTTATGTGACGCCCTAAACAGTAAGAGAGGGAGCATTGTGGGAGAGGCACTAAAAAGAAAGAGAAGGGGGGCGGGGGTGGGGGGGTATCTTCACACTCTTCCTATACACACTGGCGTAACTACGACGGTGGTCCGAGAAGTACTGAGCCTACAAAAGAAAAACGAAAATTTTGAAGAAAGTGGCGAATTATTTAAATTTTTTCAATATAGTCTCCTTTTAGTTCGCTACACTTGACCCAGCGATGCTCCAACTCGTAAATCTAAAGAGGTGGAGCATAGTTACCAACACTATGCGACATTGACGGCGTCTTAATTACTCCGTTACAGTTGCACCCAGTACAGGTCGCATTTCGAGACTGTGGACGTTAGGTTCCATTGTTTATTCAATACAAGTTCTTATGGTTTTGTTGTTGCTGCTTTATTCTTGTTCTTCAATTTTGTTTCCTTTTTCTCATTATTATTTATGATTTATTTATTTGTACAGTAAAACCTCCGTTTTACGACCTTTAAATTGCCAGGAAAATGAGGTCTTAAATTGGAGGGGTCTTAAAAAGGAGGTAGGACATTTTCGAAAAAGACATTTAGAAAATTAATTAAGTAAAATAAATACATGTACAAAAAGTACACATACCATTAAGTATAGGGAACATCTACCATCTTTCAGAACTAAAGATTAAACTCAGTCTCACAACCAATACAGTCAATATCTTCCTGTTCCTCATTATTTACAAAATAAAAAAAAACAATGTTGTTATGATAGTTGTTTAAAAGTGTATGTAAGTGCTGAGTGCATGTTTGGAGTTATAACTATTTATAAGATAACCCCATTAATATTGTTGTAATTATTTTTTTATTCAATTATTGAATAGTTGGTTGTTGTTTTTTTCAAAGTAAGCGGTTATTTCTGTTTGTTTGCATGATCCCCCCACCCGTGCATGTTCTCGTAGTATGTCACTTTGAACACCAGACATGGTATCGGCGAGATCTGGCAGGCCCCTGCTCAGGGCAAATCTGGTCACCTCCTTAGAGTATTTTCAGCTGCTTTAATGCATCGTCTGCTGTTAAAAGTTGTAAACGAAACTGTTTTCTTCAAGCGCACAAATATAATATTGCTTTGGAATCTGAATTTTTCAGATGCTAGGTCGTAAAATTTAATTATTTGAAGGTCGCAAGTCGCGTTTTAGAGGTAGTCGTTTAAGAGAGGTCGTTTATATAGTACAAAGCATCGGTGAATTTGTTTCCGGTCGTATGTTGGAGGAAGTCGTTTAAGAGAGGGTCTCATTTTCTTTTTCTACCATCTCATTTCTATTACTTTGTTTCTTTGTTTTATAGTCTAAAATCACATAATTTTTTAACAGACTTTACATAAATGGATTGAATTGAATTGAATTGAAGTTCGCACTCTGGGGGCGATATCGCGTTCATGCACGCGCGCGCGTTATCACACACACACACACACACACACACACACACACACACACACACACACACACACACGCACACACACACACACACAAATATTTCAGATAATGGCTTATCAATCATGTCCTGTTTTTCTTTAGCTTCGTTAAAATATTTTTTTAATAAAAAAAAAATGTCACAACGCCCGACAAGAAAACATTTAAATAATAGGGAGTGTCAGCAATGACCGAAAATCAGGTTTTCGTGGCTGCTACGTCACTGGGAATTACCGGTGTTTTCCAGGTTACACAACGTCACAGTTGTCTCACCACCGTCACACGAGTTTTGGGGTCAGCACTCGTGTTTTCGTTGACTATTTTCGTCAGGCAGATTTATCTCACACAGATTACCTCATTAAATTAAAATCTACTGCAGTGTGCATAAAAACAAAGCTCCAAGGACTAGTAAACACTGCGATCTTTATGATCATGTCGCTGACTGCTTCAAAACAGAGCCGCTGCATTGCATTTGAAGCAGACCGTTTCAACCATGTTTCTCGGCATTTTACACCACAGAAAACTTGCTGGTAAAACAAGGTTGGCTAATGCAAGTACCAAGTGTATTTGTAATCATGTATTGATACTATAAATGTGTCAAAACACTCACCGAAAACCGTCGAGAAGCTTTTCGTGGAAACCTGCAAAAGTCCCACGAAAATGGCTGCTTTCGCCCACAGGAACTACTTGGCGGAAGTACACAGGCGTCAACAAACCGAGGGAATCCCCATCGAAAGTGTCTTTTCGGCCTTTGCTGACACTCACTAATAACGCTTACTTTTCGGCTTTGGCGTGTGTGTGTCTTGAAATGCACTGGAATGGCTTCCCATCTTGTTTTCCATTTCGTTTCATTCATTCGTTTGTTCTATCATTCTTTACACCCAACCTTCCTCCCTTCCGCCCTTCTTCTTCTTTTTCTTCTTCGTTCTTTCAAACTGCTTACCTGCGAAGTTGGCCAATAAAGTTGCGAGAAGGGAGAGAAGTCTTGTTTTCCTGAATAGCATTTTGAAAGAGAGGCCTACGGCTCCCATGGCGCATGACAGTCCTACGCACTCCAAGATTTCCGGCCCTGTTATCCACTCTGCAAAAATAAAATAAAATAAATAAATAAATAAATAAATTACGAACTTTGATTTTTTTTAAAATACATACTATTACTGCAGTTGATCCATGCTGTATACAACGATGACCCAGGGTCAAATCCCGTGGTGGGCGAAATAAAAAGTGGCCATTTTTTTATTGTCCATTTTAGGCGGTATGATTGCTCTGGTTGTTCAGTGTTGATTTAGGTTTTTTATACCTTGCTTCCTGGGATGGTTATCCCCGTCTGCCATATCGACAATGTAGACGTTAAACCTCAATGTTTATTCATCTTTACAACTGAACATTAATAATAATAATAATAATAATAATAATAATAATAATAATAATAATAATAATAATAATAATAATAATAATAATAATAATACAGGATGCTATATACGCGCCTTTCCCCAAATCAATCAGGCTCAAAGCGCGGCGATCTATACCAACATACACGCTCACCTGTCTCAGCCACCCTCACACACACCAAATACACATCCATCACTCAAACAGGTGGTGTAAAGGCAGGGAGAGATCTCTATTAGAAGACGGAAAGAAAATCGAATTTTTATGTTTGAAATTTGTATATTGACTGCGTCCTGTACCATTATTGAAGGAAGGGAGGGAGGAAACCGGAGTGCCCGGAGAAAACCCTCGGTGTCCTCAATAGTCTCGTACCTAAGTCACATACGTTCGCCCCTTGCGGGGAATCGAACCCGCGACCTTCGGCATAGGAAACCGGCGACTTATCCACTGCGCCACGAGGCCACCCCGATTAGGCTACTAATTCTTTAGTGTGCAATGTAGTGAAGCTGATTAATACAAGGTAAAGCTTCCCGCGAGGAGCGAACTTCATTG
>CM072519.1:61914107-62099107 GCA_036898135.1 Oncomelania hupensis
ACAGAAATAATAAATATACAGATACAATAAATATACAGATAAATAAATAAATAACCAGATAAACTAACTGACATTAAACAGAATAAATAAACGAATTAATAAATTACATAACATAAAATAACCAAATAAATAAAATAACCAAATAAATAAACAGGCAAATTAATTACATTAATAAATACCCCCCCCCCCCAAAAAAAAAAAAAAAAATAAATAAATAAATAAAGGAATGAAATTACAAAATAACCAAATACGTAAATAGCCAAATGCATCAAATAAATAAAAGAAAGAAAACATAACATAACATTATTTTACACACACACTTCAAAGTTTTTAAAAAAGCAACCAAAAAAAAAAAAAAGAGAAATACCCTACCAGGGTCGTCGTGGTAAGTCTCACACTCGTCTGCGCCGTCCGTGCGAACTTTGCATCGTTTCCACAGTCCAAAATACCTGGTAGCGTCCAGGTTGGAACCCGAGAACCAGTGCGGCTCTGCGATAGACACCACAAAAAGAACGCTGCCAATCAACAAGAGTGGCAGGGCCATCTTCTGCTCCAGTGTTATCCTTCCGCCGTGAGTGGGTTCCAGATCCCCCATAATGAAAGAAAGAATGAAGAAGAAAATTTTTTTGGTTTTAAAATCACAATCAGTTACTTTATATACAAATCGTAGCAGGTATCGGTTAATCTCACGGAAAACCCAGAAGTTGCGCATTCAGTGTTCACTGTTGTTTTTAATACTTTGTTATTATTATTGCTAGTTACAGTCGGTGTACAGATACAAAAAGACGAGAGTAGTGGGTCCGACAGTAGAAATAAGGCCGAAGACCTGCCGTCAAGTCAACATTTGACAGTATATAATGATTAGCTTAGGTACCATTTAAATGAATAGGTTCATTTTATCGGATATCAAATTAGTTAGATAATCGCGAGCTATAGTAACGAACTACAAAAAAAAACTAAAAAAAACAAACAACGGCGTCGCAATGTCCGTACGGTATCAACTGTGTTTCTGACACCAACAGCCCGTGTGAAGAAATGTGTGTTTGTCGTGTATGTAGGAGTGTCTGTATAATTGTGTATGTAGGTTGCATATCGCCGCGTTTTGAGTCTGATTTAAGAGTAATGCGTGTATAGCTTATTATTATTATTATTATTATTATTATTATTATTATTATTATTATTATTATTATTATTATTATTATTATTATTATTATTATTATTATTATTAACGAAATAAAACTATAATAATAATAATAATAATAATAATAATAATAATAATTATAATAATTATTATTATTATTATTATTATTATATTATTATCATTATCATTATTATTATTATCATTATCATTATTATTATTATTATTATTATTATTATTATTATTATTATTATTATTATAAACACTGCCACATTTGTGTGTTAGTACAATATAATACTATTCATTATTTCGGACGAAGAAACAAACAGACAGACCGAGGAGAGAGAGAGAGAGAGAGACAGACAGACAGACAGACAGACAGACAGACAGACAGACAGACCGAGTAGGAATAGAGGTTAAGCTGAGAGAGAGAGAGAGAGAGAGAGAGAGAGAGAGAGAGAGAGAGAGAGAGAGACAGACAGACAGACAGACAGACAGACAGACCAACAGACACACAGACAGGGGGGAGTAACAGAGGTTGAGAGAAGGAGGAAGTGTGTAAAATGAATTAACTGGACAGACTGTCTGAGAATCCAGCGCTCCACATTATCAACTTTCAATGTGACACTAATGGAAACGATGCCCCAATTCATTGTCACTAATAGTAAACAGAAATATTTGTGCTATTCCTCTTTAGACCGTGACCCAATCTTGTTTTTGGTTGTTGCTGTTAGGTTAGTTAAATTAACGTCCCCGGACACAAATGCGTATAAGGGAATCGCTGTTAGGGGGGCCAGCAGGTTGTTTAAATACTGGCTCCCACGGTGAAGAATGACATCATAGGTTCATTATAGCCCCAAGCAAAATGGAAACCAATCCTGAGAGTGTGTTCAGGTGACTGTGCATCACGTTTGTCCATTAAGCCCGCAATACATCGCCTAAATAAATAAATAATAAGGCGCTAGCCGCAAACTGAGTTGTTCGTTCCTGCCTAATCGTGATGATCGGAACAGGGGTCGGTGTTATGAACAAGAATAAGGCACGACTACGAGATGTACACCTCTAAATAATATATATAACAGGAATTTATATCGCCAATTGACATGTAATAGATACAACAATCGGAATATTATTTGGTGTTGGACAATGGCAGAATGTTTTAGATTTAACATCTCTCTCTCTTTCTCTCTTTTACTCTTTCTCTCTCTCTCTTACACACACGCACACATACCTACATACACAAATACACACATGTATGCACAACCACACGCACTCGCACAGCATACCCAACAATAACAGATAAACAGAAAGATATAGTAAAACACAAATGACTAGTCTAAAGTGATCACAAAAACATTCTAAATTATAGTAGTCACTGTAGTATATAAATATAGATGTACGAGCATGTAGGGAGAAGCATTGCGTGCGCACGGCAGGGGGATATATATATATATATATATTGGCAAGTAGGCTAACAGCCTTTGGCCCTCATATTATGTTAGTTAGTTATTCATTGTTTATAGGGTCCAGCGGACTGCAAAGAGCCGAATCCACAAAATCAAGACCACAACTTGGTTGAGAGAGGACTTACCTCTAATCCGTATAACAGCTCTGCTGAAACAACCCCAGTGGTAATACTGAAAGCACTCCACCAGACGGTCACTTTACAATAAAGGCATCCCACGCAGGGGACGCTGATGCTATGCTCTAATTTATCGAACCCCCGTTTACAAAAACACAATAGAATATAAACACCATTATAACACATGGACAAAGCACATACATATAAAATACCTGCATTTCTAAAATAATAATAACATAGAAAGCTCTAGTGACCATTTGGCAGAAAGCGTTCAATAATCTCAAGCTGATCCAACAGACGTCACAAACAAATGTGGAGTTCTGGAAGAGTTGTCAAGAAAAAAGGTAGGTGGCTGGTCTAGCGAAGAAAAAGATAGTATAGTAGATCGATATAACAGTAGGAATGAGAAAGAACAAAGGAGAAAGACAGCAACAGCGGGAAATTAAAGCACTAAATTTACAGGAAGTGGGAATACTATTTATACAGAAACTCCCGGCATCCCCACGGGGTGGGGGACTCATTATGTGCAGACCTATACCCCGGGCTTTAGTGCCTACAAATTTAAAATCTTTTTGACTCCAAATTAATGTACATGCTATCTTTTATATGTCTAATCTATATGAATGTATATAATTGTTGAAAACATTAAGTGATTCAGTATCCACAGTCTTGGCAGGCAAGTTATTCCATAAGATTACAACACAGTAAATTTTTATTTTAAAAAAAAATATATTGAATGTACAGGCATTATTAAAAGTTTAAATGATTTTAAAATTATGGCCTGTTGTTGTGAAACCAATATTATTAAAATTTAAGAGAAAAGAAGTAGTTAAAAGATCATATAAAACTTGTTCTCAATTTTGTTTTAAAAATTTCATTAAATCACCCCTCCCTCTCCTGTTTTCTAAACTGGGCGGCCTTAGGTCAATCTCTCTTCGTAGGAGAGTCTCAACATGCCACAGATCTTCCTGGTGATTCTATTTTGAATAACCTTAATGAAATCAACAGGTTTCGTCAAAATTGGACACCATACAAGCTTAGCATATTTCAAAATGGGGCGCATTAGTGCCTTACAGAGTTATAGAGGTGTAAGTTTACTATTCGTTTACTTATACCTGTTCATAAAACCGCCCCCAGATGCATTAAAATAAGGTGTGGAATGTGACCTACTGTCATTGTTGGTTTGTCATAGGTAATGTGATAGCGCCTTCAGAAGCTCTCTGAGCTTGTAAGTGCGCTATATAAGAGAAATCTCTTTCTTTCTTTCTTTTTAGATTTGTATGACACACGAACACTTCGTTAATGCCAATAATACTGACACCGTAATAATTTGCTCCATAGACTTGAAAAGAATAAAGCTCTATTGCGTTGTATTGTATTGTATTGTATTGTATTGTATTGTATCGTATTGTATTGTATTGTAGTGATGGGTACAGGCGAATGTAGTGTTCTGAAAAGGCCCTAATTCGAAGGCTTTGTTTACTTTTAGCATAAACGGGGCTACCATAAAATCCGCCTTGTTATCACATTACACCATGATAAAGTGTACACCATGATAAAGTGTACACCATGATAAAGTGTACACCATGATAAAGTGTACACCATGATAAAGTGTACACCATGATAAAGTGTACACCATGATAAAGTGGGCTTCCCTAGCTTAAACCAACCGCAAAAGTTTTGAATTTTCCATTTCTGTTCTGACAGAGAGTGATTTCCTCTGTTTTTAACGGTACATCGATACCATAGCCGCTTGACCTTTGACCCTATTTGAGAGTGAACCACCTGTTACGTTGAAACGCGAAGGATAGTATGTCTGAAACGCGCACGATAGATCTAATTGTTTCGCTTTGCAAGGTATTCAATAATAGAGTGTATTTACCTTTGATTTGAGTTTGCATTGTGGTTAGAAGAAGCTTTGTATAAGGTTGATAATTTTTGTTAGTCGATATTATTGGAGAATTCTCTAGATCTGCTTGTTTACTATCGATCGAAGTTTCGCGATATTTGAGAACATTCTTGGACAGAAAGAAAGTTGTATGACGTAAGTCAGTGATGACGAAGTTTCATTTGATTGGTTGATAGTGTGTTGATAGTTGAGAATTGTATTGTAAAGTGGAGAGAGAGAGTGAACAGGTGATTGTATGCAGTTGTTGATGAACGCTGAATAAAGTTTGAAAACTTCATACGAAGACTTTGCCTTGTTGCTGAGTGAGCAGGCTGCGTGGATAAACGAATCAGAGTTACACCTATCAGGATTTCAAGCATCGGGGCTGAATCAGATACTGATAGAAAAACACCAACATCAAACGAGTGTAACACCACGCGACTTGAAAAATGTGTCTTTGGTGTCTGGGATAGAGCAAGGGATAGTTTATCTATCAACCTAAAATGAAAAACCTTACGAGCCCAATTTAATTTTTTGTTTTTTACGGGTTCTATCTCTTATTGGCTTTGGTAGCTGCTATTTTTAACTCTAGAAAATTGGCAAAAGCAAAAGTTGGCTAGCCAACGGTTGTTGCTATTATAGGCCAAATAAATCAATAAAATAAACTACAGAATTTATTCATTAAAAAATATATGTTCGAAAGAGTTTGTTTGTTTGTTTGTTTGTTTGTTTGTTTGTTTGTTTTGGGATGAGGGAAGTCACCGTTGTAGTTGTAAGCTTATTTTTTTTAGTGGGACAACACTGACTGTGAATGTTAAAAGGAACTGTCGAGGAGCCAGGTCAAAGTGGATTCCATTATAGTCACTTTTTCTTAAGTATTATCCAACCTATTTCTTCGTGAATGATTGAATACTGAAGTGTAAAGCACCCACCATTGCATTGGCGGTAGACGGTAGGCGAGGCCAGGTAATATAACCTTCTCAGCAAAGAGAGGGGAAGGGTTACGTCCCTTATAATGCTCACGTGCCCGGGGACAATAATCTATGAAACGAACAGAGAAGGAAGGTTCAACGCTGAAAGCCCCAGATCAATCAAATCAACATTGAAAGAACCAGGGCAAATCATACTGCTAAAACGGACAGTTAAAAACGACCGCTTTTACCTGGCGCATCACGGGGTTCCACCCTGGGTTTAATAAACAAGTAGGCACGTGCGTGTCAGGTCCTGTTTTTGATAATGCATTGTCATACTATACGCGGATCTCCTTCGTTACGCCTTCGCCCTTTGACATCCAAGTCCGTGCTTTGACTTCGGCATTCTTGTTGTCTTGGCCCGTAATACCATCGGGGTTAACGTCTATGTCCCCCATCTGTGTGTTCCCACAAATGCGGGCTCTGTATATGCTCTAATTGCTCTCTGTTTCTACACCTTTGCGTTCCTCAACAAATGTAAGCTCTATGTTCTAATAGCACTCTCTCTGTTCCCACAAATGTAAGCTCTATGTTCTAATAGCACTCTGTGTTCCCAACAAATGTAAGCTCTATGCTCTAATAGCACTCTCTGTGTTCCCACAAATGAAGGCTCTGTGTTCTAATAGCATTGTCTATGTTCACATAAATGCAGGCTCTATGTTCTAATATTAGCGCTGTGTTCCCATAAATGTAGACTATATGTTGTAATAATACTCTCTGTTTTCCCACAAATGTAGGCTCTGTTCTAATAGCACTCTATGTGTTCCCACAAATGTAGGCTCTGTTCTAATAGCACTCTATGTGTTCCCACAAATGTAGGCTCTGTTCTAATAGCACTCTATGTGTTCCCACAAATGTAGGCTCTGTTCTAATAGCACTCTATGTGTTCCCACAAATGTAGGCTCTGTTCCAATAGCACTCTATGTGTTCCCACAAATGTAGGGTCATGTGTTCTAATAGCACTCACTGTGTTCTCACATAGGCTCTATAATCTAATAATAACACTGTCTGTACGCGTTACCACAAATGTAGACTATATGTTTTAATAGCACTCTGTGTTTGTCCACAAATGTAGGCTCTGTTCTAATAGCACTCTCTGTGTTCCCACATAAATTATGTAGGCTATATGTCCTAATAGCACTATATGTGTTCCCACAAATGTAGGCTGTAGGCTATATGTTCTAATAGCACTCTCTGTGTTCCCACATATGTAGTCGGGTGGGGTAGGGAATCAGAACGAGCTAAATGCTCGGTCTGTCGGTCCTGTTGGAAGACCTGTCTTACTGAACTACTGAACAGATTTGGACCAAACTTCACAGGAACGTTACATATGTTGGTGGCCTGCATCCCCGTGTCATCATAGTTGTAGAGGTTGAATGTTCATATTCGTTAGTAGGTCAGTTGGGAAGATGAATGGTTCAATGGAAATGTGGCATATGGTCCAGACATTACTTGCTTTTATGAATTAATATCAAGGTGTGTGTGTGTTTGTGTGTGTGTGTGTGTGTGTGTGTGTGTGTGTAACAGTACGGTGAACACAATATATTAAGAAGAAGAGAACATTCGGTTTTATTTAATCTGTCTCTGTCGGTTTGTCTGTCTGTCTGTCTCTGACTCTGTCTCTGTCTGTCTCTGTCTCTGTCTCTCTCTCTGACTGATCACTGAACCACTATACTTTTAAAAGCACACGCGTGTGACCAAAGGAGGTTGATAGTGGAGAGAACACACATTAGCTGCAATTCACACAATAGGCTCTTCATATAAAATAAATAACTAACAAGACATTTAATAGTAGTATATAACGGAATACAAGCGCTCAAACCGATAGTTACCAGTATCACGATATAACTAAAATTAACACCTGTTCGGTGTAATTTACACAGATACCGGTAATCTTACCCCCGTTGGGGTGCCGGGGGTTTCAGTATCAATAGTATCCCCACTTTCTGGAAATTTAGTGCTTTAAATTCCCACTGTGTTGTCTTTCTCATTTGCTCTTTCTCATTCCTGCTCTTTTCTATCAATCTGCTATACTATCGTCTTCTTCGCTAGACCAGTCTCCTACCTTTTTTCTTGAAAACTCTTCCGGGACTAGACTCCTTGTTTGTGGGCTGCGATGATGTCACTATCTGTGCGGGCGTCAGGCCACAACTGTTACGCATGATCACTTCTGTCGTCTTCTAGAGACTAACAGTAACCTTCTAAGTCTAACTGACTAAACAAGCAAAATCTTAAAATGTGCTGAGTAAAACTGGGGCTCTTGTTACACTCAGCAACCCTCATGGCTTCGCTCAGTGTCAAGCCAGTCCATACCATGTTGTCTTCCCACCTCTTTTTCGGTCTCCCTCTTCTTCTACCTCCTTGCACTGTGCCTTGCAGGGGTCTTGCAAGGTCTAATGATCTGGTGACGTGGCCATACCACAGGAGTTTCGTTTCTTCACCACTGTGAGAATGTCATCGTGTTGTCCAATGGCTTGTGTGATAGTCTGTCGGACTTCGTCGTTGGTGATGTGCTGGGTATAGGAAATGCCAAGAAGTCTTCTGTACAGTAGCACCTCATTTCCATGCTTTATATTCTTCGTTGTAGATCTGCTGTGAGGGTCCATGTTTCGCAAGCGTATAGGAAGATGGAGATGACAAGAGAGCGCAACAGTCTTACCTTGGAATGTAGATTGATGGTCCTGTCTTTCCAAATTGGCTTCAACCTTGCCAGGACAGCAGTTGTTTGTGCGATCCTGGAGAGGACTTCCTGTCGGGACATATTGTCTGATACAATGGCTCCTAAATATTTGAAGCTATGCACTGTGTTGAGGGATTGGCCTTGGACTTTGATGTCTGCGTTGATGCCATTGGTGTTGTTGGTCATCATTTTGGTACTCTTCTCTGCACTTATTTTTATTACATAGGCTCTGGAGGTGATGTCAAGCCTCTGTACCAGCTGTTCTTGTTCCTCTCCAGCCAATCCATCAATGTCATCCGCAAAACGAAGGTTGGAGATTGTTCTAATCCCTATGGTGACTGTGCCTTCGTGATCTGCAAGGGCATCTGAAATGGTGTGCTCTAGGAAGATGTAGAAGAGTGTTGGAGAGAGTAGACATCCTTGACGCTCACCGATTGTTGTTCTGAACCAATTTCCGATGGCGCTGTTATGGAGGACTGCTCTGGTAGCCTTGTAATACAGGCTTTTAATGACTTCAATAATTTTAGGGCTGATGTTGTACACTCTCATGGTTGCCCACAGAGCTGCATGCCTGACTCGGTCAAACGCTTTTTTGACGTTTACAAACACATGATATAGATGTTGTTGGTGCTGTAAGTATTTCTCGCAGATTATTCTGAGGTTGAAAATCTGTTCAGTGGTAATTCACCCTGCCCTGAATCGTGCTTGTTCTGCTATAATTTGTTCAGCTTGGGGTTTCAACCTGTTGAGTATTATTTTCAGGAGGACCTTGCTGGGATGGCTGATGAGGCCGATGGTGCGGTAATTTTCACACTCCTGAAGGTTACCTTTTTTTGGAAGAGGGATGACACGCGACTGGGCCCATGGTGTAGGCCACTCCCCACTCTGCCAGATCTTGTTACAGATAATTGTGAGGGCGTCAATCATCGCTTCTCTTCCTGCTTGACGCAGTTCCGCGGGTATGTTGTCCACTCCCGCTGACTTCCCCTCTTCAGCGATTGCACTGCTGCCTCAACGTCTTCTCGGAGAGAGCTTTAGGAAGGATCAGATCCGGTCCTTGAGCTTTTGTGGAGTTCAAATATGTTAATGTACAAATCAACAGCGCACGTTACTTGTTTGTAAAAAAAGGTATTTCACATAACATTATTAGTGAATATGACACCACGAACAAGCTCAAGTAATAAGAAAAAAGCGTACCCACATACAGACTTTACATAGGCAGGCCACTTTTTAGCTCGGAGCCAAAGCTGTGTGTTCTCTACCGCGTGGCTATTGGGTATCCACTACAGGCACGCAACCTGCGTGTACTGCCCTTGTTCCAGCCGACCCTATCAAAGGCATCTGGGTTATAGGAACGATTTGGAGAAGAGGCGGAAACTCTCTCGGCTTTCCATGCTATACAAGATCCGTCATGAACTTTCTTGCGTCAACTTTAATGAAAAGCTGCAGCCCCCACTACCACGACAGCGCCGTGGCCACAACCAGCAATACTCCCAAATAAACTGCCGCACCCAGTACCAACAGGCCTCATTCCTGCCGAGGACTGTTAAGGACTGGAACTGCTTACCACAGTCAGTGGTAGAGGCCTCAACTCTTGACACATTTGTTTCAAGGGCCTCTGCCCACCTCTGATCCACAACAGCCCCACCCCCTCCACCCATCCTCCTCCCCTCCCTACCCTCCAACCCTCCATCCCCTCCACCCCGACCCCCCACATACCCATCAGCAGTACCTAAATTCATATTTGCGCAGACCCCTAATAGTAACGTAGTGATCGACATGACGATTGTGGTTACTTATCAGGAAGAAGAAGAAGAAGAAGAAAGTTGCCCCAAATAGCCGCTTATCGCTGGTACTGCCCTTGTTCCGGTCGACCCTTTCAACGGCATCTGGGTTATCTAAAAATGTTGCCCCAAATAGCCGCTTATCGCGCGTACTGCCCTTGTTCCGGCCGACCATCTGGGTTATCTTGGACTATCGCCCCACAGAACCGCTTATCGCTCGTTGAAACTCGTAGTTAATAAAGGACTGTGAATCACAGAGGAATTCTATACGTGTAACTGATAAAACAGTTTACGGAATTTATTCAGAATAACAATGCACGTGATTAAACACAAGAAAATAAGCTTATTGAAACATCCAAGTTCAACACACATCCATCTACGACACAAGGGAAGCAACATTGCATTATTTTTTTGTTACTGTTAGCCTTTAAAAAAACCCAGTCAAATTAGGTCGCGCATAATTATACTCAAGAGTAGAACTGTTGAACCTTTTTTTATCGTATGCATGGACAATTATGCATATAATTATAATAAGGAAGACATTGAACTGGCCTTTACAAAGTATCATTACTATAACTGCAGGCATCGAATAAATAATAAATAATAAATAATAGGAAGCCCTAGTGACCACCTGGCAGAAAGCGTCCAATAGCATCCCAAGCTGATCCAAAAGACCTCAAACACAAATAAGGAGTCTTGTCCCGGAAGAGTTTTCAAGAAAAAAGGTAGGTGACTGGTCTAGCGAAGAAGAAGATAGTATAACAGATTGATAGAACAGAGCGGGAATAAGAAAGACAGCGACAGTGGGAATTTAAAGCACTAAATTTCCAAAAAGTGGGGATACTATTTGTACTGAAACCCCAGGCACTCCAACGGGGGGAAATTACGTTAAAAAGAAAAAAGAAACTCACTCTTGTTTGTTTCGTCGATGTCGATAAGGTGATAAGATAAAGGAGACAACGTTACTACAGTACAGTACTCAAACTTTGCTCACAATAGTACACCTCTCTGTTATACCTTGCCTCCCCAGTTCCGTTTGACCACGAACCACTACGTCAAAAAACCTGCCACGTTGCCGACCTCCCGACGTGGTATTCAGGAAGCATTGGCCCAGTGGGATAAATCCGCGGACCCGTACAGTATGGTACGAAATTACCAACCACTTCGCTGATTTCTCCACTGGGTTAATGCTTCCTTTTCGTTTTTGATTGACAAAATAGACCCTACTGTTACGTTGAAACGCGAATGGTAGTATGTCTGAAACGCGCACGATAGATCTAATCGTTTCGTTTTGCAAAGTATTCAATAATGGAGTTTATTTACCTTTGATTTGAGTTTGCATTGTTGTTTGGAGAGGCTCTGTATAACGTTGATAATTTTCGTTAGTCGATATTATTGGAGAATTCTCTGGATTTGCGTATTTACTGTCGATAGAATTTTCCCGATAAATGTCGAAGTTTGAGGGAACGTTCCTGGAATGTTTAGAAAGATGTATGACGTAAGTCAGTGATGACGATCTTTTATTTGATTGGCTGTAGTGCGTCATTCTAGTCTACCGTGTTCTAAATTGTTCGGGAAGAGAGAGAGAGGCTATATATTTTATGTGCCGCACTGTTTTGTGTTGTAGTTGTTGATAGTGAGTTGGAAAGTAAAAAGTTGAGAGTGAAAAGGCGATTGTATGCAGTTGTTGATGTGTGCTGAATAAAAGTGGAAAACTTCATACGTCGACTCCAGACTTGTTGATGAGTGAGCAGGCTGCGTGGATAAACGAATCAGAGTTACACCTTATCAGGACTTCAGCATCGGGGCTGAATCAAATACTGATAAAGAAAAACACCAACATCAAACGGAGTGTAACACCTACCTTACCTCAGACGTCAAAGACTTTCACCTCATGTCGCGTGGTCCACTCACAAATAATGGTAAACGTCATAGGGCTGGACCTTTTCAAAACAGGGGAAATAAATCCCTTGTAAGAACCCACATTGGAAATTTAAACTTTAATTTGGTTTGAGCAACGAAAGCCCACCTTATCATCGTCTAATGTAAAAACAATGGCAATTTTAAAGCGAACCCTTTTGCCAAAAGTTAACAAAGCCTTCCAATCGGGGCCTATTTAGAGCCCAACAAAGCCTAATAAACTAAACCCATGTGTTTTTCAGTAGTTTAAATTATCAAAAAGTATATGAATTTGTACACACACACATACTCACAACACACACACATATCTATCTATCTATCTATCTATCTATCTATCTATCTATCTATCTATCTATCTATCTATCTATCTATCTATCTATCTATCTATCTATCTATCTATCTATCTATCTATCTATCTATCTATCTATCTATCTATCTATCTATCTATCTATCTATCTATCTATCTATCTATCTATCTATCTATCTATCTATCTATCTATCTATCTATCTATCTATCTATCTATCTATCTATCTATCTATCTATCTATCTATCTATCTAGAGAGAGAGAGAGAGAGAGAGAGAGAGAGAGAAGTATATATAGAGAGAGAGGTAGATATGTATATATCTACATCTCTAGATAGATAGATAGATAGATACACACACACACGCGCGCACACTCAATTATTTGATGCAACGACATTCGAAAAAATATGCAAAACTAAACGAACTTATAATTTAGCCAATTTTGCGTCTATCTATCTATCTATCTATCTATCTATCTATCTATCTATCTATCTATCTATCTATCTATCTATCTATCTATCTATCTATCTATCTATCTATCTATCTATCTATCTATCTATCTATCTATCTATCTATCTATCTATCTATCTATCTATCTATCTATCTATCTATCTATCTATCTATCTATCTATCTATCTATCTATCTATCTATCTATATATCTACCTATCTATCTATCTATCTATCTATCTATCTATCTATCTATCTATCTATCTATCTATCTATCTATCTATCTATCTATCTATCTATCTATCTATCTATCTATCTATATATCTATCTATCTATCTATCTATAGATATAGACACACACACACACACACACACACACACACACACACACACACACACACACTAAATTATTTGCTGCAACAATATTCAAAAAAAAGTATGCAAAACTAAACGAACTTATTATTTAGCAAATGTTGCATAATCGGTTTTAAAAAATCCAAATGAATTTGAAAAGGATCATTGAAATATGTTGTCTTCGGACCTTATACATTTGTGGACAGTTTCTCAATGACTAACAACCTGTTGGTTTTTTTAAATCGTTAAGGTTGATCAAACAATAAACACTTCGGTCTCTTGATATTGCACTTCAGTTTGAAAATCAATGAAATTGTTTTTAGATATAGTTTAAACGCCATTCTCGTCATAAATATCACCAACTTTGGCTTTCAACAAAGGACGACTAAAAAATCTGCAAAAGTATTCAAATTATGTAAATGGTGAGATTTATTACGAGATTTCCCTCCTTGTTATGTTTAGATGTTTAACCGAGACACCTTTAACACTTGTGTTCTTCTCAAATTGTTTGTCTTCCTTGTTCAATACGGATGACATTGATGGATTGGATCACCAACTTTGGCTTTCAACAAGGACGACTAAAAAAATCTGCAAAGTATTCAAATTATGTCGATGGTGAGATTTATTACGAGGTTTCCCTCCTTGTTATGTTTACCGAGACACCTTTAACACTTGTGTTCTTCTCAAATTGTTTGTCTTTCTTGTTCAACTCGCCAGCAGTCACTTTCTAAACACTACCTTGTTCATGTTCAAAACTACCAAGACTGCAACCCTTAATTTTAGACCTATTTTTGGCAATGAATTCTCTTTCTAAAATGTAGACTCTTTTCCATTTCCATTGCCAACTAGCGAAATTATGGATACTGTTTCTCGCACGAAGATATTTTTCCCTGAGGACTTCATTCAGGCGACTTCTGATGCTTTTGGAAAATCAGTCCTTTAAGATGATTGTTGTCAAGGTGACGACGAGGTGATTCGCCCTTAACGCTAACGCAATAGGACGTTAAGCTTCGTTGTTCCTCCTCCTTCACATTGGCCAAGCCCAGCCGATCCACTGACAAGATCAGAGAAGTACGCTGGGGAAGAACCAAGGAAGAAATTGTAAGAATGTAGAAAGCTTGTACTCGATGCGTGCATTCATAGGAAGCCAAAGCAAAGTGCTCAATGGTTTCGTTTGCGGCATTTGAAAACAAGTCGTGCTACAGAGTTTTGTACTTTCGGAAGTTTGTACAGGAGAAACCGAGGACAACCAGAGAACAGAGAGCTGCAATAGTCAAGTTTTATTTAACAAAACATATGTGGAGACGAGAGGTTTTCTTTTTAAGGGACAATGAATGGCGGATGGAACTGATCTTGCAATGTTCGAAGTTGGTTGATCTGCAAATATTTGTAATGTATTTATACAATGTCACGTCAGAGGTCACAATGAAGCCAAGACTTCTTGCAGAAGAGATATATCATAGATACCAATTGTCATAGAAAAGAGGTTCAACATTCAAGAACTGGGCGCTTTTCTACTTTATAAACAATGCCTCTGCTGCTTTATCCCACAGTTTTTACAGTACCATCCATTATTTCATCTCTGAAATACATGCTTGTATGCTCTGGGTGAAAAGACTTGTTTCAAATTGAGTAAGAATTAATCAAAGAGGAAAGAGGTTTTGTGTACATAATGAATAAGACAGGTCCGAGGACCGATCCTTGAGGAACCCCACAAGGGAGGTAGGTGCAGACCTGTGGCCATCGATTAGCACAGTGTGAGTCACACCCAACAGGTAGGACTCAAACCATGCCAGCGCAGAACCAGAAATGCCGTACAGAGTTTGAAGTCTGGAAAGAAGTGCGACATGATCTAAAGTGTCAAACGCTGCGGAAAGATCTAGCAAAGTCGGAAGAGACACATCACGGCGGTCCAGGGCAAACAGAATGTCATTCATGCCTTCAAGCAGGGTTGTTTCAGTGCTGTGACGAGGTCTGTAGGCCGACTGTGAATGAGTAATCAGATCTTGAGTTTTTAAATTTCACATGCTACAAATATCCCGCCACAAACGCTCCTCTGCAGGCTGTCGATCCTTCTCAGTACTTGGTCCTTCAACTCTCTCTCTCTCTCTCTCTCTCTCTCTCTCTCTCTCTCTCTCTCTCTCTCTCTCTCTCTCTCTCTCTCTCTTCGCAGCTCTCCGAACGTAGCCACATTCAAGTCCAACTTGAAAACTCATGTCTTCCTTAAAAATGTCTGATCTCGCCTCCCATCACCATTCCTTCTCTTCTGATTCAGACCACCACCGTCACACCACACGCCCACAGCCCCCTCTCTCCTTAGCTGCTCTCCTCCTCCCTCTCACCCCATCGTCTTTTATATTTTACTTGTAAATATTCTTTTGTCATATTGTATTATTTTATTGCATAATTTATTAGTGTCTCGTTTTTGTTCTACTTTTTTTTCGTATTTCGATGTTAACGTTAAGCATAAATGTGTGAGAACTGTGCTTTGAACTGACGTCATTAGGAAAAAGCGCTATATAATAATAATTATTATTATTATTATTATTATTATTATTATTATTATTATTATTATATGGTACAATTGTTATAATATGGCACATATGTTATAATATGATGCATTTGTTATAATATAGTAGGTACATTTGTTATAATAAGGTACATTTGTTATAATATAGTAGGTACATTTGTTATAATATAGTAGGTACATTTGTTATAATAAGATACATTTGTTATAATATAGTAGGTACATTTGTTATAATAAGGTACATTTGTTAAAATATAGTAGGTACATTTGTTATAATAATGTACATTTGTTATAATATAGTAGGTACATTTGTTATAATGAGGTACATTTGTTATACTATATTAGGTACATTTGTTATAATATAGTAGGTACATTTGTTATAATAAGGTACATTTGTTATAATATAGTATTTACATTTGTTATAATAAGGTACATTTGTTATAATAAGGCACATTTGTTATAATAAGGTACATTCTCTGGCTCTAAAAACCTACTCAAGGAGAGGGTTCAAACTTTCACACGTGGTAAATATTTCAAGTGGAACAGCTGCATTTAATGAAAGAATGTGGATTAATTACCCATCATTTCCAACCATCATCATCATCATCATCATCCATCATCCATCATCATCATCATCATTACCACCACCATCATCTTCATCTTCCTTCTCTACCTCATGAAATAAAAATTACATAATTATGTATTAATTTACTCACATTAGTGAGAATGGGTCCACAGAGGTTCATGTCCGCTACTTTGCTTGTTGACTCTTTTCCCCCGTTGGGGTGCCGGGGGTTTCAGTATAAATAGTATCCTCACTTTCTGGAAATTTAGTGCTTTAAATTCCCACTGTCGCTGTCTTTCTCATTTGCTCTTTCTCATTTCTGCTCTGTTCTATCAATCTGCTATGCTATCTTCTTTTTTCGCTAGACCAGTCATCTACCCTTTTTTTTGAAAATTCTTCCGGGACAAGACTCCTTATTTGTGTATGAGGTCTGTTGGATCAGCTTGGGAATAATGGACGCTTTCTGCCAGGTGGTCACTAGGGCTTCCTATAATGTTATTATTTAGCAATGTAGGCACTTTATATGTATGTGTTTTGTTGATAATTTATAATGATGTTTGTGTTCTATTTTGTTTTTGTAAACGGGGGTTCGATAAATTAGAGTACAGCCTCAGCGTTCCCTGCGTAAGATGTCTTTATTGTAAAGTGACTGGCTGGTGAAGAGCTTTCAATTTTACCACTAGGGTTGTTTCAGCAGATCTTTTATGCGGATCAGGGGTTGTCCGGTCCTGATTTGGCTCGGAAGAGTCCGCTGGACCTAAAGCAATAATCATGTAATGTTGACTCTTTGAATGTATCGAAGGCTTCTTCGCACATGTCCTTTGCTTGGGTTCCCACTGTCAACAAACAGTTAAAAACACTCAGTCCTCCCTGCTTCATTTCCGCTATTGTTATTTTACTAAAGGAAGAAGTGTTTTGGTTAAATACACATTTTACTGATTTATTTTTATGTAAACTATACTCAATTTTTATTTACTAAAAGAAGATTTAATTTGTAATATATCTTGCCTGTAAAGGCTCGTATTGATTATAAAGTTGCTTCCCTTTGCTTTCACTTTCTGCACACTGAGTTCTATCTTTC
Organism: Oncomelania hupensis; assembly: GCA_036898135.1. Taxonomy (NCBI): domain Eukaryota; kingdom Metazoa; phylum Mollusca; class Gastropoda; order Littorinimorpha; family Pomatiopsidae; genus Oncomelania; species Oncomelania hupensis. The sequence goes on from CM072519.1 coordinate 61,931,349, forward strand.
ACAGCTTCTCTGCCTCTACCAACCTGCTCCATCACTCCGTTCACAAGATTCAGCTCTCCTCTCAATTCCTTGTATTCGTTTGAATCCTTTGGCATGATATCGTTCTCTTTGCTTGCCCCAACTCTTTGGAACTCTTTGCCCTCCAACCTCCGGCACTCCCAGTCCTTTACCGGGTTCAATACGAATCTGAAAACCTATCTCTTTACTAAATACCTTTAGATCCACATCAATCAGTGTGTGAGTGAGTGATTGAATAGTGGTGTGTGTGTGTGTATGTGTGTGAGGATGTTTACACGGCGTTATTGGGACAAATTAGTGCAAGTTTGCATACGTTCATTGGACAGACCTCCTTGTTGGGACGTCCATTTAATGATCCGTGAGGGTTAGGGTTAGGGTTAGGGCTAGGGTTAGTGTTAGGGTTAGGGTTAGGGTTAGGGTTAGAACACTTTAAAGTACTTAAAAACGGGGTCGTAGCACGACCCATTGTCCACAGAACGTATGTGGCGATAGAGGAAAGTCCAAATAACGGTGTCTGCGCAAGTAGGTGTGTGTGTGTGAGTGTGTTCCATCATTGTCTTTTGTGTAATGTTCTTGGTTTAAATGCTTTACTACCTGTAAACATCTCTTTTTAAAAAAAAAATGTTTATTAGGGTTGGCACTTTATGGTTTTAAAATAGTTTTAGTTAAATGTTACTCTGGTTCATAAAATAAATTATTATGTGCTGTCATATTACTTCCTCTCCCCGTGTCACTAAACGGTACGTTATGTTATGTTTATCAGTTTATAGTCCCCTCTCTTCCCGTAAGGATTTTCAGAGAGGAGACTCTGATTAACGGTACGTTTTACTTTGACCTATTTTTATAATTCCTTCGTTACTACTTCTTAATGCCGATGTCCTCCTTTGTGTGCGTGTGTGTGTGGGTGTGTTTGTGTGGGTGCGTGCGTGTGTGTATGTGTGTCGCTCTCTAAACATGCCTTTTTATACTTAGATGTGATGTATGTTATTACTTCTTGCGATGTTTACCGTGTTTTGTCCTATAACGCTGTACCGTGCTGATCAAATATTTATCCTTGTTATAGGTGTTTGTTTGTATTGTTTCTTACGGTGTTTAACTGATTGATCTGATAATGTTTTACCGCAGTGTTTAAATATTTATTCTTGTGAGCGTGTGTGTGTGTGTGTGTGTGTGTGTGTGTGTGTGTGTGTGTGTGTGTGTGTGTGTGTCTTTGTCTTTTGACACTTTTGCCGACAAATTCGTAGTTACACACCCGCATACCGCCGACGTGCGTATTTCATCCGACGTCGGCACAACGAAAGAGGCATTTCTAGGGACTCAGGGGACATAATTTCACCCTAGCACGTTAAAAAAACACGTGGTTACAAATTGTCGGCAGAAGTCTATACACAGCCTTTCGTGTGTATAATCTTGAACATCGCGTGTGTATCCCGCAAACTTTTGTGGTTGCTGGTTTCACCGATGTGACTACGTTTACCTGACGTCACTTCACTTCCGCCCCTCTCTCTCCTTGGCCACGCGAGATTTTATGTAAGCATTATGAATAGGTTCATGAATTTACTATTATTATTATTATTATTATTATTATTATTATTATTATTATTATTATTATTATTATTTTATTTTTTCTTTATTATTTTTTTTAAATTTATTTTTTTAAATTTCTTTTTATTTACATTATTATTATTATTATTATTATTATTATTATTTTTTTTTTTTTTTTATGAGGGGGGGGGGGTGGGGTGGGGGTGGGGGGCTTGGAGGCCCAACTTCAACTTTCTGTAAGACGCAAAATGACATTTATAAGTACTTCGTTCCTCACAGGTGAAGTTGAAAGTTCCACTTTTTATTTATTTATTTATTTTTTTTAATTTGTTTCCTAATGCTAACTAATTGTTATAAGGGAATGTATGTTGTTAAAAGTGTATGTGTATGTCAGTAGTATGATGATTTTTATGGTTTGATAATGTGAAAAATATCTATGATGTGCGCATGGTAGATTTACATCAATACATCTGATGAATACAAATTGATACAACAACAACATGATTTTACATGGCTTCACACATGTTTTATTGACTACTGACTGTTATTGTAGTTAATATGTGCTGCAAAATGTAAGGAGGCTGGCAATTTTCTCTGCAGAGGGAATAAATTGCTAATGAAATTAGTTTGGTTTTCGTTTTCTTGTAGATCTAGTTCGTGACTACGTTGCGAAACTGCTCTGCCTATCAACATGGCGACTGCACAGATTGTGTTTGATTTCCTGAAGAAAAAGTAAGCATCTTTTTCTTTATCAATTGATTTCATTGTATAACTAAGAATATGAGAAGTTCATTAGAATAAGAAGTGTACAGGACTGTGATTTACTTGGACTTTTGTCTAACGTTTTAAGTCTTGCCTCTCAAAATGAAAAAAAAGATTATAAGTTGATTATTTTTTGCTTGCTTTTCCTTTTGTTTAAAATTCATATTTTGCATACAATATGAAACCACTCAACCTGAATGGCTGGAATCCTGGAAATAAACAAACAATTCTCGAATTCTTTTAGTGGATTTGTCTGTGTATTTAAAAAAATCTGATTATTGTCTATGAAAAAATATTCTGTTTATTGAACATACCTGCCTGTCATGTAAACATGCATCAACCCCTCATGAGGGACCAACATGCCTCCCGGACCCTAAACATCCAGCTTTTGGATTGTACCCTATTTTAACCATGCTTTTCTTGACAATGTGATGGAGGAAATTCTATACTATCCCATAACTCGGAGGTCGTAGGGGCACCACAGATGATCGTTTAACCAGCGTACTCCATCTTTCTCTGTCCTCAGCAACCCTCATGGCCTCGCTCAGTGTCAAACCAGCCCATTCTCAAATGTGGTCCTCCCACCTCTTTTTCGGTCTCCCTCTTCTTCGACCTCCTTGCACCGTGCCTTGCAGGATGGTCATTGCAAGGCCTGATGATCTGGTGACGTGGTCATACCGTCGGAGTTTCCGTTTCTTCACCACTGTGAGCAGGTAATCGTGTTGTCCAATGACTTGTGTGATGGTCTGTCAGACTTCATCGTTGGGGGTGTGCTGGGTTTAGGAAATGCCCAGAAGTCTTCTGTGGCACCTCATCTCCATGCTTTGTATTCGTCGTTGTAGATCTACTGTGAGGGCCCATGTTTCGCAAACGTAAAGGAAGATGGAGATGACAAGGGAGCACAGCAGCCATACCTTGGAATGTAGACTGATGGTCCTGTCTTTCCAAATGGGCTTCAACCTTGTCAGGGCAGCAGTTGTTTGTGCGATCCTGGAGAGGACTTCCTGTCGAGAACCATCGTCTGATACAATGGCTCCTAAATATTTGAAGCTATGCACTGTGTTGAGGGATTGGCCTTGGACTTGATGCCCGTGTTGATGCCATTCGTGTTGTTGGTCATCATTTTGGTCTTCTCTGCAGTTATTTCCATTTCATAAGCTCTGGAAGTGGTGGCAAGCCTCTGTACCAGCTGTTCAAGTTCTTGTTCCTCTCCAGCCAATCCATCAATGTCATCCGCAAAACGAAGATTGGATATTGCTCTACCCCTAATGCTGATTGTGCCTTCGTGATCTGTAAGGGCATCTGACATGACGCGCGCTCTAGGAAGATGTTGAAGAGGCAGTTATTACATTGATACACAAAGGTAAAGATCTTCCCAGAAATGAACTAAAAAACTGGAGACCTATTTCCTTAACAAATACCGACTATAAACTGTTGGCAAAATGTTTAGCGTGTCGTTTAAATTATGTTATTTAATGACATTATTAGCTTAGATCAAGTAGGGTATATTAAAGGATGAAATGTTGCGACACTGCTTCTTATTGATGATGTTATTGAGCAACTAAATGAACAAAATAAACCGGGATTACTTGTAACTGTAGATTACTCGCCAGCTTTTGACAGTATCTCTAAAGATTACATGTTGTGTGCTTTTAAAAAATTTGGTTTTGGCTCAGATTTTATAAAATGGGTTCGAGTTTTAATGTGCAGTACTCAGAGCTGCATCCAGTACTGTGGCTGGATGACTGAATACTTCCAGGTTGATTCTGGTATTAGACAGGGTTGTCCTTTTTCACCTCTAGCCTTTATTCTGGCAGTAGAAATTTTTGCAAGTAAATTTAGAAATATAAAAGAAATTAAAGGCAAACAAAAATGGAAAATAAATAACATTTACGTTGAAGATGTTGTTAAGATTGCTTTATACGCCGATGATATAACCTTATTTTTATCAGGAGAACAGGATATGCATCATGCAATATTAACCATTCAACAATTTTCAGAGTTCTCGGGTTTATACATGAATAAAGAAACATCAGAAGCCATGTGGCTTGGAAGTAAAAAAAAGTTCTTCTGATACACCTCTAGATTTTAAATGGAAAAATCAATTAAAAATTCTTGGTGTATGTTTTTCTAACAGTAATACTGCTTCTCTTACTATGCAGAACTGGGCAGATAGACTAGTTAAAATTAAAAGATTGATTGCTACATGGGAAAGGAGAAATCTAAGTAACATGGGAAAATTGTGTATTATAAAAACCTTTTTAATTTCACAATTCGTATACATTATGCAAGCATTTATTGCCCTAGACTGTGTTCTCAATGAAGTGAATACTTTGCTGTACAAATTTTTGTGGCGTAAAAAAGACTGTAACCGAAGAGCATTTGAGAAAGTGAAAAGAACTGTTTTATGTGACAGTGTTGAAAACGGAGGGGTAAACATGATAGATATAAGACAATTGCAGATCTCTTTTATACTCCAGTGGGTAACAAAACTATTGAAGACTTCACCGCATGAAAGATGGACTGTCATTCCCACTTTGCTGTTCTCGCACTTTGGTGGTAATTTTGCATGCTTTTTCTCAAATACTTCAAGTAACTTATTTAAAGGGTTAAATAAAGTGACATCTAGATTTTGGAGAAAGGTAATAAAAACGTGGCTAGATAATAACAAACACTACACTGACAACATTTGCTCTAGGTTATGGAATAATGTAAATGTAAAATATGCGGGAAACGTTCTGTATTTCGAGTACTGGGTTGTGGGAGGAGGGAGAGGGGGAGGGGGGGTTATACTTATATAAGAGATGTAGTCGATGGCTTTGGCATGGTTTCTGATGGAGATATTTGTCAGAGGTTAGGGAATTCTCCAAATAGGATTTTAGAATACATAACAGTACGTGCAGCAGTTGCCAGGTTCTTACAATTGTTTCCATCTTGTTCACAAAACGAAGCATACCCTAGCACTCCCTTATTTCATATAAAAACCCTGGTAAGGGCTCGTGACTTTAGGAAAGAATTAGTTGCTACAAAAAGAACCCAGCCTTGTGCTTTTGGATTCTGGAAAAGAAAATTTGACATTGACATTGCATTACATTATTATTGCTTTTGGTCCAGCGGACTCTTCCGAGCCAAATCAGGACCGGACAACCCCCGATCCGCATAAAAGATCTGCTGAAACAACCCTAGTGGTAAAACCGAAAGCTCTCCACCAGCCAGTCACTTTACAATAAAGACATCCCACGCAGAGGACGGCTGAGGCTCCACCCCAACTTATCGAACCCCTGTTTACAAAAACAAAATAGAATACAAACATCATTATAAATTATCAACAAAACACATACATATAAAATACCTACATTGCTAAATAATAACATCATAGGAAGCCCTAGTGACCACCTGGCAGAAAGCGTCCAATATTCCCAAACTGATCCAACAGACCTCATACACAAATAAGGAGTCTTGTCCCGGAAGAGTTTTCAAGAAAAAAGGTAGGAGACTGGGCTAGCGAAGAAGACGATAGTATAGCAGATTGATAGAACAGAGCAGGAATGAGAAAGAGCAAATGAGAAAGACAGTGACTTTGGGAATTTAAAGCACTAAATTTCCAGAAAGTGGGGATACTATTTATACTGAAACCCCCGGCACCCCAACGGGGGTTGACATTGACATAGATAAACATTACTGGGTTATTGCAAAAATAGCCACAATGGGAACGAGGCTTAGAGTTCTTCATTGGAAAATACTACATAATATATAACCTACTAATATTCTATAACAGAAAATGAAGGTAGTTGATAATAATAATGTTTTTATTGCAAAGATATTGTGGATGTCATTGAACATTTCTTTTATTTTTGTCCAGTAATAATGATATTTTGGTCAGATATAGAAACATACATTTTGTCTACGATAAATGTGAGTGTTAAATTAAGTGTTAGAGAAGTGATGTTTGGTATTTTGAATCACAGGGAAATTCGTAAAACAAACGTTGAGGAGGTTAATCATGTTATTTTGATAGCTAAAATGTGTATTAGTATTTATAAGAAAACGAAATCAGTGTTCTCACCTATGCATAGTTTTGAAAGACAAATGTTGATTAGGAATCTGTAAAAGCCATTTTATTTTGTTTGTGCCCCTTTTGAAAGGAACAAAAACAACAACAACAACAACAACAAAAGAACCAATGAAGAAGGCCTTGAGCAAACAAAAATTAAAACAAAAGGAAAAAAAAAAGCTTGGTCTGCCAACTGAGGTTCAAAAAAAAAAATAAATAAAAAAATGCGTGTTTATTTTACATCCACCAAACCCCAACACCCCCACCCACCCACCCACCCAACCCACGCTCCATCCCTCACCCATCAAACTGAAGATGAGAAACACGATGAGGAAGTCTAGAACAGAGTGAGAGAGAGAGAGAGAGAGAGAGAGAGGTGTGAGAGAGAGAGTGAGAAAGAGAGTGAGAGAGAGAGTGAGAGTGAGAGAGAGAGAGAGAGAGGGGGGGGGAGAGAGAGAAACTAAGAACACCACATCTCCCCCTCTTCTTCTTCTTCTTCTTCCTTTATCATCGGCATTACCATCACCATCGCCACCACCACCACCACCACCAACTCAACCACCATCATGATTATTATCATCATCACCAACACCACCACCATCATCCTCGTTCTCCTCCTCCTCATCATCATCCTCATTATCATCATCACCATGAACCCCAATGAGGCAGCACATTAACAGAGACGCATTTTTCCTTTTTTGGTGTGTGGTCTGTTTTTCTCCCACATACAAAACAGTTCTTTTAAATATGATCAGGGACTTTCACTTCTCAAAATTACTCAAAGATCTATGACAGCTTCCATGCAACTGTATGACAGCTCAGAGAAACTAAGCCTAAAAAAATCCTGTCCCACATTGAGAGCAAATTTCTTCTTTTTCTGTCCTATGTGTGTGTGGGTGTGTGTGCATGCGTGTGTGTGTGCGTGTGTATGTGTGTGTGAGACCAAGTTCTTTTACTCTCAAACAGGTAAATACTTTTGACTCACCTGTGTTACTTTCGTGTTTAATGCCCAAGCTGTTGTTGCATTCGAGAAGGGTAGGAGTTGACTGTAGGTATAGTCACTTTCATTTTTCCCACAAATGTCACGAATCGCTTGGCTAAGTTTGGGCGTCTGTTTTATTTTTCAGCATGTTGTTTATAGTTTAGTCTATAAATAAATAAAAAACAAAATGGCAAGCATTCAAAAGTGTTCCAAATCGCCACGGAACCCGTGTAAAAATGCAATCTCGCCAAGCCATTTAAAACGTAGCTTATTTGGTTGGTTGGTTGTTTTATTTACGTCTTCTTCATCGAGATGATAAGACGTACGCACGCATTCACACACATTTACACCAGATACATACATACATACATACATATAAAATACATAATTATATAAATTGAGCAACTGGAGAATCAATAAAAGCTTTTGCTAATCTAACGCTTACATCAAAGCTTATGTTATCAATGGAATCGATAATAGAAGCATCATTTGGCAAAAATGGACGCATATTACTGCATTGAAATAATACATGTTTCAGTGAAAAAGATTCACCACATATGCATTTCACATTTTTACAATATTTGGTTTTAATGGAGTTTAATATTATTCTATGTGCTATGCTTGAAATTGATCTAGCAATTCCACAAGGTTTATTATAGTTGCAATTAAGTTTAATCTCTTTTACAAATTTATTTTCTATAGATTTTTGAATTTCTTAAGAAGACAACGGTATTTTTATTGTTTCAGAATTAATATTTGAAGCACCAAGTTTTGCAGCCCGATCAGCCCAATCATTATAAAGGAAACCACTATGTGAGGGAATCCAGACAAAATTCACATGAGTGCCATTAGTTATCAAACTGTGAATAATATTTTTAATTTCCAAAATAATTTATTTTCTTTCACCATTATTATCTGAATTCAGTGCTTGTAAAACTGACATAGAATCTACGCATAAAACAACGCTGAACATACTCACAGAAAGATTAGAAATTGTATTTAGAGCCATTAATATAGCAATTAATTCAGCAGTGAAAATCGAATATCCTTTCCCTAAATAATATGATTTTGATATATTTAAATCCGATATTACAAACGCAGCTCCTGCTTCATCTGTGTGAAGAACAGATCCATCAGTATATATTTTCAGTTGACCAGAATACTTCTCACGTATATGATGTCGAACCTCAATTACAGTAAGCAGAGGGTTGTGGTTTTTATTTTCATTACAGTAACAGATATCATATTTAGCTTTTTCTAATTCCCACATAGGTACTGGTGAAATAATAGTTTTATGTAAACACTCAATATACGTTAAAACAATTTGAATCAAATCTTTTGTAAAGGTTCCTATTATTGTAAAGGAGTGCACTTTTTGGGCTTGTTTAGGAAAATCTAAATCAGATCGTATGAACAGTTCTTCGTCAGTACTGTTGTTGATTGCATTTGCTCTTATTATGTATTTGGCACATGATATCTTTCGCCATTCATTAAGAGGAATAACTCCTGCAAGTTTATAGGCCTCTGTGGTTTTTGTATGAATTGGGACCCCTAGTGCTAATTTTATTGCTTTACTGTCTAAGCTTAAGGTCCTCCTGAAAATAATACTCAACAGGTTGAAACCCCAAGCTGAACAAATCATAGCTGAAGAACAAGCAGGATTCAGGGCAGGGCGAAGTACCACTGAACAGATTTTCAACCTCAGAATAATCTGTGAGAAATACCTACAGCACCAACAACATCTATATCATGTGTTCATAGACTTCAAAAAGGCGTTTGACCGAGTCTGGCATGCAGGTCTATGGGCAACAATGAAAGTGTACAACATCAGCCCTAAAATTATTGAAGTCATCAAAAGCCTGTATGACAAGGTTACCAGTGCAGTCCTCCACAATAGCGCCATCGGGAACTGGTTCAGAACAACAATCGGTGTGCGTCAAGGATGCCTACTCTCTCCAACACTCTTCAACATCTTCCTAGAGCGCATCATGTCAGATGCTCTTGCAGATCATGAAGGCACAGTCAGCATAGGGGGTAGAGCAATCTCCAATCTTCGTTTTGCGGATGACATTGATGGATTGGCTGGAGAGGAACATGAACTTGAACAGCTGGTACAGAGGCTTGGCACCACCTCCAGAGCTTATGGAATGGAAATAAGTGCAGAGAAGACCAAAATGATGACCAACAACACCAATGGCATCAACACGGACATCAAAGTCCAAGGTCAATCCCCTTAACACAGTGCATAGCTTCAAATATTTAGGAGCCATTGTATCAGACAATGGGTCCCGACAGGAAGTCCTCTTCAGGATCGCACAAACAACTGCTGCCCTGACAAGGTTGAAGCCCATTTGGAAAGACAGGACCATCAGTCTACATTCCAAAGTAAGACTGCTGCGCTCCCTTGTCATCTCCATCTTCCTATATGCTTGCGAAGCATGGACCCTCACAGCAGATCTCCAACAAAAAATATAAAGCATGGAGATGAAGTGCTACAGAAGACTTCTGGGCATTTCCTATACCCAACACATCACCAACGACGACGTCCGACAGACCATCACACAAGCCATTGGACAACACGATGACCTGCTCACAGTGGTGAAGAAACGGAAACTCCAATGGTATGGCCACGTCACCAGATCATCAGGCCTTGCAAAGACTATTCTGCAAGGCACAGTGCAAGGAGGTAGAAGAAGAGGGAGACCGAAAAAGAGGTGGGAGGACAACATTCGAGAATGGACTGGTGTGACACTGAGCGAATCCATCAGGGCTGCTGAGGACAGAGAAATATGGAGTATGCTGGTTAAACGATCATCTGTGGTGCCCCTACGACCTCAGGGTTACGGGACAGGATAGGATAGGATAGGATGTTTGTATTCTATTTTGTTTTTGTAAACTGGGGTTCGATAAATTAGAGTACAGCCTCAGCGTCCCCTGCGTGGGATGTCTTTATTGTAAAGTGACTGGCTGGTGGAGAGCTTTCAGTTTTTCCACTAGGGTTGTTTCAGAAGATCTTTTATGCGGATCAGGGGTTGTCCGGTCCTAATTTGGCTCGGAAGAGTCCGCTGGACCTAAAGCAATAATAATGTAATGTAATGTAACATTCCAGGTTCCTATGACGATGTTGTTTCTCGTGCGGATCTTGCTAAATTGTCCATTAGTAATATACTTATCACCTCCGTCCTGGTGGCCAACGGAAGGCGCGGTCCTTGCTGACCTGGGCGACGACCGATCCGGTATGGAATTAGTGGATAGTTCATCATGTAGTGTGTCTTGGGCAAAAAAAGACCTGGCGGTGCCCAATCCTCTCCAGGCTGTTGGCAACAGCCGAAATCCACGAATACAGTGTGGCTCGCCTTGGCCCTGAGCACGTGGTCGTTGAACCTGTAGTGACGTGAGGTTCCTCCGCCCTGACCGGTGACTTCTGTGTAGAAGACTTTCGCCCAGTGATGCCGTGCTAACATCACCCCTGTTAGTCGCCTTTTACGACACGCCTGGAAACGTTGGGTCTATTCTATTTAGTGCCCGAACCCACAGGACTTCCTATGATATTATTATTTAGCAATGTAGGCAGTTTGTATGTATGTTTTGTTGATATCTTATTATGATGTTTATCTTCTATTTTGTTTTTGTAAATGGGGTTCGATAAATTAGAGCGTAGCCTCAGCGTCCCCTGCGTGGGATGTCTTTATTGTAAAGTGACCGGCTGGTGGACTGCCTTCAGTGTTACCACTAGGGTTGTTTCGGCAGATCTTTTTTTTTTTGGATCAGGGGTGAGTCATAATAATAATAATAATAATAATAATAATAATAATAATAATAATAATAATTATAATTATAATTAACTCTTCACTTTGCAACACTGTAAATTTTTGCAATGCTGGCTTTTGTTCTGTTTGAATGTAGTAAATGGTTGTATGGTCAGCAGAAATTTAACACATGTGGTCACCACAATTAGTTGTGTATAAAGTGACAATTTTGGCGGGAACGCGAATGTCGGCAGGAATTTAACACATGTGGTCACCACAATTAGTGGTGTGTAAAGTCGTGACAATTTTGGCGGGAAAGTGAATGTCTTCAGAAATATCGATGTCATGTGTTCGACTGTAAAAATGTGGTCACCAGAAAGTTTTACACGTGTGGTCACTAGAGTGCATGTAAAGTTTAATTTTGCTTTTTTTGAGCTATCGAATATTCCACCACAAAATATGCTTCAGCAAAGGAAAATAAGTAAGATTGTAGTTTTCTGTACTTCTAACATCAAAAATGAAAGAGTCGGCACAACGGTGGAAAAAAACTTCGCGTCAGCAGAACGACCAAAAGACAAAGATGTGTGTGTGTGTGTGTGTGTATGTGAGAGAGCGTGCGAGCGCTTAGAGCAAATTTTGAGTTCGATTTTGCGCTATAAAAATAAATTATAATTAACAATACATTGGATAAATATGTGTTTTAAAAAATTGATACACTATTTTTATATACTAAAAGAATTTTTAAAAAAAGTTTACATGTTAGTATTTTATATCTTTTTTTGGGATGGGGGGGAAGGAGGGGGGGGGGTTGGTAATTTTCACATTCTTGAAGGTTACCTTTTTTTTTTTTTAGAAGAGTGATGACAGGCGACTGGTTACATGGTGTAGGCTACTCACCACTCTTCCAGATCTTGTTACAGATAATGGTGATGGCGTCAATCATCGATTCTCCTCCTGCTTGAAGCAGTTCTGCGGGTATGTTGTCCACTCCCGCTGACTTCCCTTTTTTCAGCGATTGCGATTGCCTCAACTTCTCCTCGGAGAATTGGGAGGATTTCTTCTTCTTCTCTGTTCTCGGGACATGCTAGAACTGATGGGTCTCCATTTGGTGTGAGATTTTAAAGGTCAGAGCAGTGCTCTGTCCATCTATCCCAAGACTTCTTGTTCTTCTGTAAGGCATATGCCAGACTTGCTTTGGATCGTGGAGACTTTGGGCTGTTTAACACTTGTCAGCCGCTTCACAGTCTGGTAGGCCTTCTTGCTGTTGTTCTTGTTCAGACTGTTCTCTATTTCCTGGCATTGATCTTCTATCCAGTTCTCCTTTGCTGTGCGCATGCCTTTTCGGATGTCATTGTTGATTTTTTTGGTAGGCATCAGCTCCGTGAGAGGTGTTCTTTTTACTTTTTCATCTCTCTTCGTTTATCACACAGTTCCAAAATTTCTGGTGTGATCCATGGCTTTTTCTTTGGCCGGTGCTTGCCAAGGATCTCAGTGGCGGTATCTGTCACAGCTGAGTTGAAGGTGGTGTTCATGGTGTTGACATCTACTTCACCAGTTCCAAAATGAGCAGTGGTACAAATTTCCCTCCAATTGTGGCCTAAAATATTTCTGCCACCTCAGGGTCTTGCCATTTGTCTAGGTCGAAATCAGGCTAGTGCACTTTGCTGTGTTTACTCTCTTCAAGTAAAGCCGGAAAGACATCATCATATCACGAGGTCGTGGTCACTTCCGATGTCTGCTCCTGGAAGTGCGTGAAAACGGTACCCATCAGGAGTGTGACAATTACCGCACCATTAGCCTCATCAGCCATCCCAGCAAGGTCCTCCTGAAAATAATACTCAAAAGGTTCAAACCCCAAGCTGAACAAATCATAGCTGAAGAACAAGCAGGATTCAGGATAGGGCGAAGTACCACTGAACATATGTTCAACCTCAGAGTAATCTGCAAGAAATACCAACAGCATCAACAATATCTATATCATGTGTTCGTAGACTTCAAGAAGGCGTATGATCGAGTCTGGCATGCAGCTCTGTGGGCAACCATGAGAGTGTAAAACATCAGCCCTAAAATTATTGAAATCATTAAAAGCTTATATGACAAGGCTACCAGTGCAGTCCTCCATAACAGCGCCATCGAAAACTGGTTGAGAACAACAATCTATGAGCGTCAAAGATGCCTACTCTTTCCAACACTCTTCAACATCTTCATAGAGTGCATCATGTCAGATGCTCTTGCAGTTCACAAAGGCACAGTCACCATAGGGGATAGAGCAATCTCCAACCTTCGTTTTGCAGATGACATTGATGGATTGGCTGCAGAGGAACAAGAACAGGAATAGCTGGTACAGAGGCTTGACACCACCCCCAGAGCCTATGGAATGGAAATAAGTGCAGAGAAGACCCAAAAGAATGACCAATAACACCAATGGCATCAATAAAGACATCAAAGTCCAAGGCCAATCCCTCAACACAGTGCCTAGCTTCAAATATTTAGGAGCCATTGTATCAGACAATGAGTCTCGACAGGACGTCCTCTCCAGGATCGCACAAACAACTGCTGTTAATTTGTAATGACAAGACCATTAGTAGAAAGAAAGAAGAAGAACGACGAAGTCCGACAGACCATCACACAAGCCATTGGACAACACGATGACCTGCTCACAGTGGTGAAGAAACGGAAACTCCGATGGTATGGCCACGTCACCAGATCATCAGGCCTTGCAAAGACCATTCTGCAAGGCACAGTGCAAGGAGGTAGAAGAAGGGGGAGACCGAAAAAGAGGTGGGAGGACAACATTCGAGAATGGACTGGTTTGACACTGAGCGAAGCCATGAGGGCTGCTGAGGACAGAGAAAGATGGAGTATGCTGGTTAAACGATCATCTGTGGTGCCCCTACGACCTTCGGGTTATGGGACAGGATAGGATAGGAAGACCATTAGTCTACATTCCAAGGTAAGGCTGCTGCGCTCCATTGTCATCTCCATCTTCCTATACGCTTGCGAAACATGGACCCTCACAGCATATCTACAACGAAGAATACAAAGCATGGAGATGAAGTGCTACATAAGACTTCTGGGCATTTCGTACCCCCAGCACATCACCAACGACGAAGTCAGACAGATCATCACACAAGCCATTGGAAACACGATGACCTGCTCACAGTGGTGAAAAAACGGAAACTCCGATGGTTTGGCCACGTTTCCAGATCATCAGGCCTTGCAAAGACCATTCTGCAAGGCACAGTGCAAGGAGGTAGAAGAAGAGAGAGCTACCGAAGAAGAGGTGGGAGGACAACATTCGAGAATGGACTGGCTTGGCACTGAGCGAAGCCATGAGGGTTGCTGAGGACAGAGAAAGATGGAGTACGCTGGTTAAACGACCATCTGTGGTGCCCCAACGACCTCAGAGTTACGGGATATGATATGATAGGATTTTTTCTTATTGTAATTTACTGTTTATATAAAAAGTATACAGTCATGCTATGTACAAAAGTGTTGCCGGTTCAGTCTGTAGTCGCTTAATCAGGCCATATGTTAATAAACTCTTATTTGCTTGTGCGTTGTTCGTTGACTATACACGCTTTGGCGGTTTGCTTAGTAAGTCTTAATCAGTACAACTTATGTTAATCTGATGAATAAAAATTGATACAACATCAGTAAGTCTGAGTTCATAGCTTCAAAATGTAAAAGGCCCCAAATGGGAAGGCTTTGGTTTTTTATCTTATCCTATCCTATATTGTTTGTTTACTATTGTCAAAAACGGGTTTACCATAAATTCGCATTGTTTTTATATTAAACGAGGATAAAGTGGGCTTTCGTTACTCAAACCAACCACTAATGTTTGAAATTTCCCTTTTGGTTCTGACATGGAGTAATTTCCCCTATTTTTAACGGTTCAGCCGTGTGGTCTTTGACTCTATTTCTGAGTGATCCACACGGTTTGAAGTGTGGGTCTTTGATGTCTGGGGTAGGGGAGCAATTTTATCAACCTAAAACGAAAATCCTTACCAGCAATTTTTTTTGCGCGTTCTGTCTCTTACTGGCTACCCCTTGGGGTCATGAGCAATCTTGTCACTGTAGATTGTTCTAACCTATAAGGGGAACAGTGAAAGCCCCAGTTGAAAACCTGTCTTGCCTTTGTAGGCATGACTAATTCACTGCGGCAACAGTTCCCCCCGTTGGAGTGCCGGGGGTTTCAGTATAAATAGTGTCCCCACTTTCTGGAAATTTAGTGCTTTAAATTCCCACTGTCGCTGTCTTCATCATTTGCTCTTTCCCATTCCTGATCTGTCCTATCACTCTGCTATACTTTCTTCTTCTTCGCTAGATCAATGACCTACCTTTTTTCTTGAAAACTCTTCCTGGACAAGACTCCTTGTTTGTGTATGAGGTCTGTTGGATCAGCTTGGGAGTGTTGGACGCTTTCTGCCGGGTGGTCACTAGGGCTTCCTATGATTCTATTATTTCGCACTATAGGCATTTTATATGTATGTGTTTTGTTGATGATTTATAATGATGGTTGTATTCTATTTTGTTTTTGTAACCGGGGTGTTCGCGTAGTTGAGGTCAACCCTCAGCCGTCCCCCGCGTGGGATGTCTTTATTGTAAAGTGACTGGCCGGTGGAGGGCATTCAATTTTCCCACTAGGGTTGTTTCGGCAGATCTTTTATGCGGATCGGGGGTTGTCCGGTCCTGATTTGGCTCGGAAGAGTCCGCTGGACCTAAAGCAACAATAAATCAATCAATCAATCACTCTTACTGGCTTTGGTAGCTGCTTTTTTTTCGTTCCAGAATGTTGGCTGGCTAGCTAACCGGCTGTTGCTATTAATAGGCATACACAAACTATAAGATATATATTCCTTTCAAAAACTGATAATTATTATGTCAAGCACTAATTACATTGATGAGTTTTAATCCTTGTTCCCTACCGGGCTGTGTAGGCCTACATGATGGTTAGTGAGAGAGAAAGAAAGGATGTGACGTGATTGTTGTGCTGTTGTTGCCTTGCCACATCCAAATCTGTTTTACGTGGTCAATAAATTAATATTGTTATGTTTTACGCTATGGGTCTGTGATAGGCGAAAGTACCGCATATAATAAAATAGGCCTATATCAACGTTGTCCCCCGTTAGAGGTCTAAATGAAGATGTTAAACAATTCAACTCCACCAACTTTATTACCTCTTACAAGGAACAACCTCCCCCCACCCACTCCACCCCTACCCTCAAGGACACAAAGACAACCAGCGATAATAGAAAGAAGGTAAAGTTAAAAGTGTTCCCGTAACCGTTCGATCGTTGGAGAGGGGAAAGCGCTTCGTACCTCCCTTTTATCTAGGCCAGCTTAATGAGGGCGTTGCCTGTCTCTTCTTCCTCGCTGCTTTTACCTTCACCGGTTCTAAACAGATCGATGTACCCGTTCACAGATGGGTGGATTGGGGTGTGTCGTGCGCTTGTTTCTGTCTTTTTGTGTCGTTTGGTGGTTGCCTTCCAAGCACAGTCACCCATCCAAGCACTAACCCCTCCCGACGTTGCTTAACATGAAACATTACCAGTGTGTGCTGAAACCACTATACAATTATCCTATCCTATCCCGTAACTCGAAGGTCGTTGGGGCACCACAGAGGATCGTTTAACCAGCGTACTCCATCTTTCTCTGTTCTAAGCAATCCTCATGGCCTCGCTCAGTGCCATTCCATTCTCGAATGTTGTCCTCCCACGTCTTTTTCTGTCTCCCTCTTCTTCTGCCTCCTTGCAGGATGATCTTTGCAAGGCCTGATGCTCTGGTGACGAGGCCATATCATCGAAGTTTCCATTTCTTCACCACTGTGAGAATGTCATCGTGTTGTCCAATGGCTTGTGTGATGGTCTTTCGGACTTCGTTGCTATACTCTAATTTATCGAACCCCCATTTACAAAAACAAAATAGAATATAAACATCATTATAAAATATCTACAAAACGCATACATATAAAATACGAACATTGCTAAATAATAATAATATCATAGGAAGCCCTAGTGACCATTTGGCAGAAAGCGTCCAATATTCCCAAGCTGATAAAACAGACCTCACACACAAATGAGGAGTTATGTTCCGAAAGAGTTGTCAAGAAAAAAGGTAGATGACTGGTCTAGCGAAGAAGAAGACAGTATAGTAGATTGATAGAACAGAGTAGGAATGAGAAAGAACAAATGAGAAAGACAGCGACAGTGGGAATTTAAAGCACTACATATCCAGAATGTGGAGATACTATTTATACAGAAACCCCCGGCATCCCCACGTGGGTGGGGAACATACGTTCGTTGAACATTGAGGTTTAACGTCTACACACTCCACTGGCCACAAGGCAGACGGGGATTACCCTCCCAGGGAACAAGGGGTAGGGACCTAAATCAACACTGAACCACCAAAGCAATCATACTGCTAAAATGGACGGTGAACAATGGCCACTTTTTATTTCGCCAACACGGGTTTCGAACCTGGGTCATCGGTATACCAGACGAAAGCTCTACCACTTCAGCTACGGCGGTGGGCTTATACTTTCGAAGAGCTATGATACGTTTCGTTGAAATTTAAAGTCCCCGGACACAATGGATATAGGGGCTACGTTTGCTTTAAAAAGGTAACTTTAGATTATAGTCACACAACACCGAAGCGTATAGGCGACTACGGATCACATTATTCTGACAACAGCGAACCAGTTGATGGTAAGGAGAAAATAATATGGTCACACGTTGGCCAATCCGGGATTAGAAACCAAATACCTTTCGATTACTAGTACGCCGCTCTACCAACTGAGCTACCCGGCCCCACTACACGTTTGCTGAATGAACATTGAGGTTTAACGTCTACACCCACCATTGGCGATATGGCAGACGGGGATAACCATCTCAGGGAACAAGGGGTGTGGACCTAAATCAACACTGAACCACCAGAGCAATCATACTGCTAAATGGTGAGTGAAAAAAAGGCCACTTTTTATTTCGCCCACCACGGGATTCGAACCTGGGTCATCGGTGTGCCAGGCGAACGCTCTACCACTTGAGCTACGGCGGTCAGCTAACACGTTTGCTGTTGTTTGTAGATTATAGTCGCACGACACTTTCGCATATAGGTGACTACTGGACCGATTTATACTGACACCAGCGGGCCAGTTGTTGGTAAAGGGGAAAATAATATGATCACACGTTGACCAATCCGGGATTCGAACCAGCGACCTTTCGGTTACTAGCAAGACGCTCTTACCAACTGAGCTACCCGGCCCCTCTGACGTTTGCTCTCATAGCTCTTCGCTTTTATGCTAGTAGCAGGGTGCTTTGTGGGAAGTGGCGCATGCGCAATAGCAGGAATTCCCCTGTTGTAAATGTAATACCATGTGCATGTTTTATGTCAATTTGGCCAATAAACTTCGTTGAGTTGAGTTGGAAAAAAAATCCCTCAACACAGTGCATAGCTTCAAATATTTAGGAGCCATTGTATCAGACAATGGGTCTCGACAGGAAGTCCTCTCCAGGATCGCACAAACAACTGCTGCCCTGGCGAGGCTGAAGCCAATTTGGAAAGACAGGACCATCTGCCTACATTCCAAGGAAAGACTGCTGGCAGTTCGTATAAACAAAGTCCTTGCAAAGACCATCCTGCAAGGCACAGTGCAAGGAGGTAGAAGAAGAGGGAGACCGAAAAAGAGGTGGGAGGACAACAGTCGAGAATGGACTGGTTTGACAACTGAGCGAAACCATCGGGGTTGCTGAGGACAGGGAAAGATGGAGTATGCTGGTTAAACGATCATCTGTGGTGTCCCTACGACCTCCGAGTTACGGGATAGGATAGGATATGATAGGTATATTAAAAATGTTATATAATTAATTATTTTACATGTTTGTGTATATCATTTTAATCATGTCCATGTGCCCTTAATATGTTTTTTTTTTGTTCTGGAATAAACTTGCCTTGCCTATAGCTATTCTATAATACCTATTCCGCTGGAGTGCGTCATATATACGGCCCCTGGTTTAAACAGCAGTGGTGACAAAGGAAATCAGGGTCATGCTTGGGTTAGGCAAGTGTCTTTGATGATCTGCACCAAGGGGAATAGATAGAAGGAAGGCCGCATGGCGCTCTTTTTCTTAGTGATTTGAAGCCAGTGGGCGGAGCTTATCCGCCATGTTGGTTAACCCAAAACAATGCTCTTTCTGTTCTTTTTTTTGCTGTAGTGACCTGCGTTTTTTACCCCGATATACTATTTTTTAGGTTACTGACTTTGTTAGCTGTGTTTTCTTACTAGTTCTATGTTCTTGACCTAGCACAACCATTGTTGACGAAGCTCAAGAAATAGCAATGAAAGAACTGATTGGTGTGCTGGTGTTCTTGCGTTTCATTCTTACTCTGTTCTTTCAACAGAATGATGATGATGATGATGATGATGATGATGATGATGATGATGATGATGATGATGATGATGATGATGATGATGATGATCCTAATGATGATGTTGATGATGATGATGATGATGATGATGATGATGATGATGATGATGATGATGATGATGATGATGATGATGATGATGAACAAGATAAGTAGGAGGAAGAAAGAAGCAAAACAGATGATGATGATGATGATAATAATTATGTTTAACATATGACATAAAAGTCCTTTTAACACATAATAATTAACTTTGAAGCAAATATTTATTCACACATCATCAATTATAAACGCTCATAGTAGCACGTTGGGCTCCTTAATTGTTTTTTTCTTTTCTTTCCCCAACAAAAAGAAGAGAATGACGGTGTTTACGTACATCTATGACAAAGTAGATACCAAACTTAACCAGATAAATCATGCAAACACACACACTGTAACATTTAGCACCATCCTATTTTCTCCATTTTTGCATCTTGCACTTTTTAAATTTAACAGACTATGGTGTCTGCTTCCCAGGTTTACTTCTTTGCTATTGAATACAACATTGTGCATCAAGTATTGTTATCATGCTCGACCACCACAAACCCGTTCCCCTCCACTGGCCACACTCTCTCCCTCTCTCTCATGGTACTGTATCAAAAGCTGAATCCTTTGAAAAACTGCTGGAGTGAAAACAGACCTCAGATATAAATTTGTGAACGCACCAGTTTAAATTATTGACTTGAAAATAAAACAAGCTTGTTTGCAACTTGTCTGCTTTTACATTTGAGGTTTTGTTTCAGCTCTAAGGTGTACTTTCTGCCAGCATAATAGTATCTCACTTGCAAGTATTTTTCCACAGTAGTCTTCATAAGCAATACAACATGATTACTCAAGGGATCCTGATCAAACATATGTGACTGCAGCGATCTGAACAAGTCTTTGGCAAGCAATGAGTCAAGTATGGCATGCACAAGCTTGTGACATTGCACATTGGAAATGCACTTTGAGCATTGGTGCAGTGAAACAAAACGTCTGAAACAATTTTCTGCCATAAGGCAAATAGTAACAACATTGTCAGACGGAGTAACCAGAGGAGCTCTGCTTTTCTCATTAATTAAAGAATGTACAGATCTCTTCAGCGTGTGTACCTTAGTTAACGCACCAACACACGTTTCACAACGAATAGTCTGTTTCAGTTTATGCACAACAAAACCTGCAATGTAGGCAACAATTTTCTCAGAGCACTCGGACACCTGAAAAGCAGAAGGAGACACAAAAGTGTGATCACTGCAATCAGTGTCACCATCCACCATTATAAGCTTTTGGTTGGACCTGTTTATGGTTTCCACAGACGGTACAGTGTCTAATTCATTACTCATGTAATTGTATCCACTGGAAACGCTCCACACAGGAACGCTCTCAAATGGCAGACATTTACCACGCATGACCTCCTGTATTTTGTTATGCATTAAAAGCTTTTTGTACGCCCCTGAAAAATGTTTACAAGTTGGATTGTTATTGCAACCAAACATGCTTCTAATTCTACCAAAAAAACAACAACAACTCAATGTGGTCCTGACTGAACTTGTAAGTCAGCAAAAATGTAAGATTGCGCGTCTAAATTAATATTGAGTACAGCGCAGTTAAACTGTTGATATACAACAAAAAGTCAACAAATCCAATTTTCCTGTTATTTGCTGTCATTGGTTTGCCATTATTGCCCTCTGTCAAAGACAAAATGTAAGCTTTCGCTTTCGACAAAAAGTCAAGAACTTTTTCTGCATTCGTTTTACTAAGAGGCGCCTTCCAGTTACCAGCTTTAAAATTTCTAGAATTTAATATATCAAAAAGTGTGTTGAAAATATTATGAAATTTATTGTTTCTTCACACCCTTTAAACTCTTCATATCCTTCTTTTAGGCAAAAGGAGAGGGAAGTAGCAACAGACTCACTGAGTGTTTGCGCTGTAAGCTTAACATTCATTTTCTCTTTTTTTGCCATTCAATATGAGAAGCTCTCAATTTATTACCAGTATGCAGACCTCTGTTTCTTGTAGCTTTTGAAGAGAAACAATATATTCCCATTTTACAATATTTGGACCTGCCCACACAGAACCTTTTGTGCCTAAGGTGTTTCTAACAAGCTTCAACATATGACAAGGATCAAGAAAAAAATACACAGGTTCCTTTGTCACGGGATGAGAAAAAGAACTTTTGACATTTCTGTCACTATTCACATCAACACCCAAATGCCTTAACATTGACAACTTTGCAGCCTGACCATCATGAGTGATAACAGATAACAGAACTTTATTTCGCCAGGTGACAAGCACGAGGAATACACTTTGATGTTGGCACACATATTTATACTAAACACAATAACAAAGCCAACCACACCTTCGCGCAACCATCCACAAATAGCCACAACGCTAACACCAATGTTGTTCAGCCTCTCTAAACATGTCAGCAACAAGTTCTTCCTCTCCTCAGCATTTAAGCCGTCAATGGAAAAATACGCAATAGGCAGCTTCCAATTGCTATTTACGCTATTTAGCATGAAATCTAATGCCTCTTTGGCCAAGGGCAGAGTGTCATCGTCTATTTGAGTACCCATGTCAATGTGGCCAAAATATTTTGTTACGCGCACGATAGTACATGTGAGACGCGCACGATAGATCTGATCGTTTTGTTTTGCAAAGCATTCAATAACAGAATGTATTTACCTTTGATTTAAATTTGCGTGACTGTTAGAAGAAGCTTTGTATAATGTTGATAATTCTCGTTGGTCGATATTATTGGAGAATTCTCTAGAGTTGCTTGTTTACTATTGATCGAATCTTCGCGATAAATGTAGATAGCTGAGAGGTTGATTTATGATGAATGTTGTATGCCGTAAGACAGTGATGACGAAGTCTATTTTGATTGGTTGTAATGTGTCACGCTGGAACAGTCTGACGTTATCTGGAGTCTAGAAAAAAATATATAATTGATGCACTGTGTAGAGAGAAAATTAGAGAAAGTGAAAAGCGATTGAGCGATTGTATGCAGTTGTTGATGTACGCTGAATAAAGTTGGAAAACTTCATACGACGACTTCTGCCTTGTTGCTGAGTGAACAGGTTGCGTGGATAAACGAATCCGAGTTAAACTATCAGGAGGATTCAAGCATTGGGGCTGAATCAACTACTGATAAAAACAAAACCAACATCGAGTGTAACATATTGATTGCCATCAAAATCGACTTGTTGTCGTAAGGCGATCTCATCAAAAATCAGGCTGCACACTACATTTTTTTCCCTTTCTTTCCCTCTTCCTCTACCATAGTTTTTAGGGCAGCAAATGATTTCTCAGTGAATCCAAGCTTACCATCTACAGCACTATACCATTTGGCCAATGTGGATGGGTGAGAAAGGCATGTATGAAACACTTTCCTAATGTAATTGTACGCCTTTGGGGAATAAAAGTGAAGAGTTAATGCAAAGCTTCTCAACTCAGGTGTGTATTTCACTTTTTAAGTTTTATTCTGGTCTTTTCCAAGTTTACGTTTCAATAATTCTGACACACCACTGGCACAGGTTTGCAAAACATCAACACTGCTGGCACTTATCAATTGGTGTTTTCTAAGGTCATCAAGCACAGCCGCTTTTGACACTATCGATTACTCCATCCTCCTTCAGCGTCTCCAGAACTCTTTTGGAATAAAAGACAGTGCCCTCAGCTGGTTCCGCTCTTACCTAACTGATCGCTTCAAATCTGCCTGCATCAACAACCACCTCTCTGAACCGTCCAGACTTGTCTTCGGTGTTCCTCAGGGGTCAGTTCTAGGCCCTGTTCTTTTCATCCTTTACACATCTCCTTTGTCCCATCATCCAAAACCATGACATTTTCACCAGTCCTACGCAGATGATACACAGCGAATGCTGCTCACCGGTTTTATTTTCACTTCTAATTAATGAGTTAACTAAGGAAATAAATGCAAACGGCAGACACGGAATATAGCTATTTCCGGACATTATTGAAATATTGGTTTTATTGTTCGTTGACGATGTAGCAATTTTATCTGATAGTATTATTGATATTCAAATCCAGCTAAATATTCTGTACAATGTTGCTAGACGCATAGATTTGATTATAAATCTTGAGAAATCGAATGTTATTGTATTTAGAAACGGAGGATTCCTTGCTCAAAATGAGAGATGGGTATTTGGAGACGCTAGCCTTACCGCTGTTAATGTGTATAAGTGTTTAGGCATTATTATTACTACAAGAGTTTCGTTCCAACCAACTTTATCAGACTTGTCTGAACGTGCCAGAAAGGGAGTCGCAATCATTATAAGACTGACAATTAGGAACATTCGCCAGAATTTATATTTAAATTATTCGACTGTCAGATTCAGCCTATTTCCACTTACGGTGCAGAAGTTGCTAACCAGACTACCATTGAGCGAGCGCACTTTTCTGCAATGAAGCGATTCATTTGTGTCACTCAAAGAGCGCCAAAACATGTCATTTATGGCGAACTATGCAGGCATCCTCTCTTTATTAATACTTACGCCAAGTGTATTAGGTTTTGGTTACGTGTGGTTTCCATGGATGATACCAGAATCCCCAAAACAGCCTATAACATGATGCTCTTTCTTCATAGACAAAACTACACAACGCGGGCATGTTCTGTGAAAAACGTTTTGTACAAGGTATGGGTTTGGAGTGTACTAAATTGTTCATTGCAGAGTTTAAGCAGCGCCTTAAAGACTGTTTTTATCAGGGCTGGCATGCTGCGCTTCAGTCTCACACATTTTACTGTGTTTATTCGTCTTTTTGTTCTTCACTATCACTCCGTCTTTACTTCAGTTATATGGTCAGTGCATTCATGCACGCATTACATTACATTACATTACATTACATGATTATTGCTTTAGGTTCAGCGGACTCTTCCGAGCCAAATCAGGACCGGACAACCCCTGATCCGCATAAAAGATCTGCCGAAACAACCCTAGTGGTAAAACTGAAAGCTCTCCACCAGCCAGTCACTTTTCAATAAAGACATCCCACGCAGGGAACGCTGAGGCGGTACTCTAATTTATCGAACCCCCGTTTACAAAAACAAAATAGAATACAAACATCGTTATAAATTATCAACAAAACACATACGTATAAAATGCCTACATTGCTAAATACTAATATATTAGGAAGCCCCAGTGACCAGAAAGCGTCCAATATTCCCAAGCTGATCCAACAGACCTCATATACAAATAAGGAGTCTTGTCCAGGAAGAGTTTTCAAGAAAAAAGGTAGGTGACTGGTCTAGCGAAGAAGAAGATAGGATAGCAGATTGATAGAACAGAGCAGGAATGAGAAAGAGCAAATGAGAAAGACAGCGACAGTGGGAATTTAAAGCACTAAATTTCCAGAAAGTGGGGATACTATTTATACTGAAACCCCCGGCACCCCAACGGGGGTATTCATGCACGCAAAAATATTCACTAGATTTCGAATTGGTATGCTACCACTAGGTAATCATTTTCTCCAGTATGAGAGTGTACGTTAGGATCCAAATATTTTTGTCCTTTTTGTGAGGGTGTGCCTGAGAGTGAAATACATTTTTTGCTTGTTTGTCCGAAATACTCGGATCTACGTACGCAGTACATACATAAAAAATACTTTAAACAACCCTGTATGTTTAAAATGTCTTTACTTCTCAACAACACAAGTCGGAAGGTAATCAGTCAATTATGTACTTTTGTATACAACGCATACAATGATAGAGCTGCAGCTCTTGCAAATCTGAGAACAGTGCTTGCAGTGTGTGTGTTTGTGTGGGTGTGTTTGTGTGTGTGTTTGGCTGACTTATGGTTACGACTCTTTTGCCCAGTATTACTTGCGTCAACGTCAGTCTATTCGGTATTTTGTGTTCGTTTTGTGTGCGTGTGTGAGTGTGTGTGTGTGTGTGTTTGTGTGTGGGTTGTGTGTGTTTGTGTGTGCGTGTACGTGCTTAAATAAAATATATATGGGTGGTAGCAGCTGTTGCTTTTGTTGTTGTGATTGTTTTGCTGTAACTTTCCGTTTTCTGGGATTTTTAAAAATGTATGTTTGCCATTGTAGCTGCGGTGGTTGCTGCTATTGCTTTGTAGTTACGTTTGTTTGTGGGTTTTTTTCTGGATTGTAGTTTTCTGCTTTTGGCCGTTTTGAAATATGTTTTCTTTATTAACGTTTGGCACTAAGTCCTGAGTAATATATTCCTTACTTATTGTTGTGAAATTTTGCTATTGCTTTGCTTGGCATAATTATGCTTTGAATGTTTAACGTTTGTGATGTCAGCTTTGTAACTGTGAACTCACTTTGTTGTGGGCCTTGTGGCCTGACAAATATTATTACATTGTCTCAATTGTCTCAACTGTCACACACTGTTTATATCATCAACTAACAGTTCAAATCGAACAATCCAGAAACATCACATTACAACCACACTTCCAAACCGGCCGAACTGATCAAGGTCACTGCAGTCGGAATGAAACTAGAACGGCAGCGAACAGTGCGGCACCACACGTTCGTTGGACTGCGGTTTGGGCATAAGCCATGTGACCGGCTAATTCGTTGGACTGCGGTTTGGGCATAAGCCATGTGACCGTACCGCCTGATGCGGTTTGAGCATACGCCGTGTGACCGGCTGGTTCGTTTCGCCAAATACACGATCTGATCCGATCCTTTTTAAGAAATCTATGTAACAAGTTTCCTGTCTACCGCTGTGCTATCGATGATCCACTTTCAGCGTGTAACGACCCTGGGTTCTGAGCTGTGGCGCAGTGCGACCATCTTATCAGGTATAGGAGGGCGGGGCAACTTGTGCCAGAAAAATGAACTTCTTATCTCATTCACTCAATGTTTTGATTTTTTTTTGTTTAAAAAAATAATCCAAAGAAGCGCCAAAGGAAAGAAAAAATCATCCCGCTACAAATCAAAACAAGCAAACCATCATTACGAGGCACACTCATCTTTCTACTGCAGAAGTAAGAAGGTAGGATAAAAGTGACACAACCTTCCCCAGCCCGGGGTAGCTTGTGTCATCACATGGGGTACCTTGTGCCAATATTCAATGAAGAAGGAAAATTGTGCAGAATATGGCGGTGTTGAAAAAGCAGCTCATTACATGAAAGTGCATTTGTTAAACACATCAATGTCAGCTTAAATGGCTGTGTTTGTACATTCTTGTAACATATTTCGCTATTTGAGGAATGCAGATTGCAAAGGCAGATATTGGGAAACTTAACTTTCCAGTGTCACCAATACCTTAATGTGCAGTATCACTTAGGTGTATGATGAGATTAGATTGGTGGACGTTTTCACATCCTCGGCAGTGCAAAACGTGCTTGCCTTCAACCTAAACCCATCCACACACCTATAGACTGCCCACAATGCAACGAATGAAGAGAACAGGAGAGATGCAAATCAACAAATTTCATAATTTAATCCAATTTCATTGCAATCATGACCATTAAATTTGTTTTAATATATATATAAAAAAATATTAAAGTTCAAAAAGAACTGATAGACTTAGTTCTCAATTTACCAGTACCATAACAAAAAACAAAACATGTCACAGGAAAAATTGTAATAATATATTTGTTTTTGTATTTTTTTACAGAACTAGTAAAATAATGAGATTTAAAGGACCTATTTGCTGTGATTTTCAATTCAGTTCACTTTAAGGAAACGGTCTTAAAAATCAGAATTACATATTTACTGAAGCAAATGAAGGATTTTAATGAATAATTTATAATTCAGAACTAAAGTAAAATTTTCAAAACAATACAGAAAATGCAACAACGTACTTCATGTCGTCTCAAATAATTTAAAATTTAACGACACCTCTGAACAAAAAGTAATATATTTGCAAAACATTTTTTGAATAATTTCATCGGAAATCTTTTAAGTAAATTGGCAAACAAAAAACAAACAAAAGCTTACGAACAAAACTGAACACCAATCCCCAAACGTTAAAGAAAATACTATAAGTAAATCCAGCAGAACATTTCTCGGGATATTTCTAAACAAAAGCAAAAATGAAAATATTTTAAAATTAGTAAGTCTGTGCTTTACTTATTTATAGCCAATTATCAACGTAAGTGATTTAGACACTAAAAATAAGAAAACAAATATATTTATAAATATAAATATCAATGATTTATGCCATTCCCAGACATGCAAAGCAAATTCTTTTGTGTGTTATATTTGAAGCGAATAAAGAATCTTATGTCTTATATCTTATGTCTTTAAAAAACACATTTAAATAACTAACTATAAAAAATAATAAACTTATTAACACTGGAACAAAAGTAAATTAAAATTAAAAACTCTCTCTCTCTCTTCCACTCCCCCACGAACATACAACTATGATTATACCCATGGGCTATTCATGCCACAGTCATTGGAAAAAAAACAATCAACATAAATCTTCTAACAGATGAATAAATCAAAATGTTTGCAAGCCTTTAGCAAACCAAAACAGTTATGTCACTTAGCATATTAATGCTTTTCATTTCCAGTGGCATTAAAAAGTCAAAATCGTTGCATTTAAACATAATATGAACCAATGAAAAAGTAAGCTTACAAGAGCAAAAACTATTTTTACAAAATTAGGTCTGTAATGAATTTAAGAAAATTCTATTTGCTAACGTTACAACAGGTTTTGAAAAACTAACATGTAACGAACATCGGGGTGAATAATTATATTTTCTTTAAAAAGCTGTTTCTATACAGTTTATCGTTTCCTTAGAAGATAAAAATATGTGACCATGTAGCGAATGGATATTTTAGTGTGGATGCCTGTTTATACTATCTGTGTGCGTGCAAAATATATCTGACTTCTATAGCGGAATATGCGTGCGTGCACGTTCTCTGTTTACTGACACACCCACAAACGTACGGACTCTTCCCAACACAGACAAACACCAACACCAGATATCCGTTCCACGTTCTCCAAAATTTATATAAATAATCAACAATTTCATATCACACTCTCACTCCAATTCTTTCATACAGTTAATCTAACACAGTTGGGCTTATCCCAATGTTTCATAGAAACGTGACGTCGACGAGCCTGAACACTCGGGACGGATAATCGAGACCGGCAATTTCTTGTCATGGCCAACACAACAAATATAAACGGTTCACAGTACCTTATTATCTCCGAGGATCACGGTTTCACAATATCTGGCACACGATGCCAGAGATACGTCGACAAGTGACGAATGTCGTCGAGCGATGAATGTCGACGGGAGACGAGTGTCGTCGAGCGATGAATGTCGACGAGCGATGAATGTCGACGAGCGGAAGGACTATCCTCCTGCCCCAGTCCGCTCGGAGAAAACGTTGTCTTGATCAAGTGTGGAAACAGAGTCGATTCCCCTCCGATGCCTTGGAAATCACCTTGTCCTCGCCTCGGACAGGATAGAGCCAATTCTGCTCCCAGTAGGCCAGTAGCCCCAACAGGCTCCTAGTCTCCAGTTGGCCTCTCGGCTCCAAGTAGGCCGCTGTACAATATACATATTCAAACGTCAATTCTCTGACTCGGATAACGTATCTATTCTTCTTTAGTTTCACCCCATCTCACCTCCCTTCGTTCCTCGCTTTGTTCCATTCCGTTTCGTATGCGATCACCACTTTCCTTCCTCCACCACTATCATTCATATCCAGGTAATCACTTCATGAATGAAAATTACTATTAACCAAGCTCACGCATTCCATTCATATTTCATTATCTACTACTCTACAACTATCGCCCCACGTAATTAATAATATTATTACATCAATGAAAATTCAATATTCCATCTCAGTGGACAACAGCTCACTACCTTTCAATACAAAAATATACTTATCCGCCATTTTACAATCATGTAAAACATTATAAATACCTGTAATTTTTACAGCACAAAATAACAATCCACTTCCAGAGAGAAATGACCACAAACCAATACACCGTGATTAGTTTCAATGCTTTCTTCCTCTTTCAGTTAGCTTTCTTTTCTTTTCTTTTCTTTCAACTCTTTTTCTATCCTTGGCCTACACACACACTCGACCTTATAGCTCGACACCAACAATTCGACTGACTAATTTCCCCTCTAATTCAAACTATCTCTTCATTCATTGGCTCAATGCTTTTAGCCAATCAAAAATCATTAATTAATTTTTAATTAAAAAAATACCGGAAAAAACCCGTTCTCTACACTACCCCCCCCCCCCCCTCTACGAAAAAAAGAGACCGACCGAGGTTTCTTTTTTCAAAAAGAGCAGTCTTTTCCAAGGACAGAAGTTCTTCCGCAAAACTTACGGCACAAACTGATCAACAGCAGATCGTGACAGAAGATCAGCAAGAATGTTGCGAGATCCCGGAAGAGGTTCAATATGAAAATTGTACTCTTGCAAAGACAGAGCCCATCGCATGATTCGTGTATTCTTGAACACGTTTCGTACACATTTGTGTAGGAACATGTTATGACGTCACTGTGTTATTTACCATCGAAATGACAATTTAGTGTGAGCTGTTGTTAGCTCAGAGACGACATATCAGCCGTATTGAACGGACGTGTTCGTGGGTGCGCTAACGAAGCCTGATTCTGCTAAGGATTAAGATAGCTGTATCTAAGAATACAGGTATTTATTGTTATTATTATTATTGGTATTTATAATGAGCTGTAAAGCTATCAATCCGAAAAGGGAAAGTGTTGCTTTTATGAATTATTGGTTTAGAGTGCAGAGGAACCCATGTTTGAAAGAAGTACGATAACTCGTGTCAATACTTATTTGATCATGTAAATGTCATGTGTGACTCAGTTTGTAACTATGATGCCATTGTTATATTCATTCATATATGGGGCTGAAATAAGAATATAATTCAGTTGTATAATTTGTATATCTATTGATGAATGAATGGGTATGAATATGTTATAAAATGAAGATGAGCTGTGATTGTAATATTTGGCTCATAATCCATTGTGGTAGGCTACGCAATGTGTGTACAGTGTAAAGTGGCTATAGGTATTGTCACAGGAATGGTGACAATAGTGATTGTAGTGGGGTGGTGGCATATAGAAGACATTCTGCAAAGGAAATGGTCTTCAAGCATTGTGTATTATAAAGATGTGTCAAAGACATACAGACTCAAGTATAAGAGCGGAAATTTACGATTGTGTACATGTTGTATACAGCGGGACCGGTACGGAGCGGAATCTCCCCCTGATGTGCGGCCGATGGAACTGTCCTCGTGACAATGTCTGAAGAGACTGGAAGTGGAACACCATCGAAGCCGGTGCTCTCCTTCGTCAACCATCAATGTTGTAGACGTACATCAACGGTGACGAAGAACTTCTCCAGACCTGGGCCAGGGGACCACCTGCAGGGTTCCCCAGGAGTAGCCTTAGTTTCATAGCTTCGACTGAGAGACCAAGAATCTCCGTTCGTCGTCGTAGGGTCTGTGAGTATTGTTATTAATACTTGACACTCATTACTCAAGTCAAGAACCGTCGACAAGTCGTCGAAGAGATATCATTGACTTTGTCGACACTAATGTGAACAGTAGAGTCGAGTGACGTCTCGAGAAGGAGACAACGACTTCTATAGTATCGATTGACTGTGAAAGCGCCAAATTGATAAACAGCCCATACGGCACTTACTGACTATCTGTGTGGTCCTATTTATATGCTGAACAGATTTGTGTGCTTTCATGTATATGTAATTCTAATATATCTGTGAATGATTTAATGTATATGTAATTGATTTAATGTACCTGTGAATTTATTGTATACGTGGATGATTTAATGTGTATTTTCATGACTGAATGAGAAATAGTATAACAGAAGGGCAAAGAGAAATAACTGTAGACTTTGTCCTTGTCTGTAAGCACGTGTGTGATGAAGGATGAGAAGTTAAAGTAAACAGAGATAGAACACACACCTTTATACTGAGCGCCAGACAGCCACACTCACACACTCATTCATTAGATTAAACGTAGTATATTTAAATAAGATATTTAATTTAATACACAAAAACCATCCGTTACACTAGAGCAAACTTATTTGTTTAAAATTCTCTCTGCGACCCCTCGATTTAGCTATGTACAGCAGTTTTATTTGCTCGCACTCTCAAAAATTAGCGCGCATATCGCTCACTGCAAAAACTTGCACGGCACGTGAAAATACACGCCTGCCCTCATACCCATTTAGCGGCAGTCTTGACCAGTTTAGGGTGACGAAGCAAAAGTAACGAAACAATGCACGAGTTGAAATTACATTATTTGCGAACCTAGCAATAAACTTTAACTTATTGTTCTCTCCCTCATCTTCGACACTCTATAACAGGCTTAGAAACCTTATTATCACAGGTTTAGAAAACTGAGTCGGGACAATTACTATGAAATCAAAATCGTCAACTACCTACATCGAAATACGTGATGAGTTGTTTATCTGTTCCAAATTGAGTACAAAGTTAGATATATATTGGATATCACAAAAATTTCAGTTTTTCCTCTAACACCATAGATTTCACCGTGGGATGTGCAAATTTGATATTGACTATAGTCAAGCTTAAGAAGATGATAATCCTGATTAGTTACTGAGGTAAACATCATTTGAAAGTGATTATTAAAACCATAGGCATTCTTTTACTGATGAGTCAGTAATAGGAAAAGCTGATCCATTATCATAATGGGTCAGCTTTTCCTATTCTTGTAATAAATATAATAATAATAATAATAATAATAATAATAATAATAATAATAATAATAATAATAATAATAATAATAATAATAATGGTATAAATATATATGTTCTTCTTTCTTGGTGGAGGTCTGTATAAACACAGGAATTCCCAGGGGACAGGGTTATGAAAAAAGCTACCAATGGTCGGAGACATTCAGTTCGGACACCTATAATAATAATACTAACAGGCAATTTATACAGCGCTTTCCAAAATCACAAAGCGCTTTACACAAACAAATGTAAACACAACATGCGTACATTGGTCAATAACACGCAACCACATAGGCCTACACATCCCAACACCCAAAATAACTAACAACACTCACTCATGGCGCCTAAGAAAAGGCCTCTCGAAAAAGATGCGTCTTCAAGTTCGTTTTAAAAGACGCTAGTGAAGGACTGTGACGGACGGACCGAGGTAGCGAGTTCCAGGTCTGAACGGAGAAGAAACTGAAAGCTCTACCACCTATGAAGTCAACCGAGCTGTACCGCATGCTGGGTGCGGGGTTATGAGCGTGCGACTTGAAAGTCGCTCAACCTGTTCCATTTTTAGTAAAAGTCGTGTTATCAATCCCAATGATGCCAGAGACTTCCCCTACTTTCCATTTTGATGTTGCTGCATAACATGGGAACGGCCATGTGTGTGTGAATGTGTGATGTTTTTGGTTAGGTTGATTGCTAATTCATTGTCATAGGTTTTTTTCCTTTCTTTAAATACCCGCGGAATTGCTTCAAACAGGAGGAGAAGAGGTGATTGACGCACTCACCATTATCTGTAACAAGAACTGGCAGAGTGGGGAATGGCCTACACCATGGAATCAGTCGCTTGTTATCACTCCTCCCAAAAAGGGTAACCTTCAGGAGTGTGAAAATTACCGCACCATGAGCCTCATCAGCCATCCCAGCAAGGTCCTCCTGAAAATAATACTCAACAGGCTGAAACTAGAAGCTGAACAAATTATAGCTGAAGGACAAGCAGGATTCGGGTCAGGACGAAGTACCACTGAACAGATTTTCAACCTCAGAATACTCTGCGAGAAATATCTACATCACCAACATCTATATCTGTGTTTGTAGACTTCAAGAAAGCGTTTGACCGTGTCTGGCATGCAGCTCTGTGCAGGGATGGATTTAACCGGAAATTACCGGTATTTTACCGGTTTGAGAATAAAAATACCAGTTGAAAAATCAGTAGCCGGTAGAGCCTACCGGTTCTTATTTTGTTTGACTGGTTTCAAAAATAAAGAAAAAGATACAGAAAAACAAGAAAAATGACGAGAGAGAGAGAGAGAGAGAGAGAGAGAGAGAGAGCCAGCTAGCTAGCCAGCCACGCTGATTATGTGTTTAGGGAGTGTAGACGAGAGGCCTGCGAATGCGTTCAGTAGCCTTGCCATAATCTTTAAGGTAATTAATACAGAATGATATAACATTGGCGGGCGCAAGGCTATCGTGAATACGGATAAATTAAACTCGCGCACTTTTTGATTTTTTCTTCCCTCGTGCTCGTCAGTATGTATTGCGACAGTGGCAGATAGGCTAGTAATAATGAAGAAACAAAAATCTATTTTTTCATTTTTTGCTAGGGGGGAGAGGGGCGATAAAAGAAGTTTATGTGAAGACGAAGATGTTTCTAATGAAACAGAAAGTGCTTTGACAGAGTCGCCATCTACTTATATAAAATAGTGACGCATTATTAAGCTTTGCTATGGGTCATACCGGTTTCCGTGACTGGCCTACCGGTTTGCGTTCGAGTGGGTTTGTTTACTGTGACGTCGTACCGGTTTTGCAAATCCCTAGGACGATCACTGTCTGTGGGCAACCATGAGAGTGTACAACATCAGCCCTAAAATTATTGAAGTCATCAAAAGCCTGTATGACAAAGCTACCAGTGCAGTCCTCCATTACAGCGCCATCGGAAACTGTTCAGAACAACAATCGGTGTGCGCCAAGGATGCCTTCTCTCTCCAACACTCTTCAACATCTTCCTAGAGCGCATCATATCAGATGCCCTTGCAGATCACGAAGGCACAGTCAACATAGGGGATAGAACAATCTCCAACGTCAGTTTTGCGGATGACATTGATGGATTGGCTGGAGAGGAACAAGAACTTGAGCAGCTGGTACAGAGGTTTGACACCATCTCCAGAGCCTATGGAATGGAAATAAGTGCAGAGAAGACCAAAATGATGACCAACAACACCAATGGCATCAACACGGACATCAAAGTCCAAGGCCAATCTCTCAACACAATGCATAGCTTCAAATATTTAGGAGCCGTTGTATCAGACAATGGGTCCCGATAGGAAGTCTTCTCCAGGATCGCACAAACCACTGATGTCCTGACAAGGTTGAAGCCCATTTGGAAAGACAAGACCATCATACATTCCAAGGTAATGCTGCTGCGCTCCCTTGTCATCTCCATCTTCCTATGCGCTTGCGAAATATGGACCCTCACAGCAGATCTACAAGTAAGAATACAAAGCAAGGAGATGAGGTGATACAGAAGACTTCTGGGCATTTGCTATACTCAGCACATCACCAATGATGAAGTCCGACAGACCATTACACAAGCCATTGGACAACATAATGACATACAGTGGTGAAGAAACGGAAACTCCGATGGTATGGCCACGTCACAGGAGCATCAGGCCGTGCAAAGACCATCCTGCAAGGCACGGTGCAAGGAGGCAAAAGAAGAGGGAGGCAGAAAAAGAGGTGGCAGGACAACATTCTTGAATGTACTGGCTTGACACGGAGCGAAGCCGTGAGGGTTGCTGAGGACAGAGAAAGATGGAGTATGCTGGTTAAACAATCATCTGTGGTGCCCCAACGACCCTCGAGTTACGGGATAGGATAGGATAGGATTCTTTACATTAAAGTACTATTTTTGGTTTTAATTCTTTACTCACCTATTAATATTACAATGTTTGGTTGTGCCGAAAAAATGAGTCAGCCTTTGGGATTCTAGTTTTGGGAAGTACAAGACATAAATATTGCTAGTGCAAAAGCTCAATTTAAAGCCTATAACTAAACGGATTTGCGTAGAAGAGAGAGAATTTTTTTTTTAAAGTACAGCTTTACAGCGACAACAGATTGATTGATTTTGTTAGTGAAAGGTTAATCAAATATATTTGATATTAGACTTTGAAAAAACAAAAGGACATAAGACGTAACACTTTTACTCGTTTGAAATTATAACAAGAATTTGTCTTGCGCGTCAGTGTGTAATACAACGATACAAACATTAAACATTTCACAAAACATAATACATGGCACAGCTGTGTTTCGTCAGCAAACAAAAGCACACAAATACACACTCGCATACGGAGTTCCCACAAAAGGTAGGCCGAATGCAGCGTTTGTGTGCCTTGATGACCGCTAGTCGAGAGGGATGCCACGACTGTGTTTGAGCAACTATCGGTTTCGGCGACTTCAGTAATCGGGGCCCATAACCCGCGCACCTCGTCGCGAGACTGAAAGTTGCTCGTCGCTGGCCTGAAAGTCGAGCTCATAACCCCGGCCCCTAGTTAGCGCAGGTCAGTTGAGTCTTGCACAGCTCAAACGACTTGAAGTTCTTTTTGCCCTGGGACACTGTGATGCAATCACGCAGGGACTCGCTGTATAAAACGTCCAGGCCACCATCGTGCAGTCTAGGGCAGGAATACAACAGGCAACCAGGCAGGTTAATCTCCTGCATCTTTACTTCATCGCCTGCAAGCTTAAACCAAGTCTCTGTCATAAAAAAACAAGTCGGCGTTACTTTCTTGAATAAAGTCGCATAATGCAACAGTCTTGTTTCTGCACGACCAGGCATTGAAGTACAGGACCTTGAAGTGCCGGGACAGCTCCTGCTCAAAAAGCTGACAATCGACTTGGGCTAGATTAGCCTTATTAACGCCTGCCTGGCGCGGCGGGAGTGGTCGAGTCGTAGAAAGCTGGCACCTCGTCAACCGAGACGGACGATAGAGTTGACAAGCAAGACGCTGCCTGCAAAAACGGTGACGTCGTGCCAGTAGCGCCGCGTAAAATTGGCTCATTTGTGAGTGATAAGGCACTGGGTCACTGGGTCACGAGGACCAAACACGGCGTTACTCTAACCCAGCATTTGACAACGAAACAATGTCAAAAAAAATGCGGTGAGCGATAGTCAATCCCATAACTGAAACGTTCATTGAACTTGAAGATGTGGGATAATAATTGTGAAGAAGGTAAATTCTCAATAAACCAGCTACAAAATACTGACCGTTCCCAAAGGGAAAATAAAAATTACGACACCAGCTGCCGCCAGATCTGGATGCAAACACCACCACCTTCGAGCAGCACAACAGCGCGATCACACGTTACCCAACAGGACGTCAAAAGTTGGACCAACCCATCCCACACGGACACAAACAGTGGGAGCACACAGCACATGCAGCTCAGTGGCACATCGCTCAAACACATGCAGCTCAATGGCACATCACTCAAAAACAGCTTCTATGAATATTGTCTGTATCACAGGCGCTTGTATCTGGACACGCGAGCGCCTATGCCTGTGACGTGTCTCCCTTTGGTTATTTATAATACAAGGTCCCAAACAGAAGCAAGCATAACTTGTCGTCGCAGGTTTAAAATTTATATGAACAAACTCGAAGAGTTCTGCCCAAAGAAGGCAACTCATTCATTTTCAGTAGTGATTCACGCAAACAAACAAAATAAGAACTATGCTCTGTGTCTATTTTCAAACCCGTTCAATTTCGGTAAAATTGTCAAAAAAATCCCGACCTTTTCCACGATCACTTCACGGAAGTTAGATTCTCTTACCGAAACTATAACTTCCGTCGATAGTAACCGGTTTCGGTTTTAGCATGAACTGTTAACTTCTGTTGGTTGTGCGTTCACTTTCGCTTTCGGGATACATGCAAACATTTGTTTTTTCTTTGAAGTGTTTCATAACAAGAGAAAGATTAAAATGCAGCATACGTGCAAACATCACTGATGTTGCTATTTTAGAGCCTGAATAAAAATGACGACGATGAATGAAAAATAGCCCACTGCACTACACAGTAGCAGTTGAAACCAATGTAGGCTGTACGTGTGTGACAAGATCAACCACTAAGCATTCAGCTGTGTTATAAACGAGCAATCAGTTGCTGTTCATTCCATTTGATACTTTTTTGTGTGTTTAATTAATCCCCACCACTTCTAGAACTATTTCCTCTCCGACAGGAGATTGTGGGAAAGTCTGTTTTGTGTGTGTGTTGCTTTATTCAACTATTTACTTATTCATTTGGTATTTTCCCAGCACCTTACATGTTATGTTATTCATCACATTGAATCATTCTTTTTTGTATGAGATATGTGCGCTATATAACTCTATGTATTATTATTAATACATAAGATTATAGAATGATTTTAAAGGTGCGTAAGATATGATGTAAACGATCATATGGTGTTGGTTGTGTGCAGTTTCCAATTAATATGATGAA
Source organism: Oncomelania hupensis (assembly GCA_036898135.1). Lineage (NCBI taxonomy): Eukaryota > Metazoa > Mollusca > Gastropoda > Littorinimorpha > Pomatiopsidae > Oncomelania > Oncomelania hupensis. Next base: position 61,969,079 of record CM072519.1, read on the forward strand.
TGCAAGCTAGGTAATCACAACAGTTAGAGGAAAAGAGAGAGTATTAATAAAAGGGACAACATGGAGAGAGAAGTTGATAGAAGTGTTGGCACAACAAATAATAACAGGATGCAACATCTATTATGCACTTATACGTATATTTATTATATTTACGTACTTTTGCCCGACTTCCGTTATTTAGAGAGAATGAGAAAATACACACATATACATATCTGTACATTGTTTTAGTATTATTTGCTTAAATTTAAAAGAAACTAAAAAGTTTCTAAGAAAATCTGTGTAATCAGTCAGTATTACTATACGGCTCTTCCGGATAATGTGTAATAATAATAATAATAATAATAATAATAATAATAATAATAATAATAATAATAATAAAATTAATAATTTATTAAAACTGACAGTTTGCTCTAAGCTCTCACAAGCATTCACACTCACATGCGTTTTACAAAAAAGGATACATTTTTGAAAGACATTAAATTATAAACAAAGAGATAATGTATAGGCAAAAAAAATTAATCTTGAGATTAGGCAAAAGGTGTGTTTGAATTTTTTAAAAAAGTGAAATTCGGAGCAATGGGCCGAGCAAATGACGGACAACCTTGTTCCTACTGAAGGATGGCCCCTGATAATAATAATAATAATAATAATAATAATAATAATAATAATAATAATAATAATAATAATAATAATAATAATAAATGAGCAAGTTGCCGTCCTAGGGGCTTGAATTAGAACCTCTATCACCCAATGCCGTGAGCAGTTCTTGAGCTCAAAAAGCACTATAAGTTTTAAGAGCAACAAATATACATATATACTAAAAACAAGAACTGTTAAAAAAAATTGAACATTATACTATAATATTTACATGTGCAGTGAAAATTCACATCATGATGCATTGATGGAACTCCAATCTGGAATGTTGTAGAGGTGAAAACATGGGAGCCCTCATCATTATAAAGGCCATTGGTGACTGGAGGCAGCTGTAGAAAATCCACTATGACAATAACCCGCAGACCACCACAACATTGTTTGCTTCCCCTGATACCATGATGGTCCATACCACTGGTTGAACCTGAAAAATAGTAGTTAATAATGGAATTCATATACAGCTCAAGCATGCATGTTTATATATATATATATAATATATATATTAGCATTATTTATTTATTAATTTAACGTAATCACTTTTACACAGAGCTTTTCCAGCTCAACAGCTGCTGAAGGTGTTGGCCGATACAGGATCTAACTCAAGCAACCCTAGGCATCCCAATACAACATGAACAACTTCAGTACTGAAATACAATAACCAAATGTTCCTTCATAATATAAGTGATAGCTTGACCAACCCATACACACCTACCATCTAGAGCATTGCACATCTTAGTACAACATTGCACGTCTCATTACAAACCTTCACAAAAGTTTCAATTCAACTTTCTACATTTAAATACAAATTCATATATTCTGCAATAGTAGTAGTACACACACACTCACCTGCATAATGATAAACCCACAGAAAGTGTCACCCACTGAACTCGATGAATATTGATGAAAAGTGTTTTATTTTCCACTCAACCATCCCATTTCCCTCTCTTTACCCCACTGCCTGTCCCCAAAAGAAAAAAAAGTAATACATAATTTCCTAAATTAGGAAAGTAAAACTTCATCCATTCTCTTGTTTAATTTTATTCTTCTTCAGTATAAATAATGCATAAAATCCCTAAATAATTAATAAATTTATGTTTTACTGGTTACTGTTGTGATTTTACACTAGTGAAAAAATGTGAATATTGATTAGCACAATCAATGATTAAGGAGTGAATGACAATCATAACATTTGGAGAAAAAAAACACTACCTGATAAAATATTTTTGCGCTGATCATGCTGATTTCCTTAACAATCAGTACGTTGGTTGTTAATAATTAGTTGCACAATTCGCATTTTGAACGTACATCCGAGACAGCCTCTTCTTTAGTGTATCTCCCATCCATGATGCCTGGCCCAGCGATGCAACGTTTCGCCATTGTGAAACTACGTTGCTACAATCCCCGTTGAAGCTGTAACAACAACTTTCTTTCCCATTTCACTAAGTCTAACTGCACTTTCTCGCACAAGAAATGATTTGCCAGAGCGGCTTGACCTAAAACTGTAACGTTGTGGCCAGAAAATATCAGATTGAAGGCATTTTTCTGACACGTTGTAAAATCATCCATGGTTGTTCCTCCCGGTTGAAAACGGAAGTAGTAATTTCCCTTTGTGAATCCCGACAATCCTGCCATTTACTCGTATATATTCTACTTCCGTGAAGCGATTATGAAAAAAGTCTTTTTTTTTGGACAAATTTATCGAAATGTAACGGGTTTGAAAATAGACAGAGCATATTTATTATTTTTTTTTGTTTGCGTGAATCACTGCTGAAATGAACGAGTTGCCTTTTTTGGGGAGAACTCTTCGAGTTTGTTCATATAGATTTGAAAACTGGGATGACCCGCAAGCTTGGCTTGCTTCTGTTTGGGACCTTGTATTATAGATAACCAAAGGGAAACGCGTCACAGGCATAGGCGCTCGCGTGTTCAGATACAAGCGCCTGTGGTCATTACATTACATGATTATTGCTTTAGGTCCAGCGGTATCTTCAGAGCCAAATCAGGACCAACGCCTGTGGTCTGTATAGTCCATTGTTCGTAGTTATTTAGTATACCTACTAAACTCTCCTTATCTGTGGTCCTGATTCGGCTCTTTGCAGTCCGCTGGACCCTGTAAGCAATGAATAACTAACTAGCTAACTCTCCTTATGCATATATCTATCCGCTCACGCGTGCTTGTGTGTATGATACATAAGTAAATACGGACGTCATTCGGTATCATCCAAATGTTACAAGAGTTGTAAAAATATTGCTAGATCTCCTTTTATAATATAATTGCAGTTTTTCCTTCTGCAGATTCTCACAGCAAAGGCGGCAAGCAACTTGGACTCATAGGTAAATGTCGGTGTATATAAACCAAAAGTAATGCAAGAACAGAAGAAAAAAACTATTAAAAAAAAACAACAACAACAAATAAACACTGTGGTGATTTTTTAGGGGGGGGGGGAGTGGAGGGTAGGGGTTGGAGACGTAACCTACCCAAGGGCACAAGAAGCCCCGACCTTTCCTAATGTGATTGCGAGTACAACGTCAATCATGGCTGTATTAGGTGTGTAGGAAGATTGGGCTACAACCACTTTTCTCTCAGCACACCTTTACCGAGAAAGTTTATAATTTACCTTGTCATTATATCACGACACACTCGTATAATTAGTTTGTAACGTCGTCTCGGCCATGATATCTGGTCCCGTAACTCGAAGGTCGTTGGGGAACCACAGATGATCGTTTAACCAGCGTACTCCATCTTTCCCTGTCCTCAGCAACCCTCATGGCTTCGCTCAGTGTCCAGACAGTCCATTCTCGAATGCTGTCCTCCCACCTCTTTTTCATCCTCTTCTTCTGCCTTCTTGCACCGTGCCTTTCAGGATGGGCTTTGCGAGGCCTAATGCTCTGGTAAAGTGGCCATACCTTCGGACTTTCCGTTTCTTCACCACTGAGGTATAATGTCACAGTCAAACAATAATGTCCTTCTCATCTCTCTCTCTCTCTCTCTCTCTCTCGGCCTTCCCTGTTGACAACCATAGCAAAGCAACGCGGGTAACATTGTCTGCTGGGGTGCTGTTATCATTGGCCATCGCTGGCCGCGCTTAGAGTATCAGTGAACTGTGGTAGTTTCATGTGTTGTGTGCCAGCGGACTGCTGGACAAACCGCTATAGTAGCGTTTCCGTTTGATTTGTCACGTGAGTTTTCACTCAGCTGCAGTGTTCGGTGCTCTTTCTGTTTTCGGTCATCTGCTGTGTTTTGTCATTTGCCGTGTTCAGTCATCTGCCGTGTTCAATCATCTGCAGTGTTCAGTATTCTTTCTGTCCACCGTAGTGTTTAGTATTTTCTGTGTTATAATTTTCTCTATGCTGCAGTAATCAGCGTGATAAGGATATTTGAGTGATTTTAAAACAACATACAGGTAGGTATTACGGATGTTAGGGCAGGTAACTCTTCCGAGCGGATCGCGATGTTCGGGAAGCCAGACTGTAATTTTATCGCTGATACCAGCGTCAGATTACGGTCTCAAACGGCTAAGTACAGTGGTTGTTTCTAAAACAAATGTCCAACAACGTAAGAGGAGACACTGGCGCAGCCCAACAACTACTTTTCCTATAAACACTGAATATCTATCTAACAACTACTTTTTGTAAAGGAGCATTAATTTTCAACTTCGATTACCCAAAAACATTTTTGTTTTTTGCTTTATAAAAATTGTTTGGCTCTACTTTTTATCTTATTAGGTAACCTGATGTGTCTCTTAAATAATAATTTTTAAAAATCAACACATTTTGAGCATGCGCCTTACAAATAATAAAAACTTCAAGGCCATACGACGAATGGTTACGCCACTTACGAGTCGTCGCCATTTTGATTTCATTCGTTGTATATAAATGCATCCTTATTTTCGTATATTCTGCTGAAACTGGAAAATCTTTTTTTTTTCTTTTTTTAAAATCCCACTAGAGGCTACTGTAATTTGTTGTGTAAATACAGTGCCTTTTTATGCACTTTTGTGTTAATTTTAGACACCCGAGCAACTTTTTGTGAAAAACGCGTTTTATTTTTGTGTGAGGATTACAAACTTTGAATAGTTAAATGAATGTATTACTATTGACCGATTTTAACAAATTAAATTTTGTTAATCTTCTAAAGGTCTGTTCTATATAATAAAAACAAAATAAAAAATTTTAAACCAAAATACAATTTTTGTCCGTAACACCAAACTTAGGGGTAGATAAATGCTACGTATGCTACATGTGGCTATTTCGTTGGTTGGAGTACTTGCCTAAAACAACTGGGAAGAGGACCGTGTTGGATTTCGTTCATTCTGGTGAGCTCTAAATTGAAATTTTGGAATTAAGCTTAAATGCTTTTTTGTCTGGTGTCACTCCCCATCTCTCTCTTTCCCTCTCTCTCCCCACCTCTCTTTCTCTTCTCTCTTCGTCTCTCTCTCTCTCTCTTTCTCTCTCTTCGTCTCTCTCTCTCTCTCTCTCTCTCTCTCTCTTTCTCTCTCTTCGTCTCTCTCTCTCTCTCTCTCTCTCTCTCTCTCTCTCTCTCTCTCTCTCTCTCTCTCTCTTCTCCATATTTCTCCCTCTACTGCAAGATGATGATGAAGTTTAACATACGGCAGACAGAAGCTTAAATATCTGTCAGAGAACACTCAAAAGCGTAGACTGTTTCCAAATAAACCAATTGTTATTGTTCAGGGAATTCTGGACGCCACACGTACCAAGTTAATACGTTTATAGATGGCTCTAGCTCTGTGCTTGGCCCTGTCCTGTTCATAGCATAGCGTTTAGAACACAAGGCCGCGGGCCAAGGTCAAGCCCCATGTTAAAAATAGATTCATTCCCACAATCCTTTGCGTCATCGACACAAACATGCCGGTATCCATGGTACTTGCAATAGCGATGAACGCTATTCATTCAAAGATTACATGAAAGAAGTAGTATTTTTCCGATTTCCTGACTCCTAAAAGAAAAGAACAGAGTTTGAAAGATGGGTACATGCCTGCGGATGTAACGGTTTTACTCCTCAACCGGCTAAATTAACACCAAAGAATCCGAAGTTTTTGCGTATCAAACACTTCGTATTTGACCGACCGACTGCAAGAAATCCCGATCCTTTCAATTCAATTCAATACAACTTTATTTATCCACATAAGGCAATTACAAGATTTAGAAGCAGCTCATTTTTTGTAAAAAAAAGTTTAAATACAGTGAAATGTAAAACAAGGTATCACAACATTGTCACACGATCTTATAAGCACATGTCCTACCATACAAGCATACCATACACACACACACACATCACGAACACTCACCGCCGACAGTTAAATAAAAACATGAAGGTAATATAATAGGGTAATTAGGAATATCAATTAATCATCAAATCAATCAGTCGATAAACAATCAATCAATCCCTGAATCGAGCCATATCGTATTTCCCATCCCACTACACTCCAGATCAGGTAAGAAACGAACAAGGTTATTACATTGTTCGATACTTTTGTTTCTCATGTGATAAACTAAGTTGCATCTCGCAAAGTTTGCAGTCCTCACGCTCGTAAATTATGAAAGCAACATAACTCCATAAGCCTACTGTCTGCACAATATAGGCCTAGCTGTATGATGATATTCTAAAATTCTTGCAACTGCAGCGTTCTTGTTAGGTGCTTTTTGGGTTTAGATTCTCTCTCTCTCTCTCTCTCTCTCTCTCTCTCTCTCTCTCTCTCTCTCTCTCTCTCTCTCTCTCTCTCTCTCTCTCTCTCTCTCTCTCTCTCTAGTATATAGCATTTACTGGTTACGGCCTGTATTTGTATGTATACCATGGGATTTTTTAAATTTGATTTGGGATTTCTACTTCCAGATTTCACTTTCTGTCATAATAGGCCAACTTGGGCAAATGTTCAGTATTGCCTTAACACTTGTGAATAAATACTTGTGTTTTCATGTAGCCTGATGACAGTGATGTGTTAAAAACGTAATGCCACGCTCAAGACAACCACAGGAAATCTTTCAAACGTCGCCATTATTCCGCGTGTTTGTGTCTATGTGGCCACGTGGCTAATTTTCGTGACGTAGCAAGTCTTGACCTTGGCCCGCGGCCTTGAGTTCTAAACGCTACGCTATTCTGTAAACCTCTCCTCTCTCACGTCTCTTTAATTCACACTCTGTCCGCCACGTAATGTATGCTGATGAAACCCAACTTAATCACTCTGACTCTCCTTCTAACTACAATCATTTAGTTCGGACCCTTCAAGATTGTGTTACAGAGGTAAAATCGTGGATGTTAAACAACCGTCTCAAGCTAAATGATAACAAAACTGAGGCTCTCCGTGTTTCTCCGTCATCTGCAGACCGTTCTTCTCTTCCCTCAACTATCACTGTTGGAACTACTTCTATTTCTTTTTCTGACAATGTTCGCGACCTTGGGTTTTTTCTCGATCAGGATCTCTCCGTGCAGCAACACATTGCAAATACTTGTCAGATTGCATACATTGAACTTAGACGCATAAGCTCAATTCCACAGTATCTCACACAAGAAGCAACAAAAACACCAGTTAGCGCATGCATTCTGTCTAGATTGGATTATTGTAATTCAGTCCTTGTGGGTTGCGCACAGAAAGTCCTTAGACCTCTTCAGCAAGTCCAAAACTCTGCAGCTAAACTCATCTTCAAAGCACGGAAATCACAGCATTTTACGCCTCTCTTTCAAGAACTACACTGGCTCCCAGTTGAACAACGAATTAAATATAAAACCTCGTCTTTGCTACCACATCATCTCTGGAACTGCTCCTAGCTATCTTTCTGAACTTTTGACTGTCTATGTTCCTTCTCGGTCTCTCCGCTCGTCTGCAGATGAAAGGATGTTCCGTGTACCAGAATACCACAGAGTGCGACACGGTGGTAGAGCTTTCAGTTTCTTCTCCATTCAGACCTGGAAATCGCTACCTCGGTGCGTCCGTCACAGTCCTTCACTAGCGTCTTTTAAAATGAACTTGAAGACGCATCTTTTTAGAGAGGCTTTTCCTAGGCGCCATGAGTGAGTGTTGTTTGTTATTTTTGGTGTTGGGATGTGTATGTGGTTGCGTGTTATTGACCAATGTACGCATGTTGTGTTTACATTTGTTTGTGTAAAGCGCTTTGTGAATTTGAAAAGCGCTGTATACATTATCTGTTATTATTATTATTAGCCTTCTGAGGGGCTGTCAGCCTAGTCGAATAAAGGTAACGTAATAGACATCCATGGTCAAAAAGTTGTGTTCACATTATTCCATGCATTCCAAACAATATGTACACAATACGAACAATACAGCAGATCTGGCAGGCACAAACACACACCTCATATTGATAAAAGTGAGATAATAATATAAATATACAAAAAGAAGGTGGTCCTGATTCGGCTCTTTGCAGTCCCCTAGACACTGTAAGCAATGAATAACTAACTAACTAACGAACTAAAAGAAGTTGTTCAATCTAATGACTGTGAGACAAATCCAAATAAATTTTGGAAGTTTGTGCAGGAACAAACTAAAAGCAACCCAGGTATTAGTGTATTAAACAAAACAAAAAAAAGAGGACGGCAGGTTTGCCGTATCAGACGAGGACAAGGCTAAGACATTGAATAAATTTTTACGAGATGTTTTTACTGCGGAAAACGTTAGTGATATCATGACTTAGACGAGTGTCTTAATAGTATTTCACCGTAGCCTTGTGACCTTTGACCCTATTTCTGAATGAACCCTACGGCTTGAAGAGTGGGTCTATGGTGTTTGGTGTAGGATAGGGCCTATTTTATCAACATCAAACGAAAAATCTTACCAGCAGTTTGGAGGGGAGAGGGAGGTGGAGGAAATGGGGGGTGGTGGATGCTGGTTCTGTTTTTTACCGGGTTTAGTAACTGCTATTTACAGCTCCAGAATGTTGGCTCTCCGTTGCCATTAATAGGGCAAAAAAACACTTTAAGAATTTATTCATTTAATTAACAACTATATTTTTGAAAGTTTTTTGTTGTTGTTGTTTAGCTTGCTTTTTTGTGTGTGGGGCAACTTTCGCTATGAATATTAAAAGGATCTTTTGAGGGATTGTGATCAATGTGGGCCCCTCTAAACTTCGCTAAACATCGCAAAAATTCGCTAAACATCGCTATTCTGCATTTTATTTACCCGTCGTGTGAAGTAAAAACTAACCATATCACACAAACACGAGGACGTTTAGGATGAAAGCTAACGACCAATGGTGAAAACGTAAAGGAGTCTGAAAACTGTGCAGCAGTCTCTCTCTGTTATCTCTATGTTTGTGTGTGGGTGTGTGTGTGTGTGTGAAAGAGAGGGTATGAGAGAGAGAGAGAGAGAGAGAGAGAGAGAGAGAGAGAGAGAGAGAGAGAGAGAGAGAGAGATTGCCTGGTAGACTACACACATGTAGGCTTTATAGGATTTCAAGAACATCTTTTGCAGGACTTCTAGAGGTTCTCGTTATCACTCTATGCTGCTAACGCTGAAAAATATAAATGAAAGAAAATATCAATAAAACTTTACATGCATTGTTAAAAAACAAATGAACAGCACATTACAGTCACACACATACACCTCGCAAAGCTCATCAGAAATGCACGATTAAAATGCAACAGTACGTATTCCGCGGGAGGATAGAGAAGGGAGTGGGGAGCGGTGGGAGTTGGAAGAGGGGAAGGGGGGGGGAGAGAGACGTAATTTCCCTTGCACCCTCTAGCAACCGGCAAATTTCCTCTTTTTTACCTCTTGCCATTACAAGCCCTGAGAGAGTGAATACCGATATACCAATCCTTACTCCCCCCCACCCACCCACCCCCACTCCACCCCCTACCTACATTCGGTACACACGACTATGAACAGGGCCTGACAAGCCCATTACCAGAACCGCAACTTGTGTTGTAAAGCCAGCGTCGCTTAGGACGAGACAGGAGACAGCAGTGGCATGGATGTACTTGTTAACCTTATTCTGGTAGCACTGCTCTATCAAAGGGTTACAGACACACACACACACACACACACACACACACACACACGCGCGCGCACGCACGTACGCACGCACGCACACACCGTATGAACACCAAAGCACACTAAATGAACTTCCATTAAACAACCCCAAGATTAAAACCATCAGCGTCTGTCAAAGCGCATGGTTAGGGGAAAGGGGGAGGGGGAAGAGGGAAGGTGGCACTGAACAGTACTTACTGCAGTGAGGGGTGGGGGTGGGGGGATGGACTTCTTAGTGGAGTGTACGAGATATAATGCCTATCAAACGCCAACTGACTTCGGACGTACTGCACGATGCTTACTACAACTCTCGGAGGCATACCTGAAGGCGGAGGTTCAAATGTATGCGCGCAGAGGATTGGAAAGGTCGTCCTTGATGCTGATGGCCCTTCTGAAACAACTCGAAAAGGCTATGCCTAAGTAGAAAGTTTTGGCGTTGTTGTTGTTGTTTTTTTCATTTCATTGAGGTATGCATTATAATTATTTGAAGCCAAATGGTTCTTGGAAGCAAGGGTTTCCTTTGTGGCTTTTTTTTTTTTACGTTTGGTGGGCCGTTTTGAAAGAAAATATTTCTTCTGTTTTGAAATAATAATAATAATAATAATAATAATAATAATAATAATAATAATAATAATAATAATAATAATAATAATAATGTTTGGAAAGCCATAATAATAATAATGTTTGGAAAGCCATTTAAAGTCCTATACTTTCTGAGTGCGTGTATACGGATGGGACAGATATTTAGCCTGAGCGGCAAATTGTTGAGTTGGTGGCTGGGAAATACCTATAATTATAGGAACAGAGCGTGTGTGTGTGGGGGGGGGGGGTGTGTGTGTATGAGCGGGTGTGTGGCGATGTTATTGTTACACCTTCTTTGTACTCTACCTACGTTCTTTTGACGGCCCCGTTATCTTGACGTCAAAACAGTGTTCTACTTCAAACTACCCAAACACGATCGTAAATTAATAGCCTTGAAATTTACTATTGCAGAAAAGGCATTTCAATATAAATGTTGGTCAAATTTGCGTCGCCTGTGTGTCTCATTGACTATTTCGACGTCATTGTAGATTGAGTCATTGTTTGTCAACACGCCTGTAGATAAAATGACGACGGGGCAAGAAAAAAAATTTTCCCCGGCCGGCTGTGTTTCTGTTTAACCACGCTACTGTTTTCACCAACCTTAACCCGTTCGTCAGATAAGAGTCAAACGCCTCGACGCCTCTGTTTCTAGTAAAATGTTTTAGGACTTTACGATTTCATCGAGTTCACCTGGTAGCTCACATCAAAAGAAACAAACCAAAAATCACAACAACAACAAAAAAGAATAAGACATATCATGATACACTGAGCCCCTACTCTTTCGGATGAGAGTATAAACCGAGGTCCAGTCCGTGCACGCAAGCATTCCATTGCATGGACTTTATAGATCATGTCGCTCCTGTCCTAAACGTGTGAGTGAGTACCGGCTACACAAATACACCCGGTAAGCACTACAGGGTCCTGCTCCTGATTGTTCTCAGTTGTATTGAAGTCAGACTTTGCGCTCGCAGGTTGCAGGTGGGCGTCTGTGGCGTTTGAGTTAGATCCTGTGTCGGCCTGTGTCTAGAGCAGCTCTTGAGCTGGAAAAGCGCTGTAGAACGAATACATAAATGAATAAATAAATAAGTAAATAAATAAATAAATAAATAAATAAATAAATAAATAAATAAATAATTGCACTTCTCTGCGTCATTTTTGCCATCCGAACATCTGTATCACAGTACTTGTGGAAAAAAGTAAACAGTCGTGGGCACCCCTAACTCTTTGATAACTGATTGATTGATTGGCTGACAAAAGGGTCCATGCAATAATAATATATTTTCAGTCATTTAAAAACATTGATTTAAAACAGTTGGATTAACATCTTACTTCCAGCAACCTTTTGCTTATTTCCGTTTGATAATTCCACTGACTCTTGTCCATAATTATTATCAATGCCATCTTCCTGCCAACAAACCTGTGAAACTTCTTCAGACTTTTCTCGATCTCAAAGCTACCTTTGATACAATCGATCATTTCATCAGTGTGTGTGTGTGTGTGTGGGGTGTGTGTGTGTGTGTGTGGGTGGGTGTGTGTGTATAATATAGCTGCCTGGTTTTCACCTTCTTCTTTGATATGTTTCGTGGACTCATGGGTTTGCAATCATTTTGTTGTTGTTGTTGTTGTTGTTGTTGTTGTTGATTTAATAGTTCATTGTTTTATTTCGAGACTGAAATGTATTAAAACACTATTGGTTCATTCATTTGAGGCAGGGTTCGCTGACCTGATGGCCTATTCACTCAACTGATAATGTGACAGTGAACTGCTTTCCTATGCCGAGGTTTGAGTGGGCTGAACTTAGGTGACCTAAGTCCGAGACTTTTCAGGACACCGAGGGTTTTCTCCGGGTACTTTGGTTTCCTTCCTCTCTTCAATAATGACATATAATGCAGTCAATCTAAAATTTCATGAATGAATGATGTCGCCTTTCCCACTGTCGCAATAATATCACCGACGCAGCATTTCAGTTTCAGGGGTCTGCAAGATAAAAGTTGCCCATTTCTCCCATTTCTCCAACCTGACTTAGCAATAACTTGCACTTGGTCTCCTCTAGACGATTGTCTAGGAAGTGATCATACACCAGTTATTATTAAGCTCAAGGATGTTGATTATGATAAAGATGATAAAACAGAAGACATCATTCCTAAATTTAAATATAATATATTATATTTTATAATTATTGTTAGTTTGAGTGACATGTAATGCATATGTGTGTATATATATGTATATTTAAGTGTAAGGGTGTATATATGTGTATGTATATGTATGTATATATGTGTATATGTATGTATAGATATCTATAAATATGTGAAAGTGTGTCTGTGTGATAGTGCGCGTGTGTGTGCGTGTTGGTGTGTGGGTGTGTGATAACGTTATGATCTTAATCACTGTAGATATCATCATCATCATAATTATTTATTTTCAGTTTAGTGTGTGGTTTTTATTGTTTGAGATTTTATATGCAGATGGACACTGCAATAAGAATTTCCTTGCAGGTATTTGTGGGGACAATAAAGAGTCTGCATTCTGTATTCTGTATAAATTTGCAATGTGGGATGATTTTCAAGCACATCTCAATGCCATCGATACTGACAATATTATTCATGATGATATAGATGTGTTGTATTCAAATTTTAGAAATAATATAATAACAGCAGCAGAAAAATATATTCCAACATGTAAATCTAAGAAACTAAATAACCAATCTGGAAATTCTTGGTGGAATAGTGAATGTGAAACAGATGTACATTTAAAAAATAGACTTATATAAGCATTGGATTAAAAATAAAACTGAAGAAAATTTCACAAAGATGAAATATGCTAAGATACAATGTAATAGGGTTTATAGCTCGGGAAAAAAACCCACCAGTATTGGTCTGAATTTTGTGTTAAAGAGGTTTCAGAAGCAAAGAATATGCAAAAGGTATGGAAAAAAAATGGATTAAAACTTCAGTCGTATCCAATTAAATTAAGCAATAATAATTTTCCAAGTGCTAAAGAGAAGGCTGATGCTTTTGTAAAGATTTTTGCAGAATATTCTTTATCACCTAGTCTTGATCCATTAGTACAACAATTAAGAAAAGAAAAAGAAAATGACAAAGACTATGAAAGAAGAAATTTTTATAGATGCGGAAGACTATCCCAAAAGAACTAAACATATTAATTGTTTGCAGCCAATTAAGAACTATATAAAAGATCTTTTTGAAAAGTGTAACATTGATATCACAGCAATTCCCGTTATGCCATTAATATCACCTATTCCACCATGGGAGCACAGAAATGCAAATTTTAACATTGATTATAGTGTAATTAAAAAAGATGATAACACTAATCTCTTAGTTACTGAGGTAAAAGAGCATATTGAAAATAATTATTTATAAGATTTTTACAGATGGTTCGGTATTAGATTCTTTAGATAGTGGATCGGCCTTTATCATTCCTGCATTAAATGTAAGACGCTCATATTATCTAGGAAAGGGGTTTTCTATATTTACAAGTGATGTAATGGCTCTCAACTACATTATGACTTTACCCTTAGAGCTCTTGGGTTTACTGATTTGTGTCGATTCAAAAGCGGTTTTGTATGCTTTAAAACAGAATAATTCCAAAGTAAGAAATGAATTCATATATGAAATTAAACATATGATCCATTGTATATTCTCTAGAGGTATAATTGTTGATTTCTGTTGGGTTCCAGCACATTGTGGAATTCATTGGAATGAAGTGTGTGACAAGTTAGCCAAAGAGGAAGCACTAAGATCATTAAATTCCATTTCTGTCAACAATTTGAGTATGTGTTGTCCTGAAATGTATTCCTTAATAGAAAAAGTAGTATGTCAATATACTAGCATTAAAAAGGTTACTATACCGAACTGTTCACGACAGTTGTCAAAATTAATATACAAGTTAAGAATGAACTCATGGAATACTAAATATTCAGCAGATATTCAGCGTATATGTGGCAAAAATATATCAGTTTACCATATTTTATTTGAATGTCCAGTTTTAAATGCAATGTATGAAAACCAAGGACATCATTTGACTGAATATGGACATTCTTTAGATGATGTATTACATCATTCACAGATAACAGCAGTTGCGAAAATTATTGCAATGACTCCTATTGGTAGACTTTTATAGTTTGGTGTTAAATCCCTCTTCCCCTTTCATTTTATTTTGTTATAAGGTTTCCTAATTGCGATTTGATTTATATTGTTGTTATTTAATTAATGACTAATATCACCTGAATGTGTGAATAGACAATAAATGAAATATTGATTGATTGATCGCTTATCAGTATGATTGCTCTGGTGGATCAGTGTTGATTTAAGTCCTTTATTCCCCTTTTCTGTTCCTTGGAATGGTTACCCCCCCCCCTTCTCCTTCCCTCATCCTCACCCACCTTTGTTTCGGATCGCCAATGGCGGGTGTCGACGTTTCGTGTCCCTTAACTTAATTCTCCTTATGCGCAACGAGCATGCTACGGGATGGATAACTTACCTGCGCTCTACAAGCGGACATCATCATCATCATCATCATCATCATCATCATCATCATCATCATCATCATCATCATCATCATCATCATCATCACCATCATCATCATCATCATCATCCTCATCATAAAATAAACCATACATGCCAAATCGGCATTTGATTGTTGCTGTTAGACGACGGAGTAAAACGCCTCCCAGGTTCAGTTTAACTGTAGGCATAGTCAGCCTCGCGCACTGTCGTTACTATCAGTTGACCCCTTTATAGGGTACAACACCAATCAGTCCATGGGACCAAAGGCCCAGTAGTCGTCGTTATCAGCGTTATCAGTTGAACACGAGAACCTACTACTCTTGTAACCTGTCCACTATAAGGTTCAATCTACCGGAGGCCGAGACCCATAAACCTATTTTAGTGTTTTAGTATCGGTGTAACTAACACAGCAGGTATAAACACGTCTTTTTTGGCGGCGGAAAATTCGGCCGATTCTTTTTGTCAATTCTTCGGTTTGTTTGTGTGGTTTTTTTTTTGAAAATTACGCCCAAAAATTACAATAAAAAAAAAAAATTAAAACAAAAAATCTCTATTTATTTATCTATTTCTCTCTCTCTCTCTCTCTCTCTCTCTCTCTCTCTCTCTCTCTCTCTCTCTCTCTCTCTCTCTCTCTCTCTCTCTCTGACTTTTGACTTTTGACACTGTTTTTATTAGGCCTCCATACAGTTTGGGGAGGAGGTTTACAATGGGAAGAAATACACATAAATCAACACACACACAAACAAAAGCATACACATTTAATATCAATTCAATTGCAGAATAAGTAAAATTCATAAGGACTTTCTCAATTTACGTTTACTTAATTTCCATCTTTTTCTTATCTTTTCTTTCCATAACTTTTCTTTACACTTTATATGTAACTTTTATAAATATTTTGTAATTTCTTGCCTCTTGTTTCTTTTTTCCCCCTTTTTTCCCTTTTATATACTTTCTTTCCATTTCATTTCTTCTTATTTTCCCCACCATTTTTCTTTTGTTCTCATCTTTAGCATTTCCCTTCTTTCACTTTTTAGCTCTTATTTCTTTTATAACATATATTTATGAACACACATACGAATGCTAGAGGCATATTTAGCAATCATAAAACGTCTTATTCCTTTGGTAGCACTCAAAGATAGCACAAACACACCCACATTTAAATATAATTTAAAATTTTTAAAAAGCCCTTTACGTCAGTGAAGATGAGAGAGAGAGAGAGAGAGAGAGAGAGAGAGAGAGAGAGACAGACAGAGAGAGAGACAGACAGACAGACAGACAGACAGACAGACAGACAGACGAGGACATAGAGAGAGCAAACAGCTGAATGAACAACAACAACAACAACAATAATAATAATAATAATAATAATAATAATAATAATAATAATAATAATAATAACAATAACAATAACAATAACAATAACAAGAATAATAATAATAATAATAATAATAATAATAATAATAATAATAATAATAATAATAATAATAATAATAATAACAAGAATAATAATAATAATAATAATAATAATAATAATAATAATAATAATAATAATAATAATAATAATAATAATATACGCGCTTTTCTCCTAATCACCAATCAAGCTCAAAGTGCGACGATCTGTTCCAACATACACGTTCACATGTTTTACCCACTTTTTCTCACACCCAACCAAACCACATCTATAACTCAAACATGTGGTGTAAAGGCAGGGAGATCGCTATTACAAGACGGAAAGGAAACCAAAAGTTTATATTTTTTTTAAGTTTTCATAGTGACTGCTTCCAATACCATTATTGAATGGTCAGTCTTATGTAGTTTTTGTTTGAGTTGAAGTGCGTTATTTCCCCCCTCTCCTTGTCGTTGGTGTTGGTGTTTGTTAGTGACTGTTGAAGACAGGATCCAATCAAACTGACTGTGTAAATTCGAGATAAAAACAGTGGTTCGATCTGTTTCGTGGCTTATGGGTTTTGCAGTCATTTTGTTGCTGTTGTGTTGATGTTTTTATCGGTGAGTGTGTGATTTTTGCTTGTTTGTTTTTTTACGTTTCCTGCGTGTGTTGCACGCGACGGGTTTCCGAGACACATTTCTATCTCTTCATGGTGCTTTTCCATTTCCAAGCAGGATATAGGATAAGGAAATAAGCAGGATGCAGGCAGCAAGCAGTATGTAGGAAATACGGGCTTGTATCTCTTTCAGCTCAACTACTACAAATAAAATGATAATCGACATTGATCATTCGGTTGGTTTTCACCATTTGATTTCTTCTTTATTATCTGTCCTAAGTTTGGATTGCTCATTTATTGGTTTCCGTTTTATTTCATTTGGGCTACAGATTAGTCTGACTGATCATAGCCTTTGAAACAGCCGATACAATCATAAGCCGATACAAGTGTTGTTGTTGTTTTCTTCAGTACAAATAAATGGTGGTATTTATTTTTTTGTAGCCACAGTACAATTGAACATGGTCGCGTGCAGGGCCGGACCCAAAGGGTGGGGGGAGTGGGGTACCTAGGTTCCGGAACCCCCTCTCCAAACTATTTAAAAAAATGAAATTTTTGGTATGCAAAGAGTTTCAATTTTTTTAATTGTTTTTAAAACATTGCAGTTTTTAGTCACTTTTGGTCCAAGGTACAAAGAGTTATTTATAGACAATTCAACGAAAATCTATTTCAAGGGATCCGTTGAAACGTCCAAAGCGTTTTCCCGTTGAAACGACCAAGTAATCCAACCCCTAACCCTAAATTAGTAAATGCAGCCATATTTTCTTGTTCTGGCCGCAAGCCTCTTCCAGCACCTTCACCTTGATACTGCCCTAATCCCCCAAAAACGATTTTTTATAAATATTAATTAAGATGCTAAGTTGATAATTATGAACTGTTCGTTGCCTGGTTTGGTGAAGTCAGCAAAATGGCAAATGCTTTCACAACTGATGTTATTGTTCCTCGTCAAGCATCCCGACAGACTCTCCGTGACAACCAACCTGCGGCCACTCTAGAAGAATATTTCTAGATTAGCATTGCCATTCCTTTCTTGGAACACCTGTCAGCCGAATTGGACTCGAGGTTCAAAAATGCTGACCTAGCAGTTGATGGTCTCTGTCTGGTGCCAAGCACTTTAATAGACAACCAGGATGGTTTCATGCAGGTTCCATAAGGGGTGAAGACACTGGCAATGTTGTGGGAGTCTGACCTACCAGACAACGCTACCCTTGATGCAGAATACCAACGGTGGGTTTGCAAATGGCGAAGTGCTGCTGAGAATGCGACAGCTATCATCCCATCCACGGCATCAGAAGCACTGAAACATTGTGACAGGGATTTTTATCCCAACCTGTTCATCATTCTAAAGAACTTTTGCACCCTGCCTGTCACTACTGCTGAGTGTGAGCGTTCAAACAGTCAGTTGCGCAACCTGAAAAACTACCTGCGCTCTACAATTGGGCAACAGAGACTCAATGGACTTGCTTTACTCAAAGTGCACAGGGATGTTGATATTGACTTCAAAGAGGCAGTGAACTGCCAGAAGATACAATTCACAAATGGTACTAATGCCGAGGAACCTAGTGCAGCAAGACTGAAAGTGAAAGCAGGGCAGTGATGTTCATAAACTACAAGGTATTTATACCGTTAACGATCAACAAAAAGTAGTGAATAATAATAGTATACAAAACATCTCTGCTGATAAATAAATGTTTGTGTGTGTGTTTTTTGTGTTTTTTATAAGGGAGGGGCAGAGGATAATTTTTGTACCTCAGAGTTTGTCAGTTCAATTGTTAAAAAAGCTCAAAGTCCCAGACCATCACAAATGGCTTTTTCAAGGTTCAGATTGCACCAGATTGCACCATTTTGCATCCTTGAAAAAAACAATATCCGGGAGAGCATGCACCCGGATAACCCTAGAAGGTTCGGTGTTTCGCGCCTTCGCTGAATCTGTAACCCCCCCCCCCCCCCCCCCCCCCTTCGACTTTTTCCAGGTCCGGCCCTGGCGTGTGTGAGTTAGTGGGTGTGTGTGTGTATCTGGGTGTGTGTGTTTATGTGTATGAGTGTGATTTTTTTTGATAGTTTTTTTTATTTACATTTACATTTCAGTATGTCATGATTTGAATCATGTTATAAAGAAGTGACCACGATCAGAGACTGACATGGGGAATGGGGTTGGGAAGGGTGATTAATGTACGGCGTCTCGGCGGCTTGAGTTAGATCCTGTGTCGAACAGCGCCTTGAGCAGCTCCTAAACTGGAAAAGTGCTCTGTAAGAATGATAAAAGGGAAAAAAAACGGATAGATGGATAATTATAGTATTAATACAAGTATTGGCTTTGTCTTTTAGTTATGATAGTTGAAGAAAATTGAATAGTGTTAGGGCATTATGAAGTAAGGCTCAAGTCTATTTTATTAACATTCCTTTATTTGTGCTAGACTGTACTAGTGTATTAGTGTACATGTGATATGGTTTTGTTGTCTTAAGTTATGATAGGATGACGATGAGTGTGTGGTGGGCATAAACGCAGTGGGCGTGTGGGTGTGTATATGTGGGTGTGTATATGTGGGTGGGTATGCGGGTGTGTACATGTGGGTGTGTACATGTGGGTGTGTATATGTGGGTGTGTACATGTGGGTGGGTATGCGGGTGTGTACATGTGGCTGTGTATATGTGGTTGTATACATGTGGTGTGTATATGTGGTTGTGTACATGTGGGAGTGTATATGTGGGTGTGTACATGTGGGTGCGTACATGTGGGTGTGTATGCGGGTGTGTACATGTGGGTGTGTATATGTAGGTGGGTACATGTGGGTGTGTACATGTGGGTGGGTACATGTGGGTGTGTATGTGTGGGTATGCGGGTGTGAGCGTGAGTGTCTACGTGCTTTCATTCCATGTGTAAATTCCCATCTCACAAATCATTCTCACAACAGGTTTATTTTGTTGATAATTAATTATTTATGATCTTGCCCTATGCAATGTGTTTTTATACAGTGAGTATCCTGGTGGCAAACCAAATTTTCCTTTTTAATGGAATAAAGAATATATTGACTTGACTTTACTTGATTATGTTTATTGGTGTAATTCTTTTGTGATTAATAATAATAATAAGAAGAAGAAGAAGAAGAAGAAGAAGAAGAAGAAGAAGAAGAAGAAGAAGAAGAAGAAGAAGAAGAAGAAGAAGAAGAAGAAGAAGAATATATATGCGGTTCAGTTAATGAATAGCCAAGGGTTCGTTCATTCAGCTGTCTACCAGGCAAAGAAAGAATATTACAACAATGTGTTATTCACTGTCAGCCAAGTAGGCTAGAATTTTAGTTCTCCAGTGACAATGGTCACCTGAGAATGCCGGCGGAACTAGAGAATTGCAATGTAAATGCTTATTTGAAATTTTCCGACCTTTTCCGGCCTGTCTATAGGGTTCAGCCCTATGTTCCGCAGGGTCTATGTGCTTCTGCAAGTCCATATTCGCTCAGGTATGTGATCCCCGAAATCGGATTTGGGGATTTGTAGAGAATATTCCTCACCCATCCGGGCGAAATTTGGGCTGCTTTTTCAGCAAAAGCACGGCAAGCCGCAGGGCAGCGTCATACAAGACGAGGGGAGTGGAGGAAGCAGGGAAGGATGTGGGAAGAAGGGGGGGGGGAGGGAAGAAGGGAACAAGACGTAATGCTTGTTGGGTGCTTTGGTGTCTATCTGGCATGTCCTGCCTTGAACGTCAACGACAGGACAAATATTGTAAAAGTCCCTCTCTGCGATGCCATGCATGTGTGCATTGTCATAAATCTCCGTGCGTGACCTCGTGGCGCAGTGGATAAGTCGCCGGTTTCCTATGCCGAAGGTCGCGGGTTCGATTCCCGCAATGGGCGAACGTATGTGACTTAGGTACGAGACTATTGAGGTCACCGGGGGTTTTCTCCGGGCACTCCGGTTTCCTCCCTCCCTTCAATAATGGTACTGAATGCAGTCAATACACAATTTTCAAAACTAAAAATTCGAATTTCTTTCCCTCTTGCAATAGCGATCTCCATGCCTTTACACCACCTGTTTGAGTGATGGATGTGTATTTGTTGTGTGTGCGTGTGAGGGTGGATGAGACAGGTGAGCGTGTATGTTGGTACATATCGCCGCGCTTTGAGCCTGATTGATTTGGGGAAAGGCGCGTACATAGCATCCTGTATTATTATTGTTATTATTATTATTATTATTATTATTATTATTATTATTATTATTATTATTATTATTATTATTATTATTTACTTTTTATGCATCTAATATCGCACTGCACTATTACCAGAAGCGTCATACAAAACTTCTCACGAGTTTGCTAACAGTGTCTTAAACATTTCAATTCCACATATACACGCACCCAAACATATTCCTTACCTAATCGTTCACTCAAAGTTGAGCGAGAGAGAAATGTCACAATATTAGAAACAAACAAGGAGCAGGAAAAAATTCAAAATAACACGAATATGCTTTTTGATATTTGTATGGTTCTCTCTTTCATACATTCAACTAACGGTGAAAAAATATAATTCAAGACGTTAACTTCAATCTAAGTAATTTAACCAGCAAAGTAATTCCCAAACAAAGTAAGCTAAACATTATCAAATGATTTAGTCCAGAATAGTTGAACTAAATAGTAGTAGTAACAGTAATAGTAATAATAATAATAATAATATTAATAATAATAATAATAATAATAATAATAATAATAATAATAATAATAATAATAATAATAATAATAAGGGTATTTATATAGTGCTTTTTCCTAATGAAATCAATTCAAAACGCAGTTCTCACGCATTTAATATACTTCGAAATACACACAAAAAGAAGTGAAACAAAAACGAGACACTAATAAATTATACAAAGACATAATACAAACATGAAAAAGAATATTTACAACTAAACTATAAAAGAGGAGGGAGAGAGGGGGATGAGAAGAACAGCTAATGAGTGAGGGGAGGGGGGTGGGCTGGTGACGCGCAGTGTGACGGCGGTGATTTGAATAAGAAAAGAAGGAATGATGATGGTGATGGGAGACGAGACCAGACATTTTTAAGGAAGAGATAAGTTTTGAAGTTGGACTTAAAATTGGCTATGTTGGGAGAGCTGCGAAGAGAGAGAGGAAGAGAGTTCCAAGCTGAAGGACCAAGCACTGAGAAGGATCGACAGCCGGCAGAGGAGAGTTTGTAGCGGGGTATTTCTAGCATGATGGTGTCAGAGAAAGAACGACGATTTCTAGATGGCTTGTAGAAGTGAATGTTCTAGGTGAGGAAGGAAAAGGCTAATCCATGGACGCACTTGGAACAGAAAGTACAGATTTTGTAGGTAATCTTCTGAGATGCAGGAAGCCACTGGAAATGTAAAATGGGTGTGATATCCTATCCTATCCTATCCTGTCCCATAACCCGAAGGTCGTAGGGGCACCACAGATGATCGTTTAACCAGCATACTCCATCTTTCTCTGTCCTCAGCAGCCCTCATGGCTTCGCTCAGTGTCAAACCAGTCCATTCTCGAATGTTGTCCTCCCACCTCTTTTTCGGTCTCCCCCTTCTTCTACCTCCTTGCACTGTGCCTTGCAGAATGGTCTTTGCAAGGCCTGATGATCTGGTGACGTGGCCATACCATCGGAGTTTCCGTTTCTTCACCACTGTGAGCAGGTCATCGTGTTGTCCAATGGCTTGTGTGATGGTCTGTCGGACTTCAACGTTGGTGATGTGTTGGGTATAGGAAATGCACAGAAGTCTTCTGTAGCACCTCATCTCCATGCTTTGTATTCTTCGTTGGAGATCTGCTGTGAGGGTCCATGCTTCGCAAGCATATAGGAAGATGGAGATGACCAGAGAGCGCAGCAGTCTTACTTTGGAATGTAGACTGATGGTTCTGTCTTTCCAAATGGGCTTCAACCTTGTCAGGGCAGCAGTTGTTTGTGCGATCCTGGAGAGGACTTCCTGTCGAGACCCATTGTCTGACACAATGGCTCCTAAATATTTGAAGCTGTGCACTGTGTTGAGGGATTGGCCTTGTACTTTGATGTCCGTGTTGATGCCATTGGTGTTGTTGGTCATCATTTTGGTCTTCTCCGCACTTATTTCCATTCCATAAGCTCTGGAGGTGGTGTCAAGCCTCTGTACAAGCTGTTCAAGTTCTTGTTCCTCTCCAGCCAATCCATCAATATCATCCGCAAAACGAAGATTGGAGATTGCTCTGCCCCCTATACTGACTGTGCCTTCATGATCTGCAAGAGCATCTGACATGATGCGCTCTAGAAAGATGTTGAAGAGTGTTGGAGAGAGTAGGCATCCTTGACGCACACCGATTGTTGTTCTGAACCAGTTCCCGATGACGCTGTTATGGAGGGTGTGATATGATAAGATTTTTTTTCATTTTGAGAACCATAGGAGCAGCTGAGTTCTGAATACGTTGGAGCAGATGAACAGAAGGGTAAGGAAATCCAGCCATAAGATAATTACAGTAGTCTATGCATGACAGAACAAGAGAGGAAATGAGTTTGGCTGTAGCATCAGTGGTCAGATGCTAGCGGGCAAATCATATTCTACGGAGCTGAAAGTTGCATGTTTGACAGGTTTTGCGGATGAATTCTGACATATTGAGGGTATTGTCAAAGACGACGCCAAGGTTTTTGACACAATATAAAATAGGAACAATGGTTTGGCCAAGAGTGGCAATGTCTACAGGGGAAGAAGACAGGTTGTGTTTGGCACCCGCGAGAATAACTTCAGTTTTGTTAGCATTGAGCTGGAGCTTGTTGGCAGTCATCCAGTTAGAAATGTTTTCAAAACGGTCAGAAGTTTTCGTCAGAATAGATGAAAGGTTTTGAGGAGTGTTACTGTTTTTGAGCTTGTATCGTCTGCGTAGAAATGGTGGAAAGTGTCATGGTCACTAATTATTCACTCATCAAACATCATTTTTTTTACTATTAGGCCTAGTAGTAATTTGGGGACAAAACAGGCCGTGAAGCCTTATACGTCCCTCCTACTTCAAACTTTACATGAAGTCTATTCAGGTCACCGAGGGTTTATTCCGGGTACTCCGGTTTTCTCCCTCCTTGTTATAATCGTATCGGATGCAGTCAATCTAACAATTCCAAAAATAAATATTCAATTTCCTTTCCGTCTTCTAACAGCGATCTCCCTGCCTCTACACCACATGTCGCAGTGATAGATGTGTGCTGTTTGTGTGAGACTCACCATTTCACTATTTTATTTCAACGACTCTTCACGTGCATGCGTGATGTTAGACCACTTCACGTATGGCCAAACATACCATCAAATCTAACCAAATTGAAGAAAAAAACACACCAGGTAAAAGTGTTTTGAAATCACAATCAGGCCGTCAGTGCGTGTTTTTTTTTCCCCTGAAAATTGACAGTCGCATTGAAAAGTATCAAAAACAAGGCCGTTACTACGCGTTTTTAATTCCTGCTAGTTCTCACAAAGAGCTCTTTATCATGAAACTTGACAGTCACACTGAAAAGTATCAACAACAGGGAGAATCATCCATATCAATAACTTAATGTTAAACAGGACCAAGGCAAACGTATTTGCTGCTTTGTGTGGAATTCCAGTTTCTTCACAATCAAGTAATTTTGTGATACTTAAAACGCTTTCTATCATATTTTGTGTGCTTTTTAAAAATAATATTCTTATTTCGTTTAAACAGTTACTATTTTCTTAAGTTAATTACTTGATATCGATTTATTTTGTATTCACACATTTTGTATTAGGCAATCTTGGCATATTTCAAAGAAGCTGTAAAGCCCACGATAGTCAACAAATCTTGATTTACACCACAAAGCCTCAGTTAAAATTTGGCGTGTTGTTTATAATATATACCACACACACACCTTGGGTCTTAATAAACCGAAAATTTTAATGCCTATTACCCAGGTGTTGTTGTTGATTTTATTATCATACGCACACACACACACAGACACACACAGACACACACACACAACCGTGTAGAAACGCCGTTGTGATGACTTTCATGAAACTCTACATACGTTACTTTGACATTTTTACAAATTTGTTTATTTTTTGAAGCTATCCCTAACTCTAACCCTAACCCAAACCCTAACCTAACCCTAAGCCTAACACAGCCCTAACCCTAACGGAACACTGTTTTGACGTCAAAATAACGGGGTCCGTCAAAATAAAGTACGTAGAGATTCAAGTGTATGTCAGAATAAAGGCGTTTCTACCTAGTCACCCTCACACGCACACAAACACACACACACACACACCCACACATGTGACGGTGTTGGCAAGTACAAAGGAAAGTTCAGGATCCAGATTCCCTGCTGAAAATATGTGTTTTCAGTTCAGAGCAAAAGCAAAGAGATATTGCAGCTGAACGCAGAGTTAAATTTATTTATTATTTATTTAATCGTTCTTATATAGCGCTTTTCCAGCCCAAGAGCTGCTCAAGGCGCTGGCCGATACAGGATCAAACTCAAGCCGCCCGAGACGACCACCCGCAGCCTTTGGGCGCATGGTCTGACGCCCGGACAACTGAGCACAATCCTAGGCAGCCAGGGATGGGGGAGAAGGACCTAGGTGCATGCTGGGTGTGTTCTTGTCACCGGCACTCACCCGTCTAGGACATGAGCGTCAGGATCTTTAAAGTCCGTTATGATGGAATGTATGCGACACAGACTAGACCTCGGTTTATACTCTCATCCGAAGGAGTAGGAAAACAGGAGTAAAGTGTCTTTCCCAGGGACACAACACAATGGCACGGCCAGGGCTCGAACCCTGGACCATCCGATCCGCAAGCCGAAGCACTACCATTAGACCACAGTGCCTTAAATGAAGAGAATTCATTATTGTAGGGGCTGAAGATCAAATGTGCGTACGCCAAAAGTTTTTGTTTTGATACTTTTTGCTGTTGTGTTGTTGTTTGACGGTGTTAAAGTGAAGTAGTTAATGAATAGTGCTATTGCTGTTCAGAAAAGGAGCTTTTCTTCTTTTTTTTTTCAAATACGAACAATGTTTATTGACGATGTTAAAGTAAAAGTGCTGTTGTTGATTAATATTTCTATTTATTTTCACGACCATGCTTAGCTTAAAAAAACAATTAAAAAAACCAAAACAACTGGTACTAATCGCTTAGTTCAAAAAAGGAAAACAGATCACTATTTAACCTATGTGGTATATTTTCACAAATTGAAAGAGTTGCCTTTTTTTCAGTCAGTTTTGCTTTAGTCTTCTGACATTTGGGTGTACATGTGAACTGGATACTAAAGAAAAGGTTCATTGTATGGCATGATACAAGCGTTTTCTCTGTGTTCCTGTTAGAACTCCCAACATAAATTGGTTTATTGTGAACTAGAAAGGGTTCCTCTTTATTAAACTTCTACCATGAGAAGCTCAAATTGCTGGTTTAGCTCATAAACCTCAGCCAAGAGTGTTTACACTATGTTGTTCAACAGGGATTAAAATGGTATCAGTTTCGTGTGTGTATTTTATCTGCTTGCAGCAAGATGCTGGGATTGTAACTTTTGAGAGAGAGAGAGAGAGAGAGAGAGAGAGAGAGAAAGAGAGAGAGAGAGAGGGAGAGAGAGAGGGAGAGAGAGAGGGAGAGAGAGAGAGAGAGAGAGAGAGAGAGGGGGGGGGAGGGAGAGAGAGTTTAAAATACGACTTCGAGAAATGTTTGGACAGGAATGGAAAGAATGCTGCCACACGTGCATAATATCGCTATTAATTTTTTTCCTGCACAATAAATCTGATTTAAAACAAGAAAGTCAGGTAATCGATATTAACATATAGAATGATTTGTAAAGCGTGTAAATATTGCCACACCGCAGCGCTAGTGGGAGTGCGGTGGTTACACACACACACACACACACACACACACACACCCACCCACACACACACACACACACCCACACACACACCCACACCCACACACACACACACACCCACACACACACACACACACACACACACTCACACACACGCCCACACACACACACACACACCCCACAAACTCACTCCCACAAACCCACACATACCTGCAATACAGAACAACTGGGTACACTCTCAAGTGGGTTCCACTGTTTCTACAGTGCCCAAAGCTCTGAAATCAAGCAAGTGGGTAAATAATGATCATTTTATTTCTGTAACCATCACAAATCTTCAAGAAAGATTTATGTTACAGTTCACAGAGTCATCCATAAGTGGGTTATTTTGTATGTGCAAAATATGATTAAAAAAAGTTTGCAGCAATATTCACACTCAGTAATAAATGGATTTAAAAATAAAAAACACTCCTTCACGCAGCACGTGTGCGTAAAAATCAAGATACTGGAATTCAGCACAAACAAAAAGCAATGGGGACTTAACGAGATATTTATTCTAATGTTATTTTGGAGGCTGTTCTGTTCTGCTCTGTACAAGACCTAAAATAAAAAGTCGGGTCCCTGGCGGTGAATTCACTTTTTTAAAACCCATTTATTACTGAGGGTGAATAATGTTGAAAACCCCGGTGTCATATTTTGCATGCGCGCACACGCATACACACACTTACACAACACACACACTCACACACACACCCAACACACACACCCAACACACACACTCACACACACACAAAACAAACAGAGGCAGGGTCAGGGCCTAGAACCTAACACTTTTGTTTGTTTACTATCGCTCAACACAAATCTAGTTAGTCATTGTTTATAGGGTAAAGTGGACTGCAAAGAGCCGAATCAAGACCACAACTTGGTTGAAAGAAGGATCACCCTGATCCGTATAAAAGATCTGCTGAAAAACCCCTAATGGTAACACTGAAGGCACTCCACCAGCCGGTCACTTTACAATAAAGGTATCCCATGCAGTGGACGATGAGGCTGTTCTCTAAATTATCGAATCCTCGTTTACAACAAAAAAAAAAGATATAAACATCATAATAAAATATTAACAAAACACATACCTGTAAAATGCCTATATTGCTAAATAATAATACCATATAAAGCCCTTGTGACCATTTCGCAGATCCTATCCTATCCTATCCCGTAACTCGTAGGTCGTAGGGGCACCACGGATGATCGTTTAACCAGCGTACTGATCCATCTTTCCCTGTCCTCAGCAACCCTGATTGTTTCGCTCAGTGTCAAACCAGTCCATTCTCGAATGTTGTCCTCCCACCTCTTTTTCTGTCTCCCTCTTCTTCTTCCTCCTTGCACTGTGCCTTTCAGGATGGTCTTTGCAAGACCTGATGATCTGATGACGTGGCCATACCATCGGAGTTTCCTTTTTTTTAACCACTGTGAGCAGGTCATCGTGTTGTCCAATGGCTTGTGTGATGGTCTGTCGGACTTCGTCGTTGGCGATGTGCTGGGTATAGGAAATGCCCAGAAGTCTTCTGCAGCACCTCATCTCCATGCTTTGTATTCTTCGTTGGAGATCTGCTGTGAGGGTCCATGTTTCGCAAGCGCACAAGAAGATGGAGATGACAAGAGAGCGCAGCAGTATAACTTTAAATGTAGACTGATAGTCCTGTCTTTCCAAATTGGCTTCAAGCTCGCCAGGGCAGCAGTTGTTTGTGCAATCCTGGAGAGGACTTCCTGTCGGGACCCTTTATCTGATACAATGGCTCCTAATATTTGAAGCTATGCACTGTGTTGAGGGATTGGCCTTGGACTTTGATGTCCGCGTTGATGCCATTGGTGTTGTTGGTCATCATTTTGGTCTTCTCTGCACTTATTTCCATTCCATAGGCTCTGGAGGTGGTGTCAAGCCTCTGTACTAGCTGTTCAAGTTCTTGTTTTTCTCTAGCCAATCCATCAATGTCATCCGCAAAACGAAGTTTGGAGATTGCTCTTCCCCCTATGCTGACTGTGCCTTCGTGATCTGCAAGGGCATCTGACATGATGCGCTCTAGGAAGATGTTGAAGAGTGTTGGAGAGAGTAGGCATCCCTGACGCACACCGATTGTTGTTCTGAACCAGTTCCCGATGGCGCTGTTGTGGAGGACTGCACTGGTAGCCTTGTCATACAGGCTTTTGATGACTTCAATAATTTTAGGGCTGATGTTGTACACTCTCATTGTTGCCCACACGGCTGCATGCCAGACTCGGTCAAACGCCTTCTTGAAGTCTACGAACACATGATATAGATGTTGTTGGTGCTGTAGGTATTTCTCACAGATTATCCTGAGGTTGAAAATCTGCTCAGTGGTACTTCGCCCTGCCCTGAATCCTGCTTGTTCTTCAGCTATGGTTTGTTCAGCTTGGGGTTTCAAACTGTTTAGTATTATTTTCAGGAGGACCTTGCTGGGATGACTGATCAGGCTGATGGTGCAGTAATTTTCACATTCCTGAAGGTTACCTTTTTTGGGAAGAGTGATGACAAGCGACTGGGTCCATGGTGTAGGCCACTCACCACTCTGCCAGATTTTGTTACAAATAATGGTGAGTGCGTCAATCATCGCTTCTCCTCCTGCTTGAAGCAGTTTCGTGGGAATGTTGTCCAATCCCGCTGACTTCCCCTTCTTCAGCGGTTGTACTGCTGCTTTAACTTCTTCTAGGAGAATTGGGAGGATTGTTTCCTCTTTTCTGTTCTCAGGACATGCTAGAACTGATAGGTCTCCGTTTGTTGTGTGGTTGTAAAGGTCAAAGCAGTACTCTGTCCATCTGTCCAAGACTTCTTGTTCTTCTGAAAGGCATATGCCATACATGCTTTGGATCGTGGAGACCTTGAGCTGTTTAACACTTGTCAGCCGCTTCACAGTCTGGTAGGCCTTTTTGCTGTTGTTCTTGTTCAGATTGTTCTCTATTTCCTGGCATTGATCTTCTAACCAGCTCTCCTTTGCTGTGCGTATGTCTTTTCGGATATCATTGTTGATTTTTCGGTAGACATCAGCTCCCTATGAGATGTTCTTTTCCTTTTTCATCTCTCTTTATCACACAGGTCCAAAAGTTCAGGTGTGATCCTCAGCTTCTTCTTTGGCCGGTGCTTTCCAAGGATCTCCGTGGCGGCATCTGTCACAGCTGAGTTGAAGGTGGATGTCATGGTGTTGACATCTACTTCACCAGCTCCCAAAATGAGCAGTGGTGCAAATTTCCCTCCAATTGTTACCTGAAATATTTGTGCCACCTCCGGGTCTTTCAGTTTGTCCAGGTCGAACTTCATTCTAGTGCACTTTGCTGTGTTTACTCTCTCCAAGTGGAGCCGGAAAGACATCATCACGAGATCGTGGTCACTTTCAGTGTCGGCTCCTGGAAAGGTCCGTGTCCTGCCAATGTTGATGCTTGATCTGAAGCGTTTCTTGACCATGATGTAGTCGATCTGGTTGTGATGTTCCCCGCCGGGACTGTGCCATGTCCATCGTCTGGATTTTTTGTGGAGACCAAGCGTATTTGCCAGTATCAGATTGTTGTATCTGGCAAACTCCAAGAGTCTCAGACCCCTGTCATTTGTCTCGTTGTTGCAGTGGGGTCCACATGTGTCTCCCCAGTTGTGGTGCGCATCTTGGCCAACCTTGGCATTTCAGTCGCCTTCCACTATGACTATGTCCTTCTTCGGCACTTGGTCAAGGACAGCCTGTAGATTTTCATAGAAATCCTCCATTTCGCTGTCGTCATAGTCTGATGTTGGGGCATAGGCCTGGCTGATGGTGATGTTGAAAGGTGCTGCTCTTAGACGGATGGTAATGAGTCTACTGGAGACTGGGCGGCAACCCATGACAGTGGCTAGAATGTTCTTGTGGACCAAGAATCCAATGCCGTGTTCGTGCCTGTCATCTCTACCGCTGAAATAGAGCTTGTGGCCTTGTGTGTGTGTGTGTGTGTGTGTGTGTGTGTGTGTGTGGGTGGGTGGGTGTGTGTGTGTGTGTGTGAGAGAGAGAGAGAGAGAGAGAGAGAGAGAAAGAGAGAGAGAGAGAGAGAGAGAGAGAGAGAGAGAATTCAGACTTCAGATTTTAATGCATTTCACGGCCTTGGGACCATATGCATACCAAGGAACAGAGGGGAAGGAAAGTCATTCTTTTCACTTAACAGTGGTAATTTCTCAACAATCAACAAATTGAAATTACGCTCACACCAAACTGCAGAAAATGTTTGTTAACATAAAATAGTGCAGGTTACAAAAAAGAATTAACCTATAAAAATTATTTCTTTAAAATGTAATAAAATACATAAATAAATACATGCATAAATAACAATAATTAAAAAAACGATCCAATAAAAACATAGATAACGATAATTATTGTATGATTCGATAGAGAGAAAAAATATACAAATGATTGTTATTATTAACTTTATCAAAATAATTAGTTACATTTTTTCATTTGAGTTTCTTTAGTTTTACCTATATTATTTAATATGTTAATTAAATTAATATGTTGCCATATGTGTGTGTTTTGTGTGAGAGAGAAAGAGAGCGAGAGAGCGAGAGAGAGAGAGAGAGAGAGAGAAAGAGAGAGAGAGAGAGAGAGAGAGAGAGAGAGAGAGAGAGAGAGAGAGAGAGAGAGTATGTGTGTGTGTGCGCACGTGAATAAACGCACAAATGGGTAGCAGACCTTGTCTTTCTTAGTAAAACATTGGGTTTATTTGCTTGGAACCCACTTTTTTCCAGGACCCCACTTTTTTCCAGGACCCCACTTTTTTCTAAGTGCGCGGGAGTGCTCTTTTAATGCATGGGAGTGTAGTTGTAGTAGTGCATGAGAGTGTTTTAAGTACACAGGAGTGCTCTATCCAGGACGGGGAAAATAGTCAATTTTCGGAGAAATTTTGAAGGAAATTCGACTTATTTCGTCGCCTATAGGAGACGAACTAGGTCAACTTTTTAGACAAGGGTTCGGGTAAGGGTTGGTTGTAGATCTATCCCTAGCCCTTGCCCTAACCCTCTTCTCTACAAAAATCACTTTCCGATTCCTACATTCTTAAATAAACCCAGTTGTGATGTATTGCAAATATATATATGTGTGTGTGTGTGTGTGTGTGGGTGTGTGTGTGTGTGTGTGTGTGTGTGTGTGTGTGTACGTGTGTTACTCGGCAATGGTCGATTCAGCCCCGAAGCTTGAATCTTGTGTAACTCGAATCCGTTAACCACCCAACCCGTGTACTCAGCAACAAGGCAGTAGTCGACGTTATAGAATAAATGGACACATGGCGCCCCATATTATGAGGTCTTCCAACTTTATTCAGCAAACAGCATCAACAACTGCATACACGCTCTTTCCAGAGCACACCAACTCCCCATGGTTGGACAATGAAGTTTACACCCACCATTGGCCATGTGGCAGACCAAGATAACCATCCCAGGGAAGAAGGGGAGGTATGGACCTGAATCAACACTGAACCATCAGAGCAATCATACTGCCAAGATGTACAGTGAAAATGGCCACTGTTTAAATCTTGCCCACCACGGAATTCGAACCTGGGTTCATCGGTGTGCCAAGGTTAATTGTAGATTATAGTCCTGTTTATAGGGTCCAGCGGACTGCAAAGAGCCGAATCAGGAGTAGATTACAGTCACATGACACCGGAGCGTATTAACTTAACTGGCGACTACTTGTCATTCCTCTTAGGTAAATTACCGTCCCCGGACACCTGAGCGTATGGGGGATTTAAGTACTTGTCACACGGACAGCTTGCTACTTATACAGAGTCTATCAACAAGCTAGAAAGAAGCGGAACGTTCCAGAATGACATAATCAGCCAATCAAATTAAAACCCGTCGCCGGAGTTACGCACTCTCTTACGTCATAGTCGTTTCTATAGGCGTCTGGACGATTCGAACAAAATAATCACACTATTTTGACCGACGGAAACAAAATAGACATTATATAAGGCCCATCCAGCAACAGTATAAATCAACAGTATAGATCCGAGGGGCCGGGTAGCTCAGTTGGTAAGAGCGTCTTGCTAGTAACCGAAAGGTCGCTGGTTCGAATCCCGGATTGGTCAACGTGTGATCATATTATTTTCCCCTTTACCAACAACTGGCCCGCTGGTGTCAGTATAAATCGGTCCAGTAGTCACCTATATGCGAAAGTGTCGTGTGACTATAATCTACAAACAACAGTATAGATCAAAGGAAAGTAAACGCCATTAATTTATTGCACACCTAGTGCCTGAATACAATAGCCACTTGAAACAAAGAGAGCGTCTCCCACATGTCAGTATGTGTGTGTGTGTCTCTCTCTCTCTCTCCCTCCCTCTCGCTCTCTCTCTCTCTCTCTCTCTCTCTCTCTCTCTCTGCGTGCGCGTGCGTGTGTGTGTGTGTGTCTTTAGTTTTGTTTTGTAAAAATGGTATTGCAGACTAACAGCACTCTTTGATGAAATGTCCCCTGTACGATGACCTAAGAGTAACCAACCGTAGAACACGTCTAGCCTCCTATCATGGCGTGGCAGTATGGAAGTTGCACAAAAGTTGTCAAATAACACTTAACCACGCTATCTATTAGGAGAATAAAAAAATGAACTGATGCTAGTTAATACCGACTAGATGTTTGGTAAATGTGTACATCATTATCGTTATTTGCTGTCCAAGTGGTTTAGGCTTTAAAGTTGGCTATGATATTTCACTAGGATTTTGTTTCTTTCTGACTACTTATTGATAGTTGAAAGGGTGACTTCAAAAGCGTATTACTCCTGAGCACAAATGCGTATTTGGTCATAAGGAATTTTGGTATAAGTTTTGTTAGGCACTTGAAGACCTTGATCGATAGAAGAGAACTGGTCCTGATTTGGCTCGGAAGAGTCCGCTGGACCTATAGCAACAACCATGTAATGTAATGTGATTTTTTTTTTTTTTTAATCAGTTTATAGTCCCCTCTTTTCCCGATAAGGATTTTCAGAGAGGAGACTTAACTATGTAATGTGATAGAAGAGAAGGCCTATTTAAGTGAACAGTTCCATTTCCCCCATTTCAAGTGCGTGTCAGCGTGTGTGTGCCTTCGCGCAGGCTGCGCGTGCCTATGCAAGGGCGAATAAAATCTCTCTCTCTCTCTCTCTCTCTCTCTCTCTCTCTCTCTCTCTCTCTCTCTCTGTCTCTCTCTCTCTCTCTCTCTCTCTCTCTCTCTCTCTCTCTCTCTTTCTTTCTCTCTCTCTCTCTCCTCAGTCGCAAAACTGGCGCGAATCAATGTGTCACCGTTACGATCACTACACTTCCTTTAAACTCGTATTTTTTTCCTGAAGCACATCTAGACTATTTTTCCGTGACTACTTTTCGACAGGCTGTTACAAATTTTAGAGCAGGAATGTTTCCTGTAAATGCAAACTTACACCGATATGATATGTTGTCCAGACAAAAATGCTCATTGATTGATTGATTGATTGATTATTGCTTTAGGTCCAGCGGACTCTTCCGAGCAAAATGCTCATTTTGCCCTGATAGTATTGATGACGAACGCCATTTTCTGTTCGTCCGCTGTATAGGTCTCTTAGAAGTTTATAATTCCTAACAAGTACTGTTTTTGTTGGTTTTTTGGAGTGATATTTGGCTTGATATGACGCTTATAAAAGCGTTGTCTTGCTTCCTGGTTTATGCAGAGAAAATCAAGAAAAATGAAAATAACCGAAGTCCGTAATGCGGTTCAAATGTGTACATATCATATGTTCTTCCCTGTATTATTATTGCTGTTGTAATTATTATTATTATTATTATTATTATTATTATTATTATTATTATTATTATTATTATTATTATTATTATTATTATTTCATTATTATTGGAGTTTTTTGTTTGTTTTTTTAAATTGTTTTTATGACTCTTTTACTTTATTGTTTAATTAATTATTTTCCTTTTTTTCTCCTGTATATTGTATCAGTTTATTATTGTGTGTGCGTTTTCTAACTCGCGCGACGCCTCTAGGCGTCTGTTTGTTCATTATTCATGTAGTATGTAAATACGTTATATGTACTTGCGAAAGGGGTGTGGCCTAAAGCAATAAACCAATCAGTCATTCAGTCTCTCTTTCCTCACCCCTCTCGCTCTCTCCTTCTTCCCTCCTCCCCCTCTACCCCTCCTTTCCGCCACACTCTCACTAAGCACAAAAGGATAACAGTATCCGCTATGTCTCAGAGGTACTGGGTTCTTGGTGTTTCACATGTACCATGGATAACATTACAATACCCTACCCCCAGACACCAAAGACGCACACTTCAAACCGCGTGGGTCACTCACAAATAGGGTCAAAGGTTGCACGGCTGTTAAAAGAGGGGAAATCACTCCCTGTCCGAACCGAAATTGAAAATTCAAACTTGAGCGGTCGGTTTAAGCAAGGAAAGCCCACTGTATCATTGTATAATGTAATACCAACGCGAATAGGCATTATCCCTAAATAAACCGAAAGTAGAGTTGCTTCCCCTGAAATGCGGTACACAATACTGTACATGTTGACAGCTATCCTAAATAAACCGAAAGTAGGTCAATGAGAGTTGCTTCCCCTGAAAAGCTGTACAAAATACATGTTGACAGCTATTTAGGAAGTACTCCTATTATAGTGCACACCCGTGTTCGTCAAAAGTTCTTTTTTTTCTAAAAAAAAAAAAAAAAGCCTTCGAATTGGGTGTTTTTAAACAATGCTCCAATTAAACGCATCATCACAAGGAAATTAATGACCAACATCCTTGTAACGCACAACCTAGTATGACGGCCTACTAGCGCCAAAACCTGATAATTACAAATATCATGGGATAATTACAATTATCAAGGGATCATTACAATTATCATTGCAAAATTACAAATATCTTCGCGTGATCATGTTTAATTTTCCTTTTTGGCTCTAGCAGTCTGCCTGGAAATGAGCCTAACCAAATATATATAAGCGAATTACATAGTATAGGCCTACACAACTGAGTACTGTCACGTGGGGTTTATGGGCTCTGCACAATGGAATTATGGACCCTCACGTTTATTCGGTGGGAACTGCTAGTAAGTCACCCTATGAATTACTTTAATAAATTTATTTGTTTAGCTCATTCTGTGTTAAGGTTGGGGTACAGAGATAGATAGATAAAATGGTAAAAACATTCAGTGGTACAGCCACTGGTCTGCAAACATACATATAAGTTAAACAACAGTGGTTCCGTATGGTATGCAACATGGCGGCGCAACCGGTCGTGTTTCCCCACGTGTTCGGCTTTTCCACATGGTCACGCAAATTCGGATTAACAATTCACATTTATGCATAGCAAATTCCACAAACATAATTTCAACAATAATATAAATATATCACGATGAAACAGAAGGGTGTTCATTTACCTGTTTGACAAGTTCAGGCCCGTGATGACTTGATAGAGTCCTAAGATTCTAAAGTCCTGCTTCCTGGTCTATGAGTGAAGATAGTTCTCTGCTAGCTATTTAGATGTTGACTCTTCCTCGTCTCACACACGACTGATTCAAACTGCGCTAGGGTCTGACACAGTCAGAACTGCTCTACCCGCTTAGCCTGATGCTCATTGGTTAAAACGGTCAGATTCAAAGCTCAAGTGCTGACTCACTACGCTGTGTGTGGCTGGCTCGCTGTGTGTGGCCTGCTGTGTAATTTAATTGCTGCTGTGTACTACCCTAACTCTCTACTGTTACAATTACTACACAAGGCAAAATAGTGATAGGCAGAGTTAAAACTAGCCAGTTCATGACAGGCTCCCTCCACTGAAAAAAGGCGATGACTACTGGATTCGACCTTTTTCTACTACAGAGCCTAGTTTAACACTGCACTATCCTAGGGTCCTATTTACAAACTAATTAAGTTGCTCTACCTGAGCTGCAATGCTATGCCAGGTAGCTATGGACACTAGTGACAGGGTATTACTGGGCGGGGACGAATTCTGGTGCTGTGGCCCTTAGTTGTGTTGGGTGGGCGACAGCTGCTGTGTCCTCCACGAGATGGCGACTGAGGTAGTCGGCTCCGTGGTTCTCTTTGCCGGGGATGTACTCGATTTGGAATGAGTATGCCTGAAGGGTGAGTGCCCATCTCATCAGGCGAGAGTTCAAAGACTTGGAGGCTGCCAGGAACGATAGTGGTTGGTGGTCCACCTGAACTGTGAAGTGGGTCCCATACAGGTAGAGTTGGAATTTCTGTATGGCCCAGACTAGTCCAAGACATTCTTTCTCCGACGTGGCGTAGTGGGTCTCGGCGGGTCTCAATTTTCTGCTGGCGTAGGCGACAGGGAATAGCGTCTCTGCATTCTTGGGGTCGCGCTGTAGCAGTACTGCTCCGAGGCCTAAGTCGCTTGCGTCGGTGCGAAGAACGAATGGCTGAGTCAAATCGGGTAGGTGGAGTACTGGCGCCGATGTCATTCTGTCCTTGAGTGTTTGGAATGCTGTCTCGCATTCGGCTGTCCATACTACTTTGTCCGGGGCGATTTTCCGGGTTCCATTTGTCAGTGGTACGGCGATGCTGTTGTAGTTGGGGATGAACTTCTGGTAGAAGCCGCAGAGTCCTAGAAACGACTGCACTTCCTTCTTGGTCTTGGGCCTAGGAGCGTCGAGTAGGCGTTTCACTGTCTTCTCTACCGGTCGCAGGCTTCCTTGACTGATGGTGTGTCCCAGAAATTCTAGCTCTGTGAATCCGATCTGACATTTGGTGGGTCTTGCCGTCAATCCCGTGTCTCTGAGGCGGGCGAGTAGTTGTTGTAGGAGCGTGACATGTTCCTCCCACGTAGGCGTTGCGATGAGGATGTCGTCCATAAACGAATGTAGGTGCTCGCTGCTCAGGGGTGCCAGGAGTTTTCGCATCATGGCGCTGAAGATGCTGGGTGCGTTGTGGAGTCCGAATGGAAGCACGTTGAATTCGAAGTGTCCTTCCATAGTGCTGAAAGCTAGGTACTTTCGGACTTTTGGTTGTACTGGTATCTGATAGTATCCTTTGCTGAGGTCGATGCGTGAGAAGTACTTAGCTCGCTGTAGCTTGGCAAATAGGTCGGTCTGGTCCGGGAGTGGCTCTGGCTGGAACTGCGTTACCGCATTCAACAGTCTGAAGTCGATGCACAGTCGATGCTCTCCGTTGGGTTTTCGCAACAGTACCGTGCCTGCGCTGTAGGGCGAGGTAGACTCTGAGATGATTCCGGCTGCCAGTAAGGTGTCTATCTCTTCCTTGATGGCTCGCTGCTGAGACAGTGGCATCGGGTAGAGCTTCTGGCGGACGGGTGTTGGGTCGGTCACCGTTAAGGTTACTTCGACGAGGTCTGTCCTCCCTGGTCGGTCTGTTAGCACAGTCTGATGTTGTCGAATGACCTGTAGTACTTGCTGTCGCTGTTTAGCGGCTAGGTCTCCGTTGAGTATCACGTCTTTGTAGGTTTCTTTGGAGTGCAGGGGGTACTCTACTGCATTGGTCTCCATGCTTTCTCCTTCTTCCGCGATGGCGATGGCTAGCAAGTTGTGAGTGCTGGGGGTCGCTGGTCGGTCCGTATACTTCTTAAGGAGATTGATGTGGTGGTATCGGGCTCTCCCGTTCACCTCTACTTGGTAGACTGTCTTGGATTTCTTGGCAGTCACCCGGTACGGTCCTCTCCAAGCGATGTCCAGCTTGTTGGTTCCACTTGGAAGTAAGAGTAGCACTTGATCGCCGACTTGCAGTTCTAGTAGAGGCACAGACGATGCTACCATCCTGATCGTCCACAGCATTCTGAAGCATCTGGAGAAGCCCAACACCTCAGCGAGAGTACTATATGTTGATTTCAGCTCTGCATTCAATACTGTTAGGCCTAGTCTCATGTACGACAAGTTGAACGCCTTGTCAGTCAGTCCCCAGATCATCAAGTGGATCATCGACTTCCTGGTCGGTCGGTCCCAGCACGTTGCCGTGGACGGTGTCATTTCAGATAGTATCATGATCAGCACAGGTAGTCCGCAAGGATGCTGTCTGTCACCGACGATCTTCACCTTGTATACTAATGACTGCAGAGCCACTAGTGAGAAGAACACACTCTCAAAGTTCGCTGATGACTCAGCACTGGTAGGGCTGATAGAGAACGACGACGACACAATGTACAGGCAGGATGTCGACAAACTGGTAGAGTGGTGTGACAGGAATAGCCTGGACCTCAATGTGGGAAAAACAAAAGAGATGACAAGTGACTTTAGAAAGGTGAAAAGAGTCACAGAACCATTGGTGTTAGGGGGGATGGAGGTAGAACAGGTAAAAGAGTACAAATATTTGGGCATTACCATCAGCTCTGATCTCACATGGTCAAAACACATAGACAAAGTAGTTAGCAAGTGTAACTCAAGGCTGTATTTTCTGAGAAAGCTCAAACAGTTTAAAGTCTGTCCTGAAATTCTTGTATTGTTTTACAGAGCCAGCATCGAAAGTGTTCTGACCTTTAACCTGATGGTGTGGTACTTTGGTAGCACTGCAGAGGACAAACACAGACTAGAAAGAGTAGTCAAACAGGCAGAGAGGGTAGTGGGGGTTGTTTTTCCAAGCCTGGATGAATTGGTGCACCACAGAACCATCACCAAAGCACACAAAATTGTTGGAGATGAGTCGCACCCCCTGCATGATCAGTTCGCACTAATGCCATCTGGGCGTAGGTACCGTGCTGCCAAGTGTAGAACTTCCCGCATGCAGAAGTCTTTCATACCATCCGCCATCTCGGTCCTGAATGGTATAAGGTAGCTGGAACAATGAGCTGCCCCTACCCCTCATAACCTACATTTTGCAGTAATGTGACCATGTGTATAGTGTAGTAGTGCTCCTATCATCATTATTATTTATTGTCATTGTGTCTTTATACCTACATCTGTGCCTGTATTTGATCACTGAGACTGTTGAAACATGTAGTTGCTTTTTGTTTTTAGTCTTATAATTGTTATGCTAGATCTTCTTAATTGTCTCAGAGATTGGTAGTGTCTCAGTGCGCACTGAACAGGATGATACACTGTGCATATATGTAATTTATTATTGTTGTTATCATTATTGCTATTGTTTTTGTTAGTATGATACACAGTGCATATATGAAATTTATTATTGTTATTATTATTGCTATTGTTTTGTTAGTATTGTTAGTATTATTATTTCCTGTAATTGTTTTAGGGTTTTACATGTTTATATGTTCTGCGACTGAACTTTTAGACACCAATATGTTGCGATTTAAACTAGCTTTTTAATACAATGACCTTCTATGTATTATTGATATTATTACTCAATAGTATTAGCCCCATTCAATTGCTCTTGTGGTTGAATGTTTTGCATATGACTGCTCAGCTGTTCGGTGTTTATATCCGGGAAGTTGTCTCCCCTATGGGTATCCCTGGGAAACCCGTTGTGCAGACGAGCAGACTAGATTAGAGGCAAGCGACACACGAGACTTCACTTCACATACACGGACACTACGTACCAATAAAATACGCACCTCCCTCTCCCCTGCAGACATACGGTATCCGTCATTCATGGAAACTCAGCAATAAGCAACACTTTTAGCAGCACAACCACATCACCACTACACATGTTCAACTTTGGGTCGGAACCTTCAGAGCTAGCCGTAAATTCCAGGTACAATTCCCGTATAACACAGGTGATGTGATACAATAAGTAGCAGTGTGATATTCTTTTGCTGTGATACAATGACGGTGTGCGAGTCGATGTTGCGTGAATGTCTTTTTAAAATTTAAATGTCTTTTACATTTGTAACGGGTTTTTATATGTTCTTTCTATGCGCTAAGCAATTTCTCTATTTATTTGGAGCCAATAAAAAGTTGAAGTTGAAGTTGAAGTTGAAGTTGAAGTTCTCTGTCCTTCGCGTGGCGGTTGTAGTACTTCGCCTGACGGGCTCTTGCCTTCTTCAGTGCTTCACCAGCTTTCTTCCACGTTGCTTTGAGGGTTTCCTGCAGGTCTGCGACGTACTTGGTGGCACCTCTTGGTGTGTCGTCTATCTTGGCTTCCGTCCAACTTCTGCGTAGGGCTTCTAGCGGTCCTGCTAGAGGTCTGCCGAATAGCAATGTTGACGGGGTGTAGCCTGTGGCTGCATGGGGCGTTTCTCGGTATGCGAACAGTGCCGCATTCACGTAGGTGTCCCACGCTTCTGGATTGTCGTCGGCGACTTTCCTGAGTATGGTGAGAAGGGTTCCATTCAGTCTTTCTACTTGTCCGTTGCTGGCTGGGTGGTATGGTGGTGTGCGAATGTGATGAACTTGTATCAACTCGAACACGTCTTGCATCAGGCGGCCGGTGAACTGAGATCCGTTGTCCGTTCTAATGCTGTCCGGGAATCCGACTCTGGTAAAGATGGCGATGAGTGCATCTGCGATCTTCTTGGTGTCGATCGCTGGCAACGGGACTGCTTCGCACCACATCGTACATGCGTCGACGAGTGTGAGTAGAAATCTGTTCCGCTTCTTGGTCATGGGCAGTGGTCCTACTATGTCTACTGAGACTTGCTGGAATTGTACGCCGACTACTACTGATGGTCCTAAGGTAACTGGTACGGTGTGATGTCGCGGGGAATATCGTTGACATTGGTGGCAAGATTTCACGTAGCGCTTGACATCCTCCGTGATTCCTGGCCAATAGTAGTGTGCGCTGATTCTCTGCACTGTGGCTCCAATTCCCATGTGTCCGCTGAGTGGCATGCTGTGGCCTAGTTCTAGTACTTGGGCTCGAAGGGTGGCTGGTAGTACTAGTTGGGTGTGATCTCCATCTCCTTGTCGATGTAGAACTCCCTCTTCCATGTAGAAGTCTCCCTTGTGCGGGGGTGTGTGCGCCTTGGGTAGCTTCTGGAAGCACTTCGCTATCGAGGGGTCTTCTTTCTGTGCTGTTTTGATCTCTTCGAGTCCTGGATTCGGAGCGAACTCGGGCTGGGGTGGTTGGGTTTTAGCTTGGGCCCTGGTTTGCACTGCAGCTATCTCTACAGTTTTAGGGGGCGTGCCTAAGAACACATACCTACAACCTAGCACTAGATCATACAGGGGTTTCTGTAAAACAGCTGCTTGGATTCGTCCTGTGACGTACCTACTCTCTACTTCGATCCAAGCTATTGGGCAAGTAGTCGTCGGTTTCGTCAAGTCTGCTCCTTGTAGTTCGACTGTCTTGTCTGTCAGGTCCGCGCGCGATACAAGAGATTCGCTAACTATCGCGTCGTATGAAAGACCTGTGTCATACAGACAGTTCGCTTCTTTTCCGTTGACCTTGACCGTGTCTGTCACCGATGGGTGATCTCCGATAGTGTGTGGCTTGTTACCGCTACTTTGAGTTAGAACTCTGTGCGCTGGCCGGCTTTCGCGCTCTTCCCTACGTTGTGCGGCCAACTTGAAACATTCTGCGGTGGAGTGATTGTTTCTGTTGCAGAACGAACAATACCGTCTCTGTTCTGCGGGATCTCTTTTCCCGAATTCCGTGTTGGGTCCTTTATTCTGCCCAGGTCTGGGGTTATTCGGCTTATTCGCGGTGCGCTCTTCCCGGTTAGGGCTTCGTTTCTGTGCCTCTTTCCCGTTAGGCTTTAGGTCTCGCCTGAAGCTCTTGGCTTCTCCGTGTGCGGCCACGTACCTATCTGCGACCTTGACCAGATCTTCCAGTCTTTCCGCGCCCTGCTCTACTGAGAATGTTCTCAGCTCGGGGGTCATGGTTTCCCGTAGCTGTTCCCATACTAACAGTTCTGTCAGTCCATCATACGTCTTAGCCGTGGCTGACTGGCTAATCCACTTATCCAGCGTTGTGGACAACCGATCCGCGAACTGCGCATAGCTCTCTCCTTTCACTCTCCGATTGGTGCGGAACTTTTGCCGGTAGCATTCTCCTGTCAGTTCGAATCCCGTTAGGAGTGCCTCTTTTACTTTGTGATAGTCAGTCACTCTGTCCGTCGGTAGCTTACTGTAGATGTCATAAGCCTTTCCTCTAAGCCCTTGACTAAGCTTAAAAGGCCAATGAGTGGGATCTAGTTTGTACTCTGTTGCTAGACGCTCAAACCTAGTCAGATAGAGATCTAGACCTTCTTCTCTCTCATTGAAGGTTCCCAATGGAAATGAAATTCCTTGTACAGGGTTGGATGCTACCTCTAGCTGATCTGAGTGGGGAGGGGTTGAGGAAGAACTTGAAGCTCCTGATCCCAATCTTCTTAGCTCTAACTCATGCTGTCTGTCTTTTTCCTTTTCTGCCCTCTCATACTCCCATTTCCTAACTTCTGCTTCTCTCTCTGCTGCTAATGCTGCCTTCTTCTGTTCTCCTTCTAATTCTAATTTCTTCTGTTCTCTTGCTGCTTCTAACTCTGCTTTCTTTTGCTCTGCTTCTAATTCTGCTTTTTTCTGTTCTCTTGCTGCTTCTAACTCTGCTTTCTTTTGCTCTGCCTCTAATGCTAGTTTCTTCTGCTCTGCTTCTAGTTCTGCTTTTCTCTGTTCTGCTTCGAGTTTCTTCGCCTCTCTCTCTGCTGCTCTCTCTGCCTTAGCCTCCTGTTTCTCTACCTCTGCATTGATATACGCAATTAGGTCTCCCCCTGCTAAGTGTAAAGCTTCCCCTAATTCCTTGAAGCGCAATCTCAAGGCCACTGGGTCCGACATTGTCAAAAGTGTCTATGAACAACCTCTGAATCACGTGGAATACCAAAACACTACAATATTGCAAGTCAATAACAACAATGCAAAGACAATCAAATTCGTAATCAATAATAGAATAAAACAAGAGTCAAATGGCATACAACAGTTACTTAAGCAAAACCTGCAAAAGAACAATGCAACATACAGGCACAAAAATATTTGAAGCAAAAAAGTTTTTAACTAAAGAATAGTGCACCAAAACTGATCAGTGTTATACCCTTACACTATTCTAAGTTATTCTACTTTTCATTACTCATTACTCATACTATTTTATTCATCCATAAGGAAATTAAATTCGTCATCAGCAGGTCATCAAGAAGACAACA
This sequence comes from Oncomelania hupensis, assembly GCA_036898135.1. Classification (NCBI taxonomy): domain Eukaryota; kingdom Metazoa; phylum Mollusca; class Gastropoda; order Littorinimorpha; family Pomatiopsidae; genus Oncomelania; species Oncomelania hupensis. Next base: position 62,012,662 of record CM072519.1, read on the forward strand.
AAACAATATAATAAATATACTAAAATTCCAAGCATCACACCAATTATTAAAACTAATAGACAACAGTCATCAAGAAGACAACAAAACAATATAATAATATACTAAAATTCCATCATCACACACCGACACACACACCATATGCAATCACACCAGAATTATTAAAACTAGTAAACAACAGTCATCAAGAAGACAACAACAATATAATAAATATACTAAAATTCCAAGCATCACACCAACAACCCCCAAGACTCATAGAACAACAGTCATCACACACCGACACGCACACCATTTAAAAATAAAAATAACTAAATAAAAATAAAAATACATTCCGAAACTCTGAGACCCCCAACAGTGCTCGGCCGCCGGCCTGCTCGGAAGGAATGCAGCAACAGTAAAACAACAATCACATATTGACCTACTCTAAATCTGTGACCATAACAGTATTTCGGTTACCGTTAAAAAATCTAACAGCTGCAGGGATAAAGGAGCGCCGAAAACGCTCCGTTCGGCACCGTGGCATGGTAAATCTACCGCTCCGTGCACTGTGGAGATGCAACAGTGCGCCGTGGAGGGGATGCTCTGGATCAATCAGAACAGCCCTGGACTTGCTGGCAAGCCTCTTCTCAACAACAATTTCAATTTGATCAAGGCTCCCGCCTACAACAGAACTCGCTTTCTTTATCAGTCTATTAAGTCTGCCCTTGTCCCGCGCAGAGGCGTTCCCTCCCCAACACACCGATGCAAACAAAATCACACTGCAAACCATACTCTGATAGAACATATTCAACATCTTGTTACACACATTGAATGATCTTAGTTTGCGAAGGAAAAACAATCTTGACTGTGTCTTTTTGGAAACAGCATCAATATGACTAGACCAACTTAGCTTGTTGTCTAAAACTACTCCCAAATACTTGTACTCATTGACAATCTCAATAGCCTCACCCTTGATGACAACAGGGAGGACAGTGTTTTTCTTTTTGCGAAAATCAATAATCATTTCCTTTGTTTTACTTGCATTTAATACCAAAAAGTTGGAGTCACACCAAGACACAAAATCATCAATACGTTCTCTGTACGAGTACTCACCATCATCAAGGATACAACCGACCATGGCAGAGTCATCAGAAAATTTCTGAAGATGACATGACTCGCCTTGCACTTTAAAATCAGATGTATACAATGTAAACAAAAATGGTGACAAAACGGTACCCTGAGGCGCTCCGGTAAAAGTGTTTATCGTATTTGAAGTACACATACCATTCCATCGTACAAACTGTGGTCTGTCTACCAAATAATCCAAAATCCATTTCACTGTGTTAGGGTGCAAAAACATGTTTTGTAACTTATGAGCCAAAAGATGAGGCTGAATTGTCTGAAATGCCGAAGAAAAATCAAAAAACATGATTCTGACACAGGCAGAGCTCTTTTCCAGATGTGTGTACACAGAGTGCAACATGTACAATAATGCATCATCCACCCCCACTTTGGCCCTATATGCAAACTGCAATGAATCTTGAAAATCAGCAACCTGGGTCTTCAGTACAGGTAACATTAATCTTTCAAAAACCTTCATAATGTGAGAGGTTAGAGCCACAGGCCTGTAATCATTAAGGCAAGACACCTTACCTTTCTTCGGCACTGGCACTATACAAGAAGTTTTCCAAGCAGATGGAATTTTGCACAAGGACAAAGACATGGAGAACAGGGTGTGAAAAATCCCACAAAGCTGGTCAGCACATATGGACAGTACCTTAGGCTTGATGCCATCCGGTCCTGCTGACTTGTTAACCTTAATCTTTTTCAGCTGTTTGCAAACATCAAGAACTGACAGTGTGACAGGCTCCTGTACACCGGGATCAGATAAGTTCCCAGATCTCTCAATCATAGTCTGTTCATTCTTAAAATCATGGACATCAAACCTTGCATAAAAATTATTCAGCTCATCAGCAAAATCAGAACCCGCACCTGAACTTCTACTGTTATCTAATTTTATTGTACTTAGATCCGGTTATACCCAATTCCTATTATACACAGATCCTGGCAGGCTCGCCAATTAAAGTGTCACGTGGGGTTTATGGGCTCTGCACAATGGAATTATGGACCCTCACGTTTATTCGGTGGGAACTGCTAGTAAGTCACCCTATGAATTACTTTAATAAATTTATTTGTTTAGCTCGTTCTGTGTTAAGATTGGGGTACAGAGATAGATAGATAAAATGGTAAAAGATTACTGTCACACTAGCTTTCACACGGCTATGAATCATATGTAGTCCAGCCACTTGATAACAGTTAAAATCACACATTTATTTCTTCTACTCTATACAAGATTCTCTAAGTACTAATCTAACTTAAAAAGTCTCAATCACTGCTAATAGTTCGATCGCTGATAGTCTAGGCAGCTGTTATATCTTCCTCGGGCACTTGCTATTATATTTCATGTAGATTTGGACTACTGTGGTCCGTTTTACAGTTTCTGAAGAGTTGGACTACTGTGGTCCTGTTTCGATCAGTTTAAGTGCACCTTTGTTTTTGCACTTAACTGCTAGATGGTGCGTGCGAAGTCCTTCTGTGAGGTAGCTTCTGGTCCACCTGTGTCGTTGTGTAGTTGGGTTCCCTTGCCATGCTGTGGGGTCTGACAGGGTGTTTTTCCGGGTAGCTCTTTCCGACTTGTGCGGTAGAGGCTCCTCAACCAACTCGTCGTTTCTGTGGAGTGGGACGCACAGGATAGCTCGCCTGCTCGTCTGTAATATAAGAGACGAAATTCTGCACAACCCTGAATAATCGGTTTGTGCAGAGCGTCTCACTGAAAGCCAAAGTAGCCCTCAGTGATAGCTCCACATCTCTATACATAAGCGACGAACATTCTGCTACTTCCGGGGTCCACTGGAATCTCACTCTAAATTCCTATACATACATAAATATCAATCGTGTCTAACTATACACATACAGAATTAATAATAATATAAACATTCAGTGGTACAGCCACTGGTCTGCAAACATACATATAAGTTAAACAACAGTGGTTCCGTATGGTATGCAACATGGCGGCGCAACCGGTCGTGTTTCGCCACGTGTTCGGCTTTTCCACATGGTCACGCAAATTCGGATTAACAATTCACATTTATGCATAGCAAATTCCACAAACATAATTTCAACAATAATATAAATATATCACGATGAAACAGAAGGGTGTTCATTTACCTGTTTGACAAGTTCAGGCCCGTGATGACTTGATAGAGTCCTAAGATTCTAAAGTCCTGCTTCCTGGTCTATGAGTGAAGATAGTTCTCTGCTAGCTATTTAGATGTTGACTCTTCCTCGTCTCACACACGACTGATTCAAACTGCGCTAGGGTCTGACACAGTCAGAACTGCTCTACCCGCTTAGCCTGATGCTCATTGGTTAAAATGGTCAGATTCAAAGCTCAAGTGCTGACTCACTACGCTGTGTGTGGCTGGCTTGCTGTGTGTGGCCTGCTGTGTAATTTAATTGCTGCTGTGTACTACCCTAACTCTCTACTGTTACAATTACTACACAAGGCGAAATAGTGATAGGCAGAGTTAAAACTAGCCAGTTCATGACAAGTACCCCATGCGCACCAAGATTTTATTGATGTAAAAGTTGAAGCAAAATAAAATGTCTTATGTCTTATGTCTTAAATTGTAATTATTATATGCTAATTACAATTTTCACTTGATTATTACAATTTTTACGTGACCGTGCTTAATTCTGGCTGAGGCGGCTTACTAGCGCCAAAAACTGGCATTTACAGGTATCAATGATAATGATAATTAACACGTGTTCTTTGTAATTCACATATATGACGGCCTACTAGCACCAAAACCTGGTAATTACAAATATCATGGGATAATTACAAATATGAACGACATATTTACAATTGACACGTAAAAATTGTAATTATCAATTGAAAATTACCATTTTCGGTTTTGGCGCATTTCCAGACGGATTGCTAGAGCCAAAACTGAAAATTAAACATGATCACGTGAAGATCTTTGTAATTTTTCACTGATAGTTGTAATTATCCCTTGATAATTGTAATTATCCCATGATATTGGTAATTATCTCATGATATTTGTAAAGATCAGGTTTTGGCGCTAGAAAGACGTGGAGAATAACACTGTGGATTACCGGTATCTTTGTAAATTAAACAGAACACGTGTTAATTTCAATTGTCTCGTGATACTGGTAATTCTCGGTTTTGGCGCTAGTAGGCCGTCATAGTAACCCTTTTAACTTAACACTGTATTTTTTCTTCTTTCTCTTTTTTTTTCCCACCAGATGTTTCCCTCAGATGAAATGACGACTTTTTTTAGGAGCAGCATATCACGTGAGTAAAATTCAACTGTACGACAACAACAACAACCACAATAACAACAGCAGCAACAACAGGAACAACAACAGACTTCAGCATGTTAACAAGATGGCAGATCCTTGCCAAGAGTGTGAGGTCGCTGCTCTCCAAAAAGAACATATTGGGAGGTTTCGTGCTGTGCACGTTTTGCGTCTTCCTGCTGCTGTTCGTCTACAACAACCGCTTCACTATACAGGTCAGTAGGCCTAGGAGGCATCTTTTGGTTGTTTCGTTGTGAATGTGATTTGGGACTACCTTCTGACCGTGACGTCAGCCGTTTATGCAGTCATTATTAATATGCAAAGGTGAAAGTTCTCCACCCCTCCCCCACCCCCCTACGCCGACTGTGCCACCGCGATCCGCAAGGGCATCCGACACGACGCGCTCCAGGAAGACACCGAAGAGCGCTGGAGAGAGAGTAGGCATCACTGACGCACACCGATTATTGTTCTGAACAAGTTTACGAAGGCGTTGTTGCGGAGGACCGCACCGGCAGCCCCGCCACACAGGCCTTCGATGACTTCAATAACTTTGGGGCCGACGCTGCACACTCCAACTCCCCCGCTAATTTATCTTTACAAATTTCAAATTTTCTCAGCTTATCGTGTTCTTCCGCTTCCAACCGGTGCACTTCCTTCCTTTGTCCTTTCTTGGCAATATTTCGCAATCTCTTTCTTGTCCACTAGTCCTAACGATTTCGCCTCTGTTACACTCCGTTTGATGGTGGTGTTTTTCTATCAGTATCTGATTCAGCCCCGATGCTTGAAATCCTGATAGGTGTAACTGATTCGTTTATCCACGCAGCCTGCTCACTCAGCATCAACAAGGCAAAGTCTTCGTATGAAGTTTTCTACTTTTATTCAGCACACATCAACAACTGCATACAATCGCTTTTCCACTCTCAACTTTTTACTTTCCAACTCACTATCAACAATCTCCCTTCACAACACAGTGTGTCCATTATACATTTTTTCTCTCAACTCGAGATGACCTCAGGACGTTCTAGAAATGACGCATTACAACCAATCAGAATTAAAGATCGTCATCACTGTCTTACGTCATACATCTCTATACACCTTCCCGGAACGTTCTCAAGCTTCTACAAGTTTCTATCGACAGTAAACACGCAGATCTAGAGAATTCTCCAATAATGTCGACTAACGAAAATTATCAACGTTATACAAAGCTTCTTCTAACAACAATGCAAACTCAAATCAAAGGTAAATACACTCTATTGTTGCATGCTTTGCCAAATAAAACGAACAGATCTATCGCGCGCGCTTCACACATAATATCGTGCACATTTCACACGCACCATCATGCGCGTTTCAACGTAACAGCCTCAAGCTTGTACTGTGCGAACGGATCAACATCGGAATCAGCAATGCTGCACTTCTGAGATGTAAACAATTATGAATATGATTTTAAAACTTATAAAACACTTCAAAACATTCTACAGCAAATTCCTTCAGATAAATTAAGCTTTACAATTAATCTTTCTCTGATCAAAATTCAATCATTCACTAGTTTTATCAACATACCCTCAACTTACAACAATCTTCCAAACACACATCTTACTTTTTTTTTGTTTATCCAGGCTGGCCAATGTCAAAGATGGTGTTCTAAACATTCACGTGCACGCATTCATGTAATTCCAAATGAATCTATGGGATAAAACGTTTGTATATTCATTCATTCTATACACACACAAGCATTGAAAACAATGACTTTTCATAAAATAAAATTAAAAAATCATTATTAGTTTAAAGGTTATAGTCCTGTATAATCAAAATGAAATTTATTTCTATCGGATTATCACACACTGGTCAGGCGTCTATAGTCGAAATGAAATTGTTAGTTGATAAAGAGTTGATAGACAGTTGATAGAAGATTACTGGAAACAATGTCTATACATTATGGTAAAGCAGGTTAATTAAAAACAGCATCCGTCGGTCAGTAAAAATCAGCTAAATGCAAACAGTTCCCTTCTTTCACTACAGACCCAAATAGATAAAAAAAAAAAAAAAAAATAATAATAATAATAATAATAATAATAATAATAATAATAATAATAATAATAATAATAATAATAATAATAATAATAACGGATTTTTATATAGCGGGTACTCCAGCCTATGACCTGACTCACCACGCTTTACATAGTCATTACATAAAAATACGTGCACTTGATCTCAAACATCGCTTTCGCTACGATACACTAAAAGAAAGAACAGTAAAAGTAAAAATTATTTACAACTATGTACACAAATGACAAAAAAGACAGAAATAGAATAGCCAAACCTATTCACAGCTATTTATATGCCCGGTTAGACCCAGGAAGGAAAACAGTATAAATATTTTATCCTCCAATCAATGTAGATTTACATAGATGACAAATAATTCTGTGATCATTATAGATTAGGATAAATGAAAATAGTATATATGACCCAGATGGATCGTCCGAGGTGTTATGTTTGATTGAAGTCATGAAGGTCAGTGATGAGTCGATGAAACCACAGGCTCTGAAGTATTTTCTTTCGTCTTTGTAAACTCGTGGTAGGAAGAGAGAGAGAGAGACAGACAGACAGACAGACAGATAGACAGACAGACACAGACAGAGAGAGTTGCAAATATTATGGCACAGGAGGCTAGTTGGTCACTAAGCCAAGTAATGAACTATGAACAAAGTCTGTCCAGTAGTTCTGAAAAATGGCCCGCAACGGACCGACGGACAGACGGAAAGACCGACCGACCCCCCTCCTCCTCCTTCCCTCCTACCACCACACACATAATATTGTAACAATGTATTCAGAAATATTGACAATCATTGTACTACAACACACTTTCTTCTGATTTCACTTTTAACAAAGACCAATGCATGATTGTTGAACTACCATAATAGCGAAACGACACTATGGCCCACTCAACATCACAATCTAAATGAATTTTGTTCAAACCACTAAACAGGTATGCTCCTGACATATGGCCCTATTTGCTTACGTGGTGCGATACCAGTGACTCTCCCTTACTCGCATAACGCTTCGACAATGACTAACAGCTGATCTTCTGCGAGCACTTCCAGTACATTCCAACACACAGGTAGGCCGTAATAATAACCATTCTTGAATGAACATTGAGGTTTAACGTCAACACCCACCATTGGCGATATGGCAGACGGGGATAACCATCCCAGGGAAAGAGGGGTAGGACCTGAATCAACACTGAACCATCAGAGCAATCATAATAATGCTAAAACGGACAGTGAAAATGGCCACATTTTATATCGCTAACCACGGGATTCGAACCTGGGTCATCGGTGTGCCAGGCGAACGCTCTACCAATTGAGCTAAGGCGGTGGGACACAATTCTTGTCAATGGTTTGGAGATCCTTCTTGATATGTTTTTTGCTTTATATCATCTCATTATATCTTACATAGTTTATTTGTTTATTCACTTATTATTAAGTCTTGTACTGTTCTTTGAGAGGGTTTTCTGCTTTCGAATTAATTTTTTTTAAAGGCTTATATTTATTTATTTATTCATTTATTACGATGCCTACAATGCCATCCTCACATCCTTTTGTGAACGCGAGACACGCCCCTTTCATCTCCCAGCTGCAGAAGAGAAAATCTCACATGCATCTGCACCACGACTGGGAAGAAGATCACATCTTATCCTTCGTCCCTTACTATGGCTGTCTTCAACGCTCAGGCTCTGGGTACCAGGAAGGAGGAGCGGTCGGCCGCCAGCTACTTCGTCCACGATCATGATGTCGACCTTATCGCCGTGTGTGAAACGTGGTTCCGCCCAGTGGCATCGCTCCACCCGGCCACTGCACACTGTCATTCCCTCCCGAGTCACGTGGTGGTGGCATAGCCTTTGTTGTTGGAAACTCAATGTGCCTGATGTTTCTACGAAGACTGATTTTCCTTGTCGACACATTTCATTTGAGTTAGTTCAGCTATCATTTAGCATTCCCCATCAGTCATTTCATGTTTTGTGTTTGTACATTCCCCCACCTAGTGCTATAAACAAACTTAAAGACTCTTATGTTCATCGAAGAACTACCAGAATTACTCTCTTACTGTAACACAATGAAAGATTCTTATGTCATTGATGGAAATTTTAATTCTCAGTTTGATCAACCAGCCAATGCATGCTTTATTCTTTTGACCTAGTCCAGTGCGTTCGTTCGCCGACAAAAAATGGACACCTTGAATTGAATTGATCACAGAACAGACCAAGCCGTCGTTCAATATCTCGTCCTCTACCAAACGCTTCCCCCTGATCACTTCTGTCTCGTTTCTCAGCTCCACCTCCACGCAAAGTCTAGGTCCAAGCTAAGAACCTTGCTGCAGTTCATCTGTCTCTCTTCAAAGATGAACTTCAATCCAAGCTTTCTGCAACACCCCCTTCTTCCGCCCATGAGCTGAATCAATTGTTACTTGGCCAATTAAACCAGCATGCCCCGTCCACGAACCGTAAAGTCTCTCAACGGCCACCGTCTCCTTGGTTCTCCTCTGTAGGCCAAGCGTGAGAGACGTAGAGAGGGGAGACACTGGCACAAGACGGGTCTTGCTGTTCACAAACAATTGTTCCACTCTGCCAGTGAAGCTTTAGTACACTGCCAAAACTGCCTACTACAATGCCAACACTCTTGCATGCTTAATATCCAAGTAACTATACAACATTACAAGCGCCCTTCTTGGTAAATCTGATGCTTCTCCATTTTCATCGAATACTCTACTTCGTGGGGATACCGGGCGATCTCTCAGTACAAATACTTTCTGGAAGTTTAGTGCATTAAACTTATTTTTTATCACTTTTTATATTTCGGTTTTCGCTTTTCTGTTTCTGTTGTCTACTGTATTCACGCTTTCAATGTCATTCACTTGTATTATTTCCAGCAATCCCTTCCCACATTTCTTTCTCATTTTGTATCTTCCTATCCTGTCCTATCCTAACCCGTAACTCGGAGGTCGTAGGGGCACCACAAATGATCGTTTAACCAGCGTACTCCATCTTTCTGTCCTCGGCAACCCTGATGGCTTCGCTCAGTGTCAAACCAGTCCATTCTCGAATGTTGTCCTCCCACCTCTTTTTCGGTCTCCCTCTTCTTCTACATTCTTGCACTGTGCCTTGCAGTATGGTCTTTGCAAGGCCTGATGATCTGGTGACGTAGCCATACCATCGGAGTTTCCGTTTCTTTACCACTGTGAGCAGGCCATCATGTTGTCCAATGGCTTGTGTGATGGTCTGTCGGACTTCGTCGTTGGTGATGTGCTGGGTATAGGAAATGCCCAGAAGTCTTCTGTAGCACCTCATCTCCATGCTTTTTATTCTTTATTGTAGATCTGTTGTGAGGGTCCATGTTTTGCAAACATATAGGAAGATGGAGATGACAAGGTAGCGCAGCAGTCTTACCTTGGAATGTAGACTGATGGTCCTGTCTTTCCAAATGGGCTTCAATCTTGTCAGGGCAGCAGTTGTTTGTGCGAGAGGACTTCCTGTCGGGACCCAATGTCTGATACAATGACTCCTAAATATTTGAAGCTATGCACTGTGTTGAGGAATTGGCCTTGGACTTTGATGTCCCTGTTGATGCCATTGGTGTTGTTGGTCATCATTTTAGTCTTCTCTGCATTATTTCCATTCCATAGGCTCTGGAGGTGGTGTCAAGAAGCTGTACCAGCTGTTCAAGTTCTTGTTCCTCTCCAGTCTATCCATCGATATCCGCAAAACGAAGGTTGGAGATTGCTCTACCCCCTATACTGACCGTGCCTTCGTGATCTGCAAGGGCATCTGACATGATGCGCTCTAGGAAGATGTTGAAGAGTGTTGGAGGGAGGAAGCATCCTTGACGCACACTGATTGTTGTTCTGAACCAGTTTCCGATGACGCTTTTATGGAGGACTGCACTGGTAGTCTTTTCATACAGCCTTTTGATTATTTCAATAATTTTAGGGCTGATGATTTACACTCTCATGGTTGCCCACAGATCTGCATGCCAGACTCGGTCAAACGCTTTCTTGAAGTCTACAAACACATGATATAGATGTTGTTGGTGATGAAGGTATCTCTCTGAGGTTAAAAATCTGTTCAATGGTACTTCGCCCTGCCCTGAATCCTGCTTGTTCTTCAGCTGTGTTTTGTTCAGCTTGGGGTTTCAACCTGGTTAGTATTATTTTCCTGTTTAGTATTACTGTATTTTCAGGAGGACCTTGCTGGGACGGCTGTGGAGGCTGATGGTGCGGTAATTTTCACACTCAAGAAGGTAACCTGTTTTGGGAAAAGTGATGACAAGCGACTGGGTCCATGGTGTAGGCCACTCCCCACTCTGCCAGATCTTGTTACAGATAATGGTGAGGGCGTCAATCATCGCTTTTCCTCATGCTTGAAGCAGTTCCGCGGGTATGTTGTCCACTCCCGCTGACTTCCCTTTCTTCAGCGATTGTACTGCTGCCTCAACTTCTTCTCGGAGAATTGGGAGGATTTCTTCTTTTTATCTTTTTTCGGGACATGCTAGAACTGATGGGTCTCCGTTTGGTGTGTGGTTGTAAAGGTCAGAGCAGTACTCTGTCCATCTATCCAAGACTTCTTGTTCTTCTATAAAGCATATGCCAGACTTGCTTTGGATCGTGGAGGCTTGGGCGGTTTAACACTTGTCAGCTGTCATTTGTCTCATTGTTGCACTGGGGTCCACATGTGTCTCCCCAGTTGTGGTGCGCATCTTGGCCAACCTTGGCATTCCAGTCGCCTTGCATTATGACTATGTCCTTCTTCGGCACTAGGTCAAGTACAGCCTGTAGATTCTCATAGAAATTCTCCATTTCGCTGTAGTCTTAGTCTGATGTCGGGGCATAGGTCTGGATGATGGTGATGTTGAAAGGGGTTGCTCTCAGGCGGATGGTAATGAGTCTACTGGAGACTGGGCGGCAACCCATGACAGTGGCTAGAATGTTCTTGTGGACCAAGAATCCAACGCCGTGTTCGTGCCTGTCATCTCTACCGCTGAAATAAAGTTTGTGGACTTTGTCGGTCATGTTTCACCTAGGCCTAGTTTGTATCTTATTTATTTATTTTTTTCTATTTTGTTAAATACTTTAATTTGTTTTATTTTTTATGGCCTTTTGACTCCTGCGTTTGCAGTGCAGGGCGACTCGTGTCGGGGGAGAATTGGATCCTGGCCGTTGAGGTCACTGAAAGACTGCAGTCCTTCAAACCAACACAACTCTTCGGCTCATATCAATTTGTGATCCCTCGCTCTTTATAGTTTTTAAATGGTCAGTCCTAGAGGACATCCATGGCAGTGATCATTTACCCGTTCTGTTAAAATCTGACAGACTCATAACCTCGAACAACTAAAAAAACCTTGGTTTGATGCTGAATGCAAAAAAACTCCAGCAAGCCCGTTAAAACGTTCTACGAGTCGTGTTTTTACATCCTAGCTCTGAAAATAACCAGAATCACCAACGGTTGCGAGCGCAATGCAGACAGCTCTTCAAACGTAAACCAAGAGACTGGTGGAGAGGTTTTTGCTCCAACTTTGCTTCCAAGGCCAAACTGTCGAAGGTTTAGAAAGTTATTCGCAAACTCAAAAATAAAAATACCAAACTGTTCAGTCCCTGCCTGAAAGTAAATGAGGAAAAAATGGGAGAGTTTTTTTATGGTAATAATAATAATAATAATAATAATAATAATAATGTCACGTCCCAACTGCCTCAACAGTGGTTCGACATGTGTGCTCTTTCACACGAGAAAAACCCAACACCTAAATAAACTCTAAAAGACAAGACCAGAAGTAACAAGACAATTTCTTTATTTCACTCACACATTCATACTCAAAATTAACTCCCTTTATCCCACTTCCCAACCTACCAACCCTCAATCCTCCTAATATAACCCCAAACTAATACATAAACAATTCGCTCAAAATAATAATGATAATTAAATCAAAATGGAAAATGACTAACTACAAAATGTACAAAAGATTTATAATAATTATGGCTGAAACAGCTTACTGACAACGAAATAAGTACACAGTAAGCAACTGCTTTAAATCTTTATAAATATTCAAACTTTGTTCCACTTAAACTTCAAATAGATACAACAAGTCTTTTATATTAAATAAAATGAATAAGAAAATTTATCTTTTATGCAAAATAGAAGTTGTAAGAAATTAATCTAAATTATTAATTAGTTAATATCTGGCGAAATAATTCCCCCAGACAAAACTATACAATCACAGGGCTACTTAATCTAGTAGGTAATATTACACAACAACGTTTATCAGTCAATTCAGATTAAATATATTTCAATGTGCTGTAATTTATAATTTATCACATGTAGAACAATTATCGTTCCTCACAATGGTTTATCAATGGTTATAGTTATTTGTTATGTATGGTGGAGTGTGCGTGTGTGTGCTTTATAAACGAAAATAAAGTTCCTTGGGCGAATACCACAACCTTCGCAACCGAGGTTGACACACGGAAAACACGGCGTAATAGGCCGAGGCACACAAGCTTCACACCAGCAAGGTTTCAGCACACCATCAATGATCTGCTCTAGGCTTTGGTTTTTGAACTTGTTGGTACATCTACAACAATACATACAAAAACACGCAACCATTAATAATTATATTACAATATACTGCACAAGCATCCCGCTATCGGAATGGTTGTCTCCCTTTCACATCCTTACTCATCCTCCCTGTCATTACTTCTGTCATCACGTATATACATTCACAATCACCTCCTTTCTGTCATCTCTTCGCTACATAACAGCGAATTCTTTTATATCAATTTATAATTATTTAATTTATAATACATTTTAGAAAATTCTCTCTCTCTCTCTCTCTCTCTCTGGGTATTTATGCAGCGAATAATACGAAACATAAAATCGAATTAAGAAAACGTAATTAACTAACCATTCACACTGCATGCATAACCCAAACCCCCGAACGCTATGGCCAACTGAGAAATTGAGGTAAATAACTTACGGCTACCAGTGGATTCTCCGGCCTGTTGACAAAGACACACAATGACTGGACAAACACACAGGCACAGATGGTTAGGCAAGGTGATTACACAGGCATAAGAAGTCCTAGACGGAGTCACAGGTCACCCGACGTTATACGTAGATAACTCAGATTTCACCGAGAATACACAGTAGGTATTCTAAACAGCTTAGAACAGTTTTAGTTAAACAAACACTTCCAAAGTGTTCCCAAAACAATCCTCCTCTTCCGTTAATAGGCTCTTTTTCGTTGACGGTCTGATCTGTACGACCCACAGACAAAGTCACTAACTGGCACCTTGACCCAACTTGGATCCGTTGATTCTGGCTACAAAAGCGATATGCAACTGTTACTGCTCCTGCCAAAATACACAGTGCAAGGGGTTTTATACGATTAGCTAAGAATCTTCTAGAATATACTTGTTTTAATCGTAATTCATTCCCTGCACCGTTCGCGATTAGAGCACGCATTTCACACATAGAATATCGCATGGCAGCAATTAATCTTCTCAATAACAAAATAGCCAACTATGCTGTTTTTCTAACATAGTACGTTCTGCACGGGCGCAATACATTCGCTACTTTTATTAATTATAAACTAAATTAATTTTATTCTGATGCTCTCCCCTTGACTACCGTAACTTCTAACCCCTATGTACAGGCTGATGATTAAACTATATACATAGGCGCGCGACTGCAAACTGCGTAGCGTGACACAGCACCCCACCAAGACGAAAACTAACAGTTTTAGTTCTTAACAACCACGCTACTCAGTTCTGCTCAAGAAATCAGCTGGTACATTTTCCTTCCCTGGAATACTCTCCACTATCAGATCGAAAGGTTGGGGTTGAAGTGCCCACCTCATGAGTCTACAATTTGTAGTCTTTGCTTGCTGCAGGTATTGCAAAGGTCTGTGATCGGTCTGCACAATGACTGTCCGATCATACAGGTACTGCTTGAACTTTTGTACCCCCCACACCAATGCCAAGCATTCCTTCTCTATGGTGGAATAGTTCCTCTCTGCCTGGTTTAGCTTCTTGCTGGCACATGTGATCGGTTGTAAACCCAAACCTTGGTCCTGGCACAGAATCGCCCCTATTCCAATCTCTGATGCGTCAGTCTGTAGCACTAATGGTTTTTCCATGTCTGGCATACAGCAAACAGGTTTGGAGCATATGCGGTTTTTGAGCGTCTGGAACGCTACTTCACAAGCGTCGGACCACTGTACGGGACCTGATTTGCCTCCCTTGGTTAAGTCGGTCAGCGGCACCGCTATCGCAGCAAAATTCGGCACAAACTTCCGATAGTACCCTGCTAATCCAAGGAATGACCTGACCTGTCTCTTGGTAGTGGGACGTGGTGCATTCTGGATCTTGTCCATCTTTCCTTGTTCTGGCTGCACTTTGCCTTCTCCCACTATGTGTCCCAAATACTCCAGCTTGCGGAATCCCAGGTAGCATTTGGACGGACGCGCCGCTAACTGTACTTCCCTCAGACGTTTAAACAAGATGTCTAAACACTCTAAATGTCTCTCTAGAGTTTCTGTGGCTACCATAAGATCGTCCATGAAGTTGTCGACTTCTTTCATCTTCAATGGCATCAACATCTTGCGCATCATGCGGGAAAAAACTGCCCCTGCGGTTTTCAGTCCGAAGGGCATGACGCACCATTGGAATTGACCCTCGTTGGTAGTGAAAGCTGTCTTGCACTTATCTTCACTCTTCATAGGTATTTGCCAATACCCCTTAGACAAATCGATCTTGCTCAAGTACTTGGCCTTTGAGAGTTTGTTAAATAGATAATCTATGTCGGGCATCGGCTCAGCGTCGAAAATTACCTGCCTATTGAGCTTCCTGAAATCGACGCAGAATCTGACTGCTCCGTCCTTCTTCTTTACTAGAACGATCGGTGAACTGAACGGTGAAGCTGCTCGCTCGATCACCCCCATAGCTAGCATCGTCTCAACCTCTGCCTTGACTGTCTCCATCTTTGAATGAGGTAACGGGTACTGTTTTGTCCTTACCGGACGGTCGTCATCCAGTCGTATTTCGCACTCATCCAACGTGGTGCGCAAAGGCAAGTCAGTCAGGATGTCAGGGTAACGAACTAATAGCCTCCTAATTCCTGCATGGATCTCCGGGCTATCTGCATCAAGATGCACGTCATCTAACGTCTCTGACTGTTTCAACACTACGGTGGGTATGCCCTCGACTGTTGGTACCTCTTCCCATTCGTCTGCCTCATCCACTACTACAGCTGTGGCGATTTGAACTCTCTGATGGTACAGTTTCAGTAGGTTGGCGTGAAACAGTTTCACCTTGTTCCCAATGCGAATCTGATAATCGCACTCGTTCCGACGGCTTACGACTTCGTATGGCCCCCTCCAGCTCATTTCTAGTTTGTTGTGCTTGGTTGGCAACAAAAGCAACACTTTGTCTCCTGCCTGAAATGTTCTAGGTTTCGTTTTCTTGTCGAAGTGTCTTTTCTGCCTCTCGCCTGCTTTCTTCAGACTTTCCTTCGCTAGTGCGCACGTTTCCTCGATTCTATTTCGCAGGTCCACAACATACTGACTAGCCACCTTCACTTCTTCTCCTTGACTGTCCTTCGTCCACAAATCTCTCAGTACCGACATGGGACCCCTCACTGTCTTGCCATACAGTAGCTCAAAAGGTGAAAAACCTGTGCTCTCTTGAGGTACCTCCCTATACGCGAAGAGCAGCGCTGGTATGTACCTATCCCATGCTTTCGGTTGCTCCTTCGTCAGCTTTTTGAGCATCGACACGAGTGTACCATTGAAACGCTCCACGAGCCCGTCGCACATTGGATGGTATGGTGTTGTCGCCTTCCCATGGATTGCTAGAAGTCTATTTACCTCAGTCATCACGTTTGACATAAATTGTGTCCCTTGATCTGTCAATATCTCTTTGGGAATTCCCACTCTTGTCCAGATCTCCCACAATGCTTCAGCAACTCTCTCAGCCTCTATGCCTTTCAGTGCTACGGCCTCAGGATACCGCGTCGCATAGTCTACCATGACTAAGATGTATTGGTTGCCCCTGTCTGACATAGGTTTTATAGGCCCCACAATATCGACTGCAACTCTCTGAAACGGTTCATCAACTAGAGGTAGTTTCTGCAGCGGAACCTTTGCTACCCTACCCCTGGGAACTGTTTTCTGGCATTCGGGACATGATTCGCAGAAACGCCTAACATCCCCGCACATTCCTGGCCAATAGAACACCCCCCATATCCTCTCACGTGTCCTCTTTCCACCCAAATGTCCGGCCATCGGAGGGTCGTGCGCCAGGCGCATCACCTCTCCTCTGAGCTTGCTAGGCACGACTAGCTGTGTTAGCTCTTCTTCTCCCTGATGGTGCAGTCTATACAAAATACCCTTCTTTTTGCAGAAGCTAACCATCGCTTTGCCTGACTTGAGTTTCGTCCCTTGCTTCTCGCACTCTCTAGCTCTAGCTAAAGTGGGATCTTCTTCCTGCAATTTGGCCAACTGATCGGGCGTCACATCGAGTTGGAATGGCTTCGGAATCGGCAGTGCTTTCTCCTGCTTCCCTTCTGCCTTGGCCTGTGCCCTGGTCTGAACGGCGGCTATCGCACACTCTAACCCGTCTACAGCCACTGGACTACGATAGCCTCCCTTGAAGGTAACCCAGTTGCCAAGAATCACATCAGGTACAACTTGCTCGATGACGATCAATTCTACTGTACCCTTCACGAAAGCTGAGTCTACTTCTACGTACGCTGTAGGATACTTCCCTGACTTGACCTGATCAGCGAACATGACCTCGATCTCTCTACCTGTCATATCCCCAGGACGCACCCACTTGGCTGCTACTGCTCCCACCTCGGCACCAGTATCTCTCAGAATCTTCACAGGCTGACCCCTGACTGTTCCCATGCTCCACGGGTTGTACGGCTGAATGGTACTAAAACTATTCTTAGTCATTTCCGAGTGAATCGGTCCTGAATCCGGACTGACAGTGATACGTAGCAACTGTTTCGGACTACGGCACTCCTTCGCTACGTGACCTAGCTTCCCGCACCTGAAACACTTCACAGGACGTTTCTCCCCACTAGGTTCCCTCCTCTTATCCTCTTCACCCTTGTTGCCACTGGGACCACTCCTCGCTGCCCCTACAGGTTGACTGACAGCACGATTACCCCCCTTGTATGGCACGCTACCGAACACTGGCCTGTTACTCACTGTCCGTTTCGCATCTACATGTAACTGGGCAATCTCAGCTGCTTGCTCGCCGTTCTCAGGCTGCCTCTCCCTCACAAACAGTTCTAACTCAGGGTTCATCACTGACAACAACTGTTCAGTCAGAAAGACATCAAGCACTACGCCCGCATCATCTATATCTTTCTTAGCCAAAGAAAACCATCTCTTCACTAAGACTTGTACTCTACTCAAGTACTGCGGAAAAGTCTCTGTGCCTTCTTTCCTACTCCCCCTGAACTGCTTGCGGTAGTAGTCGGCGTCTCTCCTAAAACGTTTCAGAAGAGCCCCCCTGACCACTTCGAAATCGACTATCTGCTCTGGAGTTAACTTCAGATAAGTCTCTCTTGCCTCCCCTGACAACAACGGTGACAACCTAGCCGACCACGTCTCTTCCCTCCATTTCTGAGTTCTAGCTATTTGCTCAAAGTGCTGAAGATAGCTCTCAATATCCTCTTTGCCATCAAATGGTTGGACCTTGATCTTGTAGCTATCAGGCTGAACTGTATCCCTCCTACGTTGGGCTTCTAATTCTTTCTCTTGCTCCAACTGTTGCCTAAGCCTTTCTCTGTCGTCTTCCCGGGCCTGCTCTCTAGCTGTACGTTCCTCTTGCAGACGCAACTCGACATTTTCCCGTTCGGCTTCTATTTTCTTTTCTAAGAGCTTCAGTTCTCTAGCTTTGTCCTTCCGCTCCTGTTCTAGCCTTCTTTCTACTATGGCTAAATCTTCCGCCCTCCTCTTCTCCGCTCGAGCCATCTCTTCTGCTCTCTTCTTCTCTTCTCGAGCCAGCTCTTCCGCTCTTCTCTTCTCCTCCCTTTCTATCTTCCTCTCAAGCCTAGCTGTTTCTTTAGCTCTGTCCCTCCGCTCTAATTCCATCTCTCTCGCCAATCTAGCAGACTCCTCCGCTAATCTAGCAGCTTCTTGCTCCCTCTTCGCCCCGTCTACTACAAAACTGGCTAGACCTGCTCCCTTCAGCCCCATGCTAGCGCCCAGCTCTTTATATCTAAGATATACATCCATGCCAACGCTACTTTTTCCTGCACCGGCCTTAACTGCAGTAGGAGTAAGATCAGCTGCCATGCGAGTACTATGAGCGAAAGGCGTACTCACTGTGGTTTCCTCGTCCATCGGCGCCTGACGCGAAGCGGCTGCGTCGGCCTCCGTGTACTGGTCCATCGCTCGCGCCTGCTCAGCTGCTCTCCGAGTCGCAGCTCTCGTCAGCATACAGTCGCGGACTAAGAATGAAAAATGGGAAAAAAATGGGTGAATAACAAATGAAACAAATAACAATTAACACATATACAAACAGTCGAACAAATGACAAGTAAACAGTAACAGGAGCCGGAGAAGTCCCTTATCGTCTAGGCCTCGACGACAAAGTTGTTTACCTCAACCCCCCGTTTGTGCACACACGCTCGGGGTGTGAACCCTTTTGCGCAGCGCAACCTCACTCCCGACCAACCACCCACTGGCCACTCATCCGACACACAAGACGACAAAGAAACAAACACTGACTTCTGGTATCTAAACAAATAACAAAAAATCTACCCTAACTATTCCCCCCTAACCTATCCTAGATCTATCCCACCGCTGCCACCAAAATGTCACGTCCCAACTGCCTCAACAGTGGTTCGACATGTGTGCTCTTTCACACGAGAAAAACCCAACACCTAAATAAACTCTAAAAGACAAGACCAGAAGTAACAAGACAATTTCTTTATTTCACTCACACATTCATACTCAAAATTAACTCCCTTTATCCCACTTCCCAACCTACCAACCCTCAATCCTCCTAATATAACCCCAAACTAATACATAAACAATTCGCTCAAAATAATAATGATAATTAAATCAAAATGGAAAATGACTAACTACAAAATGTACAAAAGATTTATAATAATTATGGCTGAAACAGCTTACTGACAACGAAATAAGTACACAGTAAGCAACTGCTTTAAATCTTTATAAATATTCAAACTTTGTTCCACTTAAACTTCAAATAGATACAACAAGTCTTTTATATTAAATAAAATGAATAAGAAAATTTATCTTTTATGCAAAATAGAAGTTGTAAGAAATTAATCTAAATTATTAATTAGTTAATATCTGGCGAAATAATTCCCCCAGACAAAACTATACAATCACAGGGCTACTTAATCTAGTAGGTAATATTACACAACAACGTTTATCAGTCAATTCAGATTAAATATATTTCAATGTGCTGTAATTTATAATTTATCACATGTAGAACAATTATCGTTCCTCACAATGGTTTATCAATGGTTATAGTTATTTGTTATGTATGGTGGAGTGTGCGTGTGTGTGCTTTATAAACGAAAATAAAGTTCCTTGGGCGAATACCACAACCTTCGCAACCGAGGTTGACACACGGAAAACACGGCGTAATAGGCCGAGGCACACAAGCTTCACACCAGCAAGGTTTCAGCACACCATCAATGATCTGCTCTAGGCTTTGGTTTTTGAACTTGTTGGTACATCTACAACAATACATACAAAAACACGCAACCATTAATAATTATATTACAATATACTGCACAAGCATCCCGCTATCGGAATGGTTGTCTCCCTTTCACATCCTTACTCATCCTCCCTGTCATTACTTCTGTCATCACGTATATACATTCACAATCACCTCCTTTCTGTCATCTCTTCGCTACATAACAGCGAATTCTTTTATATCAATTTATAATTATTTAATTTATAATACATTTTAGAAAATTCTCTCTCTCTCTCTCTCTCTCTCTCTCTGGGTATTTATGCAGCGAATAATACGAAACATAAAATCGAATTAAGAAAACGTAATTAACTAACCATTCACACTGCATGCATAACCCAAACCCCCGAACGCTATGGCCAACTGAGAAATTGAGGTAAATAACTTACGGCTACCAGTGGATTCTCCGGCCTGTTGACAAAGACACACAATGACTGGACAAACACACAGGCACAGATGGTTAGGCAAGGTGATTACACAGGCATAAGAAGTCCTAGACGGAGTCACAGGTCACCCGACGTTATACGTAGATAACTCAGATTTCACCGAGAATACACAGTAGGTATTCTAAACAGCTTAGAACAGTTTTAGTTAAACAAACACTTCCAAAGTGTTCCCAAAACAATCCTCCTCTTCCGTTAATAGGCTCTTTTTCGTTGACGGTCTGATCTGTACGACCCACAGACAAAGTCACTAACTGGCACCTTGACCCAACTTGGATCCGTTGATTCTGGCTACAAAAGCGATATGCAACTGTTACTGCTCCTGCCAAAATACACAGTGCAAGGGGTTTTATACGATTAGCTAAGAATCTTCTAGAATATACTTGTTTTAATCGTAATTCATTCCCTGCACCGTTCGCGATTAGAGCACGCATTTCACACATAGAATATCGCATGGCAGCAATTAATCTTCTCAATAACAAAATAGCCAACTATGCTGTTTTTCTAACATAGTACGTTCTGCACGGGCGCAATACATTCGCTACTTTTATTAATTATAAACTAAATTAATTTTATTCTGATGCTCTCCCCTTGACTACCGTAACTTCTAACCCCTATGTACAGGCTGATGATTAAACTATATACATAGGCGCGCGACTGCAAACTGCGTAGCGTGACAAATAATAATAATAATAATAATAATAATAATAATAATAATAATAATAATAATACGGTAGACTTACATGGCGTGGTACCCCAACAAGCATGGGCTCGCCGCCCTTTACAATGCACTAAAAAGCAATAATATTAAAACAAAATAAAGTAAAAACATGCCTAGTTAAGAACTGCTAAACCAGAAATATGTACATTAATTAACAGTGCACACACACACACACACACACACACACACACACACACACACACAAACAAACAAACACGTACGAGCGCCTGGCCAAAATACATGTCCACAATAAAACATTGATTATCACCACAGACGGCATGGAATTTCACAGCAAATTTCTATGTTTCCCAACACAGCAAGGCATAGCATTTTAACACACACTTCAACATTTACACCCTCAAATAACAATCTTTGCTGTATAAAACTTCTTTCTAATTTCACACTCACGGCATTGAAGCTATCGACTACCGGCTACTGATAACGGACACGGCTTTCTCCAATCTAATGCAGTCATACAGTTCGCAACAGTAACAGGATTTGCCATGCCTAAGTTTCAATTTTGTTGTTGTTGTTGTTGTTGTTGTTGTTGTTGTTGTTGTTGTTGTTGTTATCAAGCATTACCACAAGCACGTCTGTGTGCCTGTTTCCAAGATGAAACTAAATATTTAATTACCTGAACTGACTGCGCATGGCACTGAGAAAGGGCAAAGGTTACTTCCGTCAGTTTTGTATTCTACTTTACTGACTGGTAATGTTTTGTTGTTGGTGTTTTGTGTGTGTGTGTGTGTGTTTTTTTTTTAAAGATCTATAAAGCGAGGTTTCTCGAAATTTCTGTTTCTCGTGTATTTATTAGAAAATAAATTTGATCAGGTCAGGTCATAAATAATGTCTTCCACGATACAAATTATAGAAATATGCGGAAGATGGTCAGCAAAAGGGTTTAAAAGGTGTTACTTGTCAAAGTCTATCCAATCATGGCTACTGCTTCAGATTTTTAAGTTTCATTCTAATCTAGTTTGGACTAACGATGGGTACAAAGAATAACAGTGAAAGGTTGAGTGGTACGCTCCCCCGCAGCGTTTTTGATGTTGCCAGTCGGAGCGTATAAGGTGTCTGCGGCGGAGCGTACCGTCTGAGCATTCAGTACCACAAAACAACATTAGATTGTAACACTTTTTCCACTGTTCTTGAACGCAAGAACGTCAATATAAGGCTGCAAAGTAGTTGTTAATCTATGAGTACTAAATTCATAATATAAATAGTATTGTATTGTATGTCTTTTGTTTCTGTTGTAGTACGAAGGCGTTCTTCCCCCCAGAACCTCTACATATAATGGGACCGTCGCAACTTCAGCGCAGAATGTGACTAAAGCTGTCCAAGGGGGGACAAGTTCATGGCCAGATGCGGGAAATTTCCCTTACAACGTCACGATAGTCTCCTCCTACATTGACATCGGGGAGTTCGGCAAGGGCAACCCTAACTACAAACGCGATCACCGAATCTACGAGACGTGGTCCAAGCCCTTCAGCAAGATGAAGGTGCCCCTGGTGTTCTACACGGACTCGGAGCACTTCGCCAGTCACATGGCGACGGTCAGGCAGAACTTGACTGACCTCACCCGGATCATCCGCTTGGATCGCTCCAAGCTGTGGGCGTTCTCTCTGCGCGACCGCATCGCCAAAATTTACGCCGGGAACTACCCCAAGCACTGGCCGAACACAGTATACCCGGACTACACGTGCCTGACCCACGCCAAGTTTGACTTAGTGCTGGACACGCTGGACATCGCCTACTTCCCGATCACCACGCCTTACGTGGCCTGGATGGACATAGGCTACCTGAGAAACATCGTGGGCCAAGAACTACCCAAGTACTACACCATGCAACCGCCTCCAGACTTTCACCCCCAGCAAATTCTGTGCGGGGAAGTGTACCCGCCCAATTTTTCCCAGTCGTGGAAGGAGATCTTTAGGAGGAACAAGAACTGGGTAGCTGGAGGTTTCTTTCTCGGCACCCGCGAGATCATGCGAGCCTTCGTGCAGCAGTACCGCCGAGCCGTGCTGGCGTTCCTGGACCAGAACGAAAGTAACGTAAGCAAAATATCACTTGCCCTGTCCTCTGCATGTCTGAAAGTGATAGCTTGGGTTGTGGGTTTTTTTCCCTCTGAATTTAAATCGATGTTAAATGGTGGTCAACATGGTGGAGATAGTAATAGAAGGTTAAACAAGAGGAAACCTAGCCAGCGTTTTGAAGTTTACACTCTTCAGAGGACTCCGTTTCTATGTTTACACACACTTTTTGTCTTCTTTGTTCAACTCGCCAGTAGTCACTTTCTAAACATAACCCTGTTCAAAACTACTAACACTGCAACCCTAGATTGTAGAACTATGTTTGGCAATGAATTCTCTTTCAGAAAGTTAGGTTATTTCCCATCTCCGTTGCCAGTCAGCCAAATTGGGAATACTTTTTTTTTTACATGAAGATGTTTTTCTGAGAACTTCATTCAGGCGTCTTCACATACTTTAGAAAATCAGTCACTTGATTTTCGTCAAGCCCAGCTGACATTCTGAGATCACAGCGACACGTCCATCTTATCTATGGCACACATGCAAACCTTTGACAGCAGAGAAGGGGAGATAAATCTTTCCTATCATTCCCTCATTCCGCGGAGGACAGCAACTAAAAAGGGTGATATCCAACATGGTGTCAATACACTCCAATCCCAGCTCTTTAGGCGATACACCTTTATCACTTGTGTTCTACACAAACTTTTCCCCCGTGGGAGTGCCAGGGGTTTCAGTATAACTAGTATCCCCACTTTCTGGAAATTTAGTGCTTTAAATTCCCACTGTCGCTGTCTTTCTCATTTGTTCTTTCTCATTCCTGCTCTGTTCTATCAATCTGCTATGCTATCTTCTTCTTCGCTAGACCAGTGACCTTCCTTTTTTCTTGAAAACGCTTCCGGGACCAGACTCCTTATTTGTGTGTGAGGTCTGTTGGATCAGCTTGGGAATATTGGACGCTTTCTGCCAGGTGGTCACTAGGGCTTCCTATGATGTTATTATTTAGCAATGTAGGCATTTTATATGTATGTGTTTTGTTGATAATTTATAATGATGTTTTGTATTCTATTTTGTTTTTGTAAACGGGGGTTCGATAAATTAGAGTACAGCCTCAGCGTCCCCTGCGTGGGATGTCTTTAATTTTTACAGTGACTGGCTGGTGGAGAGCCTTCAGTTTTACCACTAGGGTTGTTTCGGCAGATCTTTTATGCGGATCAGGGGTTGTCCGGTCCTGATTTGGCTCGGAAGAGTCCGCTGGACCTAAAGCAATAATCATGTAATGTAATGTAATACACAAACTTTTTGTCTCTTATGTTTTCATATTGGCTCTTCAGTTATTTTACCGCTTTCCAAATCATTCAATGGGAGGGAAAAACGAGAGCTAACCAAGGGAGATAATTGTGGGGCAGGTTTTTTTTTTTTTCGTCATATATACTTATACTGTGCATGGAAAATGTTGTCAGTTATGGGTTTCAGTTATGGGTTTCAGTTCACGTTTAAAAGGCTCCAATTCGAAGGTTTTGTTTACTTTTGGCGAAAACGGGTTTAACTTAAAATTCGCATTGTTACTACATTACGCATTGTATCATTATTCTCCCCAAAATGGGTAACCTTAATGAGTGTGAAAATTACCCCACCATCAGCCTCATCAGTCATCCCAGCAAAGTCCTCCTGAAAATAATACTCAACAAGTTGAAACCCCAAGCTGAACGAATCATAGTTGAAGAACAAGCAGGATTCAGGGCATGGTGAAGTATCACTAAACAGATTTTCCACCTCAGAATTATGTGAGAAATACCTACAGCACCAACAATATCTATATCATGTATTTGTAGACTTCAAGAAAGCGTTTGACCGAGACTGGCATGCATATATGTGGGCAACCATGAGAGTGTACCACATCAGCCCTAACATTATTAAAGTCATCAAAAGCCTGTATGACAGGGCTACCAGTGCAGTCCTCCACAACAGCACCATCAGAAACCGGTTCAGATCAATAATCCGCGTGCGTCAATGATGCCTACTCTCTACAACACTCTTCAACATCTTCCTAGAGCGCATCATATCAGATGCCTTTGCAGATCACGAAGGCACATTCAGCATTGGGGGTAGAACACTCTCCAACCTCCGTTTTGCGGATGACATTGACGGATTGGCTGTAGAGGATCAAGAAATTGAACAGCTGGTACAGAAGCTTGACTCCACCTCCAGGGCTTTTGGAATCAAAATAAGTGCAGAGCAGACCAATATGATGACCAACAACACCAATGGAATCAACACGGGCATCAAAGTTTAAGGCAAGTTCCTCAACACAGTCCATAGCTTCATATATTTAGGAACCATTTTATCAGACAATGGGTCCAGACAGGAAGTCCTTTTCAGGATCGCACAAACAACTACGAAGTCCGACACACCATCACACAAGCCATTGGACAGCACGATGACATGCTCACGGTGGTGAAGAAACGGATACCCCGATGGTATGGCCACGTCACCAGAGCATCAGGCCTTGCAAAGACCGTCCAGCACGGTGCAAGGAGGCAGAAAAATGGGGAGACAGAAAAAGAGGTGGGAGGACAACATCCGAAGTGGGCTGGCTTGACACTGAGCGAAGCCATGAGGGTTGCTGAGGACAGAGGAAGATAGAGTACGCTGGTTAAACGACCATCTGTGGTGCCCCAACGACCTTCGAGTTATGGGATGGAATAGGATGGAATTGATAAAGTGGGATTTCGTTGCTCAAAACCAACCGCTTAAAGTTTGAATTTTCCGTTTGGGTTCTGACAGGCAGTGATTTCCTCTGATTAACGGTGCATCGAATACCTTTGACCTGATTTGTGAGCGAACAACGAAGCTGATTGGCAGCTCTGTCTCTGACGGCTTTGCCAGCTGCTATGTTTAGCTCCACACTGTTGGCTGGCCAGTCAGCGGCTGTTGTTAATAACAGGCACAAACACTACGGAGTTTATTCATGTAAAAATTAAATGGACTTTCCACAAGAGTTTTTGGGTTGGTTCGTTGTGAGCTTATTATTTTAGGGGGGCAACACTCCCTGCCAAGAGGGGCCGGGTAGCTCAGTTGGTAAGAGCGTCTTGCTAGTAACCGAAAGGTCGCTGGTTCGAATCCCGGATTGGTCAACGTGTGATCATATTATTTTCCCCTTTACCAACAACTGGCCCGCTGGTGTCAGTATAAATCGGTCCAGTAGTCACCTATATGCGAAAGTGTCGTGTGACTATAATCTACAAACAACTCCCTGTCAATGTTAAGAGGAGCTGTCGGGAGGGTTGGTCAAAGCGAGTCCCTTTAATAGAGGCAGTCAGGGTTAAATTATTGCTGTGTCACCGCCACAACTCCCCCTGGGCAGACGCCACAAACGAACACCTTCCACAGGCAGACAACCCAGACAGAATGACAGTTTCCCGCAGACGTGAAGTGATGATAACACAACAATTATATATACAACTTTCAAGCTATTTATTCATTCATACCACACACTCATACACATACAACATTTACACATGAAACGAGAAAAATGGTGATGGAACAATCAATGGGTCGATGAACAATGAAATGGAATGTCAGATGAACGGGGGTTGCTGATCAACCACGTCTAACTAACGACTGTGCGCTGCTAATGTCCGAGCACAGAGGGGGTCAAGTGTCAAGATGGGGACAACAAAGAACAAGCCGACCTGATAGTAGGGTGTCCCCGTTGATGTCTCCGAAAGGTAGCTGCCTCCTCGTTGTGGTTGTCACCGGACTGTCGCTGTTAAATCCAGGTGCAGTGGTGTCGCCACTCCCTCCGCCGCCGACGATGATGATGATGATGATGACGCTGTAGTTGCGGCAGCCCTGCCGCCGTCGACGCCTCTCAGCCTGACTCCTCCTGTCGGCTACCTTGTAACGTCGAGGCTAGGTCCCGCAACAGACGTCACGATCACGCGGGAAAGATGGGGTGGTGGAACAATGAGGATGTCACAAACGTGGACGTGGACGAATGGGTGGTGATGATGATGTGGGTCCAACGACCAGATGTCGTCGTCGTCGTCGCGCTGAAGAATTCGACGAACTTTCGAGCGACGAACGAAGACTTTCGAACCTGCAACATGCTTGCCGTATTGTTAATGTCAAGTCCACCCGATTCTGTCCCCCTCCCTCCTCACACTCTCCCCCCCCTACTACACTAACTAATTCCTGTATCTTGAGGAAGCGCCACTGCTGTCCATTTCACTTCCCTTGACTACTTTTACTGTCTCTTGTAATCAAACACATAATTCAAAAACTAAATGGCATTATGAATGCATGAAATGAACAATGCTGCAAATGAATACATGAAATCATCAACACATTATCCATCTTGAGCAACCGCAACCTCAACAACAGCAACCACTTCCATCCTACCTTCATCACACTTCACCCCCATTCTCCTCCCTCATTCTCCCTCCTTCAGTCGCACCCTTCCTCTCCTCAGTGCAACCATCCTTCCCCCAGCCTCACGCACAGCTATCGTTCAACACCCCAAACAGCCGGCCATCGGTCATTAGCACAGTAAAGGAAGATCACCATCACACTTACCCAACGGCTCGATTGTAAAGTACCTGTAGCTAGCGAACTTCCGACTGCTTGCCTACACAGTACTCCAAGTAAGGTATCCAGTGTGTAGTAGTTTCCGTTAGTGGACAATAACCTCGACACTAACCTACCACAAACTCACAAACTTAGTTATTTGCTCACACTTTTCCTCGAGCTTGCTACTACCACAGTAACATTTCCAACTAGGCTTTCCCTTAGAACCAATTATTATTTACGTTAATAACTGTTCCAACCTTACTTCCAGAACAAAATACCTAGAGAACTAAGACCGTACGTCTTCTCTATCACTCTGCAAAACGTGTTCTGACTAACAGTGAGCACATTCCCAAAACTGGCTGGCCGAACTATGCTGTTCAAAAATCACACTTTCCACGCATAACCATACATACGACATCGCGCAGTTACTACCCCAACTCATTAACTCTCCACCCACACTTTCTACCTGGTTTCATCACAGGCTGCCCTGTGACATGCTGCGTATCATGTTTTAGAATATTATTTATTGAATCCTTCTCATATACCTACATAGCGCTTCTCCAGCTCAAGAGCTGCTCAAGGCTATGACCAATAACATGATCCAACTCAGGCTGCTCGAGGCGCCCACTGGCTGTGTTAGGCGCCTCGGATCACCCGCTTGGATCGCTCCATCTAGCGTGTGTTAGACGCATCGGATCACCCGCTTGGATCGCTCCATCTAGCGTGTGTTAGACGCATCGGATCACCCGCTTGGATCGCTCCATCTAGCGTGTGTTAGGCGCATCGGATCACCCGCTTGGATCGCTCCATCTAGCGTGTGCTAGGCGCATCGGATCATGCGCTTGGATCGCTCCATCTAGCGTGTGTTAGGCGCATCGGATCACCCGCTTGGATCGCTCCATCTAGCGTGTGTTAGACGCATCGGATCACCCGCTTGGATCGCTCCATCTAGCGTGTGTTAGACGCATCGGATCATCCGCTTGGATCGCTCCATCTAGCGTGTGTTAGAAGCATCGGATCACCCGCTTGGATCGCTCCATCTAGCGTGTGTTAGGCGCATCGGATCATCCGCTTGGATCGCTCCATCTAGCGTGTGTTAGACGCATCGGATAATCCGCTTGGATCGCTCCATCTAGCGTGTGTTAGGCGCATCGGATCACCCGCTTGGATCGCTCCATCTAGCGTGTGTTAGGCGCATCGGATCATCCGCTTGGATCGCTCCATCTAGCGTGAACTTTTTGCCCAGATTTGATTTTGCTATTCAGACGCACATTAAACCTACATTTGTTTATTTTTAATGTTCTGTGTTGCAGGTGGAGCAGCACGTGATCTACGCCATGTTCACAGACAGTGGGAAAAAGCTGTCTTTGCCCACGGTGGAATTTCAGGTTGAAAATAGCGGCGACTGGTTCCACATGGGATTCAAGTGTATGCATCCCCTCAACGACACTTTAAGTTAAAAGTCGGAGGAGGAGATGGACACAGAGACTCTTTGTCTCAGTGAAGAAAGATCTCCAGTTTACTTGATTTAAGGTATACTTGTAGGCCGGTCTGAAATGGATGATGGAAACGTATGTTCATTCCTAAATATAGTTGATATGCAAAGGATAAATGTTAATAAAAGAAAAGTGACAGGAGCAAAATCCTAATATGGATCACAATGGGGGTATTTCTCACTGTCTTAATGGTCTCAAATCTACAAATAAGCTTGATGTAAATTCTAAATCAATTAATGCAACAAGGTTTTACAACAATGTAACTACACCATCTGTTAGTTTAAGTGGCTCCTCCTTTTTCACCTTCCGTGTGTGTGTGTAGGTGTGTGTGTGTGTGTGTTATAGAACTTAGTAGAGATCTGGTCATGTTCATAGTTCATACTGACAATATTTATTATTATTTGTACTTTAAATTCTTAATAATAATTTATTATTCTCTTTTGGTCCACCTGAACTGTCTTTATCAGATCTAATATTGTGCATTTATAGCAGTTTCGAGTGAACATTTATAATAATTTCAAGGGTCGAGTGGATTTTCTTGCCTATTGCGAAAGTTGTTCTGTCGGAATCAGGGAGAAAAATGTTTTCATAGTCTTCGTTCGCAGCAGCCTATTCTGTTGTTGTTTTATTGTGTTTATGACGTATGAATATGTGATATTATGTTTTGACGTGATATTGCAGCAGAACAATGACGGCAAACGGGATATTACATCTGGCCTTAAAATTAGTAATGTGTGTGTGTGTATGTGTGTGTGTTGGTGTGTGTTTGTGGGTGTGTGTGCGTGTGTGTGTGTGTGTCTGAGAGTGCTTTTTTTGGTGTTTTATAAAATATAATTTTATTAACTATATGTTATAAATAACATATCATTATATCTGACACATATTGCTGTGATTAACATATCAACTTAAGTTATTAGCTTTATAACTGACAATTAACATTGCCTTCGAACATGTTTGCCTGTCAATTAATGTAATTATAACAGCTCTTTGAAGGAGTTTTATCTCAATGACTTTTGGGAGCGCAGCAGTCTTACCTTGGAATGTAGACTGATGGTCCTGTCTTTCCAAAGGGGCTTCAATCTTTTCAGGGCAGCAGTTGTTTGTGCGGTCCTGGAGTGGACTTCCTGTCGGGATCCATTGTCTGATACAATGGCTCCTAAATATTTGAAGCTATGAACTGT
Organism: Oncomelania hupensis; assembly: GCA_036898135.1. Classification (NCBI taxonomy): domain Eukaryota; kingdom Metazoa; phylum Mollusca; class Gastropoda; order Littorinimorpha; family Pomatiopsidae; genus Oncomelania; species Oncomelania hupensis. The sequence goes on from CM072519.1 coordinate 62,043,241, forward strand.
GTTGAGGGATTGGCCTTGGACTTTAATGTCCATGTTATGCCTTCGGTGTTGTGGTCATCATTTTGGTCTTCTCTGCACTTATTTCAATTCCATAGGCTCTGGAGGTGGTGTCAAGCCTCTGTACAAGCTGTTCTTGTTCTTGTTCTTGTTCCTCTCCAGCCAATCCATCAAAAAAAATGTGATCCTCAAAACGGAGGTTGGAGATTACTCTACCCCATATGCTAACTGTGCCTTCGAGATCTGCAAGGGCATCTAGGAAGATGTTGAACCCCGTTGGGATATAAATAGTATCCCCTCTTTATGGACATTTATTGCTTTAATTTACCTGTTTTTTGTCATTCTCATTGGTTCTTTCTTCTTCTTCTTCTTCTTCTTCTTCGTAATACATGCACTGTGGATACCCCGTATTCGACGAAAATGATTCCACAACTTTTGGCGTGCGCAGCCAAGGTGCATGCTGGGTGTGTTCAGATCCACAAGCCAAAGCTCTACCATTAGACCACCGTGCCCCCTATGGCCTTTCTCGTTCCTGATCTGCTCTATCTTCTTCACTAGACGAGTCGTACCCCGTGGGGGGTGCCGGTGGGTTCTGTATAAATAGTATCCCCACTTTCTGCAAATTTAGTGGTTTAAATTCCCACTGTCGCTGTCTTTCTACTTTGTTTTTTCTCATTGCTACTCTGTTCTATCAATCTGCTATATTATATTTTTCACTAGACCAGTCATCTACCTTTTTTCATGAAAACTCTTCCAAAACTCCTTATTTGTGTTTGAGGTCTGTTGGGTCAGCTTGGGAATATTGGACGCTTTCTGTCAAATGGTCACTGGGGCTTCCTATGATATTATTATTTATCTATATAGGCATTTTATATATGTGTGTTTTGTTCATATTTTATAATGGTGTTTATATTCTATTTTCATTTTGTAAACGGGTATTCGATAAATTATAACCTCTGCGTCCCCTGCGTGGGATGCCTTTATTGTAAAGTGACCGGCTGGTAGAGTGCCTTCAGTGTTACCACTAGGGTTGTTTCAGCAGATTTTTTATACGGATCAGAGGTGAATCCTCTTTCATCCAAGTTATGGTCTTGATTTTGTGGTCCTGATTCGGCTCTTTGCAGTCCGCTGGATCCTATAAGCAACGAATTACTAACTCCTCATTTGTGTATGAGGTCTATTGGGTCAGCTTGGGAATGTTGGACACTTTCTGCCAAATGGTCACTAGGCTTTCTATGATATTCTTATTTAGCAATGTAGGCACTTTATATGTATGTTTTGTTGATATTTTATAATTATATATATAATTGTTTTTGTAAACGGGTGTTCGATAATTTAGAGTATAGCCTCAGCGGCCCCTGCGTGTGATGCCTTTATTGTAAAGTGACCGGCTGGTGGAGTGCCTTCAGTGTTACCACTAGAGTTGTTTCCGCAGATCTTTTATACGGTCCTGATTTTATGGTCCTGGGTGGTGTGCATGAAGCTTACATAAAAGTCGTACACAAATTTTGCCCATATCTCCAAAATCGGCCATAGCAATGGGCGGTCTTAAACCCGCTAGAAACTCGTGTGCGTGAGTGTCCATAGCACTGCCCATAGCTACGAGCGATAGATAAATGTGACATAGCTCTTTGCAGTCCATTGGACCCTGTAAGCAATGAATAACTAACTAACTCCTCATTTGTGTATGATGTCTGTTGGGTTAGCTTGGGAATATTGGACGCTTTCTGCCAAATGGTCACTAGGGCATCATATGATATTATTTAGCAATAGAGACATTTTATATGTGTGTGCTTTGTTGATATTTAGGCTATAATGATGTTTATATTCTATTTTATTTTTGTAAACGGGTGTTCGATAAATTAGAGTATAGACTCGGCGTCCCCTGCGTGGGATGCCTTTATTGTAAAGTGACTGGCTGAGGGAGTGCCTTCAGTGTTACCACTGGGGTTGTTTCAGCAGATCTTTTATACGGATCAGAGGTGAATCCTCTTTCAACCAAGTTGTGGTCCTGATTTTGTGGTTCTGATTCTGTTCTTTGCAGTCCGTTGGACCCTGTAAGGAATGAATAAGTAATTAACTAGACTAATCACCTACCTTTTTTTCTTGAAAACTCTCCAAACACCCCTCATTTGTTTATGTTTTTTGGGGGGTCAGCTTGGGGATATTGGACGCTCTCTGTCAAATGGTCACTAGGGCTTTCTATGGTAGGCCTATTATTTATATATCAATGTAGGCATTTAATATGTACGTGTTTTGTAAATTTTTTATAATGATGTTTATATTCTATTTTGTTTTTGTAAATTGATGTCCGATAAATGACAACACAGCCTCAGCATCCCCTCCTTGGGGTGCCTTTATTGTAACGTGACCGGCTGGTGCAGTGTCCTCTGTGTTACCGTTAGGGTTGTTTCAGCAGATCTTTTATACTGATCAGAGATGAGCACTTTTTCAACCAAGTTGTGGTTCTGATTCGGCTCTTTGCAGTCCGCTGGACTCAATAAACAATGACTAACTGACTAACTATCTTTTATATGCATCCTCTTCCAACGAAGTTGTGGTCCTGATTCGGCTCTTTACTGTCCGCTGGACCCTATAAACAATGACTAACTAATTAACTCGTGCCTGTAAATAAAATCTCGCAAATAGTCTTTTTTTTTAAACAAAATATCAATTTATAATTATGTAACCCTATTTACTTTTGGGATCACACGTTGGTCAGATGAAGCATTTTATTGTAATGTATTGTGTTTGTCACCGCGATGTAATTTCTCAGTAAGATATTAAAGTTATCGTCTTCGTATCCATTTGGCGAAATGCATGTGTTGAGAACAAAATTGTAATTCCTTTTTGAAGTGCTCCCTTTGTGCCCATGGCGCTTGATAATTGAGAAATGTCGCATATAATATTAAAATTAATAAGACAAGTGAATGCAAATTTATTCCAGAAAGAAAAAACAAACATTGAGAGCACATGGACATGGATAAAATGACATACACAAACATGCACAACTAATGAAACCTATAGGCTGTACATTTTTGAATTAAAATATTTGTGTACAAAACAGAACAAACCAAAAACTAAAATTATGTTTTAACTACTTACCAGAAATCCGTCCATTGTTTTCAGACCCCCGTTGGGGTGCCGAGGTTTTCTGTATAAATAGTATCCCCACTTTGTGAACATTTAGTGCTTTATATTCCCACTGTTTCTGTCATTCTCTTTTGTTTTTCTCTCGTTCCTAATCTGTTATATCAATCTATAATCTTCTTCGCTGAACCAGTTACTTCTTCCAAAACTCCTAATTTGTGTATGAGGTCTGTTGGGTCAGCTTGTAAAATGCTGGACAATTTCTGCCACATGGTCAGTAGACTTTCTATGATATTATTATTTAGCCATGTAGGCACTTTATATGTATGTGTTTTGTTGATATTTTATAATGATTGTATTATATTATGTTTTTGCAAACGGCTGTTCGATAAATTATAGCATAGCCTCCGTATCGCCTGCGTGGGATGCCTTTTAGTAAGGTGACCGGCTGGTGGATAGCCTTCAGCGTTACCACTAGGGTTGTTTCAACAGATCTATTATACGCTTCAGGAGTGAGTCCTCTTTCAAACAAATTGTGGTCCCGATTTTGTTGTCCTGATTCGGCTCTTAGTAGTCCGCTGGTCCCTGTAAACAAAGAATAAGTAACTAACTAACTAACCTTTTCTTTTGAAAACTCTCGCAAAGCTACTAATGTGTGTGTGTGGGGTCTGTTGGGTCAGTTTCAGGGGCGAATCAGTTAGTTTTTGGGGGATGGTTTCCAAAATTCTATTAAAAGGGACTTACTCGGTAAATGTTAATGATGGTCAAGAAACGCTTCAGATCAAGCATCAACATTGGCAGGACACGCACTTTTCCAGGAGCAGACATCCGAAGTGACCACAATCTTGTGATGATGTCTTTCCGGCTTCGCTTGAAGAGAGTAAACACAGAAAAGTGCACTAGACTGAAGTTCGACCTGGACAAACTGCAAGACCCGGAGGTGACAGAAATATTTCAGGCCACAATTGGAGGGAAATTTTCACCACTGCTCATTTTAAGAGCTGGTGAAGTAGATGTCAACACAATGACCACCACCTTCAACTTAGCTGTGACAGATGCCGCCACGGAGATCCTTGGAAAGCACCGGTCAAAGAAGAATCTGTGGATCACACCTGAACTTTTGGACCTGTGTGATAAACGAAGAGAGATGAAAAAGAAAAGGAACACCTGACAGGGAGCTGATGCCTACCAAAAAATCAATAATGACATCCGAAAAGGCATGCGCACAGCAAAGGAGAACTGGATAGAAGATCAATGCCAGGAAATAGATAACAGTCTGGAGCAGGACAAGAACAACAGCAAGAAGGCCTACCAGACTGTGAAGCCGCTGACAAGTGTTAAACAGCCCAAGGTCTCCACGATCCAAAGCAAGTGGCTTATGCCTTACAGAAGAACAAGAAGTCTTTGACAGATGGACAGAGTACTGCTCTGACCTTTACAACCACAAACCAAACGGAGACCCATCAGTTCTAGCATGTCCAGAGAACAGAGAAGAAGAAGAAATCCTCCCAATTCTCCGAGAAGTTGAGGCAGCAGTGCAATCGCTGAAGAAGGGGAAGTCAGCGGGAGTGGACAACATAACCGCGGAACTGCTTCAAGCAGGAGGAGAAGCGATGATCGACGCATTCACCATTATGTGTAACAAGATGTGGCAGAGTGGGGAGAGGCCTACACCATGGACCCAGTCGCTTGTCATCACTCTTCCCAAAAAAGGTAACCTTCAGGAATGTAAAAATTACCGCACCATCAGCCTCATCAGCCATCCCAGCAAGGTCCTCCTGAAATATAATACTCAACAGGTTGAAACCCCAAGCTGAAAAAATCATAGCCGAAGAGCAAGCAGGATTTAGGGCAGGGCGAAGTACCACTGAACAGATTTTCAACCTCAGAATAATCTGTGAGAAATACCTACAGCACCAACATCTATATCATGTGTTCGTAGACATCAAAAAGGCGTTTGACCGAGTCTGGCATGCAGCTTTGTGGGCAACCATGAGAGTGTACAACATCAGCCCTAAAATTGTTGAAGTCATCAAAAGCCTGTATGACAAGGCTGCCAGAGCAGTCCTCCACAACAGTGCCATCGGAAACTGGTTCAGAACAACAATCGGTGTGCGTCAGGGATGCCTACTCTCTCCAACACTCTTCAACATCTTCCTAGAGCGCATCATGTCAGATGCCCTTGCAGACCACGAAGGCATAGTCAGCATAGGGCGAAGAGCAATCTCCAACCTTCGTTTTGCGGATGACATTGATGGATTGGCTGGAGAGGAACAAGAACTTGAACGGCTGGTACAGAGGCTTGTCACCACCCCCAAAAACCTATTGAATGGAAATAAGTGCAGAGAAGACCAAAATGATAACCAACAACACCCATGGCACCAACACGGACATCAAAGTCCAAGGCCAATCCCTCAACACAGTGCATAGCTTCAAATATTTAGGAGCCATTGTATCAGACAATGGGTCCCGACAGGAAGTCCTCTCCAGGATCGCACAAACAACTGCTGCCCTGGCGAGGTTGAAGCCAATTTGGAAAGACAGGACCATCAGTCTACATTCCAAGGTAAGGCTGCTGCGCTCCCTTGTCATCTTCATCTTTCTATATGCTTGCGAAACATGGACCCTCACAGCAGATCTCCAACGAAGAATACAAAGCATGGAGATGAGGTGCTAGGGAAGACTTCTGGGCATTTCCTATACCCAGAACATCACCAACAACGAAGTCCGACAGACCATCACACAAGCCATTGGACAACACGATGACCTGCTCACAGTGGTGAAAAAACGCAAATTCCGATGGTATGGCCATGTCACCAGATCATCAGGTCTTGCAAAGACCATCCTGCAAGGCACAGTGCAAGGAGGTAGAAGAAGAGGGAGACCGAAAAAGAGGTGGGATGACAATATTCGAGACCGGACTGGTTTGACACTGAGCAGGGTTGCTGAGGACAGGGAAAGATGGAGTACGTTGGTTAAACGATCATCTGTGGTGCCCCTTCGAACTAGGGATAGGATGTGATAAAATAGGATATGTTATTTACTTGTAAGATTAAATTATCAAAATAATAATTACCTCCTTTGTTCCCAAAATATGTACTGAGCTTTGCTTCAACGACGGCGTTCGCGGCAGTTTGAAGCGCTGGCGCGAGTCGGAATAAGCAAGCAAAGGGACGGAACTTTGACTGTTTGTCTTTTTGCTAAAACGTCAACGTAAGCCAGGGTAGCCCACACTATGACTTTTTTTAGCATGCGAGGTACTTTTAAAATGACCAAGCCAAAATGATCTACCTACCACCAAAATGCAAAACATAATAGTCATATAATAGGCCGACGTCAATTTTTTTTTACTGCTACGCGATCTACTCAGTCCCACTGCCTTCACGATGGACCGGTCGATCGCGATCGACGTATTGGGCACTCCTGTCGTAATCTGTTATATTATCCATTAGGATAAAATTAAAATAAAATAAATAAATAGAATGTCGCCGAAGACGGGAAATATCAGCTTGGCTCTTTGTGGAGCACGAAAGACGTGTTCGTCTGGGGATTGTTTAGAATGATTGCATTGAGTGAATTTTTTTAGGGAGAAGATTGCGAGGGCTTGCATATTGTGGGAAAGGTCAAATACTCGTACCCCAAAAAATAAATTTTAAAAAAAAATACAATAAATAAATATATATTATTTATTTATTTATTTATTATTCTTTTTTTTTAATTTTAATTTTTATAATTTTATATATATATAGTAAAGTTTGTTCTCTCTCTCTCTCTCCCTCTCTCTCTCTCTCTCTTTCTCTCTCTCCTTCTTTTTCTTCCTTTTTTTTTTTTGGGCTGGGGGGGGGGGGGGTTCCGGAAACCCCGGAAACCCCCCCCCCTCATCCGCCCCTGAGTTTGGGGATATTGGACGCTTTCTGTCAAATGGTCACTAGGGCTTTCTATGGTATTATTGTTTAGCAATGTAGGCATTTTATAGGTTTGTGTTTTGTTGATATTTTATAATAAAGTTTGTATCCTGTTTTGTTTTTGTAAACGGGGGTTCGAGACATTCAAGTGCAGCCTCAGCGTCCCCTGCATGGGATGCCTTTATTGTAAAGTGACTAGCTAGTGGAATGCCATCAGTGGTACCATTGGGGTTGTTTTCAGCAGATTTGTTACGCGGATCGGGGGTGAGTTCTCTTTCAACCAAGTTGTGGTCATGATTCGGCTCTTTGCAGTCCGCTGGACTCTATAAACAGTAGGTCACTAACTAGTTAGTTTCAGAGGAAAGTGTACAGAAGTCACCTTTGGACGGACGGACCCCGGAGGGACGAAGCCAAAAACAATAGTTCACCAGCTTCGCTCGGGAACTAAAAAAAAAAAAAAAGATTGTAGTGGGGGGAACAAAGATAAAATCCTTATTAACAATATATTTATATCCATACAAATTAATGCACTAATTAATCTATGCAGCATTTCAAATAGATCCATCCGTCTGTCGCCGTGGCTGAACAGCAGGACGGTCCTGCTGTATTGTCTGCTAAACTTTTTAAAAAAAAAAGGGCACCTCTCATACACAAATGAAACATGTTGGACATTTTAGAGATGCTATATATGTTTTGGCAGATATATTTCTAGCTATGCAGTTTCGCTTGCAAATGTCAATGTACTTTGCAACTGATTATTAGATTGAAACGTGTCTGTTGTCTCTTTGGCCCATACTAATCTCCAAATGGTCCATTGTTTGTTGGTTGTTGTTTTTCCATTCAGGGGGCAGTCAGCTAACCCATCAACTTTCATTTCCTTAGTATATTTTGCTTCATCGTTGGTGTGGGTCTTTTTGTTTTGTTTGGGTTTTTTTGTTTTCAAACAGAACTTTAAATGTATACCTCAACTATGCACATTATACATACTTACCATGGTGAATGTATTTAAGGTGCTTTCGCCGTTTCCTTTTTTTATATTGTTTCATATATAATAAATAATAACGTTGATGATTGTCTCTGTGTTAGGGTGTGGGTGTGTATGCATGGTGAATAATATTTATTCCCTATGTATTTGATGTTGTTAGTGTTAACCAGTTTTAATCAATTTAAATATCAGCAACATTATTATTTATTTTCTGTTTTCTGTTGCTAGAATAATTTCAATTTCGTTGTTTTGAATTTATATAATGCAGATGAAAACTGCATGGAAAATCTCCAAAGGATTCTGTATGATGATGATGATGATGATGATGATGATGATGATGATGATGATGATGATGATGATGATGATGATGATGATGATGATGATGATGATGAGAATGATTAATGATGTTGTTGATGATGATGATTAATGATGATGATTACCCATGATTGATGAAGAGATCACGCGTTTTCACTTCAATCAAACTCAAAACCCGGCGATCTGAAGAGATCGCTTTTACAGAAGGCAGATGATAAATCAGTTTTTATTTCTTAAATGAAGATTGGCTGCATCCAAATAATAATAATAATAATAATAATAATAATAATAATAATAATAATAATAATAATAATAATAATAATAATAATAATAGTAATAGTAGTAATAATAATAATAATAATAATAATAATAATAATAATAATAATAATAATAATAATAATAATAATAATAATAATAATAATAATAGAGAACATGAACTGTTGTTCGTGGTGGGTTTTTTTGAGGAGACATGCGCTATACAAGACTACATCATCATCATCATCATCATCATCATATTCAGTACACACATGTTTTCTTCCCTTTGGGTAACTTAGTTTTATACATTTGTTTCTTTGCAATACATTTTTGGTTTTGAAAGAAAATTTTGTATCGTGAGAGAGTAATGTATCGATTCCCACGAGTGTCAAAGATTTTATTTGGCCAAGCAGAGAGTGCCTAAAACTGATGTCGCGATGTAGTTGACCAATCACATATTATGGCAATGTTTTTAACAACGCGAGAAATATGGAAGTCGTAAGAATACATACACGGACTACATACAACTGTTGTCCACGTAAAGGAGAAGAAACTAAATGTCTATCCTTTATGGATTGAAGACGACCTTATAGATTCTAAACTACAAGCCCGATTAAACCATTGATGAAGACGCATTTTAAATTCCAGACAAGGATTGATAGAAGGCACTAATAATAATAATACATAAAAATGTTTCTTCGTTGAACGAAAGCAAAAGTGAACGACCCACATTGTTTGAACTACAGCAAAAGGTGTATTATACCCCCCCCCCCCCACCCCCAAATTGTGACCTTGGGATGACCTTGATCTTCAAGTGATCTCATGCATGTCGGCTCAAATAACCCTATCCTATCCTATCCTATCCCATAACCCGAAGGTCGTAGGGGCACCACAGATGATCGTTTAACCAGCATACTCCATCTTTCTCTGTCCTCAGCAGCCCTCATGGCTTCGCTCAGTGTCAAACCAGTCCATTCTCGAATGTTGTCCTCCCACCTCTTTTTCGGTCTCCCCCTTCTTCTACCTCCTTGCACTGTGCCTTGCAGGATGGTCTTTGCAAGGCCTGATGATCTGGTGACGTGGCCATACCATCGGAGTTTCCGTTTCTTCACCACTGTGAGGAAACGGAAACTCCGATGGTATGGCCACGTCATCAAATAACCCAATGTTGTTTATACTATGGGTTAAATAAACAGCCATTCCACTGTACGATGACCTATTTGTGTATGTTATGCAAGGCCTAAATGATCTTGACCTTCAAGATCAACGCAAAATCTTAAGGTGCATGGAAGATCAATCTAGCATCTCTAAAATACAACAAGTTTGGACTTTATATCTCTTATAGTTTAGGGTCAAGGTCACATCAAAGTCCCTATACTAGCCGACTTTGGGCTGCTCCAGTGACCTTAACCTTGGAGTGAGATTGGCCAAATTTGTACAGTATGTGTGTCTCGTTGATATCTACCATGCCTAAAAGAAACATAAGTTCAACCTAGAAAAACCAGTGAAATTTTGTGAAAAATAGTCATGTTTTGACTTACAATTGTTGAGCCTGTGACTTTGATTTGAAGTGAAGTCATTAATTCACTAATAATTTATGAGGTCGCATGGGTATACACCATCTTACCAAGTTTAGTTGTGATAGATGAAATAGGTTCTAAGATAGTAATCCACTTGCAAGTTTTGCCCAGACAGACGGAAAGGAAAAAAATTTAATGACATGTTTGCCCTATTTAGGACTTATTTCGCACAGATTTGCAAAAGGTCTGGGCCAAAAATTGGGGGACGGTGGGGTGTAAGTACATAGGCTCGCATTGCTAGGCATTTGAGTCAAAAACTTGCAAAATATCTATTTTATGCTACAGAAATTACTTTTCTTTTCTTTTTTTTTCTTTTTCTTTTTCTTTTTGGGGTGATGGGTGTGGTGTGTACGTATATTTATACTTTGTGTGTGGGGGTGGAGGGGGTGCGTGTGTGTGTGTGTGTGTTTGTGTGCGTGGGTGTGTGTGTGGGTGTCTAATATTTGCGGAAATCCAATCGAAACTATCGAACTTCCCAACGTTCAAAAGGTCGTCCGCTTTATCAGGAAATGGCTCATTAAGTTTATTTCCTCGATTAATTTAGCCACAGGCTCCCAAGCTATTACAACGGCGTTGGGTGATGAAAATGCTCCTAAGGCGTAGTTGTCAATGTCTGGAGCACATGCGCCCATATCTGGATGCGATAGTGCACGTCGTTCTATTATATAATCATCATCATCATCATCATCATCATCATCATCATCATACAGAGATGGACGCAGCTTCTCTTTGTTTAGATAGATAGATAGATAGATAGATAGATAGATAGATAGATAGATAGATAGATAGATAGATAGATAGATAGATAGATAGATAGATAGATAGATAGATAGATAGATAGATAGATAGATAGATAGATAGATAGATAGATAGATAGATAGATAGATAGATAGATAGATAGATAGATAGATAGATAGATAGATAGATAGATAGATAGATAGATAGATAGATAGATAGATAGATAGATAGATTTTATTAGACTAGACTAGATATAGATAAAGCCTATAGATATTGATGAATATAATTATATAGACAGCTAGATCTCGCTACGATTCTAGTAACTGCCATCTCTCTCGAGAGATGAATGTTTTGTTCCTCAAACACGTCTTTCAAGTTTCTATGTGCTTGTCATTAGGTGTAGTCTACTTGGCAAAGACCATCCTGCAAGGCACAGTGCAAGGAGGTAGAAAAAGAGGGAGACCAAAAAGAGGTGGGAGGACAACATTCGAGAATGGACTGGTTTGACACTGAGCGAAACAATCAGGGTTGCTGAGAACAGGGAAAGATGGAGTACGCTGGTTAAACGATCATCTGTGGTGCCCCTACGACCTCCAAGTTACGGGATAGGATAGGATAGGATAGGATAGGATTGTTACTATCATAGACCGTATTTGTAGTCTATGTTACTATGTTAAAAGCAACACAATGGAATTTCTCTGTTGAGATAATAAAGTATTCTTGGGGAAAGGGGAGAGGGAGTTTGGGGTTGATGGGAGGGAAGTGCTTTCATGACTGGGGTTTGTCTTAAAAGGACCCAATTCGAATGTTTGTTTACCTTTGGGGAAAACGGGTTGACACTAAAATTCGCATTGTTATTACATTACACAATGATAGAGTGAGCTTTCCTTGCTTAAACCAACCGCTAACGTTTGAATTTTCCATTTGGATTATGACAGGGAGTGATTTCCCTTGTTTTAACCACACTTGACCCTATTTTTGAGTGAACCACGGCGCTTGAAATGTGCGCTAGGGCATAGGGTAAGATCTACTTTATCAGTCTAAAACAACAAACCTTCCGAGCAATTTTGTTTCACGAGTTATGTCTCTTCCCGCCTTTTTAGACGCTATTTTTAGCTAAAGACTATCCTTATCCTATCCTATCCTATCCTATCCTATCCTATCCTATCCAATAACTCGAAAATCGTTAAGGCACCACACATGGTCGTTTAACCAGCGTACTCCATCTTTCTCTGTCCTCAGCAACTGTCATTGCTTCGCTCAGTTTCAAGCCAGTCCATTCTCGAATGTTGTCCTTCCTACCTCTTTTTTTTTCTTTTTCTTCTTCTGCCGCCTTGCAGGATGGTCTTTGCAAGACCTGATGGTCTGGTGAAGTGGCCATGAAATCGGAGTTTCCGTTTTTTCACCACTGTGAGCATGTTATGTGTTGTCCAATGGCTTGTGTGATGGTCCGTCGGACTTCGTCGTTGGTGTTGCCTGGATATAGGAAATGCCCAGAAGTCTTCTGTAGCATCTCGTCTCCATGCTTTGTATTTTTTATTGTAGGTCTACTGTTGGGATCCATATTTGGCACGAGTATGGGAAGATGGAGATGACAATGGACCGCAGCAACCTTACCTTGGAGTGTATACTAAGGGTCCTGTCTTTCCAAAGGGCTTCAACCTTTTCAGAGCAACAATTGCTTGTGCGATTCTTGAGAGGACTTCCTGTCGGGACCTATTGTCTGATACTGTGGCTCCTAAATATTTGAAGCTGTTCACCGTGTTGAAGCATTGGCTTTGGACTTTGATGTCCGTGTTGATGCCATTGGTGTTGTTGGTCATCATTTTGGTTTTCTCTGCACTTACTCGTATTTCCGTTCCAAAGGCTCTGTACCAGGTGTTCAAGTTTTTGTTCCTCTCCAGCCAATCTATCAACGTCATCCGCAAAACGGATGTTGGAGCTTGCTTTACCCCCTATGCCGACTGTGTTTTCATGATCTGCAAGGGCATCTGTCATTATGCTCTCCGGAGAGATGTTCAAAAGTGTTGGAGAGAGTAGGCATCCTTGAATCACGCCGATTGTTGTTCTGAACCAGTTCCAGGTGACGCTGTTTTGGAGGACTGCATTGGTAGCCTTGTCATACAGGCTTTTTATGACTTCAATAATTTTAGGGCTGATGTTGAACACTCTCATGGTTGCCCACAGAGCGGCATGCCAGACTCGGTCAAACGCTTTCTTGAAGTCTACAAACACATGATATAGATGTTGGTGCCTTTGGTATTTCTCGCAGATAATCTGCTCAGTGGTACTTCGCCCTGAATCCTGCTTGTTTTTCAGCTATGATTTGTTCAGCTTGGGATTTTGAACCTGTTGTGTATAATTTTCAAGAGGACTTTGCTGGGGCGGCTGATGAGGTTGATAGTGCGGTAGTTTTGACATTTCGGAAGGTTACCATTTTGGGGAAGAGTGATGACAAGCAACTGGGTCCATGGTGTAGGCCACTCCCAACTCTGCCAGTCTTTTTACAGAAAATGGCGATGGGTCAATTATATCACACAAGCACATACACAAACACACGGACACACGCATACACACACACCCTCACACCCTCCCACACACACATACACACACACATACTTACACACACACCCTCACACGCATATACACACACATTCACACACACACAAACACACACACCCACACACACGGAATTTATTCATTTAACAAATAACAAGTATGCTTTCAAAAGAGTTAGTTTTGGGGGGTAAGTTGATTTTTTTCAGGGGTCCAACACTCGTTGTGAATGTTAAAAAGATCTGTTGAGGGGGGGGGGGGTGGAGTCACATGTCACAACGGGTCCCTTTACTGTGTAAACTTGTACGCAATGCTGTTACAATATTTTCTTGTCACAAAACGACGGCAGGTCAGACAGCTTTGTCGAGACTAATGAGGTCTTTATAGGGAGTAAGTAGGCCTGCTCAGCTAGCCATACGAGCTTGATATGGACAATCGGTCTTCCTTGACATAACCTTTTAAAATAATGAATCTGCAACATTGCTTGTGTGCGTGCGTGTGTGTGCGTGTGTGTGCGTGTGTGTGTGTGTGTGTGTGTGTGTGTGTGTGTGTGTGTTTGTGAGTGTCGAGCATTGACGAGCAAGTATCATAATGGCTTTTTTATGCAGTATGCCGATGTTGCAGTGGGCGGGGTTGTATTTCTACAGTATTCTTTGAACATGAAATAAATTGTAAAGGATTTTAAGGATTTTGCCTTTACTGTTTGATTGTCATTTTATTTATTTATTTATTTTTTAGTTGCCATTGTTAACACACGGGGGGGAGAGAGAGAGAGAGAGAGAGAGAGAGAGAGAGAGAGAGAGAGAGAGAGAGAGAGAGAGAGAGAGAGAGAGAGAGAGAGAGAGAGAGAGAGAGAGAGAGATGGGGGTGGAGGAAGGGGACATTACTCCAGTTCACAGGCGCTCGTATCTCTATGAATAGCGTCCCTCTTTCTGCTAACTCGAATACAAAGTTTAAAACTAGTGTTGCGAGGCGATACCTAAACTGGCAGGTTTTTGTCCAGTACATTATAAAAAAAATAAAATAATAATGCCTTAAACGGAATAATTTGAAGCCACACTTAGCAAGTGCTAAAGCAGGACAACTCATGGTGACATGACGACAGAAAATAAAGCGTAATAGGTTAATTGTAGAGTATCAGTACAAGTGGCAAGTATATTAGGTGCTAACCAGTGCAAATTATTGCATTGGAGTTTTTGGAGCGCACGAAAAACAGACAGAAAAGACCACCATTCACGTTAAACTCATGTATTAAGGACCGGACACAAGTATATTAGTCTTTTATTTTTCTTTTCTTTTTTTTTAACCACCATTCAGTTTCAAGGTGGATTCTCTCTCCTGACTCTCTCCGTACACCTATCCTATCGTATCTAATCCAGTAACTCGAAAGTCGTTGGGGCACCACAGTTGGTCGTTTATAACCAGCTTACTCCATCTTTCTCTGTCCTCAGCAACTCTCATTGCTTCGCTCAGTTTCAAGCCAGTCCACTCTCGAATGTTGTCCTTCCTACGTCTTTTTTTTTTGTGGTCCCCCTCTTATTCTGCCTTCTTGCACCGTGCCTTGCAGGATGGACTTTGCAAGGCCTGATGTTATGGTGACGTTGTCATGCCATCGGAGTTTCCGTTTCTTCACCATTGTGAGCAGGTCATCGTGGTAATGGCTTGTGTGATGGTCTGTCGGACTTGGTCGTTGGTGATGTGCTGTGGGTGTAAAGTTCCGTGCTTTACCTTGTGCATCTTAAACAGTAATCTATTTTACAACAGTAATCTATGCTATGAGGTACACGTCGATGTGAAGACAGCTGTCTCAAAACACATTCCTTCGCTTCATCGATGTTCCATCTTTCTTCTTTTTTTTTCTCACTCCCATTGTTCTCCGGTTTTCATTTGTGAAAGTTTAGATTGATCCAATTCCATTATTAAAGGGAGGGAGGAAACCGGAGTACCAGAAGTAAACCCTCGTTGACCTCAATAGTCTCGTACTTAAGTAACGAAAGTTAGCCCCTTGCGGGAATCGAACCCGCAACCTTCGACCTAGGAAATCTGCGACTAACACACAGCGCCATTAGGCCACTGTTCAGCCTTTTAATGCCAGTGGAAGGGGGGAGGAATGGATGGAGGAAGAGAGGGAGAAGGTTCAAATTAGTATTAAATGGGGGTACTTTACATATTTATAAATTATCATTATTGATTAAAATTAATTACTATTACAACTCATATCACCTTTGATTCTGTTACGGTCTGAAGCAATGTAACGAAAGGGGTTATTATCAAGAATTGCGTGTATGCGTGCGTGAATATTCTGCGTGTTCTCCCGTCTCACACTCCCTAACTCTCAAGAATTCTTTTGTTGTCACTCCCCCTTTCTATTACTAGAAAATAAACAATAATCAACAAAGTTCACATGAGTACAAACAACTCAATCAATAATATGGAAAAATATGTATATATATAGTTTTGTACTCACGTACTTTGTAGAAACAATCCGTGAATTAAATATACCATTCACAAATCACACACATAAAGTTCCAAGGAGATAATCCGGGAGATTGTACACTGATCTCACAAAACCCACGAATAATATTCCAGAAAGACAGTCCAAGAATCACCAGTCACAGTAAACACCAATATCGATCTGGTCACCGTCGACAGAGAGAGTTACCAAGAGTCTCATGGAGGACAGAATTCGCTGTCTGTCTTTTGTTTCCTTTTAATCCTCTGTCTCTGTCTATATCTATACACTATCTTCCTTCTCCTTATCCTTGGCCTTTCTATCTATCTATCCTGGGTTTTCTCCCCTCTCTATCGTCGCTGTCGCTGCTGCTGTTGTGGCCGCTGTTGCTGCTGCTGTTGATGTAGCAATGGTTGCTACTGCTGCTGATGTGGTAGCGGCTGCTACTGCTGCCGATGTGGTAGCGGTTGCTGCGGATGTGGTAGCGGTTGCTACTGCTGCCGATGTGGTAGCGGTTGCTACTGCTGCGGATGTGGTAGCGGTTGCTCGTCTTCTTCTTCGTCTCCTTCTTTGGCTTCTTCTCTGGCTCCTTCTGTATGCTTCCACCCTTCTTCCTCCTCGGCTACTTCTTCCTCTGCTTACTCTCCTTCTCGTTTTCTTCTTCTTCTTCTTCTTCTTCTTCTTCTTCTTCTTCTTCTTCTTCTTCTTCTCGTCTACTTCTTCTTCTTCTTCTTCTTCTTCTTCTTCTTCTTCTTCTTCTTCTTCTTCTTCTTCTTCTTCTTCTTCTTCTTCTTCTTCTCGTCTTCTTCTTCTTCCCCTTCTTCTTCTTCTTCCTCGTCTTCTTCTCCTTCTTCTCCTTCTGCCTCGTCTTCTTCTTTCTTCTTCTTCTTCTTCTTCTTCTTCTTCCTCGTCTTTCTTTCTTTCTCGTTGCCTCGAGGCCCCTCAGCCGGAGACTTCTGCAGACGCAGCTGCTAGAAGTACAAACACAACCACTCTGTGGTACATACAAAAGAAGAATGCCAAAATTTTTTTTGAATACATGTAATTGGTGAACCGTCACATGACTAGCTCAACCAATCAGAAATTAGTAATCAATAAAAAAAAAAATATTATGATTTATATCTTCTCACAGGAAGATACTACAAACAGTCATCGGACCGAAATATTATAAACCCGGTCCGTGACAATACCCCCTTCCTGCAAAAAGAAAACGCCCGAGTTTTCTGAATTTTATCAGAAAGAAAAAATTACTACAATATGTCCATCTAAACTGTACAAACAAGCGAAAAGATATAACTGGTCTTTAGCACTTATATTAAACACAAACATATTGTATTAAGCAATCACCCAAAGCGCAATAGACATACAAGATATGTAGTTCAAGTCCAAGCATGTTACCTTGATACAGTGAAATCAAAATCAATAAGGTACATAACAGATCATTTTACAGTATTCCCATAGAATTCCAGTATTAAACATACAATAGCAGAAATATACACAGCAAGTTCATGTTTCGCAGATTTTATGGAATACACTGATCAACATTTGATCTTGACAGCATATCTGCAAAAACATTGGCAGTACCAGGCAAGGCTTCAATCTCAAACTGAAACTCTTGAAGTGCCAACGCCCAGCGTGTGATTCGAGCATTTTTTAACTGACCCGAACGCAAATAGGACAATGGCCGATGGTCAGTCTGAAGAATGAACGACTTTCCCCACAGATACTTTGAAAGCTTTGTGAGGGCCCAAATGATAGCCAAGCATTCTCTCTCTATGGTACTGTACCGTGTTTCCCTATCAAGCAGTTTGCGACTGACGAATGTGACAGGGTGCAATTCACCATCATGATCCTGAAGCAAAACCGCGCCTATGCCGAAAGCACTCGCGTCAGTGCGAACTACGAATGAACGCGATACGTCTGGCAAGACAAGCACAGGCGAACTTGACAAGATCTGTTGGACAGCTCGAAGAGCCACTTCGCACTCATCAGTCCATTTAATTTGTCTGTGCGAACCCGAGCCGAACAAGTCTGTGAGGGGTTTGACTACCGTGGCAAAGTTTGGCACATAGCGTCTGTAATAGCTGATGAGTCCTAGAATTGAACGAACTTGACGTTTGCTTTTGGGAACGGTTATTTCCAACATCTTCTGCAATTTGGAACTTTCAGGTTTCAAGGTACCACGACCTACAATGTGGCCTAAAAATTCAAGTTCTTGAAACCCGGCGAAAATTTTGGACGGTCTAGCTGTAAGACCTGCAGCCTGCAACTTTGAAAGAACACCTCGCACATGTGCGAGATGACCGTTCCAAGTAGTGCTACATGTCAGGATGTCATCGAAAAAGTTGATGGAAGACACCTCGTCAAGCCTCAACAGTCGCATCATGCGTGCAAATGTAGCGGGAGCAAGACTAAGCCAAAAGGCATTCTAATCCACTGAAACAGGCCTACATGGGTTGCGAATGCAGTCTTTGGCCGGTCAAGTGGGTTCACCAGAATCTGCCAATAGCCCTTCGAGAGGTCAATTTTTGTGAAATAAGTACCGTCAGCCAGTTGTGCAAACAAATCATTAATGTTAGGTATTGGCTCTGCGTCAAAAACTGTGATTTTGTTGAGGTGCCTATAGTCTATGCAAAATCTAGTCGAGCCATCTTTTTTCCCAACAAGGACAACTGGAGATGAGTATGGGGAGCGTGACTGTTCAATAACCCCCATTTCGAGCATAGACTTGACTTCTCTTTCAACTGTCTCCTTAGATGTCAACGGCAAATCATAGGGTCTAAGTCTTACAGGTACGTCTGACGTCAACAAGACGTCATGAAAAAGATCCCCCTGAAAAGTGCCTGGGGCGGTGGTGAGAATATCTGAAAAATCTGCAAAAACACCACGAAGTTGTTGTTTCTGACCAAATGTCAACTTGTCATCAAGGTGGAGATCGTTTATACTTTCAGTTTGCACAGACGACACAGTGGGTATGATGATATTATCTGATTCAGCTTCTGCTGAAATGACGGCCACGGATGCTATTTGGACCGAGTCTGTAAAAACTGGTATAACCTGAGGCAGACCTTGAGCAACGGCATCAGCACCGTGTAGCTCATCATCCCATGGTTGGATGACGTTCCAAGGCACGTTGGGCAACTGACCCACATTAACAGCGTGAACTTCGTCAGGACGTTTGACTAAGCCTATATCATCAGAATTATTTACCTCCAGTGCAATCTGAGCAGTTGGTTGGCGCCTAAGGTACTTTTTCAAAAGATTCGCATGGAAAACTTTCGTCTTTCCGTTGATGACAATCTGATAGTCCGGATGCATAGCTTTGCTAACTCGGAAGGGACCTTTCCACTGCATGAGCAATTTATTAGAATCCGTAGGAAGCAACAACAGGACTTCGTCATCTTCCTTGAAAGACCGAGGCTTTGCCTTCCTATCATGATAGTGCTTGTTTTTGGCTTCAGCTTTCTTTATGTTTTCTTGAGCCAGCTCACAAGATTCCAGGATCTTGTTTTTGAGATCAAACACATACTTGTACAGAGTCTTTGCATCTTCATTTTGAGAACCTTGTGACCAAGTATTCGCAAGTAGTTGAATGGGTCCGCGAGCGCGACGACCAAACAAAAGTTCAAATGGTGAGAATCCAGTGCTCTCACTAGGAAGTTCTCGACACGCGAAAAGTACCGCGGGCAAATACCGATGCCACGTCAGGGTCACCACTGTAACGAAAGGGGTTATTATCAAGAATTGCGTGTATGCGTGCGTGAATATTCTGCGTGTTCTCCCGTCTCACACTCCCTAACTCTCAAGAATTCTTTTGTTGTCACTCCCCCTTTCTATTACTAGAAAATAAACAATAATCAACAAAGTTCACATGAGTACAAACAACTCAATCAATAATATGGAAAAATATGTATATATATAGTTTTGTACTCACGTACTTTGTAGAAACAATCCGTGAATAAAATATACCATTCACAAATCACACACATAAAGTTCCAAGGAGATAATCCGGGAGATTGTACACTGATCTCACAAAACCCACGAATAATATTCCAGAAAGACAGTCCAAGAATCACCAGTCACAGTAAACACCAATATCGATCTGGTCACCGTCGACAGAGAGAGTTACCAAGAGTCTCATGGAGGACAGAATTCGCTGTCTGTCTTTTGTTTCCTTTTAATCCTCTGTCTCTGTCTATATCTATACACTATCTTCCTTCTCCTTATCCTTGGCCTTTCTATCTATCTATCCTGGGTTTTCTCCCCTCTCTATCGTCGCTGTCGCTGCTGCTGTTGTGGCCGCTGTTGCTGCTGCTGCTGAGGTAGCAATGGTTGCTACTGCTGCTGATGTGGTAGCGGCTGCTACTGCTGCCGATGTGGTAGCGGTTGCTGCGGATGTGGTAGCGGTTGCTACTGCTGCCGATGTGGTAGCGGTTGCTACTGCTGCGGATGTGGTAGCGGTTGCTCGTCTTCTTCTTCGTCTCCTTCTTTGGCTTCTTCTCTGGCTCCTTCTGTATGCTTCCACCCTTCTTCCTCCTCGGCTACTTCTTCCTCTGCTTACTCTCCTTCTCGTTTTCTTCTTCTTCTTCTTCTTCTTCTTCTTCTTCTTCTTCTTCTTCTTCTTCTCGTCTACTTCTTCTTCTTCTCCTTCTTCTTCTTCTTCTTCTTCTTCTTCTTCTTCTTCTTCTCGTCTTCTTCTTCTTCCCCTTCTTCTTCTTCTTCCTCGTCTTCTTCTCCTTCTTCTCCTTCTGCCTCGTCTTCTTCTTTCTTCTTCTTCTTCTTCTTCTTCTTCTTCTTCTTCCTCGTCTTTCTTTCTTTCTCGTTGCCTCGAGGCCCCTCAGCCGGAGACTTCTGCAGACGCAGCTGCTAGAAGTACAAACACAACCACTCTGTGGTACATACAAAAGAAGAATGCCAACATTTTTTTGAATACATGTAATTGGTGAACCGTCACATGACTAGCTCAACCAATCAGAAATTAGTAATCAATAAAAAAAAATATTATGATTTATATCTTCTCACAGGAATTATTATTTTCATGAACTTTTCATTTTCATGAGAGTTTCAGCAGGGTAGTCTTATTCTATGTTGAAGATGTTAATAGCATTGGGTCGCACATACAAATTTAAAAACAAACAAACAAACAAACAAACAAACACACCCACACAAGCTAGAATAGGCCGGTTTCCTCTAAAAAGGACCTTGAACTTAGCCCCAGGGTAAAGCGTTATCTCTCAACTGCTGGACGAAGCCAGTTTCGGGCTACGTAGCGTTAGGTATTTGTTGTTGGCAAGCCGTTGCTAGTGGGGAAGTCCTGAGTAGAAACAATGAATATTTGAAGAAGAAATTGTGAATAAACATTGTTGGTATAGGGAGTCTCCACACTTGATTCACCGCATAAGGATGAACCTCGCATGTAATGATTTTATTTTATTTATCTCGACCTCACTGTCGAAAGGGCATGTAAAACACAAGTAAACACTACACATCAGAACAGATCATTCAGTTTCATATAATCTCTCTCTCTCTCTCTCTCTCTCTCTCTCTCTCTCTCTCATGAAATGTGTATGCGTGTGTATGTGTGTGGGTGTGTGTGTGCGTGTGTGTTGGTGTGTGTTGATTTGTGTTTATATATTCCCTTTGTAAACCCCCTCCCCAGACTGAATGGGCCGGAGGCCTAATAAATACAGTGTCAAAAGTCAAGTCTCTCTCTCTCTCTCTCTCTCTCTCCCTCTCTCTCTCTCTCTCTCTCTCTCTCTCTCTCTCTCTCTCTCCCTCTCTCTCTCTCTCCATTGTAGTTTCAAAAGCATGTAGGTAGACGGCTGGTCGCTTGGTTGCTCAGCTGAGATTTAGGAAGAGAAGGGAGGCAACAAGTGCGCGCATAAAGCACAGTTGTCGTCTCCCTTGAAAAAAGCGATTTACGTACATTCGGGTAAAGGGAAGGAAGAAGTCCTGACTCCAGACGAGAAATTGTATTATTTTTATACCAAGTACAATTGTCTCCCTTTCAGTTTGGAATCTTGGGAGTGAGAGGAGGGGTGGAAAGGAAGAGGAGGGGAAGAATCAGTGTTGTAATAAGTTTCTGTGTTTTTTGCATTGCACAATTTTAACACACCAACGACGAAGTCCGACAGACCATCACACATGCCATTGGACAACACGATGACCTGCTCACAGTAGTGAAAAAACGGAAACTCCGATGGTATGACCACATCACCAGATCATCAGGTCTTACAAAGATCATCCTGCAAGGCACAGTGCAAGGAGGTAGAAGAAGAGGGAGACCGAAAAAGAGGTGGGAGGACAACATTCGAGAATGGACTGGTTTGACACTGAGCGAAACCATCAGGGTTGCTGAGGACAGGGAAAGATGGAGTACGCTGGTTAAACAATCATCTGTGGTGCCCTTACGACCTCCGAGTTACGGGATAGGATAGGATAGGATAGGAAATAAAATAACAATTCAGCCTGTGTCATTTTCACATAGGCCGTTCACACGATGTGAAAACAGAAAATAACGAATTATCGCAAACTTCACCACGTCAAAACAGCAAATATCGCATTATGTCAAACTTCACCTCGTCAAAACAGAAAATATCTCAGTATCGCAAACTGCATGACCTCAAACCAGAAAACACCGCATTACTGCAAACTTCACGACGTCAAAACAGAAAATATCGCATTATGTCAAACGTCGCCACGTCAAAACAGAAAATTAATTTATTTATTTAATTAATCGTTCTTATATAGCGCTTTTCCAGCTCAAGAGCTGCTCAAGGCGCTGGCCGATACAGGATCTAACTCAAGCCGCCCGAGACGCCCACCCGCAGCCTTTGGGCGCATGGTCTGGCGCACGGACAACTGAGCACAATCCTGGGCAGCCAGGGATGGGGGAGAAGGACCTACGTGCATGCTGGGTGTTTTCTTGTCACCGGCACTCACCCGTCTAGGACATGAGCGTCAGGATCTTTAAAGTCCGTTATGATGGAATGTATGCGACACAGACTAGACCTCGGTTTATACTCTCATCCGAAGGAGTAGGAAAACAGGAGTAAAGTGTCTTTCCCAGGGACAACACAATGTCCCGGCCAGGGCTCGAACCCGGGACCTTCCGATCCGCAAGCCGAAGCACTTACCCCTTGGGGTCATGAGCAATCTTGCCACTGTAGATTGTTCAAACCTATAAAGGGAACAGTGAAAGCCACAGTTGAAAACCTGTCTTTCCTTTATAGGCAAGACGCTTCACTGCGGCAACAGTACCCCCGTTGGAGTGCCGGGGGTTTTCAGTATAAATAGTATCCCCACTTTATGGAAATTTAGTGCTTTAAATTCCCACTGTCGCTGTCTTCCTCATTTACTCTTTCCTATTCTTGCTCTGTCCTTCACTCTGCTATACTATCTTCTTCTTCGCTAGATCAATGACCTACCTTTTTTCTTGAAAACTCTTCCTGGACAAGACTCCTTGTTTGTGTATGAGGTCTGCTGGATCAGCTTGGGAGTGTTGGACGCTTTCTGCCGGGTGGTCACTAGGGCTTCCTATGAATGTACTATTTAGCACTATAGGCATTTTATATGTATGTGTTTGGTTGATGATTTATAATGATGTTTGTATTCTATTTTGTTTTTGTAACCGGGGTGTTCGCGTAGTTGAGGTCAACCCTCAGCCGTCCCCCGCGTGGGATGTCTTTATTGTAAAGTGACTGGCCGGTGGAGGGCATTCAATTTTCCCACTGGGGTTGTTTCAGCAGATCTTTTATGCGGATCGGGGGTTGTCCGGTCCTGATTTGGTTCGGAAGAGTCCGCTGGACCTAAAGCAACAATAAATCAATCAATCAATCAATCAATCAATCAGCCGAAGCACTACCATTAGACCACAGTGCCTCCTAAAAAAAATGTCGCATTATTGCAAACTTCACGACGTCAAAACAGAAAATGTCGCATTATTGCAAACTTCACGAAGTCAAAACAGGATTATCGCAAATTTTACGACGTCAAAAAATAAAATATTGCTTTATTGCAAATTTCAAGACGTTAAATCATAAAATATTGCATTTTAACGCAAATTTCACGACGTCAAAACAGAAAACACCTCATTATCGCAACACAATACAATGCTTCTGGGGCTTTATTCAAGTTGGAGATTCCTCGAAGGTAAAGCTGTAGATAGAATGTACACGGCCTAATGCCCCTATGTTTTGGCCCAACAGTCCGGCCGGGGAGGCTGACGGTAGCCTACATCATAGATAAAACCGCTGTACTATCGCGAATCCAACTGAAAAACGCTTCGGTGGGTTTGGTGGGTTTTTTCTTTTTTTTTCTTTTTTTTTCCTTTTTTTTTGGGGGGGTGGGGGTTGGGGGGGGGCACAGTAGTTAGACTATGGAAATGATCGGAGTCGTCTCACAACCACTGACCGAAGAAGAACAAGAAAACAATCAATCTTTGTCTTCTTTCGAGGGTGGGGGTGGGGAGTGAGGGTGGGGGAGGGGATTAGAACGAGCAAAATGTCGGTCGAATGTGGGTCCGTTGCAAGGCCATATTTTAAGAACCACTAAACGGATTTTGACAGAACTTCATAGGAACATTACCTAGGTTAGTGGCCTGAATCTCGTGCCATCATAATTATTGGCTCTTCCGCAAAGGTCAAGGTCACCAGAGTCAGTGTGTTGTTAAACATGTTTTGCTCAATATAATAATAATAATAATAATAATAATAATAATAATAATAATAATAATAATAATAATAACGGGTTTTTATATAGCGGGTACTCCAGCCTACGACCAGACTCACCACGCTTTACATAGTCATTACATAAAAATACATGCACTCGATCAAACATCGCTTTTGCTACGATACACCAAAAGACGGAACAGTAAAAGTAAGAACTATTTACAACTATGTACAAAAATGACCACAACAAAAAGACAAAAATAGAATAGCAAAAACTTATTCACAGCTATTTATATGCCCGGTTAGGCCCAGGAAAGGAAAACAGTATAAATATTTGCAGCCGTGTACACATTTACGGATCAGACAGAAACGAAAGAGGAGAGAATGGCGTTGGATACAAATCAGTCTGAATAATGCAGTGAGAAGAGGTGGGTTTTGCGGGCCTTTTTGAATGCCTGTGTTGATTGTATGTTGCGGATATGGGAGGGAAGGGAATTCCACTGTTTGGGTGCAGAGTAAGCGAATGCACGTTGGCCGTATGTCTTAGTGCGGGTGACGGGAACCTTGAGTGTGCGAGTGTCAGCAGAAGATCTTAAAGTGCGTGAAGGAGAGTAGACAGACAGTAGATCAGCAAGGTAGGAAGGACAAGAATCTGTGAAGAAGTTGTGACAGAGAACAGAGAGTTTGTACTCTATGCGTGCTTGCACAGGAAGCCATTGAAGGGAATGTAGTAGAAGTGTGATGTGATCGAGTTTCTTTGCTCTTTTTTTCCTTTTTTTTTTTGAGGGGTGGGGGTGGGGGAGGGTGGGAGCTGGGACGGCTAATAATAATACAGGATGCTATCACGCGTCTTTTTTTATTTAATCGAACTCAAAGCGCGGCGATCTGAAGAAATCACTATTACAGCTAGAAGTCGAAATAGAAATTTTATCTTTTTTTTTAAATCTTTTTTTTTTTCGGGGGGGGGGGGGGGGGGAATGTTAGATTGACTGCATCCAATGTCATTTTTGAAGGGAGGGAGGACACCGGAGTATCCGGAGAAATCCCTCGGTCTCCTGAAATGTCACGTAAGTATGTCCCACGCAGGCTTTCAACGTGGCTTAAAGTTAGTGCGAAGGATTTGTTGTTGTTTTGTCCCTTTTTTGGGGTTCTTTTTTCTATTTTTTTCTTCTTTTTTTTTTTGTTGTTTTGTGTTGTTGTTTTTGTTCCGAACATGAGTTTATCCTAAAATCCTAATTGGTACTAATCTATATGCTACAACGTATGTTTTTATCTCTCCGTGTTGTGCCAACGCTGTTAGGCGAAGCTGGAAGTACCATCTCTTCGTGTTGTGCCAAACGCTGTTAGGCGAAGCTGGATTGACCATTTCTCCGTGTTGTGCCAAACGCTGTTAGGCGAAGCTAGAGTGACCATCTCTCCGTGTTGTGCCAACGCTGTTAGGCGAAGCTGGAGTGACCTCTCCAGTGCGCAAAGCTTGTGTGGTTAGGTATGAAAGACTGGTTGTTAATCCATGCAGCAAGTCTCCTCTCTCCATGTCGTTGGGAAGGTCCAAAGGATGGGGCAAGAGCCCAAACAACTTGGTTGCAGCCCCGTCGCAGAAGTTGCCAGGACTGTGCTGTATTCTAGGTTAAATTAACGTCCCCGGACACATGAGCTTATAGGGGAGTTGTTGTTTTTTTAATTCTAGCGGCGGGCTCCAACTCCGGATTTTTCCTCGGGGTTTACGTTATGTTTATCAGTTTATAGTCCCCTCTCTTCCCATAAGGATTTTCAGAGAGGAGACTCATCCGGGGTTTACTTCCGCCGCTTTTCCCTTTATTTGAGTATGGCCGGCCACAAGGCAGCGCAGATTTGAAATAAATGTGTAACTGTAGATTATAGTCACACGACACCGAAGCGTATAGGCGACTACTGGTCACATTATTCTGACACCAGCGAACCAGTTGATGGTAAGGGGAAAATAATATGGTCACACATTGGCCAATCCGGGATTCGAACCAGGTACCTTTCGGTTACTAGTAAGACGCTCTACCAACTGAGCTACCCGGCCCCTCAAGATTTGAAATCAGAGTTGTCTTTCTTTTTCTCTTTTTGTCGCTCAAACCCAACGTAGTCAGGCCACTGAGCACAAGGCGACCGGTGTAACATCGTCAAAGTTCCGTGTAACTTAAATAGGCCGGGCGCCTTTGCGCATGCACCAAGTCAAGTCGGACCTGCCTTTTCACGATGTTCTTAGGCGTCGTAACCCTAACCCTAACCCCTAACCCTAACTCTAACACTAACTTTAATCCTTACTGAGACTACGATAGCACTGTGCGCATGCGTCGAATTTTGTAATGCGTCGACCAATCAGAATGCTCCCAGTCGCTCCCAGCCCAAATAAGATACTAGGAACTTTGACGATGTCACACCTGGGATGGTAGAAGTGGGAGGGATGCGTGGTAATAAGGCCTCTAGTGCTTACTGAGTGCGTGTAAGCAGGGTGGGGGGGGGGTTGAAGGGGACGGAGAGAGAGATGGGAGGACGGCATTCGGGAATGGACTGGCTTGACACTGGGAGTTGCTGGGAACAGAGAAAGATGGAGTACGTTCGTTAAACGATCATCTTTGGCGCCCCAACGACCTTTGAGTTACGGGATAGGATAGTATAGGATAGGCTTACTCGGTATATTTATGTAGGTTAAATAGTTGACACTTACCAGTCTAGAGCACGAGCGTCAATATCTTTACAATCCGTGCGATAAACTCATTGTCACGCGAAATAAGTTTTAAAAAATATGCCCTTTAAATTTAAAAAAAATTAATTTATGTTCCAATGATCGTTTTGAATGTGAATTATACGAACACGCATGCAAAGAGCCAAAAAGGGTACTGTATTAGTGCTTTTGAACATGCTTTTTTGGGTCTTGTGTGTGGAAAATGCTAATGCGCTCATGCATAAATTTGTATTTCTATTCATTCCTTGAGTAAGTCTAACTCTGGGTTCGATGAACTGAACATAGGACGAAGAAAATGAATAGTATCGGAGACTCATTGACGTGCCATAATGATGGCAGGGACTTGAATGTTTCAATGGAACTTTCGTGGGTTTAATGTGGTAGGAAATGCAATAATGGAAGTTTGAACATCATTTTGGATTAGTGAACAATTAGCAGTGCGCAATAAAACATATTCCAAAGTAGGCCTACGCTTCGGTAAATGCAAATGATTTACTTCAAAAAAAGCGCTGTATACAGTAAACACACTTATTGTTGTTGTTGTTGTTGTTGTTGTTGTTGTTGTTGTTGTTGTTGTTGTTGTTGTTGTTGTTGTTGTTGTTGTTGTTATTATTATTATTATTATTATTATTATTATTATTATTATTATTATTATTATTATTATTATTATTGCTTTGAAAAAAAATGTAGGCTTAACACCTTGTTCGAGCTTTTGAGATTTTTATTTTTCACGTCAGAAAATAATTGCAAACAACGTCGTTAAAATAGGAAATTTTATAGGCCTACACACACAGAGCTTAAAAGTGTTAAAGTAACATTTAGAATTAGTATTTAGAATTTGCCGGGTTGGTGAACAGCTGTCAGTTATTGTCACATTATTATTATTATTATTATTATTATTATTATTATTATTATTATTATTATTATTATTATTATTATTATTATTATTATTATTATTATTATTATTATTATTATTATTATACACTAAATGTTACGTCTACTTGTTTAGGCTCGGAGAGTTATACGATACATCAGTTCATTAAAAAAACAAATCCTTCTTTTATTTTCTGTAATATATTTCTAAACTAAACATAATTCGTTTTTATTATGAATACGTACATGTAAATTGTAATATGCCGCTCTTTTATCCTTGGAAATATATTTTGTTCTCTCTTTCACTCTCTCTCCCATCCTCTCCAAATTCCCCATTTCTCCATTTTTCCCCTTTCCTTGGCTATTCCCCCCCTCCCCTTAATCCTGTCCCCATCTCCCCACCCCCCCACCCCCGATTCACCCTGTTGTCTTTGTTTAATTATTTGTTGAAAAGGGAAATGTAACAAAAGTTATAATGATCGAGTACCACACAATGTATTTTGTCCAGCATGACGAATTTTGAATGGTTTGATTGCCTTAACTGACTTAAATGTTTTATAAAGAATTAGCTGACTCATCATCTTGTTTAAGCTTTGGACATTTTTTGGTAATTTTTTTTTCTCTTCTTCTGACAATTACAAACAACGGAGGTTAAAGTCAGAAAATACTTATACCCACACATATTAAAAGTGTTCAAAGTAACATTTCAAAATTAGCTGACTTATAGTATTAATATTGTTAAATACATTTATTTAGTTTAGTGTATTAGTCATAAGATGAAAAAACTACTGAATGAAAATGAAAACAAATGAAAAAAACTGAAATAAATAAATAAATAATAAAATTAAATAAATAAATACCTAAATAAATAAATAAATACATTTAAATAAAGGGAAAGAACATGCAAATGGTGAATTGTTTCCCAGCTCCAAGCGTACTAATACAATTGTACTACAAGAAAGACAGCACAGGCGCACGCACGCACGCTCACACACACACATACGAACATAAACACAAATAGCCTACTCAGTGCACTCAAACACATTACACACACACGCACACACACACACACACACAAACATAAACACAAACAGCCTACTCCGTGCACACAAACACATTACATGCACACACACACACACACACACACATATATATATATATATGACATACCTTCACCCATCCCTTACGCCTCCCCTTACCCAGCCCATTTCCTCTCCCCACTCCCAGCCTCCATCCTTACGCAAAACACACATTATACCCCACAAACCTTTCCTACACCTGTCACAAAGCCTTTTGGTGCCTTTAAGAATCAAAGCATAGATCCGTTTACAGTCGCTTTAAAAATGGTTTTGCCACCATAGGCGAAAGGAACTGAATGTCGGCCATTGTCCGTTTTTTTGGCGTCTTTCATCTACAGGGCCAGGTAGGTTTGTCAATGTTGGCACCCAAGTGTCAGCTCCTCCAAGACCTGTGTAGTGTTATTGTAGTCGTCTCGCTTTCTCGCTTCTTCTTGTCAGCTTAAGTTTCTTATAAACACACTCCTGGAATTTTGTGGACTAGCTATGGTGAAGTTTTCGTAAGTAGTCGAAGATCAGTCGAAGTTGTAGCAGTATACTTTCTATGTTGTGTCTTTAGTAGAAGTAGTGGCTCAGTATGCTTTCTGTACTAGACTATGGTCGAAGGAGATCAGTATTAACCATCACAGGAACAACATTCAAGCCGTTTATGTGGCAATGAAAACCAAATAAAATCTTGAGATGCAAGTAACAAGAATTTACATCGAGATTCTTTATTTCGACATATTCATCACTTTAACTATCACTAGGATTAGGAACTTGTAGCAATACAAACTTTCTGTGTAGGATACACAGGCGCTTGTATGTGGACACGCGAGCGCCTATGCCTGTGACGCGTCTCTCTTTGGTTATCTAGAACTATGCCTGTGACGCGTCTCCCTTTGAACCAAAGGGAGACGCGTCACGTGTATAGGCGCTCGCGTGTCCAGATACAAGCGCCTATGGTAGGATACTAGCCTATTTCAATTTCGTGGTCGGTGTGAAAACTTGTTTTTTGTTTTTTTAAAAAAGTCTTTGTGAAAGTACTTTGTTTCTAACTAACACTCTGGAATTTAGGAGTATAAGAATGATAATACAAGATTCTGTAAATATAGGATTTTCAGGATTTTCAGTGCGCACCTGTTAAATGTACATTTTAAAGTAATAATAAAGAATAAAGAATAAGTAATAAATAATTTAATTCATATAAAAATCGACCCTTGTCCATCGCGGGAATGCTCCAAGCGCATTACATGAAATAAGCTTACATAAAGACTGACAGAAAAGAATAGTTCAGACCGAGAAATTAACTTCACTTAATCTATTAGAAAGTACTGTATCTGTTTGTGATTGTGCCTAAATTATAAATAAATAAATAAATATTTTAGCATGAAAAAAAATTAGATTATTCTCATCGGAGAGTGTCTGCTTAAGTAAGCCAGTTTATTTGTGTTCATATAGTATAAATAAATAAATAAATATTTTAGAATGGGAAAATTAGCTTAATCTCATCCGAGAGGGCCTGCTTAAGTACGCCAGTTTATCTGTGTTCATATATTATAAATAAATTATAAATAAATAAATTAATATTTTAGCATGAAAACAATTAGATTATTCTCATCGAAGAGTGTCTGCTTAAGTAAGCCAGTTTATTTGTGTTCATATAGTATAAATAAATAAATATTTTAGCATAGGAAAATTAGCTTACTCTCATCGGAGAGTGCCTGCTTCAGTAAGCCAGTTTATCTTTGTTCATATAGTAAGCTATAAAGAAATAAAGAAATAAAGAAATATTTTAGCATACGAAAATTAGCTTACTCTCATCGGAGTGCCTGCTTAAGTAAGCCAGTTTATCTGTTCATTATTATTAATAAATAAATAAATATTTCAGCTTGTAAAACTAGCTTCATCTCATCGAAGAGTGCCTGTTTATCTGTGCCAATTTAGCCTATATGTGTTCATATATTATATATAAATAAATAAATAGATGAATAAACAAATTTATATTTTTGCATGAAAAATTAGCTTCATCTCATCGGAGAGTGCCTTCTTCGGTATGGCCGTTTGTGAGTGTTCGAGCATTATTTGCAAACGGAATGCTTTCCCTTTTGGTCTCTCGACTGATTGTATTGATCTTTGTCTTAGTCTGTTTGTATTTGTAATAAAGCACATTGTATTTCATAACACGCTCATCTCTCTCCGCTACAGCGAATCAAGGCCGTTGTATATTAAATGGTCTTCTATAGATCTGGACAATTTTATTGTATATTATAAATACCCTTATTATTATTATTATTATTATTATTATTATTATTATTATTATTATTATTATTATTATTATTATTATTATTATTATTATTATTATTATCATTATTATTATTATTATTATTATTATTATTATTATTATTATTGTTGTTGTTGTTGTTGTTGTTGTTGCTGTTGCTGTTGTTGTATTCTATTGTGTTGTGCTATACTGCATGGTACTAAAAGGTAATGAGAGGGTGGGGGTGGGGAGGGTAAAGGTGCTTCCGTAACTTTTCGGTCTTGGGGAAAAGAGACATTTGAGACCTTTCTTTTCTCTGGGACAGCTGAATGAGGGCGGTGCCATGCCTATCTCCTCTGTCCCTCGCTCCCTCCCGGTTCTAAACAGAGCCAGGCACCCATTCACTGCTGGGTGGACAAAGGGTGCATTGTGTGCTTAATGTTCCATATGTGTCGATCGACGGTGTTTGCCTTCCAAGCCTGATCGCCCATCCAGGTACTAGCGCCGGGTCCGACGTTGCTTCACCAAACGTTATCTAGCGTGAGCCGTAACCCCTGCAATACTACTGCAACACCCATTCCATGAAAAGTGAAGGTCAATGAACAGATGAAGAAGAAAACTAGCGTTAGAATAAAACCAGGGATGTAGAGGCATGTATTGCAGGCTATTATTGATTGTAATAATAATAATAATAATAATAATAATAATAATAATAATAATAATAATAATAATAATAATAATAATAATAATAATAATAATAATAATTAGCATTTGTAAGGCGCCTACCCTACGGATCTAGGTGCGCACACACCAACATTCATCTAATCATACATTCATGTTTTATATACAGGGTGTTCCCAAAGTCTTGGGCACATTTTGACATTGAATATTTCCGAAACTATTAAGGATATAAAAACGCATCTGGTAAATTAAGAAAGCTTGTAATCTCAATTTTTACATGGAATGTTCAAAGATGTTCAATGTGAGCACCATTGGTCACACGACACACATCAAGCCGATAGTCAAATTCTTGCCAAACGCGTCCCAGCATTTTCTGGTTGAGTTAACGCCATTAATGGGTCTGAAAGAAATTTAAAAAATCAACAGCTTTACAAAAAACTTAATGTAATTAGCTTTAAAATGGCACAACTTTTATCTTACTACCATTCATAGTAATTGAGATATGGGGACTTCAAATGTGCCCAAGACTTTTGGAACACCCTGTATAATACTAGACAGCATACAAATGCACGTACACACACGCAGCACACAACACACACAGACACACACAAAACAAGAATGCTAAATGAAGAAAGAATGTAAATTATGTAAAGTGCTGCTGAAAGAGAAAGGTTTTCATGTTGCTTTTAAAACTTTGAATTGAAGGAGAGTGTCTGACATCAGAGGGAAGAGAGTTCCAGAACTGAGATCCATAGACAGAAAAAGAGCGGAGACCATGTGATTTCCGTTTGTAGCGGTCTTGGCATAGGAGTCATCGCTCGAAGAGCGAAGGGTGCGAGAAGGAGTGTACAGAGTGACTAACTCATTAAGATATTCGGGAAACAAGAACTAAAAGCTCAGTCTTCATAATGAAGAGTTCCCGTCCAAATTGACAGTGGGCTATTACACTGCCACCGGTTCTTATAGATGGCGAAATCGAACACGAACATTTTTGTCTGCCACATTCAAGTTGAAACGGGCAACTGTCAAGATGGAATCTGACGACGTGCAAATGCAATGGACAGTGGCTGCTTTGGAACTCAACTCACGATAAACAAAAGTGAGTTATTTAATTATTATTTCCATCGGTGTGTGTTTGTGTGTGTGTTTATGTGTGTGTGTTTGTGTGTGTGTGTGATTGTCTGTGTGTGTGGGTGTTGAAGGGTTGGGGTAAGTACTTAGAGTGGCAGGTGAGATGAGGAAGGATGGAGGTGAAGATGAAAGAAAACAAGACGACACGGGACCAGGCAATGTCAATATGTTGCAATGGTTCGCTATTGAGTTAAACCAATCCTCCAAATAACGAAAACCTCTGAAACAAATAATACAATGGTATAAGCTAAATGAAACTTATTAAAACAATCGAATAGTTACAATCTTTAATACAATTTGAATTAACAACAGCGAGCGTTGTGGCCAAGTGGGCTAAGGCGGGACTAACTTGCCTTTTCCACAGGCCAGAAACCAATGGCGCCTGACAGGTGTGGGCTCGATCCAGCATCTGGGCGTTATGTTTCTCCGAAGATTATTTACTTTCAACGTCTCGGGGGTTTTCTCCGGGTACTCCGGTTTGCTCCCCCAGCAAAATTTCAAAATCACAACAAATGTTAGGTAGGTTGGGTTTGGGCGCGCCACAGGCTGCGACTACGCTTTTCCCAGGGGAGGCGGCCCAGAATTTCCCTATGGAAAAAGGGACAATAAGGTAAATAAAATAAAATTAAATTTTAAAAAACCAACAATTGCATATGCAAACGAAAGGGTGTGCATAACATGTTATGATCATAAATACTAACAAGACTATTAATAAACATAATTATACTTGTACAAAATATAAACTACCCTTCAATCAAACCCACTGAATAAAATAATAATTAATGATCATCAATAGATAACATGACGACTAAGAAGGTAATAAGAATAATGTTATCAATGATCCGGAAATAAATACTTTGAGCCACCATTATAATACATAATTTTCTACGTCATCGCTCATATCAAAATGATATGATAAAACACTATACATTTTTAATATCAAAATGTAAATGTGGAAACAGACAATATAAAATGAAACTTAGGTTTTCAAGAATAAAAATAGCAACCGAGTAATCAAAGTTAAATATTCAAAGTAGGCCAAGCAATACATAATAGTGAATGACGTTGTCACTGAAACATTCATAAAATACATATACGGCACAACATTTCTTATAAACATTGCAAAATTAATTCTTAGCAAATAATATATGAATAATTACAACTACATTATCAATACCACAAAATAACTGATAATATTATACAAAATGAATAGCTTACCTCATCAGTGAGATGAGAGGTTCACAATGTATTTCCAAAACACAAAACGGTTGAACAAACTATCTTTGCTTGTGTGCGTGGGTGTGTTTGTGTGTGGGTGTGGGTGTGTGTGGGGGGGGGGGTGAGTGTGGGTATGTGTGTGTATGTGTTTGCTTCTCCTCCTCTTTCATCCTGCTCGTCATCACCCACTCTCCTTGCTCGAAGACTAATCTGTTCCTCGTTCTTCTTATTTCTCTCTTTTTCTTTCTTTCTTTCTTTCTTTCTTTCTTCCTTCCTTCTTCTTCTTCTTCTTCTTCTTCTTCTTCTTCTTCTTCTTCTTCTTCTTCTTTTTTTTTTCATTATTATTATCATTATTATTATTATTATTATTATTATTATTATTATTATTATTATTATTATTATTATTATTATTATTATTATAGTTATGATAATGTTTGTGATGGTGGTGTTAGTAGTAATAATAATGATAATAATGGTAATGATGGTAGAGGTGATGATGGTGGTAATAATAGTAATAATTTTTAAAATCATTATTATTATTATTATTATTATTATTATTATTATTATTATTATTATTATTATTATTATCGTTATTGTTATGATTATTGTTATTGTTATTATTATTATGAGGGTGAGGGATAGGGAGTGGAGTGGTTGCCTAACATTGTTTAAAGATAATGATGAAGATGTTGGTGTGATTGTGTGTGCGTGTGTGTGAGTGCATGTGTGTGAGTGCATGTGTGTGTGTGATTTCTATGATTTCCAAGTTAATGTTAAAGGTTATTTACTATGTTAATATGTTAAACAGATTGGAAGATTAGACTTATTAATTAGTATAAAATCTTTATCCCTAATAAAAAAAAGTTTCAAAGTTTCTTCTTCTTCTTCTTCTTCTTCTTCTTCTTCTTCTTCTTCTTCTTCTTCTTCTTCTTCTTCTTCTTCTTCTTCAAACAGGTCAAGTGACCCCAACAGGTATTCAATCGATAATCATGTATAAGTAAGTCTCTAACAGCGTCCTCTTTAAAGTAAGTTAACGGTCGGCAACGTGTTCTTAAGGTAAGGGCTCTTACATTTCATAAGCTACAATGTGACCAATCTCTTTTGAGAGCGTCAGTAATTTGTTGTTGTTGTTGTTGTTGTTGTTGTTGTTGTATGTTGTTGTTGTTGCAAATGTTGAAACGGAAGTATTCATTCACACTGCAACCCGAGATTTAAAAAAATAAGTTTTGACTACTAATTCTCCTTCAAAACGTTCGTCTTCTTCATAATTGTGATGCCAGCTGACCAATTTGTGAGATTATTATGTTTGCTTCATGAAGATGATCTTTCTTCCCGCGCCAGGATTTCAAATAAGCTTTTTTTTCTTTTCATTCTGTTGAAACCCGTTTACTCGAATTTCAGATCTTTGAGCAGCTCTTGAGATGAAATAAAAACCCGATGTATAAGACTAAGAACGATACAATAGGATGAACAAAGTCCTTAATAATAATAATCCTATCCTATCCTATCCTATCCCATAACTCGGAGGTCGTAGGGGCACCATAGATGATCGTTTAACCAGCGTACTTCATCTTTCCCTGTCCTCAGCAACCCTGATTGTTTCGCTCAGTGTCAGACCAGTCCATTCTCGAATGTTGTCCTCCCACCTCTTTTTCGGTCTCCCTCTTCTACCTCCTTGCACTGTGCCTTGCAGGATGGTCTTTGCAAGACCTGATGATCTGGTGACGTGGCCATACCATCGGAGTTTACGTTTTTTCACCACTGTGAGCAGGTCATCGTGTTGTCCAATGGCTTGTGTGATGGTCTGTCGGACTTCGTCGTTGGTGATGTGCTGGGTATAGGAAATGCCCGGAAGTCTTCTGTAGCACCTCATCTCCATGCTTTGTATTCTTCGTTGTAGATCTGCTGTGAGGGTCTATGTTTCGCAAGCATATAGGAAGATGGAGATGACAAGGGAGCTGCTTGATGATAATATTAATAATAATAATAATAATAATAATAATAATAATAATAATAATAGTAGTAGTAGTAGTAGTAGTAGTAGTAGTAGTAGTAGTAGTAGTAGTAGTAGTAGTAGTAGTAGTAGTAGCAACAACAACAATACATACATACATTTATATAGCGCACTTATCTCACACAAAAAGAGTGATTCAAGGCGCATTCCCACGCACTCGCACACGTAATAGAATAAATATACATAAAAATGGTGAAATACACAATCATATGAGTAAAACAAAAACATGAATATATGCAGATGGTGTAGACAGAAATACCCCACCTTTACACATCACACAGACACACGGACAATTCATTCACAATTTTCGACAGAGCATTATTGTACAAAGCATCATCTTCTGATGGAGATATAACATTGAAACCAACAGGCGCGTGGAGAAAATGAACTCACAACCAAGCGCTCAAAACTCAAACAAATTCACATTGACATAATGGACACACAGTAAACTTTCCCATTCCACACCCCCACCCCCATCAACCCCCTCCACACCCCTTGGATATGAAATATGGTCAAATTGATAATTAATTGAAATGAATGGATAGTTTTGTGGCAATGCCTTATTGCACAAGTCCGTTGCTTTTATTTTAATGAGTGAATGAATCTCTCTCTCTCTCTCTCTCTCTCTCTCTCTCTCTCTCTCTCTCTCCTGTCCTCCACACACACACCTATATAAGCCTACTAACAGTGGTACTGACACACACCCTCACCCATACACACACACACACACTGTGTTGTAGGTCCGTAGGCGCCGCGTCAGCCGATCAAGGCGGCGGGCGGGATGAAGGAGAGGAGATGAGGGAGAGGGGTGTGGGCAAAATGGATTTTGAAGGCAGTTTAGAAAGAAGATACAGACTTCCGAAAGAGTAAAGGAGTGAAAGAGGCAGCGAATTCCAGGTGTTCAAGGGAAACAATAATTCCTTTTGTTCATTATGTAATTAATAATTTGTATCTTTATCCTCTCTTGCCCCAACCCTTCTCCCCCTTCTCGTCAGGCCTTCTCAAAATAACAACAAAATAAGACTGAAATAAATAAATATTTAAATATAAAAAAATTTCAAGAACAATGAAGTAAGATCTTTATGTTAATTAATTTTTTCCAGTTATAATCTTCTTCCCCCTTCCTCTCCCCTCTCTCGCCTCCACCCACCGGCCTTCTCAAATTAACAGTAAGGATTTGTGCGAAATTCCTCGCATAGGGCACGCCGTGTCGTGAAGCGGTGTATGGAAGGAAGACCTCAATGATACATTGAAATGCACTGGCCGACATTTAAACAAAACAAAACAAAACAGGGTGCTCGTACTTCGGTAAGCTCCAGAACGGACAGGGCTATTTTCTTAAGTAAAAAAAAAAATCTTTGCGTCATCACGTTTAACACGTATTTGCATTATCCGGGTGCTTTACTTCAGGTTTAATTACTAACAAGGATAAAACCCCTTGTAATAAAGTTGTAATCCTTGTGTTTGTTTCCACTGGTTGTACCTTCAAAGCGCGAAACGCTGTAAGCGATTTTCGACAAACTGCACACAACACCAATGACGATGATAAGCTAGTAAATAATACTCTCTTTTTATTTGATGTTAATAACACCATAACACCAATCCTGCTGCATAAAAGGACGCTAAGATATCATTACAAACACTGAAACCTTAACAACTGTTCGCATAACATAAGCTTAAGACCTGGTGGATTACTGTTAAGCATATTATTATTATTATTATTATTATTATTATTATTATTATTATTATTATTATTATTATTATTATTATTATTATTATTATTATTATTATAATTATTATTATTATTATTATTATTATTATTATTATTATTATTATTATTTGGGTTAATAACGATATAGTGATCTACAGTTTCAACCAGTTGAAGAAGGATTTCAGTCTAATAATCGTCGGGGTTTAATACTGTGACAGCGCGAAAATGCGTCAAGTAAAAATCTTGGGTGGCAAGAGTTCGATTCTGATTTCAGCGAGGGCTATTAAGTTTCCTTTTCCTTTTTTTATTTATTTTTTTGTTTGTTTAATCGTTTTTATATAGCGCTTTTCCCGTTCAAGAGCAGTTGCTCAAAGCGATGGCCGATACAGGATCTAACTAATCTAATTAAGGTATTAGTGTTTGTAATGGTTTGTGTCGTATGTGCAGGATCGCTTTCAGTCAGTTCTGGTTGATGGTGTTTTATCATCACCCGACTCACTTGTATTTGGTGTCCCTCAGGGTTCTGTGTTGGGGCCTGTGTTATTTACATTATATTCTCAGTCACTTTCAGACGTCATCACAGACCATGAATGTAATTTCCATAAATATGCAGACGATACTGAACTGTCCAAGAGTTCTCAGCCATCAGACTTTAAGACTGTGCAGTCAGACATTCAAACTTGCATCCATGATGTTCTTTCCTGGATGGATAGCAATAAGCTCAAATTGAACACTGAAAAAACTGAAATCATGCCTGTCGGCAAAGCCTCGTGTCTCAGGCAGGTCGGCAGCGACTCCCTAGTTGTAAATGGCAGCAGCATTCCGTACCAAGACTCCGTGCGCTATCTTGGAGTCAAAATCGACCAAACTTTGTCAATGCAAGATCAAATTGGTACTATTTGTCGTGCTACTTTTCTCGAGATGAGGCGCATTGCCTCTATTCGACCGTTTTTAACCGAGTCAGCGTGTGCAGCTCTTGTCAATGCTTTTGTGACATCACGGCTTGACTTCTGCAATTCTGCGCGTCTTATTTTGAAACGGAAGAAAAGGGATCACACCACTCCCTTACTATGCAAGCTTCACTGGCTGCCGGTGAAGTTTCGCATTCAATTCAAGGTCTGCGTTTTGGCTTTTCGGTTCTTTGAAGGCACACTACCATCCTACCTAGCCAATGCACTTGTAGCCTATAAACCAACTCGGGCACTACGTTCTTCGTCTGAAAGTCTTTTGACAGCGCCACGCCAAAATATGAAAACTTTCGGAGAACGTGCATTTTCTTTTGCTGCGCCTACTCTCTGGAATTCGCTGCCGGCAAACATGAGAGGCGCACCTGACTTGGTGACATTCAAATCGCAACTGAAAACGTATCTGTTCAAGCTTGCGTTCAAATAATAATTATTATTATTGTTGTTTTTATTTTATTGTAATATTATGTTATATGTGTTGTAATGCCAGGATGTACAATGGATGAATGCGAGTGGGTGCGCAATGAGTCACAATGTGAGATTTGCGCGATATAAGTACCATTCATTATTATTATAACTCAAGTCTGCCTGAAGCGCCCACTTGCTGCTTTTGCGAGCGACGCCTCGTCTGACGCCCAGACCACTGCAGGAGCACAACAGCCCTGGGCGACCGGGGAGATGGGACCTAGTGCTTGCTGCACCTGCAGCCTAACAATCTTTGACCTTGGCCACACACAATCAAGAAAAAAAAAGTGTCTACGTCTGTATGAACGGCTTTTATTATAACATGACATACATCAACACAGACAATATGGATCAAAGACTTTCTACAAAAACAAACGTCGATGAACAGTAAACACTACGCACTAACATAATTTCGTCCCTCGGCGCATCGAGCCCAAGTGTGGTGTGTCAAACAGGCGTCGTTTCTTTTGTTGCAAAACACTCGCGTTAATCCCTTGTTTGTTTGGCTTGCACAACGCAATCGCAGAAAATGGTTCGGGGGGCTAAATTTTTTTTCCCGGTGGGGCGACACTCACAGTGAATTTGAAAAGGCTGTGTGACTAAAATGTGTCATTTTGGGACCCTTAAATTAAAAGAAATTATAATCATTATTAAAAACACACACACGCACCCACACAAACATAAACATGAAAAGAACGTGAAAATTGAAAGTGCAACCCGCTGTTATTGTGGTATAGTAATGATACAACCCATGTGTTCGCATAATATTGCAAAAGAGATTACAAGGTGTGGGGTCTTTTCTTTTTCTTTTTTACAAGTGATAATGTGACCATTTCATTTCTTGAACAGCCCTGCCATGTGGTCTACGAAAACAGATTATGGACATGTCTTTTCGCTCTTTTGGCCATCCTCAGTATCAGAGGCAGCAAGAGTATGCTTCCCATCCATCTAAACACCAACTATGCTTCTTTTTTTTCATTTTCGTTATTTTGTATTTTTTAAATGTTTTTTTTTTTAGCCTCGTAGCAAGAGATCTCTGATAGTAAGTATGGCTAGTGACGTCGAGCTAAGTTGAAAGAGAATTCAAAACCACTTTTGGGCTTTGGAGTCCCTTGAAAGGCACCTGGATCACAATAGAGCTAAAAGGTTTTAGAACGTAAACTCTATAGGTATTATAACGACGATGTACACTTTGATCGACATACCAGTAATAATATCATAACAATTATTAGAAAGACCACCCTCCCACCCCCACCCCTCACCGCGCGCGCACCCATCCCCCTCCCTTTTTTTTCTTTTAATTATTGTTTCTCTTACGTATTTATTTTTCTTGGGATTAGAGCATACATCGATATCTATAGGATGTTCACGCATTCCGTCGCACGGAGTTGAAATGATTCTGACGCTCATGACCTAGAAGGGTGTGTGCCAGCCATACACATATTATCACAAGAACCCTTCTCCTCCAATCTTCGGTCTCCCAAGATTGTGCTTCGTTGACTAGGCGTCAGAGGAGGCGCCTAAACTGAGTACACGGGGCGCCTCGATTTAGATCCTGTATAGGCCAGCGCCTTGAGCAGATCCTGATTTGGTAAAACGCAATACAAGAACAATCAAATAAATAAATAAATGCACTCTGAAAATCATAACTCACGATTACCAACAGTAATTTTTTTTTCTTCCCATGCACTCGTGTTTGTCCGTGGTCCAACTGTGTTATATGAAGTGTGTGAATTACACTGACTAGTTAAAAGAGAGGAAAGATACTGGGTGTGTGTGTGGGTGTGGGTGTGCGCGTGTGGGTGTGTGCACGCGCGCAAGTGTGTGTATGTGTGTGTGTGTGTTTGTTTGTGTATGACCGAAGTGATGGGTGTGAAAAAAGATTGGAAGTGATAATAATTACCATCTTTTTACTTTATCTTTCTTATTTTTTTTTCTTTTTTTTTTTTTTAAATTTCGTCTCTCTGATGCTCCTTGCAAAATAAATCTCCTGGTGAACATGATGAGGACAATAAAATGTCTTCGTACTCGTAGTTTTCTACAACGGAAATCCCTGCCATGCAGATATCGTGTCTCCAGACTCTCTTACCTCTTTCCACGGAGGGTCCAGCTCGTCCAATAACCCCCTTACCCAAATACCCACCTCTCCTTATTCATCCTAACCCTATCCTTCTTCCCGTCTCTTCCCCTGCCTTCGAATCTCCAACTCTCCTGCCCCCTGATATGTAACAATACAATTAGCACGCCACCTTCTCCTCTTTCTATCTCTCCCTCTCACCCCCCCTTCAACCATCTCTCCCCACACATTGCCCCTCTTCCATCTCGGAGCAGCAACTTCCTCTCTAGATTGGATTATTATAACAGCTGCCTCTGGGGACTACCCAAAACACAACTGCAGAGACTACAACTTGTTCAAAATACTGCAGCAAGGATTGTTCTAAAACAAAAAAAAAGGAATGTGCACATTTCACCTGGACTTCGTTCTCTTCATTGGCTGCCCGTTGAAAAAAGACTGGACTACAAAATCCTGGCACTGGCCTATCAGTGCTTCACGAGCACTGCTCCCACCTACCTCACAGATCTGGTCTCCCCTTACCAACCCAGACGCGAACTCAGGTCAGGGACTCAGTGTAGTCTTGAAACCCCCAGTGTGCGCACAAGCAACACAACCAAAAAGACTCTTGGAATGCGCTCCTTCAAAAATGCTGCACCCACTCTGTGGAACTCCCTTCCCCTGAGCTTGAAGCAAGCTCCATCCCTGCCAAGCTTCGGGAAAGGACTAAAAACTTACCTGTGTTTTAATATGGCTGAATCACCGTCTTAGTGCGCATAGAGCATGAACACTACGTACCTGGATTTTTTGCGCCTTACAAGATCACATCATCATCAACTTCCTTCAACAGATTACAAAAGTGTTTGCCACAACAAAATAAAAGAGTAAGAGGGGGAGAAGAAGAAGAAGAAGAAGAAGAAGAAGAAGAAGAAGAAGAAGAAGAAGAAGAAGAAGAAGAAGAAGAAGAGAAGGAGGAGGAGGCATTGGGTTCCCACAAAAAAAAGAAGGATAAAAAGGAAGAGAAAAGGAGAAGAAGACAGAAGAAGGAGAAGGAGGAGAAGAAGGAGAAGGAGGAGGATGAGAAGGAAAAGGAATAGAAGAATGAAAAGGAGGAGGAGGAGGAGAAGAAGAAGAAGAAGAAGAAGAAGAAGAAGAAGAAGAAGAAGAAGAAGAAGAAGAAGAAGAAGAAGAAGAAGAAGAAAATTGGTTTCCTTCCCTACAACAAAGAATAAGAAGAAGCATTGGGCCCTCCACAACAAAGAAGGAGGAGAAGAAGAAGAAGAAGAAGAAGAAGAAGAAGAAGAAGAAGAAGAAGAAGAAGAAGAAGAAGAAGAAGAAGAAGAAGAAGAAGAAGAAGAAGAAGAAGACTGAACAGTGATACTGCAGACGGAAAGGAAGAAGAAGAAGAAGAACAACAACAACAACAACAATTACAACAAATAATAATAATAATAATAATAATAATAATAATAATAATAATAATAATAATAATAATAATAATAATAATAATAATAATAATAATAATAATAAACAGTTATCATTTATATTAGCCGCGTCTTTTCAAGCTATCTGATAACAAACGTACATCCATTTTGAACCCATCGCGGTACTGCGGAGATATTTTAAGTTTCTGCGTGTCAGATACGTTTTAATATTAGCTCCAGACAACAAACATGGACTATCAAACGAAATATTAAAAAATATATTGTCATATCATTTCGACGACAAAGACATTACAATGACATTAAGCAACTGAATTGAAAGTAATCAAACTCGTAAAACAATTTTAAAGAGAATCTGAGGTCATCTTTTCAACATTTTAAACTAGATAGTGTGATCATAAAAGAAGAGTTTGTAAACATTATTAAACAAATTAATAAAATGTTTTTAAAATGTTATTTCATTATTGAGGTGAAAGCTTTTATTTAAGCTTGTACGTAGGTACACCAAAAAAAAGTATGCCGGCTCTTCATAACGTCGCCTCGCGAGTTGTTTTTTTTCCTTCTGCTGTGCAGTCATTTACGCATCAAACGAAGCAACAGGCCGAGAACCAATTCGCATAGAAACAACCTCAGCAAAAGCGCTGACACTGCATTTGCGTTAAAGTCACGCACATGCAATTCTTATGTTTCAGCGCCTGTATATAGACCAATGTTAATTTTTAAGGGCGGTAAGCCACGCAATTCCAATTACAAAACAAAACTTTTTTAAAGGGTCGAACAGGAAACTTAAATTCAATTTTCGCAACAAGCACACACAAAATGTGTAATAGGTACACATAAATTTACGATTATATAAGCAAGTCAAGTCTGTATTCAACAACAAACTAACAAAACATAAAATAACCCCAGAGACAAATATCATGGATACATAAAAATGATAATTAAAAGAAGAGTCAGGTAAAACGAATAAAATTAATACAATAATATCAATAACAACCATAAAAATAGTTACATCTAACTTTGATACTCCACATGCATGTCTAGCCATCACAATCACTCAATCTCTTCACATTTTCAAGTTGCATACACTAGAGAAAGAAAAAAGATCGATTTTGTAAAATATAAAATAAATACATAAATAAATAAATACAATTTTAAATGTTATGTACAATTAATATAGGGATGGGCAAGTGACAATTCCATCCACAGGTGAGAGAAAAAAAAGCACACTAAAAAACAACACACACCTTCAATTATTAGGCACCACTGTGCACAATTACACTGTCCTTAAATGCTGTTCATTATAATCTTTATACATTTTCCGATATTTATTAAGGAAAGTGCACATTGTCATCTGTGAATTAGACAGTTTAAACGTTTGTTGCCCAATTTTGATCTTGACCGCTGACCAACTTTAATCAGTTTCCATTTCTGTAGGCGCGGAGGCTTGGAGGGAATTAGCCTACAATGTGATATTGGACTGGACTGGACTGTTCCTGATCGGGTTGTTTTGGAAATGTGAGAGTGTCATTATATTTCCCTGCCTTCAAAATTATTTCCCCGTTTTGCGTCAAACACACACACACGCGCGCGCACCCACACG
The DNA here is from genome assembly GCA_036898135.1 of Oncomelania hupensis. Lineage (NCBI taxonomy): Eukaryota > Metazoa > Mollusca > Gastropoda > Littorinimorpha > Pomatiopsidae > Oncomelania > Oncomelania hupensis. Next base: position 62,087,973 of record CM072519.1, read on the forward strand.
CAAACAAACACGTGCACGCGCTCGCTCACACACATAAACAGGCACGCACACAAATACACTCGCTTACGCGAGCGCGCACGCACACACACACACACACACAAACACACTCACAAACACACTCACACGGACGCACACACCCTCTCTCCATTGGCCTGACACATGGTTTTCATTCTGTGATTCGGCTCTTTCTGCATTCTTAAATAAAGGCCAAAATCCAATTACAATCCAAAGAATGCTTGCTACAACATTGTGTATCAATAATGTTACATTTTAACGCATGTATTTAATCCAAGATTCACATAGTTATTATACATATTTTAAGTGGGTGCATCAATGTCTGGATTTGTTGTTCGCAGTTTCTGGACACTTGTCTGTATCAAAGAGTTTACATTTAAATTAAAGACTAGTCCGTGCACGCACGCATTCCATCGTACGGACTTTAAAGATCCTGACGCTTATGTCCTAGACGAATGTGTACCGGCTACACAAATACACCCAGCATGCACTAGGTCCCTCCTCTCCCTTCCCTCATACCCGGTCGCCCAAGATTGGGCTCAGTTGTCTGGTCAGACTATGCGCCCAAAAGCTGCAAGTGGGCGCCTCGGGCGGCTTGAGTTAGGTCCTGTATCAGCCAGCGCCTTGAGCAGCTCTTGAGCTGGAAAAGCGCTATGTAAGAATGATTGAATGAAAATAAGATTAATGCATACAATATAGATCTACACGTGCTGTTAAATGGTTGGTTGTGAGTTTTCCAACACTGTATTAAGGATTTAAAATTAATGCATTCAATTAAGTGAGGTTTAAATTTGATTTCGCAGTTTTCGAACTGTACTGGTGTCATGCCATGCCATGCCATACCATACAATACAATACAATACAATACAATACAATACAATACAATACAATACAATACAATACAACCCCTCCTTATTACCGCGAAGAAGGAATTCACACAGGCATAAATCACGTAATTAAAACCACATTTCGAAGGACGTAATACAAAATCTGAAATAAACTCATTCTCTCATTTCTATCAATGCGGCTGGGCCACTCCAATGACACTGTATCAGGGCTCGCAGTTGGCGCAGTGGAGTACTCAACGGCAAAAACAAATGAAGCATTGAACGTCAAGAAATAACGTCGCTGCCCCAAAAAGACAGTGGTGCCAAGCCCGTTGATGGCCTGGAATGCCGTTACAAAAATAACAAGACCTTGAGACACAGGCCATGCGTCCCTACTACTTCGGATGAGAGTATAAACCGAGATCTAGTCTGTACACGCACGCGTTCTATATAGCACGGAATGTAACTGTTTCATCAAACAAAACTGCTGTCGGTCTAGATGGTATCTCCTATTAATTACTGAATCACTTGCCAGCTACATGGAAAAAAATTGCTACATTCATTATGCCAAAGATGTTGGCAAAGTGGAATTCTCCCTACTATCTGGAAGAAGTCTGTAGTTATTCCAGTACATAAGCAAGGTAAGTCTCGTGCATCAGTAAATAATAATAGACCAATTGCATTGACGTCCCATGTTGGAAAATCATTAGAGTTTTTTTAAAAACATGTTAACTCAACTTTGTAAAAGAAAGAAAATAATCCCTAAAAATCAAGCAGGGTTTAGAAAGGGTCGATGTACAACTGACCATCTTGTGAAATTAACCAGTCATGTTAAAAAACAACTTGCCACTTTCTTTGATATCAAAAAGGCATATGACAGTGTTTGGCATGCAATACTGCTTTATAAATTAAAACATATTGGAATAAGTGGTCAAATGTTTCATTGCATATATAATTATTTAAGTGGTAGATCTATATGCACAAGAGTGGGGAATGCTTAATAATCTTTTTATAACATCGGTATTGGAATACCTCAGTGGTCTATTCTTGCCCCTTTATTGTTTTCAATCCTCATTCATGATCTTCCCACAGTTATTTCTAAATCAGCAAATGTACATGTAGTTCAGTATGCGGATGACATTGCTAGGTGGAATAATAAGTCTCTCAGAAAGCAAACTAGACAGAGAGTTATGTATGTACAGAAACGTGTTCAAGAAGAACTGAATAATCTTTCTGTATTTTTGAAAAATAACGGTCTGGAACTATCTACAGAGAAAACGTATTTGATGCTTTTTAGTCCCGCCTTAGCCCACTTGGCCAAAACGCTCGCAATATTGATATTAACTATACTGTAGCTTGAAGTTGACTATAGCCAAACTAAAAAAAAGAGGATAATCCTACTTTATTAGTTACTGAGGTAAAAGAGCATATTGAAAGTAATTACAAAAACCATTTGCAGTCTTTTACTGATGGATCAGTTTTAGATTCTTCGGATAGTGGATCAGCATTTATTATTCCTGCATTTATTATTCCTGATAATAAGAAGGTCTTGTTATTTAGGAAAGGGATTTTCTATATTTACAGCTGAGGTTTATGCTATTTGGTATAGTAGTATTTGTTGATTCAAAAGCGGTTCTATACGCATTAAAACAGTGGAACTGTAAAGGTAGAAGGGAGTTATATATGAAATTAAACATATGATACATTGTATGATTTCTAGAGCAATAAATATTGATTTTTGTTGGGTTCCATCACACTGCGGAATTCATTGGAATGACGTATGTGATTACCCAAGGAGGGAGCACCAAGGTCGTCAGATTCTATAACTATAACAAATTTGAATATATGTAATCATGAAATGTTTTTTTTTACTAGATAAGGCAGTGTATCATGATAATATCATTAAAAAGATATCTATACTAAATTGTTCAACACCACTTTCTAAATTAATATATAAATTAAGAATGAACGCGTGGAACACGAAATATTAAGCAGATGTTCAATGTATACTTAACACAAGTCTATCAGTACATCACCTTATATTTGAATGCTTAGTTTTAACAGACATATTTGAAGTAAATTAACACAACATAACTGAATATGGGCATTCTGTAGACATGGTTCTGTATCATCCAAATGTTACAGACGTTGAGAAAGTTATGTCTACATGTAAATCTGCCGTTGGTAGACTTTTATAGTCTGTTTTGAAATTATGTTTTTAAATAGTTAAAATGGTTTTAAAAGTTCAATTTTCAATGTCTAATATTACCTAAATGTGTGAACTGACATTACATTAAAGATTGATTGATTAGCAGGGAATTCAAAGATCCTGACGCTCATGTTCTAGGCGGGTGAGTGCCAGCCACACCAATACACCCAGCAACCACTATAGGACCCTTCTTCCCCCACCCCCGGTCGCCCACGATTGGGCTCAGTTGTTTGGGCGTCAAGACAGTGCGCTCAAAGGCTGCAAAAAACAGGGCGCTAGATCCTGTATCGGCCAGCGCCTTGAGCAGCTCTTGAGCTGGAAAAAGCGCTATACAGCGAAGAACGATTCCATAAATTAAAAATAAATACCAGTGTCACAGTAGCAGTCGGGCATTTTGCAGTATATTATTTTGAACACTCTAAAGCGAAGTTGGCTTTTCTGATATGAGCTACTATCTTTCTGCAAGGACAACTCAATAGGTCTAGGCTCTCTACCCGCAGATTTTGTCCGCCAATGTTTTAGATGGGATTATCTCGTGGACACTTCGCACCAAAGCTGACACCATTGCTCGGGCTTTTCGTACACCTTTCCTCTCTAATCAATTAGATCTAAGCACTAGCACGCAGCCTTCGGGCTACACCTACAGTTTAATTAATTCACGCCTTATCCCAATCTGAAAGAGAGATAAAAAGGTTTTGGGGGATTTGTCCCAGGGTACTTCTTTTATGACGATGACAGGTTGTTCTTAGCCAGAAAAGAAAGTGCTTGACATCCCGGTGTATCAGAGATCAGTGAAAACACTCGGCCTTTAGAAGTATACGATGTTTATATGGGGTGAGTGTGTCCGTAGCAACCTTAGCGATTTGCCCAGTCGCACAAATAAAGTTCAGGGAGGGGGGAGGGTGGGAGTGAAGAGGAATATGGGGGGGGGGGGACGGGAGGAGGGGTATGTACAAAATGAACATGGGATTCCAATTCTGCGCTTTCAATGTTCACCATATTTGACTATACCAGAGGTTTAAGAAAGAATTATAATGATTATTTCAGTCAGATTGATTACTGGTACACTGGAGAGGTGGTAGGCCTATGCCCTAATTTTTATATATTTTTTTTAGATTTTAATGCTTTATTGTCCCTTTTTATCGGGAAATTCTGGGCCGCCTCCCCCTGTGGAAGGCGTAGTCGCAGCCTGTGGCGCGCCCAAACCCAACCTACCTAACATTAGTTGTGATTTTTTGAAATTTAGAAATTCTTTAAATTTTTGAAATTTTTTTTGATCTAATTATAAAGTTGCAACCCAGTGATGGAATCCGTGAGGTAATAGGTTATTTATGCGAAACGTAAGATCTGGGTGATGCAGTGATATGATGGAATCGATGGACAGGACGACTAATTTACATATGTATATATTAATATTTATCGATTTATTACCGACAGAGATTTTCTATGCATAGGCGAAACGCGAGTAGATCTAATTTTTACAAAGGTTTTGGTACGGTATCCACTCATGAAACCTGATAAAGTTCTCAAACCCTGAAGAAGAAAAAAAAAATTGCTCGCTAGAGACATGTACTTGTTATAATTTGTCAGAGCGTAACACTGATCACAGGCGCATTAACCACGAAGAATGGAGCTTGGGAAAGAATTAGTGGATCCCCGATAGCGCAGGAATAGTGGATCCCCTATAGCAGAGGGTTAGTGGATCCCCGATAGCGGAGGGGTAGCGCAGTATATACTTATTTAATAATAATAATAATAATAATAATTATTATTATTATTATTATTATTATTATTATTATTATTATTATTATTATTATTATTATTATTATTATTATTATTATTATAGATGCTATACGCGCGTTATATATACACAACAAACACACATTCATCACATGGTGTAAAGGAACGTCGCAATTAGAAGACGGAAAGGAACTCGAATTTTTATTTGTGAAATTTTAGATGGACTGCATCCAATATCATTATTGAAGGGAGGGAAGAAACCGGAGTACCCGGAAAAACCCTCGGTGATCTCAATAGTCTCGTACCTAAGTCACATAAATTCGCCCCTTGCGGGATTCGAACTCGCGACCTTCGGCATAGGAAACCGTCGACTAATCCACTACGCTACGAGGCCACCCCAGAGCTTTTGATTTTGTGTGTCCTTTGTGTCTTCCACGTTTCGTTTGCTTCTCTCGAGAAGAAAAATTGGGTTAAACCTTAAAATAGATCCATTCATGCATAATCTAATCACAGGTATATTCAATATTTCACTGTTTCCGCTTTTGCTAGAAATTTCCTTTTGGTTCCAATACAATACAATACGATACGATACAATACAATACAATACAATACAATACAATACAATACAATGCAATTTCATTGTCCAACTTTCATTTTACATTACTTCGACTTGTATATTTCTGATTGTCAATTATTTCCACAAAGCCAATTTCTTCGTTCTTGAAGTTTCCCTGACAAATTCCAGTAGTAGGTAGGATTTTCCTGAAAAACTTGTTTTGTTTTTGTTTCTCTCAAGATTTTTCCACACATCGGTACAACTTATGCTAATCCGAAGAATAAGAATTGATACAACAACCTAAAGACAAACGTAAACCACCCGTTTGGTCTTCGACCACCGGGATGAGAATTCCTTATCTTCTCTTCCTTCTATACATCCAACAACCCACAACAATATCATTTTATCTGCTTTCTCCTCCATTGGGCAGATTTCTCTACAAAGTACCCCTCCTCGCCACCTCCCTTCTCTTCCCTGTCTCCACAACACCTCCACACACACACAATCTAAACCCCTCCTCTCTCACCCCCCCCCTCTCTCTCTCTCTCTCTCTCTCGCTCTCTCTCTCCCCTCTCCTCTACAGTTAACCCATCCCATCTCCAACTCCAACCTTCCCTCATCACCATTTCTATCCATAGGCATATTATCTGGGCAGCAATAAAAGAAGTTCGATTGCCTTGGACGATCTGACAATGTGGGATTCCGTCTTCGCAAGAAGAATGACACTACTCTAGGTCTCGGATTTCTTTAGGAACACGTACTTTCCATTGTGGCACCGAGTGTATTCATTTCTTCTCTTCATTCTTCTCTTCTCCAATAGCTGATAGTTAGGGCCTACGTCTCGGTCTGTTTAGTAAGAGATTTTTTTTTATATAGATAGAAAGTCATTGTGTTCACCCAATAATAAATAAGTTGTGTAGTTTCGCAAACAACACTGCATTTTCGCATTAGGTAAATTAACGTCCCCTGACACAGTGCGTATAGGGGACAAACAACACTGTGCCTACATCTCTTGAACAAAGATTTGTTGTCGTTGTTGTTGTAATCGACAGAAGGTCCTTGATGTGTTGGCACTCAGACAAAAAACCCGGTTCAGTTTCGCAAACAACAGTAGCCCGTCTGTTCAGCAAAGATATTTGTGATATTTGTAATTACCAATCTTATTACTATTTTAATCCACAATTTTTTAAAGTACTTGTCTTATTGGTGGGTGTTTTTTTTTCTGGCTCAGTCAGTCCGAGTGTCAGTTTTAAGTTCTGACAGTATGTTTTATTGTATTTACTCTGTACTGTATTTTGTTGTATTAAGCCATGTTTGTGTTTACATTTTCTTACGTCTTTTCATAACTTTTTTTTTTTAAACGTTTGATTAATTGTATTGCGCTTGTCGGTGTAGTCGAACACAGCCAGATCGACTACGTCATGGTCAAGAAACGCTTCAGAACAAGCGTCAACATTGGCAAGACACGCACTTTTCCAGGAGCAGACATCGGGAGTGACCACGATCTCGTGAGGATGTATTTCCGGCTTCACTTGAAGAGAGTGAACATAGCAAAGTGCACCAGGTTGAAGTTAGGCCTTGATAAACTGCAAGACCCGGAGGTGGCAGAAATCAACCCCCAACGTTATTAAAGTCATCAAAAGCTTGTATGACAAGGCTACCAGTGCAGTCCTCCACAACAGAGCCATCGGGAACTGGTTCACGCCGTGCGTCAAGGTAACCGCCGTGCGTCAAGGATGCCTATTCTCTCCAACACTCTTCAACATCTTTCTAGAGCGCATCTTGCAGACGCCCTTGCAGATCATGAAGGCGCAGTCAGCATAGGGGTAGAGTAATCTCCAACCTCCAGGATGACATTGATTGGCTGGAAAGGAACAAGAACTTGAACGTCTGGTACAGAGGCTTGACATCACCTCCAGAGCCTTTGGAATAAAAATAAGCGCAGAAGAGACCGAAATGATGACCAACTACACAAATAGCACCAACACGTAAATCAAAGTCCAAGGTCAATCCCTCAACAGGGTCCACAGTTTTAAATATATAGGAATAATTGTATCAGTCAGTGGGTGTCGACAGGACGTCCCCTCCAGGATAACACAAAAAACTGCTGCTCTGACAAGACTGAAGCCCATTTGGAAAGACAGGACCATCAGTCTGCACTCCAAGGTAAGGTTGCTGCGCTCCTTTGTCATCTTCATATTTCTATACTCTGCTCTTGCGAAACATGGACCCTGATAGCAGACCTACAACGTATAATATAAGGCATGGAGACCAAAATGATGACCAACAACACCAATGGCATCAGCACTGACATCAAAGTCCAAAGCCAATCCCTCAACACGGTGCAAAGCTTCAAATATTTAGGAGCCATTGTATCAGACAATGGGTCCCGGCAGGAAATCCTCTCCAGGATCGCACAAACAACTTCTGCCCTGACAAAGTTGAAGCCCATTTGGAAAGACAGGACCATCAGTCTACACTCCAAGGTAAGGCTGCTGCGCTCACTAATTGTCATCTCCATCTTCTTATACGCTTGCGAAACACGAACCCTCACAGCAGACCTACAACGAAGAATGCAAAGCATGGAGATGAGGTGCTACAGAAGACTTCTGGGCATTTCCTATACCCAGCACATCATCAACGACGAAGTCCGACAGACCATCACACCAGCCATTGGACAACACGATGGCATGCTCACAGTGCTGAAGAAACAGAAAAGGCTGGCTTGACACTGAGCGAATCCATGAGGGTGGCTGAGGACAGAGAAATATGGCGTACGCTGATCAAACGATCATCTGTGGTGCCCCAACGATTTTCGAGTTACGGGATAGGACAGGATAGGATAGGATAGGTTGGAGATGAGGTGCTACAGAAGACTTCTGGGCATTTCCTATGTCCAGCAACGACGAAGTCCGAAAGATCATCACACAAGCTATTGGATAACACGATGACTTGCTCACAGAGGTGAAGAAACGGAAACTCCGATGGTATGACCACATCACCAGAGCATCAGGCCTTGCAAAGACCATCCTGCAAGGCACGGTGCAAGGAGGCAGAAGAAGAGGGAGACAGAAAAAGAGGTGGGAAGACAACATTCGAGAATGACATTGAGTGAAGCGACTCCATAGAAATATGGAGTACGCTGGTTAAACGATCATCTAGGGTGCCCAAACGACTTTCGAGTTACGGGATAGGATAGGATAGGACTGCACTTGTGTACATGTAGGCTACTATGTACACTTTTTTCTTACTGTTGTTACTGCTTACGTTGATTTTGTGTGTCTGTGTGTCTGTGTGTGTGCTTGTGGGGGTGTGTTTGTGTGTGTGTGTGTGTGTGTGTGGGTGTGTGGGCGTGGTTGTTAGATGTCTTAAGTTTAATACCTATATTTGTATAAATCCATGTTTTATCATATTGTACAATCTCTAATTCTGCGAGTGCTTGTGTGAGAGTATTCACGTGAGCGCTCTGAGCAGACTTTTTAGTTTGAAATTGCGCTTTACAAAATTCATTATTAATAGATAGATTTGTTGCTGCTGCTGTTGTTTTTTGCTGTTTAGATTTGGTCCAATATTTATAAGTTTTGTAATGTGGTCAAACAGCATTAGCCTAAACCTCGATCTGTTCAGCAAACAAATAAACAAATGTTATAGATTGAAGGTCTGTGCTGTTCAGATGTGGTGGTCACAACCAATAATACGTTTTCTGTAGCTTCGCAAACAACAATAGTCTAAATCTCGTTCTGTCCGGCAAATAGGTTGTAATAGATTGAGCTTTGCGTTGAATTGTCGTGGCACCAAGTAATACGTTGTGTATAATGTAGCAAACGATAATAATAGCCTACGTCGTCAAAGATCTTGCTACAACAAATACGGTCTTTTGTGTTCAGCATGAAAACTGCCACCTAATTAAGGCATCATTCTCACTGTTGGGAGAGAAAAAAAAAAAGGAAATAGAACGGCGAAGAAGTAATTTCAGCCCTGATTGAATAAGAAAAACTAGAGGAGGTATTCATATTGAGTACAAAGATTATTTTGCTTTGATTTGATTATTTTCGGAGACTATCCTATCCTATCCTATCCTATCCTATCCTATCCTATCCTATCCTATCCTATCCTATCCTATCCTGTCCTATCCTATCCTATCCTATCCCGTAACTGTGAGGTCCTTGGGGCACCACTGATGATCGTTTAACCAGCATACTCCATCTTTCTAAGTTCAGCAACCCTGATGGCTTCGCTCAATGTCAAGCCAGTCCATTGTCGAATGTTGTCCTCCCACCTCTTTTTCGGTCTCCCTCTTCATCTACCTCCTTGCACTGTGCCTTGCAAGGCCTGACGATCTGGTGACGTGGCCATACCATCGGAGTTTTCGTTTCTTCACCACTGTAAGCAGGTCATCGTGTTGTCAAATGGCTTGTGTAATGGTCCGTTGGACTTCGTCGTTGGTGATGTGCTGGGTATAGGAAATGCCCAGAAGTCTTCTGTAGCACATCATCTCCATACTTTGTATTCTTCGTTGTAGATCTGCTGTGAGGGTCCATGTTCGCAAGCGTATAGGAAGATGGAGATGACAAGGGAGCGCAGCAGCCTTACCTTGGAATGTAGACTGATGGTCTTGTCTTTCCAAATGGGCTTCAACCTTGCCATCGCAGCAGTTGTTTGTGCGATCCTGGAGAGGACTTCCTGTCGGGACCCGTTGTCTGATATAATGGCTCCTAAATATTTGAAGCTATGCAATGTGTTGAGGGATTGGCCTTGGACTTTGATGTCAGTGTTGATGCCATTGGTGTTGCTGGTCATCATTTTGGTCTTCTCTGCACTTATTTCCATTCCATAGGCTGTGGAGGTGGTGTCAAACCTCTGTACCAGCTGTTTAAGTTCTTGTTCCTCTCCAGCCAGTCCATCAATGCCATCCGCAAAGATGGGACATGTGTCAGGTGGTACTGTTATGTTAATTCGAAAATATTTATCAGACTATGTTGACACAATTCAAACCGGATTTGATAACATTCTATGTTGCAAGTTCTCCAAAGATCTATTTGGCTGTAATAAAGATGTTGTGTTTATTGGAATATATAATCATCCAGTTAATAGTGTGTACTATGATAACAAAGAATTTTATTGCTCTATTGAATTGTTGGAACAGTTTATGATGTCCTTGTCAGAAGCTGGAGAAGATGTATACTATTTGATTGGCGGTGATTTCAATGCTAGGATTGGTGGCTGGTGTCTGGAAGGAGAGGATTATGTATTTGATTTGAATATGGTTAAATGGAGCTGGCAACGAAATATTATTTTTACGTCATTTGAAGCAACGTGTGGTAGATTGCTATAATCAAGATTGGTTTGCGAAGCTTAGAGACAGCGATAGGTATATTACTTACCGCTCTTTCAAATCAGTATTACAGCCTGAAATATATTTCACTGACATAACGATAATTAAATTTAGAAATTCTTTTGTCAAGTTATTGGTGCTAAGCACCTATTTGTTTATTTCCGGCATTGTTTCAATGATTATAGTTGTTTTGTGTTTGACCTCTTGGCGAACAGGCTAAAGGCCTCGTCAATAAAATTGTGAATCTTGTGAATCTCTCTCTCTCTCTCTCTCTCTCTCTCTCTCTCTCTCTCTCTCTCTCTCTCTCTCTCTCTCTCTCTCTCTCTCTGTCTCTCTCTCTCTCTCTCTCTCTCTCTCTCTCTCTCTCTCTCTCTCTCTCTCTCTCCATAATAAAGTTGACGGGGAATGTTCATTGGAACACTGAGGTATTATTATTAGTTCCGTTTCTACATG
>CM072519.1:62104107-62626607 GCA_036898135.1 Oncomelania hupensis
CCCCCTAAGAATTCACCCTAACTACAGTTTGTCTTTACTCCGACCCTCTTTCATGCCCTACGGTAAATACCAAAAAAAAATCTGCAGTAGAAAAGAAAAGATTATTTATTTATTTATTCATTTTATTCATTTGTTTTGTTTGTATTCCTATCCTATCCTATCCTGTAACTCGAAAGTCGTTTGGGCACCACAGATGATCATTTAACTAGCGTACTCCATCTTTCTCTGTCCTCAGCAACCCTCTGACATGATGCGCTCTAGGAAGATGTTGAAGAGTGTTGGAGAGAGTAGGCATCCTTGACGCACACCGATTGTTGTTCTGAACCAGATTCCGATGGCGCTGTTATGAAGGACTGCACTGGTAGCCTTGTTCTACAGGCTTTTGATCACTTCAGTAATGTTAGGGCTGATGTTGTACACTCTCATGGTTGCTCAGAGAATTGCATGCCAGACTCAGTCAAACGCTTTCTTGAAATATACAAACGCATGATGGAGATGGTGCTGTAGGTATTTATCACAGATTATTCTGAGGTTGAAAATCTGTTCAGTGGTACTTCGCCCTGCCTTGAATCCTACTTGCTCTTCAGCTATGATTTGTTCAGCTTGCGGTTTCAACCTGTTAAGTATTATTTTCAGAAGGACCTTGCTGGGATGGCTGATGAGGCAAATGGTGCAGTAATGTTAACACTCCTGAAAGTTACCCTTTTTGGGAAGAGTGATGACAAGCGACTGGGTCCATGGTGTAGGCCACTCCCCACTCTGTTACAGATAATGGTGAGGGCGTCAACCATCGCTTCTCCTCCTGCTTGAAGCAAATCTAGCGACTGCATTGCTGCCTCAACTTCTCGGAGAATTAGGAGGATTTCTTTTTCTTCTTCTCTGTCCTGGAGACATGCTAGATCTGATGGGTCTCCGTTTGGTGTGTGGTTGTAAAGGTCAGAGCAGTGCTCTATTTATCTACCCAAGGCTTCTAGTTCTTCTGTAAGGCATATGCCATATTTGCTTTGGATTGTGGAGACTTTGGGCTGTTTAACACTGGTCAACCGCTTGTCTGGTAGGCCTTCTTACTGTTCTTTTTTTTTTTGTTTTTTTTTTTTTGTTCAGATTGTTCTCTATTTCCTGACATTGATCTTCTATCCAGATCACCTTTGCTGTGCTTTTCGGATGTCATTGTTGATTTTTCGATAGGCATCAGCTCATTGAGGTGTTCTTTTTCTTTTTCATCTCTCTTCGTTTGTCATACAGGTCCAAAAGTTCAGATGTTATCTACGGTTTGTTCTTTGGGCAGTGTTTGCCAAAAATCTCAGTGGCAGCATCTGTCACAGCTGAATTGAAGGTGGTGGTCATGATGTTGACATCTACTTCACCAGCACCCAAAATGAGCAGTGGTGCAAATTTCCATCAATTGTGGCTTGGAATACACCTCCGGGCCTTGCAGTTCGTCCAGATTGAACTTCAGTCTGATGTACTTTGCTGTGTGTACTCTCTTCAAGTGGGGCCGGAAAGACATCATCAAGAGATCATGGTCACTTCCGATGTATGCTCCTGGAAAAGAGCGTGTTTTGCCAATGTTGCCAATCTGAAGCATTTCTTGACCTTGATGTAGTCAGTCTGGTTGTGATGCTCCCCGCTGGGATTGTGCCAGGTCCATCACGTGGATTTTTTGTGGAGACCAAGCGTGTTTGCCAGTATCAGACTGTTACATCTGGCAAACTCCGAGAGTCTCAGACCTCTGTCATTTGTCTCGTTATTGCAGTGGGGTCCACATGTGTCTCCCCAGTTGTGGTACACATCTTGGCCAACATGGCATTCCAGTCGCCTTGCACTATGACTATATCCTTCTTCGGCAATTGGTCAAGGACAGCCTGCAGAATTTTATAGAAATCCTCCACTTCGCTGTAGTCTGATGTTGGGGCATATGCCCGGATGATGGTTATGTTGAAAAGGAGCTGCTCTCAGACGGATGGAAATGAGTCTACCGGAGACTGGGCGGCAACCCATGAAAGTGATAGAATTTCTTTGTGTACCAAGAATCCAAAACCGTGTTCGTGCCTGTCATCTCTCCCGCTGAAACAAAGCATGTGGCCTTTGTCGGTCGTTGTTTCACCTAGGCCTTTCCAGCGCAGTTCGCTGATATAGATACCTAAAACGTTCCATCGATAGTGGTCCAGTTCTTCTAATTTTCCTTCCTCAGTTAGGGTCCTGACATTCCAGGTTCCTAAGACGATGTTGTCTCTCGTGCGCATCTTGCTAAGTTGTCCATCAGTTGCACACTTATAACCTCTGTCCTAGTGGCCAACGGAAGGCGTGGTCCTTGTTGATCCGGGCGACGACAGATCCGGTATGGAGTGAGTGGTTCTTTTCATCATACGGTTTGTCTTGGGCAAGAAAGACCTGGCGGGGCCCAATCCTCTCCAGGCTGTTGCCCACAGCCAAAATCCACGAGTACAGTGTTGCTTGCATTGGCCCCGAGCACGTGGTCGTTGAACCTGTAGTAACGTGAGGTTCCTCAGTTCTTGCCGGTGTTTTTATTATTTATTGATTTATTTTATTTATTATTTATTTCATGTTATTTTATTTTATTTAACTACGATGGTTTATTTATTATTATTTTAGTTAGTCAGTTAGTTAATTAGTTAGTTGGTTAGTCAGTTATTTAGTTAGTTATAGTAGTCAGTTATTTAGTCAGTCAGTTAATTAGTTAGTTAGTCAGTTAGTTTACCTACGATAGTTTTCGTTTTGTTGCAAACTGTTATACCAGCGGGGAGCATCACAACCAGATTGACTACAACATGGTCAAGAAACCCTTCAGATCAAGCATCAACATTGGCAGGACACGCACTTTTCCAGGAGCAGACATCGGAAGTGACCACGATCTCGTGATGATGTCTTTCCAGCTACACCTGAAGAGAGTAAACACAGCAAAGTGTACGAGACTGAAGTTCGACCTGGATAAACTGCAAGACACGGAGGTGGCAGAAATATTCCAGGCCACAATTGGAGGGAACCTACAGCACCAACAACATCTATATAATGTGTTTGTAGACTTCAAGATAGCGTTTGACCGAGTCTGGCATGCAGCTCTGTGGGCAACCATGAGAGTGTACAACATCAGCCATAACATTGTTGAAGTCATCAAAAGCCTATATGACAAGGCTACCAGTGCTGTCCTTCACAACAGCGCCATCGGAAACTGGTTCAGAACAACAATCGGCGTGCGTCAAGGATGTCTACTCTCTCCAACACTCTTCAACATCTTCCTATAGCTCCTCATGCCAGATGCCCTTGCAGATCACGAAGGCACAGTCAGCATAGGGGGTAGAGAAATCTCCAACTTCCGTTCTGCGGATGACATTGATGGATTGGCTGGAGAGGAACAAGAACTTGAACAGCTGGTACAGAGGCTTGTCACCACCTCCAGAGCCTATGGAATGAAAATACGTGCATAGAAGACCAAAATGATGGCCAACAACACCACTGGCATCAACAAGGACATTACAGTCCAAGGCCAATCCCTCAATACAGTGCATAGCTTCAAATATTAAGGAGCCAATGTATCAGACAATGTGTCCCGACAGGAAATCCTCTCCTATCCTATCCTATCATATCCCATAACTCGGAGATCGTAGTGGCACCACAGATGATCGTTTAACCAGCGTACTCCATCTCTATCTGTCCTGCGCTGACAAGGTTGAAGCCCATATGGAAAGACAGGACCCTCAGTCGACCCTGCGCTCCTTTAATTGTCATCTCCATCTTCCTATACGCTTGCGAACATGGACCCTCACAACAGATCTACAACGAAGAATACAAAGCATATAGAGATGAGGTGCTACAGAAGACTTCTGGGCATTTCCTTTATCCAGACAAAACCAATGACGAAGTCCGACAGACCATCACACAAGCCACTGGACAACATGGTGACATGCTCACAGTGGTGAAGAAAACGGAAACTCCCATGGTATGGCCACGTCATCAGAGCATAAGGCCTTGCAAAGACCATCCTGCAAGGCACGGTGCAAGGAGGCAGAAGAAGAGGGAGACAGAAAAAGAGGTGGAAGGACAACATTCAAGAATGGACTGGCTTGACACTGAGCGAAGCAGGAGGGTTGCTGGGGCTAGAGAAAGATGGAGTACGCTGGTTAAACGATCATCTAGCTGTGGTGCCCTAACGACTTTCGGATTACGGGATAGGATAGTTATACATGTAGGCCTACCAAGACCTATTTTCAAGTATTATCAGGAGTGGATGAGTAAGTATGGAATATGGTCGTAAACGTAATTACATTTTTTTTTTTAATATAATAGGAAGATGTTCGGGGGTGTGCAGCTTTATTGTTTGTTTTTTGTTTGTTTGAGTTGTTTTTTACATGAGTGTTTTACCAACATCACAATAGGCCTATTATGTTCCAGATGGTTTTGAAAATATTATATAAATTGGCGAAAATAAATTTTGTTTATCTTATCTATTTATGGTTTGTGTCTGCGACAGGATACAAGGATAGTGCCAGTGGTATATCTTCCCGCCAGACCTCGTCGGCCCGACACTGCAGTTAACCATGACCGAATCTTGAACTACGATTACTACTGGCTCAGACCCTCTCCTTGCTACATCGTCTTCAAAGTTCTACAAATTGTAAGGATCGATTACATTACATGATTATTGCTTTAGGTCCAGCGGACTCTTCCGAGCCAAATCAGGACCGGACAACCCCTGATCCGCATAAAAGATCTGCTGAAACAACCCTAGTGGTAAAACTGAAGGCTCTTCACCAGCCAGTCACTTTACAATAAAGGTATCCCACGCAGGGGACGCTGAGGCTATGCTCTAATTTATCGAACCCCCGTTTACAAAAACAAAATAGAATGCAAACATCGTTATAAATTATCAACAAAACACATAAGCCTACATATAAAATGCCTACATCATAGGAAGCCCTAGTGACCACCTGCATGGCAGCAAGCGTCCAATATTCCCAAGCTGATCCAACAGACCTCACATACAAATAAGGAGTCTTGTCCCGGAAGAGTTTTCAAGAAAAAAGGTAGGTGACTGGTCTAGCGAAGAAGAAGATAGTATAGTAGATTGATAGAACAGAGCAGGAATGAGAAAGAACAAAATGAGAAAGACAGCGACAGTGGGAATTTAAAGCACTAAATTTCCAGAAAGTGGGGAAACTATTTATACTGAAACCCCCGGCACCCCAACGGGGGGAAAGGATCGATTTCTTAAAGAAGATCTCACCTATATTTTTAAAGCAAATTTAACCGTAGGCACGTTTATGGTACCTGTCAATAAAAGTATTTTTACGGTAATAACGGCCGACAACCAATGACGGCCAACAACCATCTTTGTAACGCCGTTAGCGAGACCCCAATGTGAACGCCTGTGGTAATAAAACGATAGATCGGAACTCAAAACGGCAAAGCGGGCTTTCCCTATTTGTGACGTAGAGAAGGAAATGATCAAGATGGGTAGATTGTGTGCTGTCTTTGGCTGAGGAACTTCATCCAGTCACATGGTATTATTACGCACTGACGATTATAAAAAAATATATTTTAAAAAAAAAACGGCAATGGATCAATTTCTATCAAGACCACAGGTGATTTTCAGGAGTTTGTGACGTAAGTATGGAAATTCCCGGTTTTCCGTTGCCTTTTCAATCGCACTCGGAATTTTCCGGAAACACGAACTTTGCTTGGGGTATAGGCGGCAGACCCGAATACGAGTTGTAAAGAAAAGTGGTAGGCCTACGTGTTTAGACTATAGTTTGGCTATACCTGTGAATCCACAAGATTCTGACGACCCCACATCCAGATGATGCTCCTATAGACACCTAATTGAGCATAATCCTGGGCGACCGTGAATAAGAAGATTGAAGGCACCCGTCTGTAGGACATGAGCGTCAGGATCTTTAAAATCCGTGCGATGGCATGTATGATAATGTGTGTGTGAACTGTATGTGTGTGTTGCTGTGTGCACAGACTATAGACCTCCGTTTATACGGTGGCCTAATGGTAGAGCTTTGGCTTGCGGATCGGAAGGTCCCGGGTTCGAGCCCAGGCCGGGGCATTGTGTTGTGTCCTTGGGAAAGACACTTTACTCCCGTTTCCTACTCCCTCGGATGAGAGTATACACCGAGGTCTAGTCTGTGTCGCATACATTCCATCATAACGGACTTTAAAGATCCTGACGCTCATGTCCTAGACGGGTGAGTGCCGGTGACAAGAACACACCCAGCATGCACCTAGGTCCTTCTCCTCCATCCCTGGCTGCCCATGATTATGCTCAGTTGTCTGGATCGTTATTACAATGCGCCCAAAGGCTGCAAGTTGGCGCCTCGGGCGGCTTGAGTTAGATCCTGTATTGGCCAGCGCCTTGAGCAGCTCTTGAGCTGGAAAAGCGCTATATAAGAACGATTAAATAAATAACTAAATATATCTAACCTATAATATAATAAACTAAATAATTACGACATTAAAGAGACCACTATCTTCAACAAAAGCCACATGGGATGAACAGTAGGAAGGTTGCCGAGTCTGGGAGGCGAACGTAGGAAGCGTCGACTTCATCTACGCCGTGTGTGAAAGTTTTATAACCAACGTTGGCCTTTAAACATTATATTGAGTCGTTGCAGATGCTGTGCATCGTTATCATCGTGCTTTCTCGCCTTGGCGAGGCCGACCTTGAACTTGACATACTCCACACTTTATTCGGAGTGATTGGTCTAGCTGTGGCCGCCATCTCTCTCATGGTACTGTGGATCAAAGGCCATCCCACTCCTGGTGACTGTCTCCACACTACGGTTGGTACTGATGATAAAATCACGTTCATTGGTCAAGGAACGAGGACTCTATAGAAACAGACATTGGTCATATTGATTAATGGGATTAAGTCATTATTTAGTATTTAGTAATTTATTAATTTTATCAACTATACCGGAATGATGTTCGAGTATGCTCAGCTAGACTATACCCAGCATTCAGTGCAAGGTATTCTGGCTCAGCTAACAGTCGCATTATTATTATTATTATTATTATTATTATTATTATTTTAATCTTCGCGTGTTAGTGCTATATCTGCGAATATAACTTGTGAATTTTGAGTGCATTGTAACTTTACATGATTCGGTGTTGTTCGACGAATGTTATTTATGACAAAAAATGTGTGTGATTATTTGAGTACAAGTTTCGGCGAGAGATAAGTTTGAGAAATTTTGCTATTCTTTGTCAATCGCCATCGCTCACGAGCAACTGACAAATGTACGTCGTTGATCTTAGCTGTAAGCAGCTCTGCGGTTTTTTGTTTGTTTTTTTTAATCAGCCCTGTGCCTTATCTAAGAGGCCTTCCGTACCACAGTCATGACTAACAAAACCGAAAGTGCCAAATACGGCATTGCTGACCAGTAAAGGTAAATGCAGAGACACTGATGCCGACTAGACTTTTCAGTCCTTGCAATGTATTGATAGCATCGAATGTTTGCTGTAACAAAATATAACATGACCATGATATGCAGCGCTCCTACCCCTTCGGATGAGAGTAGGCCTAATAACCATTTCTCAAACTTATCCATCGCCGGAAAGTGTTTGTACTAAAAAAAAATCATGCACACTTTTACCACAAACACATTCGCTGAAGAACACCGAATCACATAAAGTTACACTGCACTCCAAATTCACAAGTAAGCTTCATATTCACAAAATTAATGTAGCACTAAAATAACCCAGCTTCGAATCTCGTGGTGGTGGGCGAAATAAAAAGTGGCCATTTTTCACTGTCCATTTTAACAGTATGATTGCTCCTGTGGTTCAGCGTTGGTTTAGTCCTTACCCCTTATTCCCTGGGATGCTTATCCCCGTCTGCCATATCGCCAATGGTGCGTGTAGACTTTAAACCTCAATGTTCATTCATTCAGCGCTTAAAAACACGGAGATACAAAATAATATCATTAACCGAGGTCTAGACTGTGCACGCACGCATTCCATAGCACGGACTTTTAACAGATCCTCACGTTCATGTCCTGGACGAGAGAGCGCCGGCTACACAAATACACCCAGCAAGCACTAGGTTCTTTCTCCCCTCCCATCTCCGGTCGCCCAGGATTGCAAGCGGGCTTGAGTTAGATCCTGTATCGACCAGCGCCTTGAGCGGCTCTTGAGCTAGATAAGCTCGGTATAAAAAAAAACGATTACTTTTTTGAAAAAAATACTAATAACATTGCAGCCCGTAGCCTACATGCAATGGAACCAAGCTAGCTGACGACCTATTGGATCCTGAATCGGATAGCGCCTTGAACTGCTCTTGAGCTGGAAAAGTGCTAAATATCTAACTATTAAATAAATAAATAAATAAATAATGGACTGAAGTATCATGGAGCCAATTTACCATCTCACTGTCCACGTTGCCTGTGTTCAGATGCTCCTGTGCTACGGTATAGCGGTGCCCGTCCTCCTGTGTGGTGGCATCCTCACGCTGGTCCAGTCTGACCTTCACAGCGGTTGGGTCCCAGCTTTAGCAGTAAGTATAACGTAGGTTTCTGTATCTGGATCCTACTGGGTGCCGCTTTGGCAAAAAACATTAATTACCTGTTGAAATATATACAGGTTAGGTCCCGAAGCCAGTTAGTCAGTCAGTAAAGCTAAGTAGGAATATGTCTAGAAAAACCTATAATAATGTCGTCATCGTCATTATCATCGTCGTTGTCGGCATCATTATCATCATTACCATCGTGTGTGTGTGTGTGTGTGTGCGTGTGTGTGCGTGTGTGTGATTATTCAAAGAACTGGTATTATATCGATTGTTATTCTTTTGTCCTGCATGGCCGGAAATAACTTCACCAATGTAATATGTGAGACGAATACAAATACATGTTACACCTTCGGATGAGAGAATAAACCGAGGTCTGGTCTGTGTCGCATACATGCCATCATAACGGACTTTAAAGATCCTGACGCTCATGTCCTAGACGGGTGAGTGCCGGTGACAAGAACACACCCAGCATGCACTTAGGTCCTTCTCCCCATCCCTGGCTGCCCAGCATTGTGCTCAGTTGTACGGGCGTCAGACCATGCGCCCAAAGGTTGCGGGTGGGCGTCTCGGGCGGCTTGAGTTAGATCCTGTATCGGCCAGCGCCTTGAGCAGCTCTTGAGCTGGTAAAGCGCTATATAAGAACGATTAAATAAATAAAATAAATGTCGTAATTATGTACTGTACGTGTTATCAAATGATGAACACTGATGATGTTGCAGACGATGTACTTCGTCACCATGATCTTCTTTACGCTGGACGTCATAGTACTGGCGTCCGCTCTGCTGCGGTGCGGATGTAACGAGTCCTTCTACCCTCGTCCGCATGGGGTCTACCCTCACCACCACCACCACCACGACCGTCACCGCCTGTACGACGATGACTACAGCCCCTATTACGACCGTTCCTCAGGCCGAGGCCGGACATTCTACCGAGAGCGCAGTCGCTTTCCGGCTACAGAGAACACGGGGACTGGGAACGATTCCAGGTACCCGTCCGACCGCGACTTGTATCCGTACCCGTACACCATTGAACTCGCAAGCCATCAACCGGTCAAGCCCCAGATGAACATTCCTTACAGGTCATGGACCAGCCACACTGTTCCTGGGCAGAGGCACTACTAGAGCAGACGCAGACCATGCAGCTGACCACCAGTTTAGCACTGCATGCAAGCAAAGTGCACGGGCTAGGCGCCCGAATTTGAATGTGAGAGATGCCGAAGCCTTATAGAGTCGCTCTATCTTTCTGTTAGTAAGCTTATACAACCTTGATATAATAGTACAGAGAGAGAGGAGAGAGAGAGAGAGAGAGAGAGAGAGAGAGAGAGAGAGAGAGAGAGAGAGAGAGAGAGAGAGAGAGAGAGAGAGAGAGAGAGAGAGAGAGAGAGAGAGACGCTCTCACCTTCAGATACGGGCAAAGTGTGGCAACGTGACAATCTTTTGGTAACAATTGGCAGGATTTTAAAAAATGATTTTATTTTTTACATAGGGCACTTTTCAGCTCAAAAAACCTGCTAAACGCGCTGTCGAAAACTGATCAGGATCGAACCCAATTACTCCGCCCAGGGCGCCCACTTGCAGTATTCAAGGACACAGTCAAACGCCTCGGACAACTGAACGTCTTCTACATGTACGCGGCTTATAATTTCAGCCCGTCACGCGCCTGCCTTTTAAAAACAGCAAAGCGAGGTAAAACACAGTCCACGAAACAGTGTACCCGTAAGATTACCGCAAGTTTTAGATCCTGATTCTGTGTAACCACATGGGCATTATTTACCAAGTGGAATGGATCCTCACGATAACTAGGGCTTGTTATCGAGATCCACTTCCGCTTTTTTGCTATCGGGGATCCATTCTACTTGGTTAATTCGCCCTGTGCTGTATGTAACCCAACATCTAAGAATTCATGGGTGCCGAGGTGAACTTTCCAGGGCCGGACCTGCCCTAGAGGCCAGAGGGGCCCGGGCCCCTACCCTTTTTTGAAAAAAAAAAAAAAAAGAAAAAAAAAGAAATAAAAAAAACGCGGACCCGAGTATCACTATATTTTGTTCCCCAAAGACCTAAGTCATATTTTTGTTATGACTTTATTCCTAACACACACACACTTTTTTTTAAAGGTAATTTCTCCCCAAAATCAGTGGCAAACTATAGCACCAAAATTTTGCAATTTACATGCTCAGATTGCACCAGATTGCACCATTTTTTCTCCCTTTTTCAAACAATTTTCCGGGGGAGCATGCCCCCGGACCCCCCCTAGCAAACTAGGCGCTTCGCGCCGTCGGCGCGGCGTTTCGCGCCTTCACTACTACCCTAAAATATATTTGGGCCCCTACCCCTGAAAACCTTAGGTCCGGCCTTGCTTTCTTAATCTCTTGCGACCTGG
This sequence comes from Oncomelania hupensis, assembly GCA_036898135.1. Classification (NCBI taxonomy): domain Eukaryota; kingdom Metazoa; phylum Mollusca; class Gastropoda; order Littorinimorpha; family Pomatiopsidae; genus Oncomelania; species Oncomelania hupensis. Next base: position 62,115,017 of record CM072519.1, read on the forward strand.
ACATGTACTTTCAAACATACGGTATATTTGATTTTGCTTTCACAAAATAAAATGAAGCTTACTACGAAGGAAGGTATATACCCCGACATTTGTGAACAGTTGTTATAATTGTTCATGTGCCAATGAAACAGGAATGCACATAGCACTTCACCACACTGCCTAAGCTTACAAGGCTAAGGTTGCACACTCCATCACTGATGCGAATGTAAGCCTCGACAAGTTTCAGCTGCACAGTCTGGCACTTCACACCGTGTCCCGGCCATAGCCCCCATAATGATCATATTATATCCAACACTGTAACAGACGATCGATTGAATGTTGTTGGTTTCTTTTTACAGTTATTTTCACCTTTTCTTTCTTGAACAGCAATCCCTTCTCCTATCCTATCCCGTAACTCGGAGGTCGTAGGGGCACCACAGATGATCGTTTAACCAGTATATACTCCATCTTTCCCTGTCCTCAGCAACCCAGATTGTTTCGCTCAGTGTCAAACCAGTCCATTCTCGAATGTTGTCCTCCCACCTCTTTTTCTGTCTCCCTCTTCTTCTACCTCCTTGCACTGTGCCTTGCAGGATGGTCTTTGCAAGACCTGATGATCTGGTGACGTGGACATACCATCGGAGTTTCCGTTTTTTTCCAACACTGTGAGCAGGCCATCGTGTTCTCCACCCCACCTAAACCTTAATTATGGTGGCCTGGTGGCGCAACTGGTACAGCGCTGGTTTCATGTGCTGAAGGTCGCGGGTTCGAACCACTGCAGGGGACGAACTTAGGTGCCTTAGGAACAAAACTTTTTAGGTCACCGAAGGTTTTCTTATGGACCTAACCTTGCACTGTTTCCTCCCTCCCTTCAATAATGGTTTTAGATGCAGTCACTGAGGGGTTTCTCTTGGTACTCCGGATTCCTTCCTCCCTTCAATAATAATATTAGATGCAGTCACTGAGGGGTTTCTCCTGGTACTCCACTTTCCTCCCTCGATCCCCTTTGATAATGATATTAGATCGATGCAGTCAATGTACATTTCAAAAAATAAAATTGGATTTCCTTTCTTCCGCCTTCTATACCAGATCGCTGCGATTGGAGTTCGATTGAAATAAAAGCACCTAATTGAATCCTGCTTTATTATTGTTATTATTATTAATTGCAGAGTACAGAGCATTACATTACATGATTATTGCTTTAGGTCCAGCGGACTCTTCCAAGCCAAATCAGGACCAAATAGAGACAGACCAACAGATAGCCAGACGGGCAGACAGAGAAATAACGAATGGAAGGAGGTTCAAGGAAATTAACATTTTGAAGAGTACCAAAGACCCTTCCATAATAAAAAAAAATAAGTCCTATGGGACCACATCACGAAAAAACTAAACAAAATAACTTAAAAGGACAAATTATCATTGACATAATAAACTGTATTTTTCGTCTAGTCCAAAATCCCGTGGATTATTTTATTTCCTCCCAAATCAAGAATGGTACAATTTCCATGATATAGGATAGTATGCGATTTGATGGACCTCCCCTGTCCTTCAACAAAGTTATTATTGCTTGTTAAACCAAAGACTAAATACTGTCCACTAAACAATACAGGGTCTTTCAATGCTTGTTTCTACACAGTTGTAGGTATCATTATTTCACCATTATAGTGACTATACAACAAGCTCCAAGAGAGTGATTTTTAAAAATAAAAAAACCTAATAAATAGCCATTTTTAATGGATTGAATATGTTTAAATCATCTTTGCCTTTTTTTTTAAAGCAATGAATATTAAAGTGAGATGACTTTCCCTGGCTTCTCTACTTGCAGGGCTAGAGGCTATTCACAAATCACAGTAAACTTATGACTAACGAAAGTTTTTATTTTCTGGTTCTTTGTGATCCGCTCGCCCCAACCTGCGACTTTTCTTTTGATGAACATGATAATAACAAACCATTCTGTGGTGAATTAATGTAAACTATTTACATATTATCAATGAATATAAATTATTAAGATTAACATTGGGAAGAAGGTGTGGAGGGGTTGTGGAGGTGGGGTGGGATCCGTTCACTGCAACCTGTGACTTTTATTTGATGACCACGATGCAATGACCATTCTGTGGTGAATTAATATTAACTTTTTAACATATTAGCGGTGAATATAATTAACATTATAATTTAAGGTGAATATAATGAATATAATAATAGTACAGCATGCAGTGAATTAATGCTAATTATTTACTAAACCGTTTTAAATATAATCATCACTGGCTATTTATTAAGTAATAGGCATTGTTGGGAATAAATATGTGTGTTTTGCACGATGATGTTATTTTGTTTGAGACCTCCGAAAATGTATTACTGATCACATATAATTATACCACGTGTGTGTGGGTGTTTGTCTGCATGGATGCTTGTGCGGGTGTATATATGTGTATGTGTGTTTTTGTGATAGAGCAAGAGAGAGAGAGGGAGAGAGAGAGAGAGAATCATATGAAGACTTCCTATTATATCATAAGTACCAAAATAGTTTGTAACACCAACATTTATATAAAGTGAAGGCTTAAGCACAGTTCAGGAGTACTGAAGAACCTAGAAAGCGTTACACTTTAAGTACTTTAAGCATACTTCAGGATGCAAAAGCGGTAACAACCTATTAGATCTTCACCTTATTGGCTTCAGCAAACAAACGGGAACCACAAGCCCATAGTTAGGTTAAAATAAAATACCTCTTCTTAGTGCCTAAACCCATTTACTTAGGGGAGCGTCAGGTGCATTAGCACCATTCTCTGTACTCATTGTACAAACATTAGTGCTTAGGTCCACAACTTTTGTGGAGCGTCAAGTACATCAGCACCCATATTTATAATCATAGCACTTCACGTATAGTTATTTGCACGGAGGTAAGGTTTCATGTTTTATATAATCTAGTGTTCCGCTTTACTCTATAAAACAGGCACGTACGCACCATATAGGCCAAATCCACTACGATCTTATTGCGGAAGCCGACAGCATTTCAACAGGAGGTCAGCATTATAAATTTAACTAAGAGGACTGTTAAAACTACTTTATATCAGCACTCTTTTTTTACAAACATGATTACTAACACATGGAACACAGCCTACCGCAGCTGATAACATAAAAACATTTGTATGATTGCTCTGGTGGTTCAGTGTTGATTTAGACCCTTTACCTTTTGTTCCATGGGATGGTCATTCCCATCTGCCATACTGCCAGAATTTTACCCTGGATAGATAATTACCTAGGTTAAATGGTCTCCACCGACTTGTATTAGGATTCCCTCACCCCTTCTGCTCTCTCCATAGTAGTCAAATTATTCAAAGGATAGCTCAAAGCCTACTGAAATTAATCAACATTGAGGTTTAACGACTGCACCCACCATTGGCGATATGGCAGACGGGGTTAACATCCCAGGGAACAAGGGGTAGGGACCTAAATCAACACTGAACCACCAGTGCAATCACACTAGTAAAATGGGACAGTGAAAATGACCACTTTTTATTTCACCCACCACGGGATTCGAACCTGGGTGTGCCAGGCAAATGCTCTACCACATGAGCTACGGCGGTGGGCAACCTACTGGTGTGACAAGTATAAAGTGTGCTCTTTGTAATGGTACATCCACTACAAATAAACAGGCTGACAGACAGCCTGTGATGCCATCACTACTATACTACACTATATTATATACTATACTATTGTAGGTCACGTGCTGAACATTTCGTCACAAAACCAATGACAACAAATCCAATACATTGTTACTGAATGCTCTACATGTTCTACCAGGCATCAAGATCTTAAATTATTGCATAACTTGGATACATTTATGTCCACACAGGTAAATTACCTTGATCGTTACATTACATTATTATTGCTTTAGGTCCAGCAGACTCTTCCGAGCCAAATCGGGACCAGATTACTTTGATCAGCTCTTAAGTTGCAGGGATGTCGTTTGGGTCGGATCTTCGGCTTTTTAGCCGAAATTTTTATTAAAAAGCCGATAAACTGTCCGTCATGTCGGCTCGCCGAGCCGAAGTTTTCACGGGTGAATCGGCTCAATTTTGTCCATTTTTGCGATATTCCTGTGCTGTACGCTAGCAGTTTAGGTGAGGATTCCATAATTACTAAGGTTAAACCCAGAATCCCTGACAGTATTGTGGTCTGTCAAGGGACAGTCTAAACTTTTTATTGTTTTTGTGCGTCTAAAATTTAAGAAAATAACATTTATTTTCAATGTTCTTATTCTACTCTTAAAATCATGTTTTATTACAAAGATATGCATCCACAGAACACCTTTAATATATGGAGGTGGAGGGTGCACGTTAACGTAGTGAATCTAGTCAAAAAAACATGTGAGATTACTTTGGAAGAGAGAGCCGAAACTTTCTGTAAAAAGCCGAAAGTTTCACGGCTGTTTCGGCCAAATCGCCGAAGAAAACATTCCCTAGCAACATCCCTGAAGTTGGGATGCTGGGGTTTTCTGTATAAATAGTAACCCAAATTTGGGAAAATTTAGTGCTTTAAATTACCACGTTTTTTTTTTCATTCTCATTTGTTCTTTCTTGTTCTTAATCTGTTCTATCAATCTATACTGTCTACTTCACTAGACCAGCTACCTACCTTTTTTTCTTGAAAACTCCCAATTTGTGTATGGGGTCTGTTGGGTCAGTTTAGGGATATTGGACGCTTTCTTCCAAATGGTCACTAGGGCTTTCTATGGTATTATTATTCAGCAATGCAGGCATTTTATATGTATGTGTTTTGTTAATATTTTATAATTCTATTTATATTCTTTGTTGTTTTTGTAAACAGGGATTCAATAAATTAGAGAACAACCTCAGCATCCCCTGCATAGGTTGCCTTTATTTGTAAAGTGACCGGCTGGTGGAATGCCTTCAGTGTTACAATTATGGTTGTTTCAGCAGATCTTTTATATGGATCAGGGAAAGGGGGGGGGGAGGGGGAGCCCCCTTTCAACAAAATTGTGGTCCTGATTTTGCTCTTTGCAGTCCGCTGGACCATATAAACAACTGGAAAAGCGGTACAAAAGAACACAAAAATAAATATTTCATAATGTGCAGATAAACAGACCCATGTACACATGTTCATACTGTAGATAAACATTCAGTCAAGACACATACTCATGCATTTTTTGGGTTCGACAGAAAAGACAAATAGAAATAGATGCTTAGGTATTAGAATAAAAACTCTTTTTTTTCAAATTGTATGTTGACTATTATCATACACATTTACTTCCTAGAAATCAATTACACAATTGCAAAAAGTAAAAGCAAATTAACACACAACAGACAAAAGATAAACAATTAATGCAAATCACTCAAACCTCCACTAGTGATGACCTGATAACTTCAGTAACACATTATTATTTAGACTTTCAGGTAACAAAGGGGTATGTGAATTAGATACTACTAACCTAAATAGAATGAGTAACTACAGGATGTTCGAGTCACGATGTGCAGCTTCATTATATGATACAAAAATATAAATTTATATTTCTAGTTTCTTCTTTCAACTGTACTACATATTCTGCAGGCAATAAACCCAATTTTCCAAAACACTACCTTTTAACTTCAAAAGTGAAGTATCCGACACTCTTCGCCGTATTCAACAAAACATAACAGTAAACTTAAGAAAGAAAGAGAGCATGATCAGTCAATGTGAACATGTTTTGCAATTAGGACTCAATTTTCATGTTCGTGCCATCAGAAACAAACAACAAGAAAGCTTCTTTTTTTTCCAAAACTATAACAATCAAAACACAACCATTCTATGAACAAAGCAATAGAAAATTTGCATACAAAACGGGCTGTTTATTTCTGTGCTTTTTTTTTTCATTGGCCCCATCACGGTAGAAGCAACTTTCAATCCTCCGTGCACCATGCATGATTCAAACTGCTTTACAAAACATTCACCAGCAAAAGCCAAGTTAACATTTCAGTGAGGAAAACAATCAACCAACCACCCGGATGTTATTGAGAAAGAAGATGCTATCTTATCAAGAGAATAATTCTTCCAAACAGCAAAATATTTTCTAACGTAAGCAAATTTAATAGAAGCGGTGGTGACCAATGCTACTTCCTCCCTGACCATCCAAAAATCAATGAATGAATAAATTAACATAAATAATTGTGTGGAATGGGTACCACTACAAACAATTACTAACATCTATCCCAAAACAACATGGCTATTTTCTGCATGAAGTTCTTAACCGAGTTACTTGCATGATTCTTCTGTATCAATGAAACACAACACAGAGCCGCAACAGCCTAACCTGAACAAATGTTGCTGGGTTATTTTATCAAAAAAGGTGGGACGCATCAAAAGAATAAAAAATAAAACAGCAAATTGCACGATATATCTATATATATATATATATATATATATATATATCTACAAGGGTAGTCCAATACAAAAGAAAAACAAAAATTTTGAAAAAGTGGCAATTTATTTTTCAATATAGTTTCCTTTTAGTTCAATACACTTGACCCAGCGATGCTCCAACTTTTTTAACCCGTATGAAAAATACGTTTTCTCGAGGTCTGCAAAGTAGGCCTTTGTGGCGGCGATGACCTCCTCATTCGACTCAAATTTTTGCCCGCGAGTGACTTTTTCAAGTTTGGAAACAAAAAGAAGTCGCACGGGGCCAAATCTGGAGAATACGGTGGATGGGGCAGCAGTTCGTTGCCCAATTCGACCAATTTGGCCGTGGCGAGGGCTGAGGTGTGAGCCGGTGCGTTATCATGGTGGAAGAGCACTTTTTTCTTCTAAAATCTGCGGACACGCCCGCTTCCACACTCGGTCAAAATAAAACTACGAGTCCGATCTGGCTGAAATTTTGACAGTAGCTGGTAGCCGTCTACGAGAATGTACTACACGATAGTAAATTGCTCTTGCGAAACTGGTGCCATCGGGCGCTGAGACTAAGTACTTATCGGGCGCTGAGACTAAGTACTTATCGGACTGCCCTCGTGTATATATATATATATATAGACAGATAGAAATATATAAAAGGCATCTTACTATATCTGGCCTCTAGCTCTCTCACTATCTCTCTGATCTCAGAGGTGTACATTTACGGAGGTGACAAATCATTCTCTTGGTAGTAGGGTATATAAAAAAAGTGTTTATCTATAATCTAGACTAACACATATAAATTTATTTTTAACAAATTAACTTAATTTAAAAATTGAGTGTTATATATATAAATACATCACTTCTATTATTGTTTCTGGAAAAGCATGACTTGGGGCAATCCATAAAATACACCGAATGTAAATAATCTGCTTCTTTTTTATTTATTTTAGAAGTTGCCATAGATATCCATACACTTTAGAAATATTTTCATCTGACAAAAACCTGCTTAAATCACTCAGCAAATTCACATTTAGTTCAGCAACTTCAGCTTAGCTTGTTGGTGCAATGAGGAACCTATAAGCCAGGGCTGCTACCAAGGCAATGCCAAGAGGGATCAGCCAGCCAGTCCAGCTGCTGCAACACAAAACAACAAAATGCAATAGTTCCATTCACACACTCAATACTTATAAACTCAATATGTCTATCTGACTCACATATGAACTGCATACACGCAACGGCTGAACCAAAACACAATTCACAAACACAATCTGCTCACTGATTTGAATCATCAAGGAAAGCCCACCTGACTCACATACTAGAATTATAACGATCATTATCGGTAATAAATTATTTCATCTCAAGCACAATTTGTATAAATAATTCGTCCATTAAATATTCATTGAAAAGCCCATCTCGCCCCTCATACTTTTAAACAAACTGATAATTTGTCTAGTATGCAATGTCAGCTGAGCAAGCAAAAACATACAAAATAAAATACAATTTCAAGAGAAGGGTTCAATAAATAAAATATAAAGCAACACATCAATAAGCAAACAAATAATGTCAACGCATTGCGATACAGTTTCAACAGAACGTCAGAAGAGTTCAAGAAATAAAATATAAAACAATGCGTCAATATCAATCAGCAAATATATATTATAAGGTCAATGCATTGCTAACATCATGTTTGGAACTAGAAACTGTTCAATACATGTAATGCAAACAAAGCTTAAAAAACAATTGATTTAAAATTCTGCCATTTTTCAATCAGAATCAAAGTTTAAGTAACACTATTAACCAGAATATTCTCAACCTTTTTCAACACAGCCATCAATACAAATAAAAACATTTTTTATTAAATTTCAAAACATACACAGACAAATGGTAGATACCCACAAAATAGCAGCATTACAAACAACAAATTTGAACTTTTTTCTTTTTAAAAAAAAATCAAATGAAGAATATAATTATGATCCTGATAACTAATAAAATTCAGCCAAGAATACTTCTTTCGAGTCTAATAAACATAATAACATTATCTCTAAACAATTTCATAAAGGATTAACAATTAGGTTACCTGGATTTTTGCTCCTTCCCCAAAGGTCCTGTATTAGCCTGAAAACATAAACACCACTCTTATTTAATGCTTGCCATTTATTTTTATATTTCAGCAAAACACTCTCTACAAAGTACTACAATAAAATATACTACTAATATAAAATCAGCGTAAAAACAATGTAACCAAATTAACACACACAAAGTTCAACCACAGCATTAAATTAAACTATACTAAAAGAATATTCCTTTCTTTCTTCATCGATTTCTTCCTTTAGATGGTCATGCCCATCCCAAATGTAACACTGCTATCAGTCTTCAACTAAAACAATAACGTATGTTATTCATAAAACTAAATACTGTAAACATTGACACGCAAAACAAAAAATATGACCGATAACAGTATTGATATCCCTCAAACACTATTAACCAAAGTGTCACATAAGAGTAAACATCCAACTCAACTGTACTACGACAAACTGCAGCTGTTTACCTGGTAAGATTTTGAGGAACTGTCATCCTGCAAGAGAAAAGAGAAGAAGAAAAACATACATAATTACAATTCAGTTATTCTACTCTTAATGTTGACACAATAAGAACAAGCATTTAATGCTATAATGAGACTTGCTTACAAGTATAAAACTATGTATTATATGTTACTGCATAAAAATTCAAAGAGCAACTCATGCAATGTTCTTACATTAGTTTGTTGTTTTAATTATCATTCTTATAAAGAGCTTTTTCCAACTCAAGAGCTAACTTATTGCTAATACACACTGAACAGTGACAAATTGATGTATCACACTGCAACTACTTGTGTGATCTACTGGGAGTAAAACCATAACCTAAAAAGTGGACTGCGAAAGACATGCATACCAATTATGCATCATACTACATGCACACTTTACATAAATTTAATACAATTAGTGAACTACATAGTTATATTCTACCACTGATCCAGAATATTTATGTAAACAAAATTTACAGCTGCTTACAGGGTGGAGCTCGCCTATCAAGTAATCTTTCATCAAGTCTCTGGCATCTGTTGAGTGACCAACATCTTCAAATGCTTCTGTTGCATCTCCACCTACGGAAACAGACAACACAAAAGCTGCATGCATGCAAGTCTAAACTGTACTAAGTTACCTGATTCTCCCATTTTGATCAATGACCTTCCAAGACACGTCAGCTCTGTGATAATTGCGAGTCTCTTCCATAATTCATAGTTGAGACTACACCACAGATAATAACCATAGAAACCAATGATAACGTGTACTCTCTTGACATCATGACTATGCGCTGCACCATACTGTCAAATTTATTGCCTAGATACACATTAAACAGTGAACAATTTTTGTATCAAACGGCAACTACAAATTATATTACTCCCACTCACCCAACCAGATGAGTAAATAACACAAAGGTCCACTATGTCATAGGACAAATGGGAATAGAGTTCAATTCACAATCACCCTAGTGTTCTCCTTTGGATGAGAATATAAACCAAGATCTAGTCTGTGCACGCACACATTCCATAGCATGGACTTTAAAGATCTTGACTCTCATCTCATGTTCTAGACATGCGAGTCCCGGCTACAAAAATATACCCAACACGCACTAGGTCCATTCTCCCCAACTCTCCGGTTGCCCAGGATTGTGCTCAGTCGTCAGTCGATCAGACTATGTGCCCAAAGGTTATTGATGGGCGCCTCAAGCAGCTTGAGTTAGATCCTGTATCGACCATCACCTTGAGCAGCTCTTGAGCTGAACGAGGCTAAATAAGATTGATTACATTAATAAGCAAACAAATTTTCTTATATCCAATAATGAATGGAATTTGCAGTGAACTCTGGATAAACATCTAGTGTAATTGTAATTCCCATTTAGTGATTTACCCTCGGAGGTATGGGAATACCGTCAACTAGGACAAGAGCTAGAGAAGCAATACATTAATACAGTTATAGCATGAATGGTTATTACTATAATAGTAGGTACTCCAAACATTTTTTAAGAACATTGACTATTAAAAAGAAAATGCATTTAAATGAAAGGAAATGTCATGCTGATTCCAATGGTGTATTTGCTTTTTCTGTATGTGCATTAGTTTTCGAGCTATGAATTTTGTTTTATTTATTTAACGTTTGGTTTTTTCCCCCAAACTTGAAATTGCATATTTTGACATTTTCTGACCACTGCCAGACATTAAATATGAAAGTGAATGATCACTAAATCATTTTTCTAGAGCTTCTATATTCCATACAACAAAAATAATTTATGTTTAGTCCATGAAGAAACATAATTATTCTTCAAGCACACCTTTAAAATCATGAAAAATGCAAAAAACTGTAAAACAAATGCAATGAAACGACAACGCTAAATTTGTAAAACGCCAATATTTCACAACTCTGCTTCTAATTGACCTACAGAAAAGTATAATATACCAATGGAATCAGCAGGCTGAGAGAAATTTAATTAAATACCTTGTACATGCTTTTCACAGCATATAAAACATTTTAAATTTGCTTTACTTTTGTAACAATTGCATGTACGCTGCACTAATATCATCCACATCACGAACACCCCATATTCTTAAGTCATTTGTCACTGGCAGGCACTCAAAATCCCATCTAAACACAAAATGGGAGCTGACATCAAAATCTATGTCCTCTTTTTTGGGTCAACGAAACAAGTCTTAAATGCGATGAAACGACAATGCTGAATTTGTAAAACGCCAATATTTCACAACTCGGCTTCTAATTGACCTACAGAAAAGTATAATATAGTATTATACTGATGGAATCAGCAGGCTGAGAGAAATTTAATTAAATACCATGTAAATGCTCTTCACAGCATAGAAAACATTTTAAATTCACTTTACTTTTTTAACAATTGCATGTACGCTGCACTAATGTCATCCACATCACGAACACGCCATAGTCTAAAGTCATTTGTCACTGGCAGGCACTCAAAATCCCATCTAAACACAAAATGGAAGCTGACATCAAAATCTATGTCTTTTTTTTTTTGACAACTAAACAAGTCTTCTTCTGAGAGAGCGACCAGCTGAAGGAGTAGTCGATTCGTACACAAGTCTGATGGGGGGCGTGGTGGAGCACCTCGCTTGGTTGGCAGGAAACTCAGTTTCAGTTTGTTGTATGTTTCATCAGCTACAAAAAAAAAAAAAAAAAAAAAAAAAAGGACAGCATTGCATTAATATGACACAGGAGGCAAAATATAAAACAAAACAAAAAGAAAGAAAAAGAGAACTTCAAGAAAAAAAAGCAGTGGGGTGGTGAGTGAATAGAGGAAAGGGCAAATCAAAATAGTATGACAAGAACTATGGATCATCAATATAATAATAATAATAATAATAATAATAAATCTTTACAATGGCAACAATAAACATTAAAACTATACAACATAGTTTTTCATATCAAACAACTGTTAAACTTAAATTTAAATAACATACAAATGAACAACAATGGCATAAAAGTAAAGATAAAACCAAAGTAAAATGTAATCACTATTGCTTTTTTAAAAATTATTATCGCATATATCAGTAAAATTAATGTACACACAAAAAATATCCTCAATCCTGGCTAAGTAGGTTAATGTATGTTTAAAAACATTGGGTCTTGAAGTAATTGGGAGAGATTTGGAAGCTTGCAGAACAGCTCAAATAAAAAATCAATAACAAAAATAGTTCAACACAAATTGCCCTAAAACATATAGGCCCTTCTAAGGCCCAAGGACCAGATGGAATACCACCTAGGGTGTTGAAGGAATTAGCAGAAGAACTGTCTATTCCATTGGCAAATTTATTTAATAAATCTTTAGAAACTGGTTTTGTTCCTACAGACTGGAAAAATGCAGAGGTGACTGCTATCTTTAAGAAAGGAACTAGGTCAGAACCTGGCAATTATAGACCTGTGAGCCTTACATGCATTGCGTTTAAAGTTCTTGAATCTTTTATTAGAGACAGTATAAATTCACATTTTATTGACAATGATTTATTTTCAAACTGTCAGCATGGTTTTCGTGCAAAAAGATCCTGTGCAACTCAATTAATGGAAGTTATGGAAGACCTGACTGCATTCCTAGATGATAAGTCCCCAGTTGATGTGATATATCTTGATTTTCGTAAAGCATTTGATAGTGTTCCCCATGAACGACTGTTATTGAAAATGGAGGCCTATGGCATAGTTGGCTCAGTATTAAGATGGGTAAGAAATTTTTTAATTGGGAGGATGCAGAAAGTAAGAATAGGAGATGCAAGATCATCTTAGATGTAGTTAGCGGAATTCCGCAAGGATCAATCTTAGGCCCGATACTTTTCTTAATTTTTATTAATGATTTGCCAGAGGGTATTCAATCGTTATGTAAAATATTTGCGGATGACACAAAAATCTATGGGGGGGCAGATGACAGTGATATTATACAGAACGATATTAATAAGTTACAACTCTGGACTGACAAATGGAATCTTTATTTTAACGTAGAAAAATGTAAAGTAATGCACATTGGAAAAAATAATCAAAAAAATAACTATTACATGAAAATAGGAGCAGAAAGCATGATAATTAAAACTAGTACAGAGGAGAAAGATTTAGGGGTTATATTTGATACATCATTGTCGTTTGATCCTCACACAGAAAATTGTATTAATAAAGCTAATAGAATGATTGGATTAATAAAAAGGACATTTGTATTCATTGATAAAGATATGTTTATACAACTATATAAGACCTTAGTGAGACCTTATTTAGAGTATGGGAATATTATTTGGTCACCACTATTAAAGAGGCAGTCAGTAGCTATAGAAAAGGTGCAGCGAAGAGCTACAAAGATTCTAACTGAATGTAAAGGGTTATCATACTGTGAAATGTTACTATATTTAAACTTACATTCTCTCAAGGGAAGACGTTTAAGAGGAGATTTAATTGAAACTTATAAAATATTTAGCCATATAAATGACCTCTCATGGAACTATTTCTTTACATCACCTGATTGTAATATAACACGACTTAGTGAGGGCAAAATTTTTATCCAGTATGCAAGAACTAACCTTCGGAAAAATGTTTTTAGTAACAGAGTTGCCAATCTTTGGAACAATCTTCCTACTAATCTAAAATACCTTAATAGTACTAATTCATTCAAAAATCAAATAGATAAACTACCAAAATTTGAAGTATTATTTAGAAGCTTTGATGAATAATTTAGGTAAATTTATTACATGCTTAAAAACCTGACCTGTATTCGATATCAAATGATAATTACGATGGGACGTATAAAGGCTTCACGGCCTATTCTAGTCTTACTACTACTACTACTACTAACCACTGCCACAAGTTTCTAGCTCACTAGCTGTAGCCTAAATGAAAACGAAAGTAAACAGTGCTGAAGTCACGTGACTTAGCAAGATCGTTTTTTCTTAAGTCCCTGTGCATATTTTACCCCAATGGAATATATGCTAAGAATCTTTAACATATGCTGATAAAATTTGTTACCAGTTAAATCTGGTGGAAAAGGTGTATCTTAATTAATTTCACATATTTTTGACCATGCCATTCAACCTACATCGATTCTCGATTGTCAACTTCCGGTCTTCAAATAATTGCTAAACAATTGGCCTATCATTTAAAAAAATATATTTATCGACAATACAAATGTTATTAACAAGTATTTAAAGTCTAAACTTACCAACAAGTGCCTTTAGATTGACTTGTGACGACGTGCAAGAAGATACACTGACGATCGACTGAAGCGGTTCAGTCTCCTTGTTTACATCGTACTCCGCCATTACCGACGCTGTCGCGCTCAACACCACTCTACATTTCTAAATAATCTCAGCTAGTGTGAACTCAAAAATCCTAAACTGATTACATATTATTGTAGAAAAAAGATTTGCCTTTCCAATGAGCTACTTTTTAAACAGATCGATTCAGTAGAAGCTATCTAAAAAAAAGCAACAAAAAGTTTATTAAAAGAACTGTTAGAGGAGCTGGCTCCGGCGATGACCATCATTTTCCAGTCCTCCATGAAGACCGGCATTGTGCCATCAGACTGGAGGGATGCACATGTCACACCGATCTTTAAGAAGGGAGAGCAGTACAACCCCGCCAACTACAGGCCGATCTCTCTCACCTGTGTGTCTTGCAAGATGATGGAACACATCCTGGTCAGCGCTGTGATGCAGCACTTTGACGACCACCAAGTACTTACCGACAACCAACACGGCTTTCGCAGAGGGAGATCATGTGAGACGCAACTCCTGGAGTTCGCAGAGGAACTGACAAGCAGCATGGAGAGTGGCAGGCAGACTGATGTCCTCATCATGGACTTCGCCAAGGCATTTGATCGTGTGAACCACAGCCTGTTACTCCACAAGCTCCGATGCTACGGTGTCCAAGGCCCCGCTCTCACCTGGATCTCCAGCTTCCTCAGTGATAGGCGCCAAGCAGTCGTTGTTAATGGCAGCCGCTCCGACTTCGTTTCTGTGCGATCTGGGGTACCCCAAGGATCAGTACTCGGACCCTGCTTGTTTCTAGCATATATCAACGACCTGCCAGACAAGCTGACCGCACTGACGAGACTATTCGCAGATGACACAGCAGTATACAGGGTGGTGTCCAACATATCGGACCAGAACCAGCTACAACTAGACCTCCATCGCCTTGAGGAGTGGGAGATGAGCTGGAACATGATGTTCCACCCTGCCAAGTGCAACACCCTGCTTATCACTAGGAGCAGGCGCCCACTCAGCGCAGCTTACCAACTTCACAACCAGACCCTTGAGACAGTTTCCTCAGCAAAATATTTGGGGGTTACCATCCGACGCGATATGAACTGGGACGAACACACTGACAGCATTGCCAATAAAGCCAACAAAACCTTGGGTTTTCTTAGAAGGAACCTCAAGATCAACTCTGCGGCTATAAAAGAACAGGCGTACAAGGCATTTGTCAGACCCATACTGGAGTACGCTTCAACGGTATGGGATCCTCACACCCAGAAGGCCATCGACAGGCTGGAGGCCGTACAGAGACGGGCTGCACGTTTTGTCTTCAATAGATACCACAACACTTCAAGTGTGAATCAGATGTTGGATTCGCTGGGGTGGTCATCTTTGGAAATGCGCAGGAAGACATCTCGCCTATCGATGCTATACAAAATCAACAAAGGACTGGTGCACTGTCCCTCCATCCTCACTAAGCTGATACCACTGCCTCCCCGCCAACGCAGAGGACATGACAGCCAATTTAGCCGCTACACCTGCCGCACTGAGTACCGTTCATCCTCTTTCCTACCCCGTACTATAAAAGACTGGAATGCTCTTCCCCAGGAGGTAGGATCTCATTTTTGATATGATGATGATGGTCATTGTTGTCAGGGTGGCGACGTGGTGATCGTCCTTAACGCTCATGCAATAGGACGTTAAGCATCGTTTTCCGTCCCAGGAGGTAGTGGAGGCCACAACTGTTGATGCTTTTGCATCAAGAGCCTCCCACCGACCAGAATAGGTAGTTAATCAACAACACTACAACTCCTCCCCTTCCCCCCCATCACCCCTCCCAAATCCCTCTGTCACTTATCAGATCTGGACTGTCCATGAACTAGGAGAACGGCCTTTTGTGAAACGTGTGCAAAACCCTCATAGTGCCAGTATAATCAACAAGTATGATTGTGGGCGCCTACGGAAAGACAAGACAAGACACAACAGATCACAAAATGAATTTCCCACTGAATTTAAAAAAAATTGCACCGGAAGAAAGCCAAAATAGTACAGATTCTTTCATTGGTCGATTTTTTTGTTGGAGACTAATTCCCTAACTGAGATTTCATTTTGTATGGAGGTGGGGTTGAGAGCGCCCTGTGAAGATGGTGTCTGTCACAACCGAGGCAGTGCATCGCAAAACACGTTTCGTACTTTGAAACTTGGATATCTTTCACTCAAAGAAACGAGTGTATGACGATTCGCCTTACGACGATTCCCCTCACTTCGTTTTCAGTCAATTCGCCTGAGTGTATGACGATTCGCCTTACGACGATTCCCCTCACTTCGTTTTCAGGCAATTTGCAACATCTCAAGTCAATTCCCCTACATGTGTCGCCCAATGTTTTTGATTGCACAACTTAATCGTTGTGTTGTATTAAGTTAGCGGGTATTATATCGAGTTCCGAGCACAGACACATGTGGCGCCGGTTGTGCTGGACGCATTTTGTCTACTCCGTCTTTGTACCCCGAACTCTCGCACCCTGAGCACACACACACCCGCACCCACCCACCCACTTAAATTAAACTCTCTAGACACTCTCTTTAGGCTGGGTTAGTTTCATTTAACATCTCTGTGTGAAAAACACAAAATGAAAATAAATTTAAGGGACAATGTTTTAAATTTGTGTGGGATAACCTCATAGTTAAGTCTTTAAAAATGATGTTAAATACAAAAGCAAACTTTTAATACTTATAACTTATGCACAAATGCATTTTTTAATTATGTTAAATACAGTACTAGCATAATTTATATTTGAAATATAAAGTATAAACAATTGCATTCCAAGATGTATTGCAAACAACAGAGAAAACTACTGTTCTTTTACTGCAAGGAAAACATTCCTAATAAACCTTTTCCAATTACAGTAAGCCTACTGTATTAGTATTACTATTAAGATAATGTATTGACTATTGTGTGCAGTACTGTGAAAGGCCTACAAACTCTAAATAATAATAAGTACAACATTAATCATGTGCTTTTTATCTTTAACAATAACAGACAGTGAATAGAGGGATATACCCGAGTAGAGTGCAGTAGAAACGCTATGGATGATTACAGAACAGACTAGAGCAAAATAATATTGCAGTCAACATGCTAATATATAGAGGGTAGCAAATTAATTTAATAGATTTCATGATTTTTTTAATGACTGATATAAGTAAAATAAAATAAATAAAATAACTAGATAGATAAATAGAAAAGGACTGGGAAAGAGTAACAATGGTAAAGGAAAATCGTAGAATCCAACCCTGAAACGAATTGTCAAGACGCTCGCGCGGAGCCACTGCGATATCGAGGATCCAAAAATGTAGGCGAGTTGACTGAAAACGAGGTAGTAGAATCCAACCCGTTCCTTACAGTTGACAGTGAGGCGTATCGTCGTGCACCGTTGATGCATGATATTTTATCGTAATTCTTTCAAAGTGCAAGAATAATGCCTGCTAGCGACAATAGCGAAAGTGAACTAGAATACGAGTTCCAATATGGCGGCACATTGGCTTCATACAGAGCTAGCCAGGGTAGACTATATCCATTTCTTCGGCTCGGCGCGAGTAACTAACTAATAGGCCTAAATGACAATATCGCGCGATATTGAGGATCCAAATATGTAGGCGAATCAACTGAAAACGAAGTGAGGCGAGTCGTCTGTAGGCGAGTCGTCATACATTCGACAACGTTAGGCGAATTGACTTAATGTTCAGTCGAATTGACTGAGGCGAATTGACAGTGAGGCGTATCGTCGTGCACCCAAAGAAACACACGCATAAAAGATCAAAGGCTCAGGCATTTATTTGGTATGTTTTTATTCAACATCAGGCAAAACAACCAAGAGAACAATTGCAGTGAAAGTGGCCCTTTTGGCCCATAGGGCGGACACAGTAATGGCGACATTTGGAGTACCTAATAATAGCAATTTCATGCACATGTACGATCCTTTGCGTGTGTATGAGCAAAAGAAGATACTGTGAAAGTTCAGAACCTCGCCCAATCAGGGAAATGAATAATATGTAATAATAATAATGAAACAAGCATAGCTATTTACTTGTTTTAATTTCACAGCTGCTTCTACTCCTTTCATCAAACAATCATGGCCACTAAAATAACCAGCAACATTTATAACAAACTAACAACAAAAAAGTAACATTAAAACCAAATCTAACATGACATTAGGTTGCTACACAAATCTAAATTGGCATAGTCACCATAGATGTCTTTAGATTTAAGAAATAACATGCATCACAGCGCTCAAATCATGAGTGACTCTTATGTCTAATTATATTAAAAGCCAATAACAAGCATTGTTAGGTGAACTACAATACACCATTGTACAGAGAGTCTACTAGGCCTATATATAGCGCTTTTCCAGCTCCAGAGCTGCTCAAGGCGCTGGTCGATACAGGATCTAACCCAAGCTGCCCGAAGAGCCCACTTGCAGCTTTTGGGTGCACAGGCTAACGAACAGACGACCCAGCACCATTCTGGCCTACCGGAGATGGGGAGAAGAGACCTAGTGCGTGCTGGGTGTATCTGTGTAGTCAGCACTCACCTTTCTGGGACATGAGCATCAGTATCTTTAAAGTCCGTGCAAGGGAATGCGTACATGCACAGATTAAACCTCAGTTTATACTCTCCTCCAAAGGAAGTCGTTGATGAGGAGAGTTTTAAATTTAAAAAACAAACAAGAGAAGTTAAACACTGACTACTTACTGTAAACTGTGCACGTGTAAAACATTGTTAAAAAATGGTTAACATGTAAATAGCAAGTAAACCATGAATAAGTATACAATAAAACATTAAGAGTAATCCAAGTGAAGTGTATTATGTTTCATACTGTTGGTTTTTGTTGTTGTTGTTGTTGTTTTTACTGTAGGTTTATTTGTAAAAAGTATTAAAGCAGTGATACATTCAATGTAAAACACTGACTATTTACTGTAAACTGTGCAAGTGTAAAACATTGTTAAAAAATGGTTAACATGTAAATTACATAGCAAGTTAGTAAACCATGAATAAGTATACAATAAAACAAGTAGTCCAAGTGAAATGTATTATGTTTTATACTGTTGGGGGTTTTGGTTGTTGTTGTTTTTTTTTACTGTAGGTTTATTTGTAAAAAGTATGAGTTAAAGCAGTGATACATTCAATGTACACTAAAAAAGAATAGGTCCATTAAACCTAGAAAATTTACTAAAACCCCATCTTAGTCAGTAGCCTAGGTCATGATTACTAGGCCTATTGAATAAAAGTAAAAGGATATTGTGACATTAGCCATTGGCATTACACATATTATATATAATACTACTTAAGTACTTTGATATTAAAAATTATGCAGAGACTGAAACCAATGAAAGAAAAGAAATTACTCAATAAAATCATATGAAAAAGATTCAAGTAAATAGAAATTAAACTAAAATTTGCCTACCAGCTTGTTCCAGCAAAACTTCTTCACCACCAGGATGCTAAAAAACAAAACAAAACATTACATTATACAAAATTAGTTAATGTTCGAAATTCAAACAAATGTCTTTATATCCACAGTAATCCCCTGACTTCTTTGGATTAACTATTTTGTCCTTCAACAATCAATGGCTTCTCCCGGGTCCTTGAGGAGTAATCATTACGTTGATATTTTTATTGATAAATTTCAACTTCAGCAACACCAATAGTGTACACCTCAATAAGATAAAACATTAGCGTAAATGGCTGTTCATTTTTCTGAATACCGTCATCATCAATTTACTATTCACTAATCCAGACATACATTTCTTGCAAATATCACCCAAAAACAATTGTGTTAAGGTTTCTAATCTAATTCTTTCAGTCTTCACCCTCACCTCATTTCCTCCATGGTCATTGCTGTAGTAGTAGTGTGGGGGCAAAACAGGCCCTAAGCCTTTCTAACTGCCCCTTCCTCAACTTGGCAATAACTCAGTGGGTCTGTTGAGCATGTAATTGTCCTAGGCATTGCATTCGTCATAGCAATAAAGTATTAGAACTTTTTTTTTTTTGTAAATCTGGAATTAAGTCTAACTGGTTTTTAAACGTATTTATGGTTGGTGCATTCTTAAGTGAAACAGGTAGAGATTATTCCAGTTAGAAGCAATTCTGTTAGAAAATGGAAACTTTATTATATTACTGTTTTCCTTTCCTGGGTCTATCCGGGCATATAAATAGCTGTGAATAAGTTTTTGCTATTCTATTTTTGTCTTTTTTGTCATTTTATACATAGTTGTAAATAGTTCTTACTTTTACTGTTCTGTCTTTTGGTGTATCATAACAAAAGCTATGTTTGATCGAGTGCATGTATTTGTATGTATTGACTATGTAAAGCGCGGTGAGTCTGGTCGTAGGCTGGAGTACCTGCTATATAAAAACCCGTTATTATTATTATATTATTAGTATTGGAATGCTGAATAAATATTTTTTCTTCGGACATGCGTGTAATATTGCAGTGAGGTGATGCAAATAAATTAAATCAGACCACTTTAAATCATCCAGTCCATTGTAAGTTGTGTAGGCCATGCTTGCATTAAATCTCCTCTAATTCTATGGCCATACAATGAATGCAGTTTAAATTAATCTTTCATGATAAGACATATCCCAACACAACAGGCCTTCACAAGTTGTGTAGCTCGCTCTCTCTTCTGCACTCAATCACAATAGACTGTCTTTATAACACTGGATATCATACTGTATTGGCATACTCATGGTGAGGCCTAATCACAGAAAAAATCTTCATCTAAGAAACTAAAAGTAAAACTAGTAAAAGTCATTTTAATTACTCCTATTATTTTGTTGGTTTTATTGACACAATTGTGTGTGAATATGGTGAGCATTGTGGCCAAGTGGGCTAAGGTGGGACTAACTTGCCTTGTCCACAAGCCAGAAACCAATGGCGCCTTACAGGTGTGGGTCCGAGCCAGCATCTGGGTGTTATGTTTCTCCGAATATTATTTACTTTCGACTCGGGCAACGTCTCGGGGGTTTTCTCCGGGTACTCCAGTTTGCTCCCCCAGCAAAATTTCAAAAATTCACAAATAATGTTAGGTAGGTAGGGTTTGGGCGCGCCATTGGCTGCGACTACGCCTTCCCCTGGGGGAGGCGGCCCAGAGTTTCCTGCTAAAAAAGGATAATAAACTGCAGGAAAAAAAAAAGTGAGAGGGTTTTGTCCAATGTCACACCCAATTATTTCTCTTATTAACTTATTCTCTTCTTCACATGTCATGAGTGGTCTATTTTCACTGTGAACTTTCATTGTATATTCTGAGGATCATGTAATACTTTTCCATATTTATAAATAATGTATTAAAATTTAAATTCCATAAGTTTGACTACTCTTGTAAGTGGATGTGACTTGTAACACGTGCGCCAATGATAGCAAGTGATACCGGCTGACTACGATTATTCTATGGTATTGAATGAATGGAGTATCTGATTAGGCTTAAGCTAGTTCTGAGTTCGAAGGTCCTTTTTAAAATGTAAATTTTAGTAAACTATAAATATTGTGTGCAGATGGTCTGATGGAAGATCTCTCCCATGACCTATCTCCAACATTGCACAATTCTTAATGATGTAGTCTACTGCTGCAATGACTGTTCATTCATGTACCATGTTCTAGAACATGAGGAAGCAAATAAAACTGTTGCAATGTCAAGGTGATAACGCCGCTGAGAGATTAAGCCAAAAAAAAAAAAAAAAAAATCCATAATCCTGTCGTCTGCCACGATGAAGAGTTGCAAGGAAGGCAGAACTATCAAACAATATTTACATTATAGAAACTCACCTCGTCAAGAAATTTAGTCACATCGTAGACTTGATTATGTATAATTATCCACGTTGACTTCGCATCTTTGTGGGATTTTACTTCACTGGCACGTAGAACCTTCTTCTGGCTTGCCATTTTAGCTTCGGACTTCTACGACCACTACAGGAAGAGAGCTTAGTCGCAATGCATGTTGGTCGCGCGTCATTTAGGTCACAGGACCTTGGTGCGTGCGTTTCGGTGTATATATGTACCTGTCCCTAGTGCAAATGTCCCGAAAGCACCGTGTACATGTACCGGCCTTTGTTACTTTCCTAATTTAGAAACATCGTTACAAAATGTATAATATACATATACTATATTTATACTTACTATAATATATGGATTGGCTTATGATACTGTTGTTATTCTTTAAATTATTTTTTTATCTAATCGTCCTTATATAGCGCTTAATTTCCAGCTCAAGAGCCTCTCAAGGCGCTGCCGTCCAAGTCGCCCACTTACAGCCTTTGGGCGCAGAGTCTGACGCCCAGACGACTGAGCACAATCCTGGGCAACCATCAGGTTATGGAGTAGAAGGGCCCTATAGCTTGTTGGGTGTATATGTGTAGCCGACACTCCCGTCTAGGACTTACATGAGTGTCAAGATCTTTAAAGTCTGTCCGATGGAATGCGTGCGTGCACAGACTAGACCTCAGTTTAAACTCTAATTCGAAAGAATATGGAACAATTTGTCTCAAAGTTTTTTTTCCTCTTATTCTTTATTTTTTTTGGGTGGGTGGGTGGGGATCTTTTTGTGTGTGTTTTGCAGTTAATGTGTGTGTGTGTGTCACTCAAGGTTGTCAACCAGATTTGAACTGCTTAAGTGTACGGGAATGCCTAAAGTGCTTGCAGTAGAATACACCACTGAGCCAACTGCGCTTCCCATTACGTTTGTTATTATGTATTTGGTGTTCGATTGTCTATGCTATTTTGTACTTAGTGCTAGTCTGTATATGTTGTTTTCAATGTAGTGGGCGTGATAGTTAGTTAGTTAGTTATTCATTGCTTACAGAGTCCAGCAGACTGCAAAGAGCCCAATCAGAGCCACAAAATCAAGTCCACAACTTCGATGAAAGAGGACTCAGTGAGTCACCCCTAATCCGCATAACAGATCTGCCGAAACAACCCTAGTGGTAACACTGAAGGCATTTCACCAGCCGGTCACTTTACAATGAAGACATCTCACGCAGGGGACACTAAGGCTATACTCTTTTTTTTTTTATCGTTTACAATACCAATATGAACAAAACAGATACCTATAAAATGCCTACATTGCCAAATAATAACATCATAGGAAGCCCCAGTGATTATTTGGCAAAAAGCGTCCAATATTCCCAAGCTGATCCAACAGACCTTACACACAAATGAGGAGTTTTGTCCCGGAAGAGTTTTCAAGAAAAAAGGTAGGTGACTGGTCTAGCGAAGAAGAAGATAGTATAGTAGATTGATAGAACAGAGTAGGAATGAGAAAGAACAAATGAGAAAGACAGTGACAGTTGGAATTTAAAGCACTAAATTTCCAGAAAAGTGGGGATACTATTATACTGAAAACCCGGAACCCTCACGGGGGGAGTGGGCACGATCTTGTCATTTTGGTTCTGTTTGGTTTTGCTGATTGATATCACTGTTGTTATGCATTGGTTTTGATCAATTTTTAAAAGGGTTTTCTTGTAAATAGCGGGGTGTCTTCTTATTGTAGATCAAAAAACTGCACCAACCTTATTATTTTTAAGAATATATCAAAATGTTGTGTGTGTGTGTGTGTGTGTGTGTGTGTGTGTGTGTGTACCTGTGGGTGGGCACACTTACACAGTGTTATCTGGACAAATCAGTGAACATCTACATAACTTGTATTGACATGCCTACTTGATTTGACGTCAGAACAATGATCCGTTAGGGTTAGGGCTGGGTTAGGGTTAGAAACACTGACCTGTATTCTAGAATACAGGTCAGTGGTTCGAACACTTCAAAGTACTTAAAAATGGGGACGAAACATGACCCATTGTCAGTACAACGTATGTGGCGTTTCAGGAAAGTCATGATAATACTGTGTAACCTCGGCTCTGTGTGTGTGTGTGTGTGTGTGTGTGTGTGTAAAATTGTAAAAACATTCATATTTTGACAAACACTTGAAAATCTATGTACGTTGTTTTGACAGTTCCGTTATTTTGAGGTCAAAACAATGTTCTGTTAGGGTTATGGCAGGTGTAAGGCTTAGATTTAGGGTAAGGGTTAGGGGTAGGGTTAGTTTTTAAAAAAAGGACAAATGTCAAAAAATGTCAAAACAACATATGTGTCATTTCATGAGTTGTAACAACATCGTTTTTACATGCTTGTGCGAGTTTGTGTGTGTGTGTGTAAACACCAAGTTTGACAGTATAATACTGTATTATTATTAAGACAAATTTAACCGACCTTTAACTCATGACCAAATAGGAATACAGACTTCAATACAGATTCTCAATAATTTTTTGGAAGCTTTATTACGAATTAAATTATAAAAATGGTTAGCTGAATCTTGATCAGCACTATTCACTTTCCGGAATTTGCTTTGTCTGAACCTGATTAGGGTGAATTTATGTATGGGTATATTTAAATATGCACATAAATGGAAGCAAACCACCTTATAACGTCATTCTATACAGTACTTTGTGAGATTGGGTCCGCCAAAATTAGACAAAAGAGTAAACAGTCCAACCAATCAACCAACAAACAGTTACATAACTACTGTTATGTGTTCAGACTCCAGCCAACCAATCCTTGTTCGTGTGTCTTAGAAACATTACATTACATTACATGATTATTGTTTTAGGTCCAGCGGACTCTTCCGAGCCAAATCAAGACCGGACAACCCCTGATCCGCATAAAAGATCTGCTGAAACAACCCTAGTGGTAAAACTGAATACCCTCCACCAGCCAGTCACTTTACAATAAATACATCCCACGCAGGGGACGACTGAGGCTTCACCCCAACTTATCGAACCCCCGTTTACAAAAACAAAATAGAATACAAACATCATTATAAATTATCAACAAAACACATACATATAAAATGCCTACATTGCTAAATAATAACATCATAGGACGCCCTAGTGACCACCTGGCAGAAAGCGTCCAAAATTCCCAAGCTGATCCAACAGACCTAATACACAAACAAGGAGTCTTGTCCCGGAAGAGTTTTCAAGAAAAAAGGTAGGAGACTGGGCTAGCGAAGAAGACGATAGTATAGCAGATTGATAGAACAGAGCAGGAATGAGAAAGAGCAAATGAGAAAGACAGCGACAGTGGGAATTTAAAGCACTAAATTTCCAGAAAGTGGGGATACTATTTATGCTGAAACCCCCGGCACCCCTACGGGGGTGTGTCTTAGGGCGCGTCCACATGACAAGCTTCGAGCGAAGCTTTGAGCTGCGCTTCAGCTGCGCTGCGAAAAGTCTAACTAGAATTACTGTAGAAGCGTCCACACCACGAGCGGTAGCCGCGCGGCTATTGCTAGCTTCGAGCAGCGGTAATATTCTCGGCATTTATCGACGCTCGAAGCTCAAGCGGTGGTTTTGGGTCCTTGACCTTGATTGGTTTTGTGTCCTTGGCCTTGATTCAGTCTTCTTACCTCCCTTCGTTGACGGCAGCGGAAAGCTACAAAATGGCCAATTTAGCAACCGATAGAACAATGGAATTCATTTCCATGATCCAAGAGAGGCCACCATTGTGGCAAAAAGAAAATAAAGATTTTTCCAACAGAGAGGTGCGTTCAAAGCTGTTTCAAGAGGTGGCTGAAATGGCAGGGCTCTCAGGTTAGTGACTGAGCGAAGATTGTTATAACTTGTATAATAAAATCATGACCCATTGCTCCTTTCCTATAGTATAGTCCTAATTGACAAAATTTCAGCTTTATCATTTGCGCTGTCAAAGATACCATGAACGTCTGTCATCGCCACTGAACAGTAAATGAAATACTAGTATTTATAAGTGTTTTATTCTTTATTAATTTTTTATGCAATTTGATGTAAATTCAGATCGAGATCTATTCAGCGAAGGGAAATTTCATGTTTTCACACATAATAGATCTAGAATTGTGCTCATAGTTCCAAACTCAAGCTAGATTTAGATCTGGATTAAAAAGAATAATAAAAAAAATAAAAAATATATAAGGGCAATGATGGTAGCTATCAGTTAACATGTATGATGTAGATGCTGTGTTTAATGCAAGACAATAAAAGTTAATAAAAATATATAGCTCGCGTTTTAACTTGGGTTTATATCTTTGTGGCTACGATTACGCCGTGGGTGGAGGATGGGGCAGGTGTGGACTAGGAACCCATTGATGGAACCACGGATCAGAAAGTAGTATTCACTGCCATCCGTAATAATTATGGCATCGACGTCAAGATTGTTCAAATATCAGTATGGGGGAGAGAGAGAGAGAGAGAGAGAGAGAGAGAGAGAGAGAGAGAGAGAGAGAGAGAGAGAGAGAGAGAGAGAGAGAGAGAGAGAGAGAGAGAGAGAGAGAGATAAAGAGAGAGAGGGAGGTGAAAAAAGAAGTGAGGGGGGGGAGAGATAAAGATGAGAAGAGAGGAACAAGAAAAAGCGCGATGGAGTGATTGATTGAACATTTATTACAAGAAATGGAACATCATTTTAGGCCAGGCCTAGTCTTACAACCAGTAATGTGGGGGAAAAAGCAAGGAGAGAGATGGGAGGGGGAGCGAGAGGAGAGGAAAGAGAGATGAAGGGGGATGACAGAAATAGAAGAGAGAAAGAGCGAGCGAGCGGGTGGAGAGGGGAAAGAAAGAGGGTAGATAGGGAGGAGGGGGAGGGGGGGAGGAGGTGACGGAGGGGAAAAGAGAAAAAAAGGGGGATGAGGATGAATAGTAAATTACCAACAACAGACCCATTCGTTTTACATCTTCATCCTTCGTTTTATTTTTTTTAAATAGCACATTCCATATTGATTTTAAAATAATATTAACCAACGTTAGGTTTAAAAGTACACTGTACAGTGCTTTGTAACGTATTACATTGTGGAAGACAAAAGTCACGAGTCTCATCCTTCATTGTCATTGCAGTCAGGTCAGCAAAGTTATATTAAATGTAGTTTTCCTGCCAGTTCACGGCACCAGCACCCACAAAATACCCAACCAACTGTTCTCTAACCCATGCTGCGTATTGTCCAGGACGACCTGGGTAACGCCCCACACGTCTGTCCAGTTCTCCTCGGACTTGGGTATCATCCCACATCTCTGCGTCCCTTTCTATCTCAGTGCCCTCATGATGTATGACAGCATTGTGCAAGGCAACAGTTGCTAGCACAATTTTTTCAGCAGTGGTCACGTTTGTGCAGATTGCTGTTTTTAGCACTCGCCATTTTCCAGCCAACACTCCAAACGCGCATTCTACACAACGCCTTGCCCTAGAATGGCGATAATTGAAAATGCGTTTATCATGTGTTAAGCCGGTGTTGATGCGTGTAATTAGGTATGGTTTGAGGGGATAGGCTGAGTCACCTACCAAAAAGTAGGGAAGATGAATGTTTGAATTTGGCAATGATGCATCGTGGGGCATATTTACTTTATTTTCTTCAAGGCAGCGTTTTATCTGAGACCTGGAAAATATTCCACCATCACTTTCTTTCCCGTAGGCCCCAACTTCAACAGAAATAAAGTTTAGTTGCGGGTCTGCAATGCCTTGCAAAACTAGAGAGAAATAGTGTTTATAGTTGAAATATGTGGAACCTGACTTTGCAGGAGCCTGTATGCGAATGTGTTTACCGTCAACAGCGCCTATTACATTAGGAAAATTGCATAACTTGTAATACATATCGGCCACCTGAAGGCATGACTCCATTGTAGGTTCCTTGACGTATATAGGACTCAGCGTTGACCAAAGTACATCTGCTGTTTCCTCCACTATTTGTGCCACTGTGCTTTTTCCAAGACGAAAGGAATGCGCTAGCGAGCGGAAGGACATCCCGGTTGAGAGATATCTGTGAACAAATGAGTAAATTATTAAGTTAGTGAGTTATATCTACCAGCACAACAGTTCACATTATAAAATGTAATTTCTGTTTTCAATATTACAGAGGAGGCATGCAGAAAAAGACTGAAGACCCTCAAGGATAAGATGAGAACTGTCACCAGCAATCTTCCCAAAACCAAGAGTGGCCAGCCAGCATTTGAGAAGGGTCAGGATGTGGTTCGTTGGCCGTTTTACCAAGCAATGTTGTTCATGAAAGACCAATTTGTCGGCCGGGAAATGAGTGGTACTTTCCATGTATCTACACGGGAGGAGAGCCAGCAGGAGGGCTCTGTAGATTCGCCAGTGGACAGCGATGACGAAACGACCACTGAGTCACCATCATTGCTTCGGCCTGATACACCTACGCCTATGCTACGAAAGCAAGGGCGATCAACTTCAAGAATGTCGAAGAAATCTCGCGTAGCAGAGGAGTTTCTAGACATAGAAAGAGAGAAAATGGCCAGCCTGAAGAAAGCTCTGGCTTCTGAAGAACCCAAGGATGAATGGGCAGCAGCCTTCAGTACTTCAATGACGTTTGACTTGCGAAAACTGAGAGATCCCTTTCTGATTATGCGGGTTAAAGGTGACCTCAGCAAAATAGTGAACGATGCTGTGCTGCAGCAGTTGCTACAGCAAGATTCTCAGACGCCAGCCGATGTATCCACTTGTAGCAGCCACAGCAACACGTCATAGGGCGCGTCCACATGACGAGCTGCGCTTTGAGCTAGCGGTAGCGTAGCTTTGAGGAGCTTTGAGCTGGCCACACCAAAAGCGTCAAAAAGCTAGCGGCAAGCTAGCTGTACAGCTGGCTGTACGCTCGGTGACAGCTTGGGTGGCCACATGACAAGCTGTTACAGCTAGCTGCCTGCTAGCGTGATGCTAGCTGTCGTTCAGAAGTTTATTGTCTGTGGTTTTGCAAGGTATCGCAGACCCGCAACTAAAATTTATTTCTGTTGAAGTTGGAGCCTACGGGAAAGAGAGTGATGGCATATTATCCAGGTTTCAGATGAAACTCTGCCTTGAAGGGAATACAGTAAATATGTCCCACTACCAAATTCCAACATTCACCTTTCCTATTTTTTTGGTAGGTAACCCAGCCTATCGCCCAAGCCATACCTAATAACACGCATCAACACAGTCGATATCATCTTCAATTATCGCCATGGCAAGCCGCTGTGTAGAATGCGGGTTTGTAGTGCTTGCTGGAAAATGGTAAGTGCTGAAAACAGCAATCTGCACAACGTGACCACTGCTGACACATTGTGCTAGCACTGTTGCCTTGCACAATGCAGTCATCCATCATGAAAGCGCTGATATAAAAAAGGACACGGAGATCTGGGATGATACTCAAGTCCGTGGCGAACAGGACAGACGGATGGGGTGTTACTCAGGTCGTCCTGGACAATACTTAGCATGGGTGAGAGAACAGCTGGTTGAGTATTTTGTCAGGGTTGGTGCCGTGAACTGGCAGGAAAGCTACAGTTAATATAACTTTGCTGAACTAACTGACGGCAGTGATAATGAAGGATGAGACTCTCGTGACTTTAGTTTTCCCATTTGGCTCGGAGGAGTCCGCTGGACCTAAAGCACTAATCTTGTATTGTATGTTCATATACGTCACAAAGCTTGTGATTTTAAATCTAAAGTTGGTCACTTTTAAGATCAATATGGAATGTACTATTTTAAAAAAATAAAACAAAGAGTGCAGATTTAAAAAAGATGGACCTGCAATCATGCACTCCACCCAAATGTTGGTCATTTACTGTTCAGCCTTCCCCTTTTCTCTATCTTGTTTTCCCCCCATCCCCCACCCCTACAAAGCTACAAAGAAATAAACCGAAGTTAAAACGTTAACTATATATTTTTGTAAACTTTTATTGGCTGGCATCAAACACACATTACCTACATCATAAGTGTTCATTAATAATTTACCATCATAGCCCTTTTATTTTTTATGTATAAAATCCAGATCTAAATCTAGGTTGAATTTGGGACTATAAGCACGGTTCTAAATCTGAGTGAAAACATCAAATGTGAATTCGCTTAATAGATCTAGATCTGTATTTTATTTGCAACAAATTGTGTTAAAACATAATAAAAATTAAAAGAAAAAAAAAGCACTTACTGGGTACTATTATTTTTCAATGGCGACTGCACAAATGATAAAGCTGCAATTTTGTCAATTAGGCCTACACTATACGAAAAGAGCAATTGGTCATTTTATTATAAAATTTATAACCATCTTCACTCAATCACTAACTTGAGTGCCTTGCCATTTTAGGCACCTCCTGAAACAGCTTTGCTCAAACCTCCCTGTTCGAAAATCTTTTTGTTTTTTCTGCCACAATCTCTTATTTTGTAGTTCTCTGATTCCGTAAGCGAAGGGTGGTAAGAAGACTGATTCAAGGCCAAGGACACAAAACCAATCAAGGTCAAGGACCCAAAACCACCGCTTGAGCTTCGAGCGTCGATAAATGCCGAGAATATTACCACCGCTCGAAGCTAGCAATAGCCGCGCGGCTACTGCTCGTGGTGTGGACGCTTCTACAGTAATTCTAGTTAGACTTTTCGCAGCGCAGCTGAAGCGCAGCTCAAAGCTTCGCTCGAAGCTTGTCATGTGGACGCGCCCTTAGAAACAGAATCAGATGGAGAGAGGATTGAGAAATGAGAAACGGCCAAAAGCCAAGACAAACTTCAGAAAACATACACTATTGTTCTGCTTTATTACAAAAGTCATCATTTTACATTTATACATTATATTTAAAAACATCTTTGTTTGCATTTTTAAAAAAAAGTGTTTTTCATGTCATTATTACTATAAAGCTTTCAAATCACAACACGATATCACTGTCACAACCATTTGGCAAGGCAACAAATCTTATAATTGTGTAGTCATTAAAGATCATGTGACAGAATAAGGCAATAAAATTAGTTATCGTTAACATGCTCAATATTGCCAATACAATGAACTTTCAGCTTTAAATAGATGCATTAATTTAAAAAGCAGGTAAAATACTTAATAAACACAAATTATATCCAATTGTTTTAGTGTAGCTTTCAATTAGGGACTGAGCGCGTCTTTACATGATCGTTTTATGTAGTTCTTAAGAATTGAGCGCGTCTTTACATGAATGAAATTATTATTAATAGTTATCTATTTTATGTAACTTTTAATTAGGGATGAAGAGCATTTTTAAATTAATTACATTATTATTAATATTATTAGTATTAGATATTGTTTTTGAACTGGTTTCACTGTAAATATAGCTTTAAGTACTTTGCACCTCTCTCCTGTAGATTTACATATTTTTGTGACACTTAACAGTTAAAAACTACGCAGATTAAAACTAAAACAGGCAACACATTCAGGAATTAACCTTTAAATAAAATAAACATTCGCTGAAATGATAATTTGTTTTTTGATTGATTGTTGCTTTAGGTCCAGCGGACTCTTCCGAGCCAAATCAGGACCGGACAACCCCCGATCCGCATAAAAGATCTGCTGAAACAACCCTAGTGGGAAAATTGAACGCCCTCCACCGGCCAGTCACTTTACAATAAAGACATCCCACGCAGGGGACGGCTGAGGCTTTACCCCAACTACACGAACCCCCGGTTACAAAAACAAAATAGAATACTAACATAATTATAAATTATTAACAAAACATATACATATAAAATGCCTATACTGCTAAATAATACAATCATAGGAAGCCCTAGTGACCACCCGGCAGAAAGCGTCCAACACTCCCAAGCTGATCCAACAGACCTCATACACAAACAAGGAGTCTTGTCCAGGAAGAGTTTTCAAGAAAAAAGGTAGGTCATTGATCTAGCGAAGAAGAAGATAGTATAGCAGAGTGATAGGACAGAGCAGGAATGGGAAAGAGTAAATGAGGAAGACAGCGACAGTGGGAATTTAAAGCACTAAATTTCCAGAAAGTGGGGATACTATTTATACTGAAAACCCCCAGCACTCCAACGGGGGTACTGTTGCCGCAGTGAATCTGTCTTGCCTACAAAGTCAAGACAGGTTTTCAACTGGGGCTTTCCCTTTTCCCTTTATAGGTTTGAACAATCTACAGTGGCAAGATTGCTCATGACCCCAAGGGGTGCTGAAATGATAAAACAGTTTTGATAAAAATTCATCCCAAAAAATGTTTTTGACTAGTTAAGTCATTATTGTTATTTCTTAAAAATTTCGTAATGTGTAATAATTTCTACTTGCGCTTTGAGCTTCTCCTGAAGGAAAGATATAGATTTATTTTTTTAATGAAATAAATTATTTTTATTATTATTATTATTTAGGCAAATATAAAGGAAAGTAATCATTAAGGACAACATTAAATGAAACAATCATCAGTACATTTATTAGAGAATATTATTACAATACAAGCTAACGATGCAGCCCAAACCCAAAGAGATTCAGAGTAACAATGTCTTGTCTCATTATTGTTCAAAAAGTCAATCCCTACTTTCCTCTTTCTCTACGATTTCCTTCCTTTCTTTGCTGAAATGTCACCACATAGCATGCATCTCTGTGTTTGCATGAGGGCCACCAATATGGCCATAAAGTCGGCATAGCTAATAATAATACCGGATGCCATCACGTTTTTTTTCTTCAATCGACTTCAAAGTGCAGCAATGGGAAGAAGAGATCACTTTTAACAGCAGACGGAAGATAAATCAATTTTTATTTTTAAAATTCAGATTGACTGCATCCAATACCATAATGATTGAAGAGAGGGAGGAAACCAAAGTACCTGGAGAAAACCCTCAGTTTCCTGAAAAGTCTTGCACCTAAGTCACGAAAGTTTGTCTCATGCGGGGCTTGAACCCGCAACCTTCGGCATAGGAAACCAGCATTCTATCAACTGGGCTAGTAGGCCGCCCAAGCTACCTTCTTTATTGTATTATCATGTGAGCTAATACACTTGCCCAATTTGGTGATCCTATCCTATCCAATCCCGTAACTCAAAGGTCGCTGGGGCACCACAGATGATAGTTTAACCAGCGTACGCTATCTTTCTCTCCCCTCAGCAACCCTCATGCAGTCATGGCTTCGCTCAGTGTCAAGCCCATTCTCGGATGTTGTCCTCCCACCTCTTTTTCTGTCTCCCTCTTCTTTTGCCTCCTTGCACCATGCCATGCAGGATGGTCTTTGCAAGGCCTGGTGCTCTGGTGATGTGGCCACACCATCAGAGTTTCTGTTTCTTCGCCACTGTTGGCATGTCACCGTGTTGTCCAATGGCTTGTGGAATGGCCTGTCCGACTTTGTCATTGG
Source organism: Oncomelania hupensis (assembly GCA_036898135.1). Lineage (NCBI taxonomy): Eukaryota > Metazoa > Mollusca > Gastropoda > Littorinimorpha > Pomatiopsidae > Oncomelania > Oncomelania hupensis. The sequence goes on from CM072519.1 coordinate 62,148,318, forward strand.
TTAAGTGCTGGGTATAGGAAATGCACAGAAGTCTACTATAGCACCCCATCTCCATACTTTGTATTCTTCGTTGTAGGTCTGCTGTGAGGGTCCATGTTTCGCAAGCCTATAGGAAGATGGAAATAACAAGGGAGTGCAGCAGCCTTACCTTTGTTTAGTGAAAGGAGAGCAAAACATCTGCTCCACAGACACGCAAACCTCCAAGACTACTCAAACAAAAAAAGAAGGACCACAAACACTGCAAACTTCAAATGGTTAATACTTATGAAGTTACTAAATGTCCTGCAACAAATATTTTAGCATGGGTTTTGTCAAAAAAAATTATTCAGATAAATGTAAAATCTGTCTAAAAATTAAAAAAATGTGACAAATATATAAGAAATATTTTCAAAATGTTCAGTAATCATTCAAGTTCACATCAGATCACAGCACCAATATGTGTTCAAAACTTGAACAGTCGAATAAAAAGAGATTTTATTCTTGCAGCGACAATATCACGACCTTATCATCATTTAATCATAATGTCTTTGACATATGACATGCTTCAGTAGCATTATATAAGATTTTCTGTTCACTGTTAACCTGTTTATTAATTCTTGTGTGCGTCTTTTATTTTACATTGAAGATAATAATTTGTAACGTCAGCAAACAACAATGGTGAAAGTCATTGAAATAAATTAAGCTTCCCGTAAGAATCATAAAAGATAGCAAAGGCATTTCATTTTGGGCATCAGCACTAATGTTTAGTTAGTTATTTCTGAAGAAATGGTGAAAACAGAATTCTGCCTCATTCCCTGAATGACTAACTTTAATAAACAAAATATATGATTTACATTAAAAGCCCTAGGCTCTGATAGGTGACATTATTTACAACACAATATTGCTATTCAAAAAAGAACAAAATAAGAATATATCGTTTTGCTATTGTATTGTCATCAAGAAAAGTTATACAACAAAGTTATTAGTTTAAAATAATTACACATAGTACAATCAGATCATATTTCTTCAAGAGTTTTGGGTTCAAGAAAAATCTCAACATAAATGTTAAATATGCTCTCAGGCTGAAACCGTTTTTGGACCATGACTTGGACTAATGCAATACTGTTTACTGAAGTCTGGGACTCTTTGGTAAACAATAGTTCAGGAATTTGTGTGTCATTCTCTATACTTTGTATTACTGGATGAAGACACTCTCGTTCCGTGTTCAAGCACTGTCCAATGAGCATCACCTTTAGTTGTGGAGACCTGTGCTGAGCATGAGCTTTATTCATAGACCCCTAAACTGCACAAGACTACGTCATCAACATCAGTATGGAGGTCAGCAGATGAACAGAAGAAAGTCTTTTATTATAGCTATCACACAGCGTTCTGTGTACAATTACACAAACACAAATTATACAGATGTACATGTGTACAAACAAAACAAAGAACTATATAGTGTTCTCATAGTTCATGACTCCTGAGACTTTATGTCCAGAGCTCCGAGGGTTGTTTTGCTTTTCTTGGGCATCGACAAGACCTATTGAATTAGTAATATCAACATTTATTTATGGTCATAGTTCCTAAGTACTCAGCCGCACAATTCAACAGATCAACCTCTGGATCACCACAATAAACGAACATAAATCGTTGATGATGAATGTATGCCTAGCTTCATCACTGTGTGTAAAATATATATGTAATGCAGTGAGTCATTGAGAACACTAACAAAGCATACACATTTAAAAAGAAAAGAACTGCTAAAAAAACACTAAACTATGTACTAGTAAGGTCTATAAAAGTACACTGTTGACTGAAGAAACACAACAAAATTGTTGTGATCGTGTAATGAATTTCAGCTTCCTCCACATACAACAGGCTGTGGTTAACACATTTTCACCTTTTTGCAACACGACATTACATTTTTTTTATTGCTTGTTTTTTTGTGGGTTTTTTGGTGCTAATTTGTTGCATGCAATGTCAAGACAACATCCATGTTAAAAAACTTGTCAAAGTCAACCTTTGGTTTAACAAAATGTTACCAATGTTTCATAGTGCCATGGACCAAAAAAAAACAAGTGTCAACTATAGTTTTTCATGCTGACATGTTTCTAGAGAAACCAGTCAGTAAATCTTGTAACACAACCAGACTGCACACTATGATCGAGGCACTCTTGTTAAAACTGTAACAAAATACACATAACTGTTCAACCATTTGGGTCCTGCAACGACTACACTACTCACCAACAATACTTCAAACTCAAATGTCATGGGTGCACCCTCACAAGCTGTGCAGGGGAAACATCATGGGTTCCTCCTTCAGCTGAGCACTGTCTTGTCAATGTCATACTCTTCATACGACTCGTGGTCTTCCTCTTCTTCTTGTTTATCACTGCTGTCTGTGACAGGGCACTTGAGGCAGTGGGGATCGTTGAGGCCATAGTCAATGCAGGTACTGCCGATGCACTGGCAACAACCATGTTCGTGGAACCACCGGTACTTGGCGGCCCCCATCGACTTGCACGACGTCTTGCACTTGGCAATGGACATGCACTGGGAGAAGAAGGCCACGCTACAATTGTGTATGCCCATCACTCCTGCTGTCTCTTCTTCGGAAGTGGGTGAAGTGGTTGTTTCTTCATTGGAGTTGGCTCCTGTGCATATCCAATACCCACACACGAGATTAAAATGGATGCAAGCTAACATAAATTACCTGAAAAATGGTGAGTTTTTATAGTAATAATAGTCACTTATCAATCAGCAAAGTTATGTATGAGGTAGAATGTGCAATTAAAGTTTCTGTATGGATATATGTATGCAAAATCAGGTGGGTTTAATTTTGAAATCAGGTAGGGGAGAAATGGGGGCGAGGGGAGGGGACATAGAGAATGGAATAATATGAAACAAGCAAAACCCCAAAAGCTGACTTTTTTAATTTTTTTTTTTTTAAGCCCTTCAAAAATCATTTACTCACCAATTTCAGCAGCGATGGAGTCAAAGCCGGGAGTGTACCCAGTTCCAGGCTTGAAGAGAAGTGAATCCAGGTCATATGAGTAAGTGTAGGTGGTCCAGCGTTGCTGAAAGTCCTCTTCCTCTGTCAGCACCTGAAAAAGGTCTGGGATGGGGTCTGGCAGAATCTCAATCGAGCTGGAGCGGTACAGGCTGTCTTCTGGATCTGGTGCAGGGCACAGGCCTAAAAATCAAATTACAGATAAAACACTGATTATTATCAGACCCTTCTTAGGATAACAACAATGTCCTTCAGCCTTACACCCTAAATAAGTCCCTCTTCATAAGGGTACAGTTTATTGCAATTTGTATACCATGGCATTAATTATTTATGTATTTTATTTATTTAATAGTTCTCATATAACGCTGTTCCAGCCCAAGAGCTGCTCAAAGCACTGGCTGATAGGTTTCTAACTCAAGCCGTCTGGCCCGCCTACTTGCATTATGTTGATGTTGCTTTCATTTCGCTGAACATTGTTTTTCACTATTGGATTTTTGGGGGGCCGGTAGTTAGTTATTCATTGCTTACAGGGTCCAGCGGACTGCAAAGAGCCGAATCAGGACCACAAAATCAAGTCCACAACTTCGCTGAAAGAGGACGCATCCCTGATCCGCATAAAAGATCTGCTGAAACAACCTAGTGGTAACACTGAAGGCACTCCACCAACCAGCACGTTACATATAAAGACGTTCCACTCAGGGAACTCTGAAGCTATAGTATACTCTATATTATAGAACCCCTGTTTACAAAAACAAAATAGAATGCAAACATCATTATAAAATATCAACAAAACACATACATATAAAATGCCTACATTGCCAAATAATAACATCATAGGAAGCCCCAGTGACCATTTGGCAGAAAGCGTCCAATATTCCCAAGCTGATCCAACATACCTCACCCACAAATGAGGAGTTTTGTCCCGGAAGAGTTTTCAAGAAAAAAGGTAGGTGACTGGTCTAGTGAAGAAGAAGATGGTATAGTAGATTGATAGAGCAGAGTAGGAATGAAAAAGAACACAGGAGAAAGACAGCGACAGTGGGAATTTAAAGCACTAAATTTCCAGAAAGTGGGGATACTATTTATACTGAAACCCCCGGCACTCCCACAGTGTTGTTTTATTGTGGGAGTAACTTCACATTTACAGCTTACAAGTTAATGGCTGGAGAAACAAGTAAGTGATAGCATTAAACATAAGTTCCCAGTGATGTAAAATTTACATAAAGTAATTTTAAAAAAATCTCCATCAATATTCTTTGAGCTCTTAAATTAAAAGATAACATGATAAATCAAATTTCCCTTAGAGAGGAATGTACACTTTTTGTCCATCAAAATGACCTTCACAAGTTCTTCCTTACAAATTTATTCATACTCTCCCCTTGCCTTAGGCACACAAAAAAAGTATATTTACGGAAATTACGGTATCCCGACTGACCCTAATTTTTGGCACGACCCTAAATTTTATTTGGGACCGTCTGGAAAAAAAATTGAAAAAAGCCAAAAAAATCACAATTAAAGTGGAAAAGGTTTTTTTTAAAAACAAGAAGCCAACCAATCGACCCTTTTTTCTTCTTCCTGTTATCGTAAACACTAAAACAGACATATGTTTGGCCTTAGAAAAAGAAAAATAAATGTATTTTATAAATTTATTACTCACCGACACAAGAACAACATTCCGTATAGAGCTTGGCAAGACATACTTGACAGGCTCGACAGCACGTGCAGTTCTTCTTGTCAGACATGTCACACTCACAGCACTTGATAAGCATGCACTTGCTAACGCGTGAGGCACACAAAGCCTCATTGCAGGCATCAACAGCATAGAGGCAGGCTAAGATCCCAACCACTAATGAAAGGTAGTGTATGTACTGCTTCATCCTGAATAATAGGAAATGCACATTCCAATTTTTTTTTATACCATAATCATCGTTATACTGCAAAGTATTATTATTGTTATTTACGGCATGGACACGGACACCATGTCCTGCCAATACTTGCCTACATCTTTATTTCAGCTAAAGACCTAAAGTAGTTTACTTTTCTTTTTTTTTAAGCAATTGTTAAAATCAGCACTTTAGTATGTTCATTTGCCTCAACAATTTAAATGATTTAATCTTACAGTTACAGTCTGTGGTTACACTACAGTGATAAGAGCAGCCCTTAGGGGCCGGTCTCCAGAAAAATAAAATACCAGGGGGCGGATTTTGGGGGTGTGCACTTGTGCATGTGCTCACACCCCTAGCGATCAAAAAAAAAAAAAAAGGAGGGAAAAAAGGAGAAGAAAGAAGAAAAAATAAACTATACTAATTCTCACTCACCACACAGTTTCAATACTAATTCTCACTCACCACACAGTTTCATGTACCTCCAAATTATTTTTTTTATTTTTTTTTTTATTCATCAGATCTAGATCTACAGGTATTTCTTGTACATGCATCAAGGCAGTTTTGAATAAAACTGATATGAGTGGCTATTTCTTGTTTTATTTGCAGTAACCTTACCTGTCTTTTTATAAACCTTTATGCAAGATGTTCTGCTATTGTAAATTTTATCATCAGAGTTTGCAGAGGAGTATGTGTGCGTGAGTGTGTAGAGTGGGGTTAAAAGAGGACTTTTAGCACAAAACAATACTATTTTCAGTCCTCAAAATAATGTCCAGAATGCACCAGCTTGCACACATTTTAACCATTATTTTCACATTTTTCCGGGGTGGCATGCCCCCGGATTCCCCTAGTTCACTCTAGTCTAGTGTAGAGTGTAGTCTAGTCTAGTCTAGTGCAGAGTGTAGAGTGCAGATCGAGTGTAGTCTAGTCTAGTCTAGTGCAGAGTGTAGAGTGCAGATCGAGTGTAGTATAGAACAATGAAAAACATATTGCAAACACATCTCTATTCCGTTTTTATCCCGAGTGTGACAATACTTTAAGGCACAAATGAAAAGGGATTGCCTGCACGAATGTAGAGACTAGAGAGCAGAGTGCAGAACTAGGGAATAAAAGAGGACTTTTAGCACAAAACAATACTGTTTTCAGTCCTCAAAATAATGCCCAGAATGCACCAGCTTGCACAGATTTTAACCATTATTTTATTTTTATTTTTTTGAGGTGTTGGGGGGGGGGGGGGGGTGCATGTCCTTTGGACCTTCCTACTAATCCTAGTTCACCACTTCGCAATAATGGTTTCGCCACTTCGCATTAATGGTTTCAGGGAAGAGTGCACACCCCCTCAATGGCAAAATCCACCCCTGAATACAATATTACTATAGTATAACATTTTTAGTAATAGAGTTGCACCTCTATGGAACAAACTTCCACAAAATATTAAACAGGTAAAAACTTTAAACAGTTTCAAACATCTTATTGATGAACAAGAAATGTCCCTACACTACTACTACTACTACTATTAAAATCTATAAAATATGATTTTGATAGTTGAGCGTCTTGAGCCGGCTTAAATCAGACCTGAAAAGTGAAATATATGTGCTAAAGATGGGACATTAAATAAGCCGTGAGGCTTAATGATCACCATGATCTAGTCCCTACACTACTACTACTACTACTAAAAATACAATACAAGGTACAACTTCATTGAACATTCAATTTGTAAAAAAAATTAAATTTAAAACTGTGATTAGTGTGAATTTGTTATGTTTGACCTTTTATATTATTACTTTTTTCTTCAAAATTCAGAGTTGAAATTGTTTTCAGCTACAATATATCAGTTTAAAACGGGCGGTTTAAAACTTCTGTAAATTTTATGTCTGTGCATTAATTTTCCTTTCAGAAAAATAAGTTGTACACACATTTTTTGTTAATCATTTTAGTGTTCGAGTAGTCTTTTTTTTTTTCCAGTTTGTTATGACCCTCTGCAAATTTTTGCACCAGGGTATTAAGTATGCGTTAAAAGGTGAATGTTTGAAATAGCCTACAGACAAAAGTTTAAACTTAAAGGGAAAAAAAGTTTCACTTGAAATTGAATCTAGATTTTTTAATAATAAATTAGTTTGTGTTCAGTTCACTTTCTTATTTTCTGTTTTCAACAATACTGTTCTCAACAGACAACAATAATTGTGATGATAAAGGTATCACACATAACACAGGAAACAATAATTATATCTACTGACTTACTTGTTTATTGTCTTAGATGTAGAAATAAGGATTTTTCACAAAGAATAGAGCATGAAAATAAAAACTTCTCTAACTTTCTTGCTTGCGGACAAGCGCCGTCTGTTTCCTGTCAGGGGAAGTAACTCTACAATATTATCAACTTAATAAAGAAGAAAACAATCATGGCAAGTTATCAGGGTGCTTCTGCTCCAGTTGCCGATTTAGACAGTTTCACTTGCACAGTATGCATGAATCTATTCTTAAAACCGACGAGGATAAACTGCGGACATGGACATGTGTAAGAAATTCTTGTAATTACGTTCTTTTTGCACTTTCGGTTAGAATTGTCTTGGGTTTCTTTCAATTTCACATTACATCAACAGTCAACAAAGTCTATGCTGCATGACTAGATTTTATACTGGGAGTTTCGGCATTTCACCTTAATGTTTTAGACTCCAAATTGTTGGAGTAGATGCTATCCTTAAATAACCTGTCTGTACAGTTCTTGAACATAATTAAGGGATTTAGCATCCACATCCTCGGAAGTCAGATTATTCGGTTTCGATTATTCCAAGGGGTTACTTCTTCAGAGTAATGTGCAAACCCCAATATTGGGGAACAATACACATACATGTGACGGGAGCTACGACTCTATTAGTAAAATACTGCTTACATTTGCGAGTATTATTAAAAGTTTTAGTTTAGTTTAGTTAAAGTGCCTTGCCTATAATAATGTTAAATTCTTAGTTTAGAGATTCCTTTGTACTGTTAATATATAATATATTGTAAACTATTATTTAAATTGATGTAGGATGTTAAATGGGTAAGCATTATTTTACTGGTTGTTTAGTATTGATCATTTAGCTGAGCGGTGTGCTATTCTATTATTCCCTCACACACCACTCATACTCACATTAACTTCAAACCATACCACATTCGCCAACACACCCACAACAATTTCAAAGAAATATAGATGATAACAGAATTAAACACAAGAACAAAAGACTAATTGTAATTTATGCAAATTTATTCATCTCTCTTCTAGGGGCTCGAGGGTGGAGAGACTTGGAAAATACAAATACTATTCACAAATATTACACTTATTCTACACAGACTACAGCCATTCAATATTCACCATTCACTCAAAATGTCAACTTAAGCCTGTACTCTTAACTATTCCTAGTTGTACCACCCTAACCTACTCCTATAATTAAAAATCCTCTTGCAAAAATATAAGACTAATAATTAACTCACACAATAACCCTAATACTAGCCACTAATCTACTAACAACTATTAACGACTTTCTAAAGACCCTCTAAACTGAGAATCTCCAAACCTTCTAACTAAAAGCCTCTAAACTAAAAGCTAACTAAAAACCTCTAACTTAATATTTTCTAAACTAAAATCCTCTAACCTAAAAACCTCTAAACATAAAGCCCACTGTGCAGCGGATTTCACCAATTTTTCTTCAAGATGAATTTACAACATGTGCTTCTCCTCTCTGAAGCGAAAATGGCAGAACACTGTTAACCGAAAATACCGATTCCACACCTCACTTCCCAAAATTAAAAATAGATTTATAATAATTAAAATCAAAACACAAAAACAATTGACTGGAAAATATATACATATTTAAAACTATAACATTATTTTTCAAAATTACATTATTTTATTAAAGTCCGAAATCACTTTTCCACCAAGGGGACAAACTCCAGAATTTCCCTATCCTATCCCGTAACTCAAAGGTCGTAGGGGCACCATGTACCACACATGATCGTTTAACCAATGTACTCCATCTTTCTCTGTCCTCAGCAACCCTCATGACTTCGCTCAGTGTCAAGCCAGTCCATTCTCGAATGTTGTCCTTCCACCTCTTTTTCTGTCTCCCTCTTCTGCCTCCTTGCACTGTGCCTTGCAGGATGGTCTTTGCAAGGCCTGATGCTCTGGTGATTTGGCCATACCATGGGAGTTTCCGTTTCTTCACCACTGTGAGCATGTCATCATGTTGTCCAATGGCTTGTGTGATGGTCTGTCGGATTTCATTGTTGGTGATGTGCTGGGTATAGGAAATGCCCAGAAGTCTTCTGTGGCACCTCATCTCCATGCTTTGTATTCTTCGTTGTAGATCTGCTGTGAGAGCCCATGTTTCTCAAGTGTATAAGAAAATGGAGATGACAAGGGAGAGCAGCAGCCTTACCTTGGAATGTAGACTGATGGTCCTGTCTTTCCAAATGGGCCTCAACTTTGTCTGGGCAGCAGTTTGTGTGATCTGGAGAGGATTTTCTTTCAGGACCCATTGTCTGATAAATGGCTCCTAAATATTTGAAGCTATGCACTGTGTTGAGGGATTGGCCTTGGACTTTGATGTCTATGTTGATGCCATTGATGTTTTTGGTCATCATTTTGGTATTCTCTGCACTTATTTCCATTCCATAGGCTCTGGAGGTGGTGTCCAGAATTTTCGTCACCAGACTAACAGAGTCTAAAATGTCCTTCTGATATATATAAATATAGTCATAGATAGATAGATAGATAGATAGATAGATAGATAGATAGATAGATAGATAGATAGATAGATAGATAGATAGATAGATAGATAGATAGATATGGGTACTCCTAAAACAATATATATAGATAGATAGATAGATAGATAGATAGATAGATAGATAGATAGATAGATAGATAGATAGATAGATAGATAGATAGATAGATAGATAGATAGATAGATAGATAGATAGATAGATAGATAGATAGATAGATAGATAGATAGATAGATAGATAGATAGATAGATAGATAGATATGGGTACTCCTAAAACAAACATTTGGATACTCCTCCAAAGACCTGGACAATTTCATTGGGCAGATTGTTCCAGGTGTTTATAACTGTGAAATAATCTTCTGAACTGTCTGTTAGTTTTATTTGTCAGTGCTGACTTTTACAACACTTCCTTGCTTTTCTTTTTTTAAATTTTTTTTTTCTGCCACAGGTTCTGCCGTAACTGTGTTGTCAATCTACAACCTGTGAATGGAAAGTTCCTATGCCCAAATTGCCGCGCACCATTTATGCAGAATTGTTCACAGCCAGCCAATGACATTGACATTTTCATGACAAGTTCCTCTGGCAGTTGTAAAACCTGTGGGGTGCAGGTAAAATCAGTTGTTGTTGATGATGATGATGATGATAATGATTCAATTCAACAAATCTTTATTACCTCTTACAAGGAATTATGACAAGCACTTGATCACTAAAATAAAACAAATAAAAATAAAAATAAAAATGCAAGTAAAAAATTAAACATAGTATAAAGTAATATTTGTTTAAAATCATGATGATGATGATGATGTAGACTGTAACTTCTCTGTCTACTCTAAGGTTCCCATTTAACTGAACTGTATTTGGGCAGATTCAAAATCAGATATTTTTCAGATTCAAATTCATATTTATTTTCTTGGTATATTATAATTATTAATCTCACACAGTCAGTGTCAAACAAAGGCAACGTATCGAAAGCATGTGGTTCTGACAAGACACCAAGTTATTTTCGGGCACACGAAAAATTTGCTTCTGCTGTTTAGATTAATTTTGCTGATGTATTGTTCAGTTTAGTGATAATAAAATTATAATAATAAATAGGCACTATTTTATGCACTTTTCCCCAGATTGCCAATTAGGTTCAAAGCGCGGCGTTCTATACCAACACACTCTCAGATGCCACACACACTCTCGATTGTATGCACAATATACACATTTGTATGCTACACACACTCTCATGTGTCTACACAACAGACACTCATCTATTTGCCAAAACATGTATGTATATAGTGTATCATGTATGATAACTGCAGAGTTAACATATGGGTGACAACTTTTACACACCAAAATAACTGTTAATCTTTCCCACTCCCGGTCACATCTTCTGCATGTCTCAGATGGATTTGCCAACGCTGAGAGATCACCAGGACCAGTGCATCCAGTCGGTCAACTTCAGCCAGCAGTACAAATTCAAACCTATCAAGGAGGTATCACATCCTGTCCCACAGTGAGTTCAAATTCATCAGTCAGTATTTCAAATCCATCATTCCATCCTGAGCCTGAAATCATCCAGATTTAATTAAAGTATTTGCTTTAAGTACCAAAAGTTTTCATCTTACTTAATATTATTGAGAAGCATGTATATGTTTCTTCAGTCAATTCTGCTCATCTTCATAGCTATGGATGATACTTTTGTCAAGTTTTAACTGAATTATGCACTTTCCCTTCATCGTGTGCAGACAATTCTTCTTCTTCTTCTTCTTCTTCTTATTATTATTATTATAATTACTATTATTCTATTATTATTATTATTTGATAAATTCGATATTAATTAATTGAGTAGTTATTATTTGGTGGAATATCGACTTTGGCTGGGTCATTAATTTAGCCTGAAAGGTAAGTTTAAAATAACGGCTTTCAGCACCCCCGTCCACTTATTTATTTATCTGACAGTTCCTTTCCAGCACTTTTCCACCTCAAGAGCTGCTCAAGGTGCTGAACGTGAACTTTAAGTAGCTATGTTGATGATAATACATTTTTGTTGCTGCACTTTGACTATCCAAAAACTATCTTGCAATTGCACCTTCTGCGCTTGCTGCATCTCCATGCAGCCAGACATCTGCACAATCCTTACAAGTAACTGCTCTTGAGTCATAAAACTTTATTAGTTTTTGTTTTGTTTAACATTAAAAAGTGGATTGAACAAGATTGCGCCAACAACTTGGAAGCCATTCTGCATGCTCTTTTTGCTTGCCTGTGCCTCACGGTCATGTTGTATTTTGGGGGAGCTATCAGCCAGCATTGAACCACTACCTTATTCTATTTTAAAAAAATAAATAGATAAAAATTTTCTGTGCGTCCTCTCGCAGGCCTGGGCCCAACAGAATGACCTTCATCTGTCCATATTGCAAACAAGCCAACTTGGACTGCAAGGCAATGGTGGAGCATTGCAACGCCGTTCATTTCAATGACCGTCGGCAAGTGGTGTGTCCTATCTGTGTCTCCATGCCCTGGGGAGACCCAGGCTTCTACAGTATTAACTTCATGCAGCACCTCAACACCAGGCACAAGTTTGAGTACGATACTTATGTGGTCAGTATTGGTTTTGTCATGCCGTTGCAAAAGAAGAGTACAGACATAACAATAAATAAGGAGAGAACTAAATCGTAGTTCCCAGCATCGTAAGCTACGTACAATGATGTGGGTTTTTTTTTTTGGCATGTCTTTCCAATGTGCCTGCTTCCTCAGCGCTATAATGACAGCTGCCACCAAGGCCGGCTTTGTGTAAGATTACAATCGAACTAATATTTGTGGTACTGCTTCGTTTATGTTTATTACATGTATTCGAATTTTTTTGTGTGGTGGGGAGGGATGTATGGTTTTGATTCCTGCTGTTGTTGTTGTTCATTTGTTTTCTTGTCTGAACTCCTGAGGAATATATCATGTGAGGCTTGAAAATGTATTAAGGAGTGCTTGTGTGTTGTTGAGTATTGTTTGTTTTTCACATTGCTATGGTTTCCTATGCAGATTTAGCTCATTTTCCTGCATGGAGTTTAATTGGATTAGGACAGAAAGGCTTTTCCACTGATCGGTATGCACTGTTTGATTCCAGGATTACGATCAAGATGACGATGCCATGTTGAAAGCTGCCATTGCTGCCTCCCTACATGATCATTGAAGAAAAAAAATGTGCATGGTTTTTAAGCCATGCTATTTAGTGATATTTATATTCCATGTAACTGGATTTTGGTGATAATGTCTGAACCAGTGTGTTTCTAATGGTCTTGAATGTGGGTGATGTTTCTTAAGCTGTTTTTGTTTTTTAACTTTTTTGTGTTTTTTGCCTGCCTGATATGAAAATACATAATTGCAAAAGTAATTCCAGGACACTTCTTTCAAATGCTTTTGTCGTTATATTTTTCTGTCACTCCTATTTTATTTGTTCAACTTGTAAAACATTTTCTGTATAAACAAGACCAACAATTTTGCTTTGTGCTTAGTTTCTGTAATGATTGTTTATTCACTTCCCTTGCGGTTTAGGCAGCAGGAGGTTAGAAATCCTGCTTGGTCAGAAGCCGGTGACAGGCTAGAGTAAAAACCGGTACAGGAAAGTTCTTCAAGGATGCTTATCTGACCGGTGTGCTTGTTTCTGCACATTGCCGCCTGGCGGAGCTTGGGGTTAGATTTTGTTTTCAGCCAGAGCCTTGAGCGACTCTGTGAGCTTGTAAGCCAGCAGTGTAAGAACCATTCATTTCATTGTCATATTTTGGAAGTCCCGCGTTTGCCGTGTTCCAGTGAGCCTGTAAAATTTGTGATATTTCCAAGCAAAGAAGAGCTCCCACATGGTTTACAGCCGTTTACGCAATAGCCATGGCCGGCCTAAAGAGCGAGCAGCGTGGCGCTGTGAGTGTTAAATACGTGACGTAATAACCTGACCCTGAGGAAAGCATACACTGAGGTCTGGCCCTTGCAGGCACATGACATTCCATTCCATGGCGTGGACTTTTACAGCTCTTGATGCTGGTGTGTTAGACAGGGGAGTGCCAGCAACACCTACACACCCAGCAACAAGCACTAGGTCCTTTCTCTGCCATCCCTGGCCACCAGTTTGTGCTCACTGGTCTGGGGCGTCTGACAGTGCGTCCAAAGCAGCAAGTGAGCACATCGGGTGGCTTGCGTTAGATCCTGTATCGGCCAGTGCCCTTAGCAGGTCTTCAGCTGGAAAAGTGCTATTATGAAAATAATTTTAAAACATTTTTTAATTAAAAAGAAAGAAACAATCCTAATAAAATGGCAAACATTTTTGCAAGTTTTATTGATAAATCTTTCGTTGTACACACTCGCACTGTAATGAATGTTTTCAGCCAAATGTTTACTGGGAATGGGAGCGTCATTAGAATATGGCAGTGACAGTTGTGAACAGTTGTACTAGGGCTGCAAGCTGGAACTTTGAGGGCGGCTTGAGTTAGTCCTTATTTGGGCCAGCGTCTCGAACTGCTTTTGAGCTGGTGAAGGCACTATACAAGCAAGAACTATTATAATTTAGTTACATGTGTAAGTCTCTTGTATTTCTTTATGATTTGTTCAGAGTTGTCTGAATCGATTTATATAGGTTGTGTTTACTCATTGATTTAACTTACTCCCTATAATAAATAATCACTGGAAGGTATATATTCTACAATCTGGGTTTCCAGTTTGAACTTTTTCTTTTATCACAATGACTTCACTCATTTTCATGTTAAATATTGCAAGTTCCCTAAGGAGCATGTGAGTCATATGGGCTTTGCCCTTCTAGTTTCGTCAGTGTATACAGGAAAGACCCTGGATGAAATTGTTTTGAGTTTTCTTTGTAATTGGTCTATGCGGCATTTTCTTCACTATTTTCGAGGTTTGTATTTGTGTTTTAAATAAAGCAACCATTGTGTGTGTGAGAGTGCATGAGATTTTAACAGAAGTTTTTGCAATGTACTTTCCACACCCTGTTTATTCAGTCTATGTGAAACAGATCACTTTACTCCCCCTTGCAATTAAATCCATGTTCTCACTCTTTTCATTCTGTATCTTGCAAGAATCCGTTGGATAGCAATAGCTATGGTTTCACTCTATATGTTAACAACAATTTAGCATAGCGTAATCTCTGATTTTGCCGTTCTATGGCGTGAAGAGTTTACTGGAAAATACAAAAATAAGTTTTAATTAAACAATCGGATGTTGTCGGTCAGAAAACTCAAAGTATTTGATTGTGCCTTCCATAGGTCAACATGCATGCTGCGAAATGTTAAAATGATCATTATTCAAAAACAAACTAATATGATCATTACTCAATTAAACTCGTTATTTCTGTAGCATTGTGTTTAATAGCCTGTGTCATTGGCCCCAAGATTACACATTTCAGTGTCCTAGATCTATTTCAAGTTCACAGTGAGTGTTGTCCCATTGGGAAAAAAATGAGAAAAGATTAAGCCAAAACATAAACCTGTTTCAAAAGCAGAGTTTTGATGTAAATCTATACATTTATTTTGTTCCTGTGCCTGTTAATAGCACCAAAGTTGATTATTTAAAACAACAAAAGTACTGCCATTAAAATGTGTATCATAGGCGAAGTTGTTTGTTTACACAACAAGGAAGAGATGCCTAAAAATGCAGAACTTAGCGGCCCGTTAGGGCAGCGATTACCCATTATTATGTCCTTTTTTATTGTAATGTGATAATCATGCAATTTCCCAAATAAAGTCATTGTCGGCAACAACAACAACATTATATATATATATCCTATCCTATCCTATCCTATCCTATCCTGTCCCATAACCCGAAGGTCGTAGGGGCACCACAGATGATCGTTTAACCAGCATACTCCATCTTTCTCTGTCCTCAGCAGCCCTCATGGCTTCGCTCAGTGTCAAACCAGTCCATTCTCGAATGTTGTCCTCCCACCTCTTTTTCGGTCACCCCCTTCTTCTACCTCCTTGCACCGTGCCTTGCAGAATGGTCTTCGCAAGGCCTGATGATCTGGTGACGTGGCCATACCATCGGAGTTTCCGTTTCTTCACCACTGTGAGCAGGTCATCGTGTTGTCCAATGGCTTGTGTGATGGTCTGTCGGACTTCGTCGTTGGTGATGTGTTGGGTATAGGAAATGCACAGAAGTCTTCTGTAGCACCTCATCTCCATGCTTTGTATTCTTCGTTGGAGATCTGCTGTGAGGGTCCATGCTTCGCAAGCATATAGGAAGATGGAGATGACCAGAGAGCGCAGCAGTCTTACTTTGGAATGTAGACTGATGGTTCTGTCTTTCCAAATGGGCTTCAACCTTGTCAGGGCAGCAGTTGTTTGTGTGCGATCCTGGAGAGGACTTCCTGTCGAGACCCATTGTCTGACACAATGGCTCCTAAATATTTGAAGCTGTGCACTGTGTTGAGGGATTGGCCTTGGACTTTGATGTCCGTGTTGATGCCATTGGTGTTGTTGGTCATCATTTTGGTCTTCTCTGCACTTATTTCCATTCCATAAGCTCTGGAGGTGGTGTCAAGCCTCTGTACAAGCTGTTCAAGTTCTTGTTCCTCTCCAGCCAATCCATCAATATCATCCGCAAAACGAAGATTGGAGATTGCTCTGCCCCCTATGCTGACTGTGCCTTCGTGATCTGCAAGAGCATCTGACATGATGCGCTCTAGGAAGATGTTGAAGAGTGTTGGAGAGAGTAGGCATCCTTGACGCACACCGATTGTTGTTCTGAACCAGTTCCCGATGACGCTGTTATGGAGGACTGCACTGGTAGCCTTGTCATACAGGCTTTTGATGACTTCTATAATTTTAGGGCTGATGTTGTACACTTTCATGGTTGCCCATAGAGCTGCATGCCAGACTCGGTCAAATGCCTTCTTGAAGTCTATGAACACATGATATAGATGTTGTTGGTGCTGTAGGTATTTCTCACAGATTATTCTGAGGTTGAAAATCTGTTCAGTGGTACTTCGCCCTGCCATGAATCCTGCTTGTTCTTCAGCTATGATTTGTTCAGCTTGTGGTTTCAACCTGTTGAGTATTATTTTCAGGAGGACCTTGCTGGGATGGCTGATGAGGCTGATGGTGCGGTAATTTTCACACTCCTGAAGGTTACCTTTTTTGGGAAGAGTGATGACAAGCGACTGGGTCCATGGTGTAGGCCATTCCCCACTCTGCCAGATCTTGTTACAGATAATGGTGAGAGCATCAGTCATCGCTTCTCCTCCTGCTTGTAGCAGTTCCGCTGGTATGTTGTCCACTCCCGCTGACATCCCTTTCTTCAGCGATTGCACTGCTGCCTCAACTTCTTCCCGGAGAATTGGGAGGATTTCTTCTTCTTCTCTGCTCTCGGGACATGCTAGAACTGATGGGTCTCCATTTGGTGTATGGTTGTAAAGGTCAGAGCAGTACTCTGTCCATCTGTCCAAGACTTCTTGTTCTTCTGTAAGGCAAATGCCAGACTTGCTTTGGATAGTGGAGACTTTGGGCTGTTTAACACTTGTCAGCCGCTTCACAGTCTGGTAGGCCTTCTTGCTGTTGTTCTTGTTCAGATTGTTCTCTATTTCCTGGCATTGATCTTCTATCCAGTTCTCCTTTGCTGTGCGCATGCCTTTTCGGATGTCATTGTTGATTTTTCGGTAGACATCAGCTCCCTGTGAGGTGTTCTTTTTCTTTTTTAACTCTCTTCGTTTATCACACAGATCCAAAAGTTCAGGTGTGATCCACGGCTTCTTCTTTGGTCGGTGCTTGCCAAGGATCTCAGTGGCGGCATCTGTTACAGCTGAGTTGAAGGTATTGGTCATGGTGTTGACATCTACTTCGCCTGCCCCCAAAATAAGCAGTGGTGCAAATTTCCCTCCAATTGTGGCCTGAAATATTTTTGCCACCTCCGGGTCTTGCAGTTTGTCCAGGTCGAACTTCAGCCTAGTGCACTTTGCTGTATTTACTCTCTTCAAATGGAGCCGGAAAGACATCATCACGAGATCGTGGTCACTTCCAATGTCTGCTCCTGGAAAAGTGCGTGTCCTGCCAATGTTGATGCTTGATCTGAAGCGTTTCTTGACCATGATGTAGTCGATCTGGTTGTGATGTTCCCCGCCGGGACTGTGCCATGTCCATCGTCTGGATTTTTTGTGGAGACCAAGCGTGTTTGCCAGTACCAGATTGTTGTATCTGGCAAACTCCAATAGCCTCAGACCCCTGTCATTTGTCTCGTTGTTGCAGTGGGGTCCGCATGTGTCTCCCCAGTTGTGGTGCGCATCTTGGCCCACCTTGGCATTCCAGTCGCCTTGCACTATGACTATGTCCTTCTTTCGGCATTTGGTCAAGGACCGCCTGTATATTTTCATAAAAATCCTCCACTTCGCTGTCTTCATAGTCTGATGTTGGGGCATAGGCCTGGATGATGGTAATGTTGAAAGGGGTTGCTCTCAGACGGATGGTAATGAGTCTACTGGAGACTGGGCGGCAACCCATGACAGTGGCTAGAATGTTCTTGTGGACCAAGAATCCAACGCCGTGTTCGTGCCTGTCATCTCTACCGCTGAAATAGAGCTTGTGGCCTTTGTCAGTCGTTGTTTCACCTAGGCCTTTCCAGCGCAGTTCGCTGATACCTAGAACGTTCCATCGATAGTGGTCCAGCTCGTGGGCCAGTTCTTCTAATTTTCCTTCCGCAGTTAGGGTCCTGACATTCCAGGTTCCTATGACGATGTTGTTTCTCGTGCGGATCTTGCTAATTTGTCCATCAGTAGCATACTTTTCACCTCCGTCCTGGTGGCCAACGGAAGGCGCGGTCCTTGTTCCGGGCGACGACCGATCCGGCATGGAATTAGTGGATAGCCTCATCATGTGTTGTGTCTTGGGCAAAAAAGACCTGGCAGGGCCCAATCCTCTCCAGGCTGTTGGCCACAGCCGAAATCCACGAATACAGTGTGGCTCGCCTTGGCCCTGAGCACGTGGTCGTTGAACCTGTAGTAACATGAGGTTCCTCCGCCCTGGCCGGTGACTTCTGTGTAGAAGACTTTCGCCCAGTGATGCCGTGCTAACATCACCCCTGTTAGTCGCCTCTTACGACACGCCGGGAAACGTTGGGTCTATTCTATTTGCCCGAACCCACAGAGCCTATATATATATATATATATATATATATATATATATATATATATATATATATATATATATATATATATATATACTGTATATATACATATATATATATAAACAAAACATCCTTAAAAACCCTACCCTTTTAAATTAAAAAAAAAAATTCAACAGCAAAACATAATGTGAAAGATAAAAACATTATGTTTGAATCGCTGTTGAAGATGACGGGTTCAACCCTTTCGTCAACCATGCAGACATTCCCCGTGGCAGCTGCCTAGGACTGCCGACAGCGTTTGCGCACCTATACACAATACCACGTCAAACAATTATTCACTAGAGTCTGTATAAGGAAGAGTGCCAAAGTAGCGTTTCTGTGGCAGACCCCCTATGGGAGAGAACTCAGCCACTAGAGACTGGAGTCTGTGCTTTCTCCCATGGGTGGTGCCGTTTCCGAAATGCAACTTTGGTGCAGGCCCTACAGTTTCATTAAACCCTTGACTGATTACGACCACTTATATCCTGTTATACGATAGTGTGACAAAATATGCCAATGATATTTTATCTTATCATCATTAAGATGTGGGTTTTTTCGGTATATTTAAACAGTCAGCAACACAAACACACAAACCAATTTAAAAACTCTGAGCATTAGCTTTTTACCATTCATAAGTTAGATATGATAACCCTTTTCTCTGGGAGGGGCAACCACCCGTCTAATACCCTCACCCCACCTACATGCCCACAAAGCTGATCTATTCGCCAAACAAGGACATAGACGAAAGGAATGCAATAGCATGCACCCCACTTTTTAAAAAAAAAACACACATACAATGTGACTGCATCACTCTCTCACACAGATGCATTAACCAAAAAGAATGGATCTTGGGGAAATAAGTGAATCCCCAATAGCGGAGGGGTAGTGGGTATAATGATATCCCGCCACTATCGGGGATCCACTACCCTTCTGCTATCAGGGATCCACTAATTATCTCCAAAGATTCATTCTTCTTGCTTAATGTGCCTGTGCTTTCTCACGACCTCTCACTTGGACAAACAATAAATAAAAAACAACAATGAAAAAAAAAGTTTTTCAATTGTCTTTTTTTTTAATAGCATGTTTGTGTAGAAAATTAAGTTATCTTTGAGAAATGTATAAGTGTTAACCCAGTTATTTGCAATACTGATCAAGCTAGAATTTTTGTTTAATTGTTTACAATTGTGAGCCAGACTTGCCTGGCAAATGGTTATAACTCGTTGCAATTCTCCCTTGGCAGCGAAAGGGTTAATGGGACATTGGTGAAAGGGCCCACGGTTATCATCATCTATTTGACTATTAGAGTATTAGTAGTAGTAATAGTTGCAGTTATCCTATGTCATTAATAAAATTGAGCCCCCCTTACCCACACACCCCCCTCATGTGGGGGTGCTGGGGGTTTCTGTATAAATAGTATCACCACTTTATGGAAATGTAGTGCTTTAAGTTCCCACTGTTGCTGTCTTTCTCATTTGTTCTTTCTTATTCCTACTCTGCTCTATCAATCTACTATACTTTCTTCTTCACTAGACCAGTCACCTACCTTTTTTTATTGAAAACTCTTCGGGGAAAAAACTCCTCATTTGTATGGGGTCTGTTGGATCAGCTTGGGAATATTGGACACTTTCTGCCAAATGGTCACTAGGGCTTCCTATGATATTATTATTTGGCAATGTATGCATTTTATATGTATGTGTTTTGTTGATATTTTATAATGTTTGTATTCTGTTTTGTTTTTGTAAACGGGGGTTCGATAAATTAGAGTATAGCCTCAGCGTCCCCTGTGTGGGATGTATTTATTGTAAAGTGACCGGCTGATGGATTGCCTTCAGTGTTACCACTAGGGTTGTTTCGGCAGATCTTTTATGCAGATTAGGGGTGAGTCCTCTTTTTGCGAAGTTGTGGTCTTGATTTTGTGGTCCTGATTCGGCTCTTTGCAGTCCACTGGACCCTGTAAGCAATGAATAATAATCTTAACTAACTGTTGATATTTTATAATTATGTTTGCATTCTATTTTGTTTTTGTAAACGGGGGTTCAATAAATTAGAGTATAGCCTCAGCGTCTTGGATGTCTTTATTGTAAAGTGATTGGCTGGTGGAGTGCCTTCAGTGTTACCACTGGGGTTGTTTCAACAGATCTTTTATGCGGATCATGGGTGAGTCCTCTTTCAGCAAAGTTGTGGTCTTGATTTTGTGGTCCTGATTCGGCTCTTTACAGTCTGCTGGACCCTGTAAGCAATGAATAACTAATAAAATTGAGTAAATGAACTAGTGGTGGTTTGGGTTTGACAATTTATATTTGTTTAAAGATGCTCTCTCTCTCTCTCTCTCTCTCTCTCTCTCTCTCTCTCTCTCTCACCCACATGCACACAACACAGCCAAAAAATAGAGCAATTGAAAAAATGTCAAAATATAAATGAGTTATTCCAAGGTGAAAAAAGTACAAAGGGAGGTTTAAAAGGAAATCAAAAGTGACTAGTACAATCCACTATGGCTCAAGAGTATCGTAAAAACTGAAGCGACAAGAATCCACGGTGGCTCAAAGGTAGCGGCTTGAATTTCGTTTCCCCCTGTGACATCCTCACAGTTCCTAGTATCTTAGCTGGGCTGGGAGCGAATGGGAGCATTCTGATTGGTCGACGCGTTACAAAATTCGACGCATGCGCACAGTGCTATCATAGTCTTCGTAAGGGTTAGGGTTAGAGTTTAGGGTTAGGGTTAGGGTTATGACGCCTAAGAACTTCGTGAAAAAGCCGGCCCGACATGACCTAGCGCATGCGCAAATGCGCTCGGAAAAACTAGGAGACCCGGAAATTGAAGGATGTGACACCCCGATTACTTTCCCTTATTCAAGATGGCAGCCTCCATAGAAGCTAAGCGTGCATTTTGAGATTGTTTGCTGTTCTTGCCTAGTGTTTTTAGCAGTATGCAGCAATGGTATTGAAGCAGTTGCTTACACAGACAACCTTTACATTAACAATCGCTTCTTGCAAGTTGTTAAGTGGTTTCGCGTCGTCTTCTAAGGCTTACTTTTCATATTTTTTCTACAGGACTAGGCTTGGGAGACAATCATTGATAAGTAAAGTAAATAGTGGATCATTTTCCTTTGCAAATACACTTCCTCAGAAAATGGCGGAGGCAACTGAGGGTGAAAAAATTCAAAACTCAAACTCAGTCTCAAAACTTATTACACATTCATCTCTTGCTGAATCCACACCGGTTGGAGCGTTGGCAGCAGAAGTACCTCAGCTTTCCAAAAGAGCACAAAAACGGGTAAATCACTAAATGATTTGATTTTTTTAAAAATAAAAATATTTAGACTAACACCTGTTTTTTTTCTCTTTAGTGAATTGGCCGTTGTGACTTGAGAGTCAGTCACACACACACTCACACTCTTGACTGAACATTTTAAAATATATAGGCCTATATTTTTAATTTATAATTATATAATATAGTTTTTATAACATTATCTTCTATATAATGTAGGGCACTTACGATTTGAAAGTGCTGCTCAACACACTGGCCATAACCAGCCTCAGGCTCTAACTTGAGATGCCAGGTTTTTCAACAAGCATCAGATAACACTTTCTCTTGGTATGCAATAGTTCGTGTCACATAAATTAATATAAAGACTTCACTAAGGTAAAGACCTTCAATCATTTGACGGAAAAATCCATTTACTTACCAGATATCAAGCGCTCATTACTGGCTTTTTATCACATCAGCAATTGATCTCGCCCAGTATAAGTTCTACAGATCCTATAATGTAGTATAGTATAATGCGGGATTATAGTGAAGGCATCAACTCGAAGGCAATTAGTATTTTGCCCTCTAGATAGACGAGCATTTAAGAGCACACTATTTACTTGTCACACTGGCAGACTTTCAGGCATCAGTTTTTCTGACGAATTTTGCCAATCAGAGGGAGGTGAGGTAAGGGAATCTCCAACCAAGCCACAGGCATACATTACATTATTTATTGGACGCTTTCTGCCAAATGGTCACTGGGGCTTCCTATGATATTATTATTTAGCAATGTAGGCATTTTATATGTGTGTGTTTTGTTTATATTTTATAATGATGTTTGTATTCTTTTTTTTTTTTGGTAAACGGGACTTCAATAAATTAGAGTATAGCCTCAGCGTCCCCTGCGTGGGATGCCTTTATTGTACAATGACCAACTGGTTGAGTGCCTTGGCTTCAGTGTTAATAATAATAATAATAATAATAATAATAATAATAATAACGTAAATTTATATAGCGCAGTTTCCTGAACAATGCCCAGGCTCACTGTGCTTCACAATTAAAACTTAATTTAAGAAATATGTAACCCATTATACGTAAAACTTCACACTTAAAAATGAAGTCATAACAATAATACAAATGACAGAGCCATGCATAGCACAATAAAAACAATCAAAACATATCTGCGGCACACACTAAAATCATTGACTTAATTTAAGAAATATGTTACACATTATACGTAAAAACTTCACACTTAAAAATGAAGTCATAACAATAATACAGGAGCAGTGACAAAGCCATGCATAGCACAATAAAAACAATCAGGACACATCTGCGGCATACACTAAAATCATTGACAATGACAATACATGTATACAAAACAATAATAAGTTAAAAATCAGGCATGGATAGCACATATCGAACATCAGTCAAGACAGTCATTATCCCAGAGAGCCACACAGGATCAGAAAATAAAATGTAATCAGTCAGAATAGCATTGTTGGAACAGGTGTGTTTTAAGTGCTCGCTTGAAGGCTTGAGTGGTTGGAATAAGTCGAATATGTGCTGGTAAAGTGTTCCATTGTTTCGGGGCAGTTACCACTGGGGTTGCTTCAGCAGATTTTTTATGTTGATCATGGGTGAGTCCTTTTTCAGCAACATTGTGGTCTTGATTTTGTGGTCCTGATTCAGCTCTTTGCAGTCTGCTGGACCCTGTAAGCAATTAATAACTAACGAACTAACATTATTATTATTTATTATCCTGTGCGATCAGGCAGTCCTTAATAAGTTAATTATGGGCATGAATGCAGATTGTTAAACATTTTTGGTTTGTTGTAGCTTATGATTTATTTGTTGCGTTTGTTATGAAGCTTCACATGAAAGAAAAACTGAAGGAGATGAGGAAGGCCAAGAGAGCTTTACGTCATACAAAAAACCCTAGCCCTGGCTTCAGCAGCGACATCTTCACTGAAACTGACTATTATTTTGAAAATGGTAAATACCATTAGCTATTCTATATATATATATATACTCTTATACGCACCGGAATGTGTCAACATTTTACTTTGTGACGGAAAGAGCGCTATTTAAGGGGAAGGGTTCGGGTAAGGGTTAGTTGCAGTTCTATCACTAGCCCTTGCCCTAACTCTTTCCGCTCTTTCCGTCCCAAAAACCCATCTGCCTTCTTGGATTCTTAAATTGTATGAAACCAAGTGAGGACGCTATCCGGCGTCAATAAACGGTTCGAAAATATTCCCAAACGGTTCGCAAAAGTCTCCTGACCTAGATACAACTAAGCGTGACCTAATTCGTCGCCTAGAGGGGACGAAAGTTGCTTTTTTCTCAAGTTTCCGTAGCTACTTTAAGTTCTCCCGTAATCTGTCAACTTGCGATGTTGACACTTTCCGGGAGGCCGTATCACAACGGCCGTTGTACTAACGGTTGTGCAGGTTGACACATTCCGGTAAATATGAGACTATATATATATATATATATATATATATATATATATATATATATATATATATATATATATATATATATATATATATATATATATATATATATATATATATATCAACTTATTATTATTATTACTTTTATTATGACTGTTTATAACATTAAAGGACAGGCTGTGTAGTATAATATATGATAGTATAGTATGGTATAGTATAGTATAGACTAGTAGTGATGGCATCCTAGACTATCAGCTTTATGCCCTTTAATAGTATGCATTTATGAGCACACATATTGCTTGTCAAACTGGCAGGCTTTCACATTTCAGGCATCAGTTGTCTGATGAATTTTTGCCTACCAGAGAGATAGAGAGAGAGGGGGGAGGGGAAGGGTAAATCTCAAGTCAGTGGAGTTCATTATGTAACTTGTAAGATTAGGCTGTGTCTACAACGTTTATCCCATTAAAGGTTTAACTTCAAACACTTCTCTCTCTCCTTTTCTCTCTCTTTCCCCCTCCCTCTCTCTCCCCCTCCCTCCCTTCTTCTCTCTCTCCTTCTCTCCCCCTCCATCTCTTTCAAACTCCCTCCATTTGGTCTAGCTTATTGTGAGGAAAAGAAATCATCTCTTTTGCTTTCAGGTCTTCGCAAAGTGTATCCATACCCTTATACCTTTTCGACCTACGCCAAGGAACGATGGTTTGGTCGAACAGTCCAAGACATCTTTGAGCACGAATTTAGAGTTGACACCCCAGACCGGATTGTGAGTTTCACTTCTTTTTTTATTTTTTTAAATTTCAATGTAGCTGTGTAACTGTAAGCATTTCTTTTGTTTGTTTTTTTGTAGCAGGCCTTTTGGGTTTGCATGAAAATATTTCCAATTTATTATTATTATTATTATTTTATTTTTTTTTCTTATTATTATTATCATTATTATAAACATTCTTTAGTTTTGAGAGTCAACTCTTGCCATTGCTATGTTATGTTGTTTGCAGTTGGAATGAGTTTGAATTGTATTGTTAGTGTGCTTACCGCCGTAGCTCAAGTGGTAGAGCATTCAGCTGGCACGCTGTTGACCCAAGTTCCAACCCTGGGGAGGGCAAGTTATAAGTGATCATTTTTCTCTGTTCATCTAAGCAGCATGATTGCTCTTTGTGGTTCAATGTTGATTTAGGTCCCTACAATATATTTTTTTTGTTGTTAAATCTTCCCGGGCATGATTATGCCTGTCTATTGTGGATGTAGTTGTTAAACTTCAATCTTCATCCATTCATTATTATTATTATTATTATTATTATTATTATTATTATTATTTATCCCTTGGGGTCATGAGCAATCTTGCCACTGTAGATTGTTCTAACCTATAAAGGGAAAAGTGAAAGCCCCAGTTGAAAACCTGTCTTTCCTTTATAGGCATGACCGATTCACTGCGGCAACAGTACCCCCGTTGGAGTGCTGGGGATTTCAGTATAAATAGTATCCCCATTTTCTGGAAATTTAGTGCTTTAAATTCCCACTGTCGCTGTCTTCCTCATTTGCTCTTTCCCATTCCTGCTCTGTCCTATCACTCTGCTATACTATCTTCTTCTTCACTAGATCAATGACCTACCTTTTTTCTTGAAAACTCTCCCTGGACAAGACTCCTTGTTTGTGTATGGGGTCTGTTGGATCAGCTTGGGAGTATTGGACGCTTTCTGCCGGGTGGTCACTAGGGCTTCCTATGATGTTATTAGTTAGCAATATAGGCATTTTATATGTATGTGTTTTGTTGATAATTTATAATGATGTTTGTATTCTATTTTGTTTTTGTAACCGGGGGTTCGAGTAGTTGGGGTAAAGCCTCAGCTGTCCCCTGCGTGGGATGTCTTTATTGTAAAGTGACTGGCCGGTGGAGGGCATTCAGTTTTCCCACTAGGGTTGTTTCAGCAGATCCTTTATGCGGATCGGGGTTTGTCCGGTCCTGATTTGGCTCGGAAGAGTCCGCTGGACCTAAAGCAACAATTAATCAATCAGTTATTATTATTATTGTACTAATCATCTAATGAGGGCATCCTCCATTGTTTGTGGGTTTGAGAGAGAACTGACTCGAGGCATGTTTGGTCCAGTCAAATCGAATCACATCAGTAAATCTTGCTTTCATATAAACCTAAAAGGATTTTTTTTTCCACTTTTATTTTCTTGAATGCTCTGCTATAGATGGCGATCAGTAAATGTCTCACTTGAGAAAAATAAAAACTTTTGTAGTGAAACAATCTTATGGATAGGCTTGCTCCCACTATACAGGTGACCTTGATGTTGGCTGAGTGTCAGAGGTCTATCTGTCAACAATAGGCTGCATGTAGGCCTATTGTCTCTGATAGTCACATAGGCAGCCAGTAAATAATGAGAAAAATCTATGGTGTTTGTTGCAAGTATTCCAGTACCATGGAAAAGCAAGAAAGAGCAATGAATCCTGCCGCTTGTTTGTTCAGCATTCCATGTACTCTGTAAACCATATTAATATTAATAACTATTAATTTATTAATATTTGATAGTAATTGTAAAATAACTTAATAGATCTGACCACAGCACTGAGACTGCTCTTGTAAAAATCATGAATGATCTTCTTCTGTCTCTTGATCAAGGCAGACTTTCTATCCTCATCCTTCTCGATCTTTTCAGCAGCATTTGACACAATTGACCATAGTATTCTTCTCGACCGTCTGCAACACACTTTTGGTATTGTAGCTCTGTGCTTGCCTGGTTCACTTCTTACCTCTGACACACAGCGACTCAACCAAAGTTTTTTAGATTTTGAGGTTTTGTCAGCCAGGCTAGCTATAAATAGCTTCGCTGATGCTTCCTTTCATTTCATTTCACTGGAAGGGAGGGTGCAGGCAAGCTATAAAAGCCAGCAGCAAGCAAAATATGGAGGCACTAAACAGTGCTGTTCACATAGGAATTGAGCTGGTGTGGACAGAACACAGACTGTTTTAGATTGACAACAACAGCTTTGATCCGACTCCCGATTCTTTACGGCGTGCCACAGGGTTTCGTGTTGGGTCCTGTCTTGTTTATCTTGTACACCACTCCTCTTTCTAATATTATTGAAGCCCATTCAGTTATTCGTCATTCTTTCGCGGATGACACTCAGCTTCAGAAGTCTGCTGAACCCCAGGATGTTGACTCTGTTATCAGTTCTATGCAAGAGTGCATATGTGATGTCAAATCCTGGATGACTTCCAATAAACTTAAACTAAATGATGATAAGACAGAAGCTAGAATCATTTCTTCTCCGCGAATAATAATATAATAGTAATAATAACAATAATAATAATAATAAATTATCAACAACTTATCTGCCTGATTCTCTTCTTGCTGATAGCACTGTTGTTCCTTTGTCTGCCTCAGCCAAAAACTTAGGTGTAATACTTGACTCATCTCACTATGCACCCTCACATATTCAACCTCCTCTGAACTGTGAACTTTGAATTGTGTCGCATAAGTTCCATCCGCCATCTCCTTTCTACCAGTGCTAATCTTGTCTCTGCTTTCATCCTGTCTAGGCTTCACTATTTTCCTTCTTTTCTATGGTTGCCCTCAGTATTTGCTGCAAAAGATACAGAACAATGCTGTTTGCCTTATTTTGCAATGTTCCAAAATCAGACCACATCACTTCTCATTTGAAACACTGCATTGGCTTCCTGTGGAGAACAGTATAAAATTGCAAGCCTTTCCTTCAGAGCTGTTACTCTGTCTGGTCCATTGTATCTTTCCGAGTTAGTCCTCTTTTATACACCATCAAGATCTCTCCGTTCGTCTTATGACAGTCACCAGCTTCATATTCCCCATATGAAAACAAAAACTGTTGGCGAATGCTCATGCTGCTTTTCGGTCTCCACAGTTTGGAATTCTCTTCCTTTAACTATGCGCTCATTGCTTTCCTTTCGCTCTGGATTGAAAACACACATTTTCACCAGCGTCTATCCTTAAATCTCGGTCCTGGACTTTTCTTCATCAAATACTTAAAACACAATCATAGTAATTGTGTGTGTGTGGTTTGTGTATGCTCTGATTTGGTCTTTGATGTTTTGCTTTCGCTTCGTTTAATTAATTATATATTTATTTATTTATAATTATTTATTTATTTTTCTTCTGTAAAGCGCTGTGTGCTCTAGTGAGGAATGGCGTTGTACAAATGTTTATTGTTATTATTAAACCGTACTTCTTTTGTAGGTACCTATTCACCGGGGCTTCCGCTGGAACATTGGAATGGACAAAGCTGCTAAAGAAGCTCTGTATCTAGATTTTCCTTCAGAGATTTTCCAATTTGTTCCATACTCTGATCTGTGTTGTATGACTGGCTCTTATTGTAAATGGCTCTGGCAGACCGAATCAATAACAAATTATTTCAATTTCTTCCAGATTTGTCTGCTTCTTTGCATAACTTTGCATTCACCCACAAAGAAGAAACTGTTTTGGCTCACCTTCATATTGGGCATACTTATATCACCCATAGCTTCCTTTTAAAAGGATAACCACCATGGTGCTTTGCATGTGACAAATCCTTTTCTGTTCGCCAGTTTATGTCTAAGTGCTGATCTGGTTTATGAAAGTGATAGATGTTTTGGATCGATACCTTTTAATGAGATTTTTAAAGTTTGCAATAGTAAACACCTGTTTCAATTTTTACAGGATGTTGGTTTGTTTTATTGCATACAAGTCATGTCGTCTTGTTTATATATTCTTGGTTAAATTTTATTAGTAAGAGTGGTTTTATTTACATCTTTTATCATATTTAAATGTTAGCAGTTTAGTCTGATTTTGCTTAGTTTTATGTGGTACTGATTTGTCTCTTGGCAGTCGGCTGGACCCTATTATAAACACTAAATATTTATCTTTACAGAAAACGTCCATTGCCAATGGAAATTTGAGAGTGAACGGGCAGATCATTCAAGGTGACTGCGTGCTGAAAAACGGTGACTTGATAGAGCATAAAATTCATAGGTATGGAAAAATATGGCTTGAAAGCTTGACCGAAAACAAAACCTTTACTTTTTTCTTTTTCTTCAGTATCTTATTCTATCATATTCCCAAACTCGAGGTCGTTGAGGCACCACAGATGATTGTTTAACCAAAATACTCCATCTTTCTCTGTCCTCAGCAATCCTCATAGCTTTACTCAGTGTCAAGCCAGTCCATTCTTGAATGTTGTGCTCCCACCTCTTTTTCTGTCTCTCTCTTCTTCTGCTTCCTTGCACCATGCCTTGCAGATGGTCTTTGCAAGGCCTAATGCTCCGTTGACGTGGCCATACCTTCGGAGTTTCCTTTTCTTCATTACTGTGAGCATGTCATCGTGTTGTCCAATGGCTTGTGTGATGGTCTGTTGGATTTCGTCGTTGGTTATATGCTGGGTATAGGAAATGCCCCGAAGTCTTCTGTAGCACCTCATCTCCATGCTTTGTATTCTTCGTTGTAGGTCTGCTGTGAGGGTCCATGTTCCGCAAGTGTATAGGAAGATGGAGATGACAAGGGAGCACAGCAGCCTTACCTTGGAATGTAGACTGATGATCCTGTCTTTCCAAATCTGAAATGAGCTTCAACCTTGTCAGGGCAGCAGTTGTTTGTGTGATCCTGGAGAGGACTTCCTGTCGGGACCCATTGTCTGATACAAAGGCTCCTAAATATTTGAAACTATGCACCGTGTTGAGGGATTGGTCTTGGAATTTGATGTCCGTGTTGATGCCATGGGTGTTGTTGGTAATCGCTTTGGTCTTCTCTGCACTTATTTCCATTCCAAAGAGTTCTGGAGGTGGTGTCAAGTCTCTGTACCAGCTGTTTAATTCTTGTTCCACTCCAGCCAATCGATCAATGTCATCCGCAAAACGGAGGTTGGAGATTGCTCTACCCCCTATGCTGACTGTGCCTTCTTGATCTGCAAGGGCATTTGACATGATGCGCTTAAGGAAGAGTTGAAGAGTGTTGGAGAGAGTAGGCATCCTTGACGCACATTGATTGTTGTTCTGAACCAGTTCCCGATGGCGCTGTTGTAGAGGACTGCACTGGTAGCCTTGTCATACAGGCTTTTGATGACTTCAATTCGTTTCATTGTGTATATTAACGTCCCCGAACACTTTCGCATATAGGGGACGAAGATAAGAAGTCATGGTGGAATAAGAAGTCATGATATTTGCCACAGGGCTGATCGCAGGATGTCGTTCATTCCGATAAAGATATCATTCGTTGCAGCAGGAGGTACCCGCGCAAGGCAGAAGTACAAGTGTTGTGGCAGGCGCACAAAAGGTGTAGGAGGTTTGTCGAAGTCGCTCGAAGAGTCATGAGGGGATGTGGCCATGGTAGCGAAGGGCCTATGACTTCAATAATGTTAGGGCTGATGTTGAAACTCTCATGCCCACAGAGCTGCATGCCAGACTCAGTCAAACGCTTTCTTGAAGTCTACATACACATGATATAGATGTTGTTGATGCTGTAGGTATTTTTTTGCAGATTATTCTGAGGTTGAAAATCTGCTCATTGGTACTTCGCCTTGCCCTCAATCCTGCTTGTTCTTCAGCTATGATTTGTTCAGCTTGGGGTTTCAACCTGTTGAATATTATTTTCTGGAGGACTTTGCTGGGATGCTATTGAGGCTGATGGTGGCCATACCATCGGAGTTCCCGTTTTTTCACCACTGTGAGCAGGTCATCGTGTTGTCCAATGGCTTGTGTGATGGTCTTTCGGACTTCGTCGTTGGTGATGTGCTGGGTATAGGAAATGCCCAGAAATCTTCTGTAGCACCTCATCTCCATGCTTTGTATTCTTTGTTGTAGATCTGCTGTGAGGGTCCATGTGTCGCAAGTGTTTAGGAAGATGGAGATGATAAGGGAGCGCAGCAGTTTTACCTTGGAATGTAGGCTGATGGAAAAGAACCACTCACTCTATACTGGATCAGTCGTCGCCCGGGTCACCAACGACCGCATCTTCCGTTGGCCACCAGGACGGAGGTGATAAGTGTGTTACTGATGGACAACTTAACAAGAGCCGCACGAGGGACAACATTGTCATAGGAACCTGGAACGTCAGGACCCTAAGTGCGGATGGAAAATTAGAAGAACTTGCCCATGAGCTGGGCCAGATGGAACATTTTAGGTATCAGCGATTGGCACTGGAAAGGCCTAGATGAAACAACAACCGACAAAGGCCGCTAGCTTTATTTAAGTGGGAGAAATGACAGGCACGTTGGATTCTTGGTCCACAGAGACATTCTAGCCACTGCCATGGGTTGTCGCCACTCTCCAGTAGACTCATTGCCATCTGCCTGAGAGCAGCCCCTTTCAACATCACCATCATCCAGGCCTATGCCCCAACATCAGACTATGACGACAGCGAAGTGGAGGATTTCTATAAAAAATCTACAGGCTGTCCTTGATCAAGTGCCAAAGAAGAACATAGTCATAGTGCAAGGCGATTGGAATGCCAAGGTTGGCCCAGATGCATATTATAACTGGGGTGACACATGTGGACCCCACTGCAACAACGAGACAAATGACTGAGGTCTGAGACTCTTGGAGTTTGCCAGATAAACAATCTCATACTGGCAAACACTCTTGGTCCCCCACACAAAAATCCAGATGATGGACCTGGCACAGCCCCAGCAGGGGAGCATCACAACCCGATTGACTACATCATGGTCAAGAAACGCTTCAGATCATGCGTCAACATTGGCAGGACATGCATTTTTCCAGGAGCAGACATTGGAAGTGACCACGAATGTGTGATGATGTCTTTCCGGCTCCACATAAACCTTTCAGTATGTGTTACGTTGAAACACGAATGGTAGTATGTCTGAAACGCGCGCGATAGATCTAATGGTTTCGTTTTGCAAAGTATTCAATAATGGAGTTTATTTACCTTTGATTTGAGTTTGCATTGTTGTTAGGAGAGGTTTTGTATAACGTTGATAATTTCCGTTGGTCGATATCATTGGAGAATTCTCTAGATTTCAGTGTTTACTATCGATGGAAACTTCCCGATGGATATCGAAGTATGAGAGCATTCCCGGAGGCAGAAGAAATATGTATGACGTAAGTCAGCGATGACGACCTTTAATTCTGATTGGTTGTAATGCGTCATTTTCTAGAACGACCTGAGGTCATCTCGAGTTGAGAGAAAAAATTATATATTCGATGCTCCGTGTGTTGTAGTGAAAGTTGTTGAGTTGAGTTGAGAATTGTATGCAGTTGTTGATGTGTGCTGAATAAAAGTGGAAAACTTCATACGTCGACTTTGTGACTTGTATGCTGTTTGAACGGGTTGCGTGGATAAACGAATCTGAGTTACACCTTATCAGGAATTCAGCATTGGGGCTGAATCAGATACTGATAAAGAACACACCATCATCGATCGGAGTGTAACCGTATGCTTTGGTTTAAATTTCAGTCTTTTTTCTTCTTCTTCATGATAACAACTATCTGGTCCTGATTTGACTCAAAGGAGTCTGCTGGACCTAAAGCAGCAACCATGTAATGTAAAAATTGAACTGTGGATGCCCTGACTTCAAGGAAATGAGTCAACAACTTCCACAACAGCCCATCAAATTATATCATGTAATCATAATTATAATATATATGATAAGAACATATAACTTCCTTTTTGATTTAGTTTTTATAGTGGATGTTTGAGTTGATTTTTTTGGTTTGTTTAACCTGACTGTGAAAAAGGTACGTTTTTTAAAATCATTTAAAGTTTGTTTGTATTCTATAAAGGCACGAGAACCCTGTGACTGGAGAACCTATTGAGATCATTGAGGACAACCCAGATTTGGTGGTAATCAACAAACCTTCCTCCATACCTTGCCACCCGTGTGGAAAGTTCCGCTTCAACAGCATTGTCTTCATCATGGGCAAGGAGTTTGGCTACGCCAACCTTCGCAGTGAGTGGCCGCTTCCACCATCCGACCTTGCATCTTATACAGGGACGGGTTTATTATATTATTATTGTGTAGGCAAAGGGAACTATACCTCAGATGTTCCCCCTCAAGATTTTGTTATGAAATTGACAGTACCGGTCTGCCCCATACTTCGATGGTAACGGTCTCACTACAGGCTTCATTGCATTTTATTATCAGTCGTTGAATGTCTCTCTGTTGCATCAGTGTGACCTCATTTGAAATTCATCTGACCTCTGATAGCGTGTCATGATCAACCCATCATCTCATTGTGTGTTCTGTGATGTGGCCCTTGGCAGCGAAAGATGGAGAGAGTTGGCTGTCACTCTCTTGGTTCAGTTTTGAAAGAGCAGATGTAGCCACTATAATTATTATATTGGACACCAACGGGGGGAAAAAAAAAGAAAGAAAGAGATTTCTCTTATATAGCGCACTTACAAGCTCAGAGAGCTTCTCAAGGCGCTGGCCTGTAATATCCAGCAATCACACAATAGTTAGCTGAAGTCAGGATTTGAACCCACGTCGCCCAAGACGCACTCACACAAGTCGTGCGCTCTGACCACTGAGCTATCCCTGCAGCCGGGAAACAAGGAAACAGAGAATGCAAGTGCATAATAGGAGTACTTCCTAAATAGCTGTCAACATGTATTTTGACCGCTTTTCAGGGGAAGCAACTCTCATTGACCTACTTTACCTACTTTCGGTTTATGCTGTCAACATGTATTGTGTAACCGCATTTCAGGGGAAGCAACCTACTTTCGGTTTATTTAGGGATAATGCCTAAGGATTTCAGACAGAAACTCTTACCAGCGTCAGCCTACATGGGCATTGCAGTGTATGTTCATTGATAATGAGAAATACGAACGCAATCTATTATTCTTTACCACGTTCAACACCGTTGTTTTTAGTGAATAAATGTTTTTTTTTATAAACCTAAACTTTTTTTTTGATTAGGCACTAAATGGATTCTTTTATTTTTGGTCAGTGTTGATTAATTTCCTCTGGGGTAATTTCTGCAGTGAAAAGCGCATGTTTAAGTAATGCGTGACGATTTTGGGTCTTTTCAAAGAAAAACCAATTAAAGGTTTAATTATTAACTGTGAATGGCAAACATTTCCTTTATATTTGGAATCAGAAGCTATAAGTGGTAGTTCGCATAAAATTTGAAATAACAGTTTTGTTTTGAGTCCAAATATTATTTTTGTTTGCTGAATGTTGGTATAGTGTGGACCTGTTTTAGACATTTACCGCTTGGACCGGCTGACCTCTGGGGTGCTGATTATGGGCAAGACGGCACGCAAAACCAAAGAGCTGGAGAACCAAGTCCTTAGGAGGCAGGTCCTTAAAGAGTACGTGGCCAGAGTGGTCGGAGAATTTCCCCAGTAAGTTCTTCAACAAAGTTTACAAAGGTGTACAAAGCATTTCAGTGAAACAAGGTGATGTGAAAGTACCTCTGTTAGAAAGTATATCTCATTTGTTAGAAAGTATATCTAATTGAAATGAATACAATCTAATGAATACAATCTTAAGGAGTTGTTACAGTTATTAAAAAAAAAAAAAGTTGGACTAGTTAAAAAGTACAACAACATGATCAAGAAATATTTGTACAAAATTTTTGTCCGTAAATGATTTTAAAAAACGCCCATAGGCTAACACTACAACAGGTCTTCAAATCTTGGAACCTTGCTTTGTTTTTTGTTGTTGTTGTGGCCATCTTTTCGTGGGGGTAGGAATGACGCCCATTGATGCATGTTAACACAGCCTTTCCAGTTACTGGAGGTCACTGTATTGAAGGAGTGTTGGTTGTTTTCTTTGTTCTAGGGATGAGGTGGAAGTGAATGAGCCGCTGGACTGCCTGTCTCACAAGATCTCTCTGTGGCAAGTGCGGCCAGGTGGCAAACCCAGTCGGACAACTTTTCAGCGCCTCAGCTACAACGGCAAGACCAGTCTCGTCAGATGTGAGTCAAGGACAGGAGGAGCATTATACATTTGTGAATGGATGCTGATGTATTCATTTGTCCTTCTTACCCCAGTATCAGTTGAATATATATGAACCGCGTTGTCTTCCGCCACACATCTTAGTATAATATTGCAAGCCATTGCTTCAACGATGTCACTCCGACTGGGTCCATTGTGTCTCTCGAGCTAGTCCACTTTTCAAGATCTCTCCTTTCATCTTCTGACAGTCGCCAGCTACCCCCGTTGGGGTGCCGGGGGTTTCAGTATAAATAGTATCCCCACTTTCTGGAAATTTAGTGCTTTAAATTCCCACTGTCGCTGTCTTTCTCATTTGCTCTTTCTCATTCCTGCTCTTTTCTATCAATCTGCTATACTATTGTCTTCTTCGCTAGACCAGTCTCCTACCTTTTTTCTTGAAAACTCTTCCGGGACAAGACTCCTTGTTTGTGTATGAGGTCTGTTGGATCAGCTTGGGAATATTGGACGCTTTCTGCCAGGTGGTCACTAGGGCTTACTATGATGTTATTATTTAGCAATGTAGGCATTTTATATGTATGTGTTTTGTTGATAATTTATAATGATGTTTGTATTCTATTTTGTTTTTGTAAACGGGGGTTCGATAAGTTGGGGTGAAGCCTCAGCCGTCTCTTGCGTGGGACGTCTTTATTGTAAAGTGACTAGCTGGTGGAGAGCTTTCGGTTTTACCACTAGGGTTGTTTCAGCAGATCTTTTATGCGGATCGGGGGTTGTCCGGTCCTGATTTGGCTCGGAAGAGTCTGCTGGACCTAAAGCAATAATAATGTAATGTAATGTAGTCGCCAGCTTCAGGTTTCCCGTATCAGACATGCCTACCCGTACGGAATTTCCGTATTTTTTCCGGAAATTTCAAAAACTCGGCAAGAAAATACTGATATTTGTTTTACGGTACCTAAATTTAAAAAAATGATAAAGAAAAAAAATCGAAATCGTTGGCCTGTGGTAATGCACCGCATGACCTTTTTCCGAAGGTTTAATGCCGCAATGCGCAGTCGCAGTGGAGACCTGTGACATCGAAGTTTCCGGTAGAGGCACCGAAGTTTGCCGAACCCGTTTTTGCACAGTCGCAGTAAAGCTCGTGAGACAGAATTTAAAACATGGCGTTCAAACGAATGGCTAAGCAAAGTGATTGTGAATCTGAATCTTTAACAAAAAAACGCGCAAGGGGCGGACATTTCTTGCCTCATATTCGGAAAAGTGTCCTTTCGTTATTCGCGGCAGCACTGACTCAAAAGTACGATTTGTGCCAACCAGTTTGGCATCTCCGCCGGTGATATGAACGACATCAAGCGGCACGCGGAAGGCCCACAGTATAATGAAGAATTACGAGGCTTTGGAGAAGAAAAAGATCATTGTGGCAGCAAATCAATCTATCACTGGATTCTTCGCATAATATCAAAAAGGATGAGTGCAAAAACAAGGTAGTAAAAGTAAATACGGAAATCGTAATAGTAATAATGAAATTTGAAAAAGCTAATACGGAAACATCAAATTGAGGGTAGGCATGTCTGCCGTATCAAAACAAAAACTTTTGGAGCAGCCTCATTCTGCTCTTCAAACCCTACAGTTTGGAATTCTCTTCATTTAACTATACGCTCTGCTGCATTATCTCTTTCCTTTCGCTCTGGACTGAAAATACATATTTTCAATAGCATCTTCTTTTAAATCTCGGTACTGATTTTTCCTTCGTACTTGCAAACGCAGTCACATGTGTGTATGTGTGGTGGCTGAGAGGAGGGGGTATTCTGATTTGGGATTTCATGTTTTGCTTTTTATTTTTTGATGTTTTTGCTTTGCTGTAAAGCGTTATGAGCTTTAGTGAGGAAGGGCGCTGTACAAATGTTAATTAGTATTATTATATAATCATCATAAATGTTAATTATGAGCGTATATGTTGGTATAGATCGCCGCGCTTTGAGCCTGATTGATTTGGGGAAAGGCGCGTATATAGCATCCTGTATTATTATTATTATTATTATTATTAATTAGTATTATTATATAATCATAATTTTTGCGTGAATTTACATCATTTAGAACAGTTGGACATCAGTGGGACTGAATAAAAAGGCACACACTTATACTGAAGTTTATTTATTTAATAATTTTTATATAGCGCTTTTTCAGCTCAAGAGCTGCTCAAGGCTCTGGACGATACAGGATCTAACTCAAGCCACCAGATGCGCTCACTTACAGTCTTTGGGTGCATAGTCTGACGCCTAGACAACTGAGCACAATCCTGGGCAGCTGGGGATGGTGAGAAAGGACCTAGTGCGTACTGGATATATTTTTGTATTGCCGGCACTCCTCCATCTAGGACATTAGTGTCAGGATCTTTTAAGGTCCATGCTATAGAGTGCACAGACCAGACCTCAGTTTATACTCCTTAATGTCATCAGATTGTTCTTGTGTCTTGTGATGAAAAATGTACTTGCAT
This sequence comes from Oncomelania hupensis, assembly GCA_036898135.1. Taxonomy (NCBI): domain Eukaryota; kingdom Metazoa; phylum Mollusca; class Gastropoda; order Littorinimorpha; family Pomatiopsidae; genus Oncomelania; species Oncomelania hupensis. The sequence continues at coordinate 62,186,138 of CM072519.1, forward strand.
TTTCAAGGAAGAATTTGTTTCTAGAGCATTTCTTGTATACTTTGTGCAAAGAGCTGCTCATATTGAATTTCTCTGTTCTTGGCTTTCTTGTTTTTATCAATCAGGCATACCTCACACTGGCAGGACCCATCAAATCAGAGTTCACCTTCAGTTCCTGGGTAAGGATTTATTCTGTACATATGTCTCTACCTGTACACACAGGTATAAATATATTAGTGTGGGCATTTTAATCTTTTATTGATTCTTGGTCTCCCAGATTGGCCTTTTGTTCCACACATTCTAACATACACAACATTCAAAGATCTATCACTCAAACATGTGGTGTCAAGGCAGGGAGATTGCTATCAGAAAACCCAAAGGAAATATTTATTTTCGACATTTTAGATCGACTGCGCCCGATAGCATTATTGCGTGTACGTTGTTTCACACATTCTCACACACACATGACAAACACACATCTATCGCTCAAACCTGTGGTGTAAAGGTAAGGAGATCACTATTAGGAAACCACTACAACACCAACGTTTACTGTGTTCAGGTCATCCCATTGTGAATGACCCCTATTACAACAGCTCAGCATGGGGCCCACTGAGGGGTAAAGGCGGACACTGTGATGTTCCTTTGGCAGAGGTACAGTGGACTTTTCTGTTTTGAGACCAAAAACCTGGAACAAAATGCCCCTCTCTCTTTGCAGCAAGCCTACACTCTGCCTTCAAATCTGCTCTCAAAACTGGCCTCTCTCCGCCTCAGTGAGCGTCCTGTTTAACCACCCATCCCCACAGACTTCATTTTGATTTTGATTTTTTTTTTCTTTCTTTTTCTTTCTTTTTATTTATATTTTTTAAACACTATTTTGTGTGTGCGTGTTGCGAAAGTGTTGGTTTGCACCTAGAGTAGTCTATCTTTGTTATAGATTTGGCCGGATATAAATGTTCGTATTATTATTATTAGTTCCAAGCTAGTTAACAGTGAGTACATTATAATTGGTAATCTAAAGCATTGTTCATGGGATTTCATTACAAGAAATTTATATCTAACCCTAAAGGTTACTAAAAGAAGAAATTTTAAAAAAACTCATTAACTTTGGGAGTAAATAAGCACACTTTAAAAAAAAATGTAATAACAACAAACTACTTTTTGAAGTGTGTATAAAATACTGGCCAAGTATACAAATAAAAGATCTCGACGTACTTGTTGCACTCTTCAATGAGAGACTGCCATGCAGTGCTAGGTTCTTTGTGTCTGTCAAATTGTGAGTGGACTAAATTAGATAGAATCACTTCATTAGCGTTCCCTTAGGCACCCACTTGCTGCCGTTAGGCGCATTGCCTGATGCGCCCAGGACTACTGAGCACAGCCATGGCGGCTGGGTAATAAGGGCAGAAGGGACTTTACAGCGCTTGCTGGGTGTATTTGTGTAGCCGGCACTCTCCCGTCTGGGACATGAGCGCCAGGATCTGCGGCAACAGTACCCCCGTTGGAGTGCCGGGAGTTTCAGTATAAATAGTATCCCCACTTTCTGGAAATGTCGTGCTTTAAATTCCCACTGTCGCTGTCTTCCTCATTTGCTCTTTCCCATTCCTGATCTGTCCTATCACTCTGCTATACTATCTTTTTCTTCGCTAGATCAATGACCTACCTTTTTTCTTGAAAACTCTTCCTGGACAAGACTCCTTGTTTGTGTATGAGGTCTGTTGGATCAGCTTGGGAGTGTTGGACGCTTTCTGCCGGGTGGTCACTAGGGCTTCCTATGATGTTATTATTTAGCACTATAGGCATTTTATATGTATGTGTTTTGTTGATGATTTATAATGATGTTTGTATTCTATTTTGTTTTTGTAACTGGGGGTTCGAGTAGTTGGGGTAAAGCCTCAGCCGTCCCCTGCGTGGGATGTCTTTATTGTAAAGTGACTGGCCGGTGGAGGGCATTCAATTTCCCACTAGGGTTGTTTCAGCGGATCTTTTATGCGGATTGGGGGTTGTCCGGTCATGATTTGGCTCGGAAGAGTCCGCTGGACCTAAAGCAACAATCAATCAATCAATCAATCAATCAAAGCGCCAGGATCTTTTAAAGTCTGTGCGATGGAATGCTCTTTGTTTCAGCAGAGATGATTGTACTCTTGCTCTGTAACGAATACTTTTCTTGTGTCAGCTTTGCAGCCGCATCATGCAGGAGCACAACGTAGGGCTATGGCTGGATGGCGACAACCTGAGTGAGCAGCTGGGAGCAGACGGCTGTACTGAGGGGTCGGACACCATCGAAGCACAGCAGTACCAACCACAGGCCGCAGATTCCCCACAGTCCAAACGAAGGAAGCTTTCATCAGACTGCCGTACGGAATCTCTGAGTGCAGAAGGGCAAGTTTCAAGTCCACAGAGGGAGGGCGCAGAGTGTCAGAAGAATGCGTTAGGTGAGGAGGAGACGGTGGTATCCGCATCAGGCTGTGTGTCTGAATCTGAAGGTTCAATGACGGCGCGTCCAGATTCCTCTAGGGATGTGTCAGATTCCAAAGCTGCAGGCATTCCTACACGTCTTTCAGATTTGTCTGCTTCTTCTGCAACGGCTGTAGAGTTGAAAGTGGGAAACCAAGGCATAGAAGCAGAGGAGAAGGATAAGGAATGGAATGTTCCAGAAGGAGCTTGTGTTGAACCAAGTCCACACTCTGGACGTCTGAAGAAAGGTGACAAAGAAACGGAAACATTTTCTTCTAAAGAATGTTCAACAACATCATCCTTGGAAGCGGGAAAGGTTCTGGTGGCGGAGCAGAAAGGCTTTGAGCCAGAGCGCTGGGTGTCGGACCCTTCATGCCCAAGCTGCAGGCTGAACTATGTGGACCCCAAACCCACAGACCTTCTGCTGTATCTCCATGCCTACAGATATAAGGTACTGCTAGGTTTTGCTGTTTGGGTGTTTTCCATCATTGTGAGTCTCTTGTTGTTTTGCTCAGTCAGTCAAGTTTTCATCATTGTCATCATCATCATTAAACTTCACTACAGGTTGTGGGTAGAAAACATCACGGTGCGTCACATTTTTATGAACTGTAAATTCCTTGTTTTTATATTGGAATATTTTGCTCAATCTTATTTCAATGCCCTAGGAATTACACAAGGAACACACCTGTGCATTTTAAATAATCACAGTTTACTTGAATAAAAATGTTATTAAGGTGTAGAATTCTGTCCCCTTGTTTACACATCGTAGGCAGAAAACTAACCATATCACGCAAACAAGATAATATTCCCATCAGTACGTTGGGTGTAGAAAAAACTTCACATATATACATTTTGATGCAAAAAAAAATCCAGCAATTCATAATTATAATCAAGATGAAAGACATCAAGACAGCTAGTGACATCATATTTTTGTTTTCATTCTGGTCACATGTGTGTAAACAATCTGTATTTGTAATTAGGTGTGTTGTATCTTTTAAAATGCTGCTTCAATTTACTTCAAACTTTGCACAGTGACAGATTCTACTCAGTAACGTTTTTATCAATTGTCTATTTATTTAGCGCAACACGAGCGCGACTATAAACAAGAAATGAAAATATATCGTCTACCCTTCCGTATTTTCCTGCTTTCGCTACCATTACAGTTGTTTTGCACATACGTTTATTGCAAACTGCAAGCTTAAGACAAATATCTTGTCAACTGATCTGTGGATTTACTTGAAAATTTGCCTACTTACACTGCCCAGTCTCCAGTGTTTTCAACAATTTTATAGTGGGACGAACACAAGCACAAGACATGAAAATATCGTCACAACACTGAACATTCTGGCTGTCTGAGCCATTACATGGGTTCAAATAGCCTTTTTTGTACTGCGTTCTTATGAAAGGAGTATTCATTGCACCATTCTTCATAAATAATTTACCCCGTACTTTTATAATTACATGTACATGATAAAACTTAGTAATGGGTTTACTCCGATATTTGCATATTTACACTCTCGTGGAGTGCAGTCTTTAGTGTATTTAATAATGTTATTTTGGGCCACAACAATTTAAAATAACCTCACAAAGCCGGAAATTCTGCCCATTACATTAAATTTCTTGACGAGTTCAAACGACATGAGAAAGGGAAGTAATTTCGCGTTATGTTAATTACTTTCTTTATACCATCACGCCAGCAAAAGAGAGAGCCTTTTTTTTTTCTTCTTTCTGTTATGGGTTGTTGTTAGATATCAGTGGATTTTTCTTTGCAAATTCTCTTTGAAGAGGATTCTCAGTTGCCAAATCATCTATCTGTATAACTGAGTAGCTTTGGCAGATGTAGGTGTGTGACTGTACTGTACTGTGCTGTAGCTTTTACAATGCTGCATTCAGCTACATATGAACTGCTGGTAGGTCTATATTGAAAGAGATCTACGAGAAACATCTTTTTACATGTTTGTCTGCACACAAAAGTTTAGATTCTATTCTTGTGCTATTATTTGCCTGTGACTGAGACTGTGTAAAAAGGGATGAGAATGAGAGTATTGATTTAGTATAGAGATCCCTATAAAAATAATTGAATTTTTCTATTGCATTTACTACATTTGGCTATAATGTCACTTTCGTAGTTATATTTGTGACTAGCGGGCATGTGCGGTTTTATTAATATATTATTTTATTTACCTTTCTACATGTTACCAGTGTCAAATTAAAGTGAGAGATTCAAAATAACAAAAACGTTCAGAAGTCGTTCGGTAGATGTCCTTGAATTCCTATAAAGTTAATAAAATGACGGGTCGAGTTACACATCTACAGTACAGCCTACATGTGTGTAGTTTACCAGACAACTCTCTCTCTCTCTCTCTCCCTCTCTCTCTGACACACTCACACACACACACATGCACACACACAGAGATGACACAGAGAGACTGCTGCACAGTGTTTGGACTCTTCCTTCATGTTTTCACTAATGGTAGTTTTCTTCACACTACGTCCTAATTGAATATTCTCCTCTTTGTGTGAGATGGGTAGCTTTCTTCACACGACCTGTAAATAAGATGCAGAATTGCGATGTGTAGTGAAGTTTAAATCAATCACTTTTCATCATCATCATCAGTAAATCAGTTTTTATTATCATCATCATCATCATTGTTTTATTGTTGTCATCATCATCATCATGTCCACTGCCACAGTCATCGCTACCATCATCACAGTTCATTTTTTGGAGTGCCCCCAATGACGCATAATAATTAAGAATGGTGTATAAACTGTCAGTTGGTGCTTTTTCAATTTCCATCTGTGGCTAAATAAACAGCATGCTGTTCACTGCTGTATTGTCTGCTTGATGTGACAAAGAACACATGACACCAATCCTTGCATAGTGAACAATGGCTGACGGCTCTTTGTGTGTGTGTGTGTGTGTGTGGGCATGTATTCATGGACATATGGGGTGCTAAACTTACCTTTTTATGCACAAAATGCGGCATTTATCTCACATCCCCCCCCCCCTTTTTTTTTTTTAAATAAGTACATGGGAGTGCTTTTTTTAGTACATGGGAGTGCTCTTGTAGTGCATAGAACTGTTTTAAGTACTTGGGAGTGCTCTATCTGGGACGGGCTGTTTTCTGGACCAATTTTGATGTAAAAGGGTAAGGGTTAAAGTTAGAAGACGAAATAGGTCAAATTTTGGATGAAAATAGCCATTTTTTGCTCCAGTTCTTACATTTTTGAGGAATTTTGTGCTCTTTCCGTTAAAACGCTTACCGCTGACTACATTTAGTCCAAAACCCTAATTTGCCATGAATACAGACTTGTGTGTGTGTCTTAATTCTTAATTTGTTACAGTCCTGTTCTGCGATTGGCTAAACATGTGATAATGGTGACTGTGATAATGTGACAATGTTTTGGGCTGTGGGTGTTGTGCGCCTGTGGTTGGAATTTGCCAGTGATGGCGTTGGCTTGTGGCAGTGTGTGGAGGTACATGCGGTAGTGTGGCGGTGTGTGGAGGTACATGCGGTAGTGTGGCGGTGTGTGGAGGTACATGCGGTAGTGTGGCTGTGTGTGGAGGTACATGTGGTAGTGTACAATCAAGAAAGTGTATGTGTGGGATGGTCGTGTGCATGCAGATGGTGATTGTTTTACTATATTAATTGTTGTGCACTATGTATTTTATTTATGTGTACATGTGTTTTTTTTAAACATATTCTACATTTGATATTTCTTACATTTACGATGTATGTGCAGCTGAAAGACGAATTTCTGCGTAAATTTCATAGACGAATAAAGCCAAGGTCACAGTCAGTCTGTTAGTCTATTTAATTATTTGGCTATCAAGTTTCCATCTATTGCTGTGTAGTTTCACTTGCAAATGAGCTTTAAAACTGGCTATCACATTGAAATGTTTCGGCCCATACTAAATCCCTCAGTGACCCATTGGCCCACGTAACAAGAGGCCTGCTGCCACATAGACTTTCTATCCAATTGTGCAAATGTACCTGATGACTAGTGTTGCTGTTGACAAGTTCTTGAAATTAGTATTAAGGACTATCATTAAGACTCAATTTTGGTTTTGTTTGCAGGGCCCCAATTGGGAATACACGTGCAAGCCTCCTGCCTGGGCAGCAGATGATTTTGTAGAACCAGAAGAGTACAACCGCTTTCTTCAATGATTATGTCTATTTTAATAATAATAATAATAATAGATACTGAATGTGTCATATTCCAAAGTCAGACTCAAAAGCCCAGCGATCTGTAACCAATATATACTCTCACGCATTAAAGCACACTCTTACATACACAACAAACACATGTTCATCCCTAAAACATTTGACACAAAGGCAAGTCACTATTAGTATTAGCAGATAGAAAGGAAATCATATTTGTTTCATTTGAACATTCATTAGATAGGCTAGTTCCCCACACCAGCTCAATGCCTATGTGAGCAGCACTCTTTGGTTCCCCCACATTTGTTTGTTTGTTTGTAGATTATAGTCACACGACACTTTCGCATATAGGTGACTACTGGACCGATTTATACTGACACCAGCGGGCCAGTTGTTGGTAAAGGGGAAAATAATATGATCACACGTTGACCAATCCGGGATTCGAACCAGCGACCTTTCGGTTACTAGCAAGACGCTCTTACCAACTGAGCAACCCGGCCCCACTTTTTGCTGGCTGCGGGCTATTTATAGCTTGCCTACACCCTCCCTTCCAGTGAAAGGAAAGGAAAGAAGCACCGGCGAAGCTATTTATAGCTAGCCTGGATGAACTAACCTCAAAACCTAAAAGCTTTGGTTGATTCAGTGTGTCCCTCTAAAATTTTGACGCTGACTGAGTGTCGGAGATCTACCAAGCATAGGCAATGTGTGTAGGCCCATAACAGCCTCTGACACTGAGATTGGGGTCAGCGTCACTTTTGAACCGACGGCTTTATAAGGTCTGTTGATGTATCCAATGCCAGTACTGAAGGGAGGGAGGAAACCAGAGTACCCAGAGAAAACCCTAAGTGCCCTGAATCATTTATTTATAGGTGTGTGAATGGGGGAAGATGGAGGCAGGGGGTGTGTTTGTATGAGTGAATGCATGTGGAGAACCAGAAGAGCACCACCACTGTTTTCTCTTCAGTAATGGATGCCTGTTTATCTCTGTAGGTGTGTGTGTGTGTGGACATGTGCGTTCAATTGTCATCTGAATTAATGTATGTTCTGTTGACTTGTATCTGTGTGGATGTGGGCTGGAGGGTGGATGAACGTGGGTGTTGGATGTGCATGTGTGACACTCTTCTTGTGGCCAAACTTGACATTTGTTACAGCCTCTTTGACGTACCTAAGATGGCCCAGGACAGCGCATCTACTACCGTTGTGTTAAAAGCTGGATACATGTATACTCGTAATATTTTCCACAATATTATGGACAGTGAATCGCTAATAAATGTTGCAATACTGAACATTTCAGTCATCATTGTAAGAGTTTCTGTCTGTCTCTCTCTTTCTCTCTCTCTCTCTATTTTTCACACACACAAACTCTCTCTCTCTCTCTCTCTCTCTCTCTCTCTCTCTCTCTCTCTCTCTCTCTCTCTCTCTCTCTCTCTCATTTTAACGGGTGTTTTTTTTCAGTTCTTCCTTTTTTATTTGATGAGAAGCAATGTGCTATATGAATTCTCCATTGTGGGTGATCAAGATTTGTTGACTTGACTCTCTCTCTTTCTCTCTCAAGCTCTTTCGCTCTCTCTTTCTCTCATGCTATTTTGGTATATCCTCTGTGCAGCCATGCAGCAACAGCAAATTCATTTATCCTCTCTCTCTCTCTCTCTCTCTCTCTCTCTCTCTCTCTCTCTCATTCTCTCTCTTTCTTCCTTCTCTCTCTCTTCTCTCTCTTTTTTCCTTCTCTCTCTCTCACTCTCTCTGCCCCTCTCTCCCCTTCTCTCTCTCAATCTCTCTTTTCTCTGATATTCAATAATAAGATACAAATGAGGTATAAAAAAACGAAGAATTGCTTATATATGAACAAAAACGAGCCTAAACGACACGATGTAAATGTTCCTAATAAGCTCTTCCCCGTGCGTTGGGCCATAGACACATAAGAACAAAACAAGACTTCCCAACAGAACTCCAAGAAAGAGTAAAAGATATTTAGAAAAGAAGAAGAAGAAGCAGTACTACATCGCTCACCTATTATTACTGCTTCTTCTGCAAGACTGACAACAGCACTGCGGCTGAAGGATGATCCATGATTTGAAGTAGCTGTATACCCAAAATTCTACAAAATCGGAGATACTGAGCAAACGTGTTTAGCAACACAAATTACTTCAGTAACCTAGCTTGACCTTTGCTGTTAAGCACCATTTGTATGATGGCACGGGCGGCAGGCCACTAACTTAGGTAGGTCTACTGTTCCTATGAAGTTTGGTCAAAACCCTTAATGAGCTAACTGACTCTGGTTACTGTCCTATTAATTTCGAATACCTTTTTGTCTCGGCTCCAAATTTATGGAGTAAAGATATCTCATAAAGTGTTTATCCAGACGGTTCTTAAACGCATTCAGTGAACTTGCATTCACGGCTTTAGTCGGTAGGCTATTCCAGGCTGTTATGATTAGATGACGTGCTCACAGTGGTGAAGAAAAGGCAACTACGATGGTATGGCCACGTCACCAGAGCATCAGGCCTTGCAAGGACCATCTTTTGCAAGGCACGGTGCAAGGCGGCAGAAGAAGAGGGAGACAGACAGGAGGTGGGATGACAACATTCGAGAATGGACTGGCTTGACACTGAGCGAAGTAACGAGGATTGCTGAGGACAGAAAAAGATAGAGTACGCTGGTTAAACGATCATCTGTGGTGCCTCAACGACTTTCGAGTTACGGAATAGGATAGGATAGTTATGATTCTATTTTTTTTTATTAAGTTTGGAATTGCATGCGAAGGTTGTTACGGAGCTTAATAAGCTTATAGTTATGACCTCTAGTAATCTTAACATCCGACAGTCTAATCAAAGATGACGTGGTGATGGGATCATACAGCTCGTGCACAATCTTAAAATATTCAATCATATCCTCCTCTCTCTCTCTCTCTCTCTCTCTCTCTCTCTCTCTCAACCGTCGGTATTCCAGACTAGGATCCCAGATCGCAATCGCTCACAATATTCGAGACTGACCAATGATTTTAGCTGCTATTTTGTGAGTGAAGCGTCTCTGAACCCCCTCATTCAACTCTATGGGCTTGACACCATACTGAATTACCATATTCTAAGACTGGGCGAATTAAAGCTTTATATAATGGGACCATTATATGATTTATTTTTGGCATATGGCAGGCGTCCAACTGACTGACGGACGAACTGACGTACGGACCGACATTTGGCTCGTTCTGATTTCCCGGTCTGACTTTCTCAAAGTTTTTTCTAGATAAGCCTGGATATTTTAAAAAAAAAACAAAACAAAAAAAAACATTTTCTCGGTATCACCAAAGAATATGGGTATACTACATCACACATACGGTACATACATACGGGTCTCTTATGTCACCTTGACGATTATAGGCTTACTGCTGCCACAGGCGCCATTATCTGGACACGCGACAGGAAGACGCGCTCGATCGCGTCTCTGACGGGCGCCTGTGACTGCTGCGCACAGCTGATCCCTCCGCTGTTTACAGGGTTAGAAAACGAATCGAGCACTCGATCTTGGTAGGCTACTATACCACACAGGATGGGAGAGACAGCTGATCAGGTCAACACTTATACATGTAGGCTAACTGTCATTATCAAGCTTAATAGTGTGAGCTACTTCTGCTGGTCTGTTATCATTGTGCCACGGGTAATTATAATTATTATAATCATGCATAATTATAAATAGTTGAGCGGCTGGCCTATTTCATTTCAGTTAGGTGCTATATTTCATTTCAGTTAGGTGCTATATTTCATTCACAGGCTGTGAAGTCTGTAGGCCTCGCCTCAATTACATACAATACATAGTATGTATTGTATGTAATTGAGGCGAGGCCTACAGACTTCACAGCCTGTGATTTCATTAGGTGCTATATTTCATTTCAGTTAGGTGCGCTCTCTACTTGGTTTTTTTTTTTTTTTTTTTCAAATGCTTCCAGTGAAGAACCCATAGCGCAATGAGTCTACAAAATTACCCTTAATATGTCAATGACGAGTACCACAGATGGAGAGAAGAAGAAGAACTCCACAAACTTTTCACTTGTCATCATGTTAGCCCACTGAAGAAGTTTTCTCCGAAGGCCAGGTCACATCACCACCTTTTTATAAATATGACGCCACGACGATTACGTCACTTGATTTGCATAAGTTTGGTATTATCTCGTTTTATCTTATTTTACGTAAAGTCTAAGAATAGAAGCTACAAAATTTGAACCAAATCCCTCCAGTAGTTTGGAAGAAAATGATATTAGAAGGGGAAAAAATGATGACATCCCCTTGATGACATCACTCGGTATGCATAGATTTTTGTAATCTAGTAGGGATTTGCGGTTTTATGGATATTATTTTTATGTAGTATATGCTTGTGTTGCATGCATGATAATGTTAGAATGCGAGTGTTGTTAGTCAGTCATTGGTTCAGTCTTTCTACAAAAAGCCGAATCAGGACCACAATTTGCTTACAATTATTATTATTATTATTATTATTATTATTATTATTATTATTATTATTATTATTGAGGATTTGTATAGCGCACATATTTCGCCGTACTTGGCGACTCAAGGCGCTGGCCGATACAGGATCTTACTCAAGTCGCCCGAGGCGCCAACTTGCAGCCTTTGGGTGCATCGTAATAACGCTCCAGACAACTGAGCACAATCCTGGCAGCCAGGGATGGGGGAGAAGGATCTAGGTGCCTGCTGGGTGTGTTCTTGTCACCGGCACTCACTCATCTAGGACATGAGCGTCAGGATCTTTAAAGTCCGTTATGATGGAATGTATGCGACACAGACTAGACCTCGGTTTATACTCTCATCCGAAGGAGTAGAAAACGGGAGTAAAGTGTCTTTCCCAAAGACACAACACAATGCCCCGGCCTGGGCTCGAAATAGAATATAAACATCAATATAAAATATTAACAAAATACAAACATCGTTTGCGCGTCGCAAACGTAACATAACCCCCTACACAAGAAGAAATTTACTTCATTTTTTTCAACAACGTTGAGACGCAATGCGCAAACAAAGTCAGAATTAAAACTTATTTCAGTCTGTCTGGATATTGTCAATGTTCTCAGTTCATCCACACAGTCAATGTTCTGTCATCCGCAAGGAAACGACGCCTTCGTCCGTTACGGTTGTCATCGGCCCAGGGTCAAAGACAGTTATCTCGTGGGCTTTCCTGGAGTCAGTGCATCCTCTATTGCTCCCTTCTTCCATCGAATGTCCGGGGGTTTTGGTCCTGATTTGGCTCGGAAGAGTCCGCTGGACCTAAAGCAATAATCATGTAATGTAATGATGATGTCGGCGTTGTCAGTTCCCAGAATGCACTTACTGGGTCCCACGGTCAGATTAGCTTCTGTTAGACGGTGAAACAGCTCCCTCAAGGTCTGCAGATGCTCTTCCCAGGTGTGGGTGTGGACTAGCAGGTCGTTCCAGTAACACACGATGTTGTCCATCCCTTTGAGCATCTTCCTCATTCCTCTCTTCAGGGTAGCTCCGCTGTTGACCATGCCAAATGGCATCCTTAGGCACTCGTACGTCCCATCAGAAGTTATAAAAGCAGTCTTTGGTATGTCTTGTTGATGCACGGGGACTTGCCAATAACCCTTGCTGAGATCAATCTTTGAGAAGATTTTACTTCCAGATAATTTGCTGAAGAGGTCTGCTGCAGTAGGCATCGGTTCAGGGTCGAAGACGGTGATCTTGTTAACCTGCCTGTAGTCGATGCATACTCTGTTGCTGCCGTCTTTCTTCTTCACGACCACGACAGGGGAAGCGGATGGGGAACTGGACTCCCTGATGATGCCCATCTTCAGCATCTCATCGAGTCTTTCTTCAAGGATTCGTGAGCCTTGAAAGGGATCGAAAAGGGTTTGGATCGAACGGGAATATTTGAAGTGAGGTGTACTTCATGTTCGACCAAAGTCGTAGAGCCTGTGACTTCACTGAAGTTATGGGGAAACTTGCCCATAAGGTCCTTGAGCTCGATCTTTTGACCTCCCGTCAAGCTTGGTCCTAGCTTAACATCATCGATGCCTTCTTTGCTGTGGAAGTCTCCCATTTCCAATAGTTCCTCGCTGTCAAAGCTGTCGTCGACCTCAGCTGCTGTTGCTGCGTGTATATTTTCTGATGGCCTTTCCACGTACAGCTTAAGGAGGTTGGCGTGGTATATCTTGGAATGCTGACCGACCTTCACCTTGTAGACGTTGATCCCCACCACGGTCTCCACTTCGTACGGGCCTTTCCACTGCATCAGCAACTTATTGTGATCGGTAGGTAGCAGCACCAGTACTTTGTTGCCAGGTTTAAACTTCCTGTTCACAGCCCTACGATCATAGTAGTGCTTTCCACAGTCCTGGGACTTCTTAAGATTTTCTCTGGCTATCTCGAGAGTCTGCTCCAGCTTCTCCCGTAGCTCAAGCATGTAATTGTAGCTGTTCTTTACTTCTGGGGTGTCTACTTCCTTCGTTCACAGTTCTTTCAGGATGTGCATCGGCCCTCGGATGGCTCTTCCGTACAACAGCTCGAACGGAGAAAAGCCGGTGGACTCCTGCGGTACTTCTCTGTAGGCGAAAAGTAAGGCGTTGATGTAGCGATGCCATTATCTGGGCTGCTCGCTGCACAGTTTCTTCATGGTGGAGAGCCCGTTGCACATTGGATGGTAGGGTGTCGTAGTCAAATGCCGGATGCTCAGCAGTCTGTTGACCTCCTTCATGCATTCAGAGACGAACTGCGTCCCGAGGTCTGTCAGGGTTTCTTCAGGCACTCCAAGTCTACTGAACATGTCCATCAGCGCCTCTGCCACAGTTTCAGTGTCAATCTTTTTCAGAGGCACGGCTTCCGGGTACCGAGTGGCATAGTCCACTAAGGTCAGTACCCATCGGTGACCTACTTCACTCGGAGGTTTAATTTCGCCGATTAAGTCTAAGGCCACCCTCTTGAAAGGTCGGTCGATCAAAGGCATCCTCTGCATAGGCACTTTAGGGACCCTTCCTCGAGGTATGGTCTTCTGGCAAATGTCACATGATCGGCAGAAACGGCTAACGTCCGCATGAAGTCCTGGCCAGTAGAACACCGCCTGCATGGATTCTGTCTGACGTCTTCTTGATGCCTAGACGACCTCCCATGGTAGAGTCGTGATCTACTTCCATCACTTGGCGCCTTAGGGGTAACGGTACCAAGACTTGACGTAGTGGTTTCCCTCCGTTGACCCTCGGGTGCTGGAAGATTCTGTACAGGATCTTGTCCTTCACCTCGAAATAGACCGCGCCACTGCCCTTGGTCACGTGGTTTTGGCGGTTCCTGTACTTGTTTAAAGTGTTATCAGCTTCCTGGAGCTGGATCAGCTTATCTCTGTCCACAATGGCGGCTTTGGAGCTGTCGGCGACCTTCAGTGGCGTAGACGTCTTGTTTCTCTTGGCCTGGGCCCTAGTAGTGACAGCACCGACGATCTCGGGTCGGCAGGGCTGAGCCGGAGTAGCCACATTATCTCGTAGCAGCTCTGTAAGTTCTCCATCGGGAAACGGCAATGGATCCTCCTCCACAACTTCGACGCGTTGAATCGGGGTCGTCGGGTCGTCTCGCGCCGTCGATATTCCCGATCATCAAATCGTATAACGGCTTCTTCAGGCAAACCGCTTCTACTTCGCCTATGTAGAAAGGGGTGCTGACTTGAATCTTAGCAACTAACGCTTTCACACATTTGCTGTCGGCCATGAGTGTCCATTTAGAATCGCCAGTGAAATGTTCTTTAGCGATGAGATCTTCTCTGACGATGACCCCACTGCAGCCCGAGTCTCTTAGGACAGTCACTTCATGATTGCGACGCGTCCCTTGGAAAAAGGCATGTTCTGGACGGTCACAGCTGCGCTGGCGACGACGAGGATGGATTTTCCGTTGGCAAGGAGAAGTTGGTCATCGGTCATGCACTCTTTGACGTCCGCAGGAGTAGCTGTGCGCTCGGTCTCACTTGGAAGAATGACGCTCCCGCCGCACACTTGATGGTCAGAGCTACTAGTTTGTCGTCGATTGGAGAAACGCCTCTGTCGGTTGTCCGCCGCTGCATTGTCCGTATTGATCTGCTGTCCTCTACTTTTGTTTTGAGGACAGTTAGAAGCTCTGTGGTCTGTAGCGTTACAAGTGAAACAGCCTCTTGAATGCCCTTCTCTGGAAGGTGGCGTGGAGGGTGTCCGGACAATCGCCACCTGGACAATCGCCACCCGGTCAATCGCCACCGGACAATAGCCACCCGGACAATCGCTACCCGGGCAATAGCCACCCGGTCAATAGCCACCCAACTCAATCGCCACCCACCCTGACAATCGCCACCCTTTTATTTACACACACATCGTTCAGCTTCGCGCGCACACTCATACAGAGACGCACGCCGGATTTGAAGAGTATTGATAATTTATTGCCGCAATAAAAACGCAAATGCAAACGCTCAGCTACTAAAACGAGTGTAACCCATATGAAAAGAAAAACCACACAGACAGACTCACAGCTCCTACTAGTAAAACAGTTCACTTGGATAAAAATCTCTCTCAGAACATGATGTTGTAAGCGATGCCTCGCAGGAAGATTAGTTTGCTGGTTGTGTCGTATTTCTCAAGCATTGTTTTAATGCGCTTCTCTTTGTCGTTGTATTTCTTGCGCTTTGGTGGAGGTGGATGTCCGATGAGAGCATGTGTGACGTTCAGTCGAGAAAGTGATGCTTCTCGCACCAGGGCCTCGATCAGTTTGAACAAGTCTGGGTGTTGGCACGCGAGGTTTGCAGCAAGACGGCTGTGGGAACCTTCTGATGGATTGTTAGTCCTTGATAAGCCGAGTCCAGCTCAATCGTGCACATTCCAGCTCTCCCAACATCACCATTTTTAAATCCAGACTGAAAACGTTCCTCTTCCGCAAATTTCTATCGGACTAGTCCTCTTGCTCTCTGTCTCTGTCCTACACCACTAATTATGTTTTCGTGCACTTATCTATTGTACATAAATGCTATTTACAAAATACAATACAATTTTTTTATGCACACATTAACATTCACATGAATAAATACATACCTTCACATGAATTGATGCTGGACACTTGGTGCGTCTGTTGAGGTGGCACAAAAAACGTTTCTTGTCGTCTTTCAAATTTTTGTGAAAATAGTAGACGAAACCATTCTCTTCGAACATGCTCTTTCCATGAGAAGACGCAATCGCATCCATCCTATCAACTTTGTTGGAGTGTGACTGAGAACTTTACTTCACAGCCTGACGTCCGATTGTTTTGTTTACACAATTTTGTCAACTTGATTGAAGTGTGAACTTTAGTTCACAGTTGGACTAATGTTTTGATGTTTGATTTGTTTTTTTAATCGGAAAACACTTTTGTCAACCTGATTGGAGTGAGACTGTGAACTTTCCATCACTTAATATACACTTTAAAAAACCAAAACTGAAGCTGTATTTGATTTTTTTTCATTACCAACTGTATAGGTTATCATTTTAAGACATGGTGGCATTTGCACTTTCCAGTGGCGATTGTCCGGTTGGCGATTGTCCCAGGTGGCGATTGTCCGGTTGGCGATTGTCCCAGGTGGCGATTGTCTGGGTGGCAATTGACTTGGTGGCGATTGTCCGGTGGCGATTGTCCGGGTGGCGATTGTCCGGGTGGTGATTGTCCGGTAATCGGCGTGGAGTCCGTCTGTCTCTGGCTCGTCTGACTTCCCTAGTTCTGGTTCCCATGGTTTCCAGTCTTCTGAAAATGTTTCGTCACGTTGGGTGGCCCCAGCGTCTTCCCGTAAGCGATGAGATATCTTTCAGCAATTTCAGTCACATCTTTAAGCGTCTGTAGCTTTTGTAATTCTAAGTGGATCGCCAGGTCCTTGTGACAGGCATTGAGAAATTGCTCCTTCACAATCAGGTCATGGAGACTGTCGTAAGACTTCCCTTCACCTGATAATTCCACCCACTTGTGTAAGTATGACGACAGGCGCTCCACAAATTGCTTTGCTGTCTCGTCTGACAAAGGCCGGCATTCGCGGAAGCGTTTACGGTAGCCCTTCTCTGTAAAGCTGTAGCAATGCAATAGGGCCTCTTTCAAGACGTAGTTTTTGGCGTCATCGTTCGACAGTCTGGTGTAAACTTCGAGCGCTTGCCCCGTCAGAAGTGCGCTTAGTCGAATCGCCCAGTCTCGATGTTGCCAGTTAACGAATCTTTCAAATCTCGCCAGATAACTGTCGATCTGGTCCTTCCCATCGACGAACGCTGGCAATTTTGGAGCCTTGTTGTCGCTGATAACATGTGGTGCGTTCTGCTGTTGCTGGATGCGCGCCATTTCTAGCTGGAACTGACGCTCAGCTTCAAGACGCTTCAGCTCGAACTCTCTTTCTGCTTGACGACGATGCTCTTCTCTTTCTTGACGCCGCTCTTCTAATTCTATTTCTTCTCGGCGACGCTGTTCTTCTCTTTCGAGACGCTGCCCTTCTAATTCTCTTTCTTCACGCCGAGGAACAACCGCGGTCGATCGACTGCAGTCACTCGAAAAAAAACGCGGTTCGTCGACAAAATGAGTTTTATGAGCATCGCGCGTAGTCCGCCGCCCGCGGTCAAATGACTGAAACGTCAGTTGACCGCAAGTCGGTTTTATGAACAAGCAACCGCGGTCGACCGACTGCAGTCATTCGACGAAACTGCGGTTCGTCGACAAAAATCGAGTTTTATGAGCATCACGCGCAGTCCGCCGACCGCAGTCAAACGACCGTACAGTCTGTCGAACGCAGTGCACCCCTCTGCCACTTACCGCGTTTCGACAACCGCAGTCAGTCGAGTCACAGCAAAATAAACAAAGGCGGCTGCATTGCGACTTGCGCATCGATTGCGTGGATTATTGAAGAGAGATCGCGTTTTTCGTGACCGAACAAATCCTGGACGTCTAAAATGATGACGAACTATTTCGGAGATTTAGATTTCCGAGGCAGGAACTGCTTGAAGTGATGGACCGGCTTGCAGACAACTTGGAACATCTTGCAACAAGAAAAGGCTTTGCACTGAACAGGTAGCAACAATAACAATTCACCAACATAAAGCCCATCTCGTAAGTCAGGAAAGGGATAGTGTGGGAAAAGTGTGAGGGATAGAGAGATAAAAGTGGGGTAAGGGGGAAAAGGCATAAGAAGAAAATCTTTATGTAATCATGTTGTAGTTTTCATTATGTTTATGCAATTTGCAAAAAATATATATAATGTACTAGAAGAGATCGTGTATGTGTGTGCGTCTGGAGGTTAGCAGAGACAAAGTTGTTATCTTTATTTCTGTATTTCCTTTTGTTTAATCAAAAATGTTTTATATTTGTTGTATTTCTTACTTATGCAAACGCCTATGGCTTTGCTTTACCATACGCGTCAATATTCATACTACTACTACTACTATTATTAATAATAATAATAATACAATGCATATTATACTATGGTGTTAAATTTCAGATATTCTCCAGAGAATGCATGCAGAATCATTGCATCATGTGTCGCGCTGCATAACTTGGCTAGAAGGCTGCCAGTACCACAGACAAACTGTGATTGAAATTGCATCCATGATGACCATAACAACGATGATGAAAGTGATGATGATGACGATGATGATGATGATGCTGGCCCCGGGGAAGTGCTTGCAAGGGACAACTTGAATGTTCAGCTCAAGCGAAGAATGTTTGCTAACAATTATTTCAGAAGGTAAAGCACAATCAATATATTATTATTTTATTTTATCACATCTGTGTACAAAAATATGAAAATAAATCAACTAATGCACACTTTTATAACACCAATGAACCTTCAGACAACATTTCAGAATCAGTATAAGTAGACTAAATAACAGACAGTATTGTGAAAAAGACGTTTTTGTGATTTTTTTCCTATAAACTTTAGGGTATACTGACAAACATCCATCATCAACAACACAATCTGTTTTCGTTCCCCCAAAAGCAAAGTTAGGTAAACACACTATACTTAGACTAGAAATATATTTATTTCAAACAAGATCTGCACACAAGCATATAACTAGCATTGTCTTAAATGCCTTGACCAGAGGAAATAAAGTTTTATGTACATTTTGACACTTCTGTGTCACCAGTCAAGGCTGCTAAGGTGTACATATTTTCTGCTTGTTTTATTTGTAATGCCAGCGCCAGCTCCTGGACATCTAGCTTTGCCTTTTCTAAGTGTTGTTTGTCCAGTTCAAGCTTTACTTTTTCACGCTCTAGCATAATCATTTCTTTCTCTATCTCAATGTTCATGAGTGCTCTTTCACGTTTTAACTGCAAGCGTTGTCTCTGCACGGCAATTTTTCTTTCAGTCATCTTGTTAGCCTCATCTTTTTTACTTTGTTGTATTATTTCCAGATCGTGTGATATTTTCATGATATCCAGCTTCACAAGATCATCATAGGTCCTCTTTCTGTTGGACAGGTGACAAGCTGATGATAACTGTTTGGTGCCCATTTTCGATGAAGGCTTTCGAGTAACTGGCCTTTGCAGAATTGCCACACCCGCATTTTCTCTGTTACCTGCACAACAGAGAGGTGATTAAATCAGACATTGTCCAGTTAATTCACAAGAAAGAAAACCTTACGAGGACTAATCATTCTGCAACTGTAAAAGACATACTGTAATACTTGTGGTTAAATTAAATCCGTCAATTATTATTGCACTGAAGTTGAGGTTCTTCTTTAAGTAATAAATAGTACCCCCACTTTCTGGAAATTCCGTGCTTGCAATGTTCTCTTTCTGTCGCTCTATTTTTTCTGTCTATCTAGTCTGTTCTATCAATCTACTATCCCTCTTTCTGTCTATCTATTATGTTCTAACAATCTACTATCCCTCTTCTTCACTGGCCCATTCTCCTGCCTTTTTTTCTTGAAAGTCTTTTATTCTTTTCTGACACTCTTCATCTGTGTGTTGGGCTTCTTGAATCAACTTGCTAGTATTGGATACGTTTTGCTAAATGGTCACTAGGACACCCTAGGAGGAGTTATTACTTCGCAGTTTAGGCATTTATTATGTATGTTTTTGTTAGAATTTATTAATATAATATGTGTTTTATTTCTGTTTTTAAGGGGAGGGGGGGGGGGGGGTCGATAAATTAGAGTAATAGCCTCAGTGTCTCCTGCATGGAGTGCCTTTATTTGTAAAGTGACCGGCTATCAGAATGCCTTCAATGTTACCATTTGGGTTGATTTAATTTGGGCCTTGAATACAGATGGGGGAGTTGTCCTAATACGGCTCATGTAGTCTGCTGGACCGTAAGCAATGAATAAACAAACAAAACATATTCATATATTGTATACATACAAATGATACATACATACAGGATATTGCAGTGATCCTAATACGGCTCATGTAGTACTGCTGGAACTTAAGCAATGAATAAACAAACACAACATATTGATATATTGCACACATACAAATGATACATACATACAGGTGGGGGCAGTGGTCCTGATATGGCTTTCTGTAGTCTGTGGACCTAGAGCAATGAGTAAACCAAACAAAAAAATGTGTGTGAATGAGGGTTATTTCTAAATGTTACCTTCATTTGCCTTTGTCCCACTCCTTCCTTGCTCAATTTCATCAACTGCAGATTCCAAGTCATCTGCAAAAATATGACAAAAACAAAGTAATAAAACTTAAATTAAATTACACACACTTTTCAGAAATCGTTTATTTATTTAATAATTTAATTAATAATAAAATTATTATTATTGTTATTTGTATTATTATTATTATTATTATTATTATTATTATTATTATTATTATTATTATTATTGTTCTCTCTCTCTCTCTCTCTCTCTCTCTCTTTCTCTCTCTCTCTCTCTCTCTCTCTCTCTCTCTCTCTCTCTCTCTCTCTCTCTCTCTCTCTCTCTCTCTCTGAATCTATGCAATTGTGTGTGTGTAATCTGATGTGATTGATTGATCAATGTGTGTATGTGTTTGTGTGTGAATGTAGGATTAACCCAACTGTTACCTTCATTTGCCTGTGTTCCACTGGTTTCTTGATGTAATACATCAACGGCGGATTCCAGGTCATCTGCAATAATAATATGAGAAAGAAAGTATAGGACAATGACCTATGCTACACACACTGTTATATGTAATAATTATTTTATTATTGATTTTATAAAAGTTATTGTTTATTCTGCTGTTGCTGCTATTACTACTATTGAGTACTACTACTAGATGTACTTTTTATTATTTTAGTAGTAGTAGTAGTAGTACTTAGTATTTTATAAATATTACTCATGCATTCAATTTTACGTGTGTGAACGTAGGATTAACTCTAATTATTACCTTCATTTGGCTCTGTTCCACTGATTTCTTGCTCTACACCGACTGCTGACTGCAAGTCACCTGAAATTGTAATAGAAAGACAAAGTACATCAGAAAATTATCAAAAATTACACACACTGCCATTGTTAAATACAAATCTACTTTAGAGGTATCCTAGTTTATTTAACCCATACATATTAATGACATCATCATTTTATGACGCATAATTTATCTTCTTTACCCATTTTCTTTTATTATTTTTGTTTGTTTGTTTACAATCTCAGTTTCTTGCCATTTCATAATTCGCACATTGTCTTTCTGCTATTTTTTTTTTAAAATCCAATTAATAGTAACCTGTATTTGATATTTCTGTGTTGTGTTTTGACTTTTTAACACCAAATAAGGCCTATAGTTGAACAATCCAGAGAGATGATTACATAAATTGTACTACGCTTTTTTTTAGAAGGGGGGGGGGGGGGAGGAGATAATAAATAACATTAATTACAATAATAACTAGCATTTATGAAGCGCATACCCTTAGGATCTAAGCGTTAATCACACAAACTATCACACATAGGCCTATACACACTATAAATATACATAACTTACATATAAACACTACTAGTACTACTGTGTAAACTGATCACATTAATAATACGTTACTACTGCAACCCACCACCACCCTAACCACTTTCCAATGTGCAACTAAACCTTTAAGATGAAAAATACGTAGAGGTACGTACAAAATAAGGAAAAGCTAAATTATGCCTACCTCGCACATAGGTCACAGCAGGTGACTCCCTGCCGACAATAAGGTCTAGCACCATATCGTAATACCAAAGCTTTGGTTTGGGTTTTCCACCTCCTGTCTTGGGATACTTCATGAAAGCGACCCAGTTTTTAGCATTTTTCCGGAGATCGCTTAACTTTTTTTTAATTTGAGCCACAGTACGAATTCCTCCACCCGCAGCAGCGTTTACATCCACAGCAATGTCTTCCCAGGCTTTTTTCTTTTTTTGCTCTGTTACGGCTGGGCAGTGCTTCTTTTCAAGGAGATCTTTTCTCTTGACATACGAGGATATCAGAGCTCGAATTTCAGTGTCAGTAAAACTCGGTGCTTGTGAAGCTTGAATAAAAGAATCTTCCGACATCTTCTCGTTGATCGATCAAGTTTTGCTAAGTTTTGACTGTCGTTCAGCGGTGATTTCGGATCTAACATAAAGTGACGTAGTCTAAGGAAAAGTGACGTAGTCTTTTTCGCATGCGTGAGAGTCTGGTTTTGCGTCTTGTTGGACAATGGCATCTTCAGTTTAATTCTCAATAAATAATTCTTGTTGAAATTACACGTACGCCTTCAGCCTTTAATGGACGCTCGGAACACAATTAGCGATACAATATCGTTGCTAAAAATAGCCTACTTCCGGCCATGTCGGCTGACTGTGGCGTCGGCCGACTGCTGAGTCAACCGACGAGAGGTGATGTACTCATAAAACCCAAAAAACAGTCGGTAGTCGAACAACCGCAGTCGGCCAACTCGGCGGTCACTCGACCGTCAGTCAATAGACCGCGCCTTTATAAAACTCCGTCCACTGTGCTGAAGTAGACGCGGCGTCCGCTCGTCGCTCTCTGTAATACCCTAGAAGATTCTCCAATAATATCGACCAACGAAAATTATCAACATTATAACAATCTTCTTCTAACAACAACGCAAAATCAAATCAAAGGTAAATACACTCTGTTATTGAATGCTTTGCAAAATAAAACGATCGGATCTATGGTGCGCGTCTCACACGTACTATCGTGCGCGTCGCAAACGTAACACCAGGATCGCACAAACAACTGCTGCCCTGGCGAGGTTGAAGCCAACTTGGAAAGACAGGACCATCAGTCTACATTCCAAGGTAAGACTGCTGCGCTCTCTTGACATCTCCATCTTCCTATACGCTTGCGAAACATGGACCCTCACAGCAGATCTACAACGAAGAATACAAAGCATGGAGATGAGGTGCTACAGAAGACTTCTGGGCATTTCCTATACACAGCACATCACCAACGACAAAGTCCGACAGACCATCACACAAGCCATTGGACAACACGATGACCTGCTCACCGTGGTTAAAAAACGGAATCTCCGATGTTATGGCCACGGTCACCAGATCATCAGGTCTTGCAAAGACCATCCTGCAAGGCACAGTGCAAGGAGGTAGAAAAAGAGGGAGACCGAAAAAGTGGTGGGAGGACAACATTCGAGAATGGACTGGTTTCACACTGAGCGAAACAATCAGGGTTGCTGAGGACAGGAAAAGATGGAGTACGCTGGTTAAACGATAATTAGTGGTGCCCTTACGACCTCCGAGTTACGGGATAGGATATGTTATCATAGGAAAGGATATTTATTTGACAATAGGTTTCTTCCAGGTAAAAAAATAATGTTGGCAATATATTTTGTCTTGTTATCTGTTAATTTTACTTGTATGAAATTACCTTGCGAAGTCTGGATTCATGCCTTGCAAGGAAAATCATAAGGAGTGGTTGAAATATTTATTATTATTTATTCCATCTAGCCCTAATTTTATCTTGAAGCATGTTAAGAGTGTTATTATTGGAATATATTTTCAATTCATATTGAAATGAACACACTGTTGTCTCGTCTGCCATGGATGGGGATGCTTTTTGGTGGTTTTGTTGTGTTTTGTTGGGTGTTTGTTTTAGGAGTGGGTATTGTTGTGCTCTGTGTATTTGTGTGTGCGGTGTTGTTGATTTTTTAATTGGAAGGAGTGGGTGAGAGCAATGATGATCTTTTGCGCAAGCAGAGAGAGAGAGAGAGAGAGAGAGAGAGAGAGAGAGAGAGAGAGAGAGAGAGAGAGTAGTGCGGGGTGGGGAGCTAAAAATATTAGGGAGTGGTGCAAAGGAGAGAGAGAGAGAGAGAGAGAGAGAGAGAGAGAGAGAGAGAGAGAGAGAGAGAGAGAGAGAAGATGCAGACAGAGCATGGAAAGAGAGAGGGCGGAAGTAAAAACATTAGGGAGTGGTGCAAAGGAGAGAGAGAGGAGAGAGAGAGATGCAGACAGAGCATGGAAAGAGAGAGGGCGGAAGTAAAAACATTATGGAGTGGTGCAAAGGAGAGAGAGAGAGAGAGAGAGAGAGAGAGAGAGATGCAGACAGAGCATGGAAAGAGAGAGGGCGGAAGTAAAAACATTATGGAGTGGTGCAAAGGAGAGAGAGAGAGAGAGAGATGCAGACAGAGCATGGAAAGAGAGAGGGCGGAAGTAAAAACATTAGGGAGTGGTGCAAAGGAGAGAGAGAGAGAGAGGGAGAGGGAGAGAGACGTTTGGACATCGTCCGTTTACTTTTCCAAAAAGCATAATTACACATTACAAACACAAACTTCTTCGGGCCACCAACCCATAGAAGAAATGGTTGGTCACGTGGTAGGTAAAAGTTCAATGGGCATATAATTCTGTCATCATTATAATGGTGTATCCTATTATGTCATACTCTCATAAAAATCGGTTCTTAACTTTAGGGCATGAAAAACGAAAAGGCTTAATCGCCACATAAAAATTTTTGATCCTCTCTGCAAAACATGTTGGTAAGACTGGACAAAAAATGTCAAATACTTTGCTCTTAAGTCATCATACAGAGAGCAATCAGAAATAAAATGATCTTCGCTTTCCACAACATTGCAGTATGTACACAATGCATTTCCTTCTGTTTCGTTAAACATTACTCTAAAGAATGAGGCCTTCAAAGGTAGAACACCAAGCCTCAGCTTAATTATACAATCTCTGAAACATTTTATATGCATAATCAAGAGGGAGAGAGAGAGAGAGAGAGAGAGAGAGAGAGAGAGAGAGAGAGAGAGAGAGAGAGGGGGGGGGGCTACATTACATTACATTACCTGGTTAAACGGATGAAAATTTATCATTGTAAATATGCGGCTGTATAATTAAAGATGCTTTTGATTTTATTAGGACATGCAGAATTGTTCCTGACAATTCCAAAATCTGAAGAACGCGCAACGCATCTAGATCTAGCCAATTTGAGATGTCAACGCAGCAGACGCCAGATTGCCATTCGGGATGCTTGTTTCTTCTTTGAAATTCATGTTTGTTTGATAAAGCGACTAAGTTTTGTGTATAAGGTTTCAGAATGCAATGGACTTTGTACTACTCATAGAGTTATAAAGAGTCTGTGCTGTGTGTGCAGGTAAGATTACGGCCTACAAACCATTAAAACAAACCAAATTACAAAGGCAATTTCACATCTTGTTATCGTGTTCTTTTACATGCAGAATAAACAGAAATAATAAGCGTGCATTATTACTTGTGCTCATCTTTCGGAAATGGAAAGAACGAAAGTTTCTCGCATTGTTGTTTGTAGTGGGCGTTATGACATGCAATCGCACTGCAAGCATCGGCTCCAGCGCGTTGATTGCGTTTCTTTGGTATCACAATTTTTTTCATGACGGTGAAAAGGGACTTTACTCTTGCTTAATTTGCTGGTTTAGCCGTGAGTGACAAATCTTATAATGTAAAATCCTTGCTGAAATTAATGCAAAGTTTTTCAATTAAGTGTTAGGCTGCAGGTTTGTCCAGTTATATCCCATCTTTGATACCACCGTAGGGTCATGAGCAATCTTGCCACTGTAGATTGTTCTAGCCTATAAAGGGAAAAGGGAAAGCCCCAGTTGAAAACCTGTCTTGCCTTTGTAGGCATGACTGATTCACTGCGGCAACAGTACCCCCGTTGGAGTGCCGAGGGTTTCAGTATAAATAGTATCCCCACTTTCTGGAAATTTAGTGCTTTAAATTCCCACTGTCGCTGTCTTCCTCATTTGCTCTTTCCCATTACTGATCTGTCCTATCACTCTGCTATACTATCTTCTTCTTCGCTAGATCAATGACCTACCTTTTTTTCTTGAAAACTCTTCCTGGACAAGACTCCTTGTTTGTGTATGAGGTCTGTTGGATCAGCTTGGGAGTGTTGGACGCTTTCTGCCGGGTGGTCACTAGGGCTTCCTATGATGTTATTATTTATCACTATAGGCATTTTATATGTATGTGTTTTGTTGATGATTTATAATGATGTTTATATTCTATTTTGTTTTTGTAACCGGGGGTTCGAGTAGTTGGGGTAAAGCCTCAGCCGTCCCCTGCGTGGGATGTCTTTATTGTAAATTGACTGGCCGGTGGAGGGCATTCAATTTTCCCACTAGGGTTGTTTCAACAGATCTTTTATGCGGATTGGGGGTTGTCCGGTCCTGATTTGGCTCGGAAGAGTCCGCTGGACCTAAAGCAACAATCAATCAATCAATCAAAAAGATACCACCGTAGGTGCTGATTGGTGTAGCCAGTTATCTCCCCTCCCCTTCCCTCCTGGTCGGTATGTCCTCAAGCTTACTATAATAATTCTCTGACTTACTAGTATTCCGTCTAAATTATAGTCTCCCAGTTTTGTCACAAGCATAGGTCTATGTGTGTGTGGGGGGGAGAGGGGTGGTATGAGGAATGTAATTATAGAATTAGAGAATCATAAAGGCCTCATACAAAGAACAGCTGTGGAGAGGGGCTCCGACATGTGTGAACAACTCAAGGATCTATGATGGAACATAAAATTTTTAGTGAAATCGTTCTCATACAGCGCTTTCCAACCTCAAGGACTGCCTAAGGCGCTATAGATTTCGGAGTAAGCTTACCTGTCAGACATTAAAGACATGAAGATAAATAGACGGAGACGAATTAAATGTTTGTGTAAAACAAAAGCTAAAGATGTTTTGCTTAAAGAGATATGAGACTAGAGTTCAAATAATAATAATAATAATAATAATAATAATAATAATAATAATAATAATAATAATAATAATAATAATAATAATAATAACAAGCAATTTATACTGTGCTTTCCAAAATCACAAAGCGCTTTACACCAACAAATGTAAACACAACATGCGTACATTGGTCAATAACACGCAACCACATACACATCCTAACACCCAAAAACACTCACTCAGGGCGCCTAAGAAAAGGCGTCTCTAAACAGATGCGTCTTCAAGTTGATTTTAAAAGACGCTATAGTGAAGGACTGTGATGGACGGACTGGTCTGAACGGAGAAGAAACTGGAGGCTCGACCACCGTGTCTCACCCTGTGGTATTCTGGTACACGGAACATCCTCTTATCTGCAGACGAGCGGAGAGAGCGAGAAGGAACATAGACAGTCAAAAGTTCGGAAAGATAGCTAGGAGCAGTTCCAGAGATGATGTGGTAGCAAAGACATGAGGTTTTATATTTAATTCGTTGTTCAACTGGGAGCCAGAGTAGTTCTTTGAAAGAAAGGCGTGCAATGCTGTGATTTCCGTGCTTTGAAGATGAGTTTCTTTCATTGATAAGCATCTTGGATAAAATCCATATCAGATGCTATTCTTCATAGAATAACGGAATGATTGGAAAGATCGTGGATTAGATATAGATGGTCATTTCGTTGTGTTCTCAGACCTGAATGGGGTGGAGTGGGGGTTGGAGAGGATATAACTCTCGAGTCATTTAAAAAAAAATGAAGTTTTTATTTTATACTAATAATGGTTTGTTGCCTGTTTATGTAGCGCACGCGTGCAGTAACGACACTCCCTCCGGCCCATGCGCGTAGTCAACCACTTAACGCCGCGAAGCTCTCGGTCAATCTGAGTTATTGCGTAGGCCTACTTACTAAGTTACTCTATTTGTAAATGTACATTGGCCCGATATTTGTAAGTAAAACCATATATTTTTGTACGTGAGAACTATTGGCAAAGATGACAGTCAATAATGTATTCATACGAAATAGTTTACAGGTGGGCAACCTGAGAAAAACTTGTTCGTTACTTTCTTTGTGACGCCTCGTAAGAATAGGCCTAAAAAGAAAAGAATTTTCGGGGGCCATGTGATTGCAATATGATTGCGCATGCGCACTGTCACAAAGTGGAGACTTAGCCGCACACCACGCACAGCAATCTACGGCAGCCATATCACTTCGAAATCTGTAGTGCAGAAAATTCATGAAAATGGCATCTGCAGACGTTGATCAGCCGTCTGCACCCGTCCAGGTAAGAAAGAAAACCGCGATGGTCATTTTTATATAAAAAATGTATAGAATATGTCATTTTTATGGTCAGTACAGTCGCTTGCGAAGTAGCGAGACAAAGCGCCGTTTTTCGGCTAAGTCAAAATGGCGATGAAATTTTTCGAAGTGTGGATGTGCTATGTGGCGATGTTTGCATCCTTCGTGTAGCGCTTTCCCCCTATGAGTAACTCAATTATGAGAGTAAAAATGATGTTTTAAATACAGTTGTTTGTTCTGATATTTCAGGAGAATGGGTCTGAGGAAAATAGTGCAGCTTCGGGTAAGTGAAATGCTTTGTTCTCGCTGTTTTGCTGGCTAAGCGAACTTAGCCGCTGTCGCAGTAAGGTCGGTGAGAAAACGATAAAGTCGGTGGCTGGCCGCCTTGGCCGCTTTCGTAAGGTGGTTCGCAGCATGCCTTTTTATTTTGGTTACCCGTTGCAGTATTGTCTCGAAAACATGTTGATGTCGGATATATGTATTAATTCAGCAAAGTGCATTTTATTTGTGAAATATTACGTGCCCAATTTATTTTCCACGTGTTTTTTTTTTTTAATTTTTAAAACTTTGTTACAATACTTTGCATGGCCATGGGAGTTAAAAGAAAAAAACTAAACGGACTGACTAGAAAGTAGAAACAAAAACTTTATGATCGTTTTGTTTTTCCCTTTTTTGTTTGGTTAATGGTACTGTTATTGAAAGTTATTTTTGAGCAATGTATAATTAATGAATTATATTATAATTTATAGTTATACATTTACTGTTGTTAGTCATGTTCCTTTTTTTCCCCCATTCGACATTCCAAGTCATATCAAATGTTTGTTTAAATATTGTGTTAATCAACATGTAATACATGGATTTACCAAAGCTAAGTTGTTAATAACTTCAGCATAAATGTGCCTTATACTGTACTATACTATAGTTATTTTTAATGAAGTAGAGGTAATCTATCAAGGATAATGGGGAGTGGTAGATTTCTTTCTTTATAAAGTAGATGGCTGTAATGCTGTTTTGAACAGCTGGTTCAAAAAACAAAATAATGGAAGTATTATTTTATTGTTGTTTAGTAAACTAATGATAATGTGGACTTCTGTCTTTATAAAGTCTATAACTGTATACTGCTTTAAACAGCTGATTTACAACAATTAAAAAAAGGAAGTATTATTTTTTTGTTGTACGCTATACTAATGATGATGGGTGACTTTGCAGTTTGCTATGCTCACAGTTCCATGTTGGGAGCATGCTCAGGATTAAATAAATAAATAAATAAGTTAATACTATTACTAATAAATGGAGGGAATAAGAATGTCAGCAAACTTGTTGAAGTTGTTCTCATCTTCATTACGAATAAGTTCTGAAGTAAAAAAAAAAAAATTTGGTTAGAGTAAAATTTTCTGTCGAGTGTTGAATAGTTTTGAGTGTTTAGGTAGAATGAATTACTTTTTTTTAAAAATGACTAGCATGCCTAGCCCGCACCTCCCCTCCCTCCTCCTACCCCCCCTCCCCTCCCCTTAAAAAAAATCCCTCTGTCCGCAGTCCGTCATCTGGATGTGCAAAACTTGCTAGCAGATTAATATCTCTGAACCTATTTCAACTATCACAACCAAACTTGATAAGATGGTGTATTTCCATGAGACCTCATAAATGATCAGTGAATGAATGACTGCATATCAAGGTCACAAATGTTAGTCAATTACAGTTTTTCACAAAATTTCACTTTTTTTTCTCTAGGTTATTATTATTGTTAGTAATGTAATGTTGAACTTATGATTCTTTGATGCAAGATAGATATCGGTGAGACACATCCTATGCACATTTGGTCAACCTGACTCCAAGGTCAAGGTCACAGAAGGTGTCCAAAGTCAGTTAGTATAGGTACTTTGAAGTGATCTTGGCCCTAAACTATGAGCGAAATAAAGTTTAAATGGTTGTATTTAGAGATGATAATAGATTGATCTTTCATATGTGTTCCGTTTCTGCGTTGATCTTGAAGGTCAAGGTCATTTTAAACCTTGCCAAAGTATACAAAAAAAACCAGGTCATTATACAATGGAATGGCTCTATTTAACCCATAGTATGCAACAACATTGAGTTTTTTTATCATGAGCATGAGAGGTCAGATGAAGATCATGGTCACCAAAGGTCATCATGTCAAGGTCACAGTATTTTGGGGATAATAATAGTTACCAGCAGTGAAAATTTTAAAATTAGAATAATAGACATAATTATGTTTTTTGGAAGCCTAGTATATCAGTATATGAAAATACAAGCCAAGCACAACAAAAAGTATGAAAATATAATTATTAGTTTAGGAGATACATATTTTTAAACATTTAATTGTACAAACATATATAAAATAACAAATATTTTGTGACTTTTACAGTTCTGCTGTGATTGAAATAACTCGGTTATAGACATGTCAGCATTTTTTTTTTACATTATAACTATAAGTTGGTACAATTACAAGGAATAACTTTCTTTAATCAAGAATGTACAACATTATGAGTGAATGGACATCAAAGTAAGAGGTAAATAAAAGTTTGCGAACGTAAAGACAGCACAAAAGACCAAATTTACTAGGCTGGAAGAAACAATGAGTTTTAAACCACTAACAATCATTTTTAAATGGGCACCACTACAAATAACACACTGAATTTTTTTCTAGACAGATTTACCAGTAAATAATTGCTAAATAATGGTGCCAACAAATGCCAAAACACAGAAAAAGTATGCAGATGACCAAAACAAAAACGCCACTAAAGACATCATATCTTTGGAAATATTTGACACGCGATCATAAAACTTTCTAGAAAGACTGATGATACCATGATGTAAAGTAACACATTTATTTTAATCTTAAAAACTCAACTTAAAGAGTGAAATGATGTGCAATATATGCTTAGAAGTAAGAAAATACCTTGCGTTTACACTCAATATGTGACATAAGTATTTAACATACAATCATAAAACTTGGCAAAAATATTCATGATGCAAAGAATTAACAGAAATGTAAATGTTTTTTAACTATAGATTCACAATTCTAAGTTATGTGGTCTATCCCATGTACCAACATGCCAATGCTTGTAGTTTCTGTTGTTCCAAGCTTCAATTTAAAACTATTGCATTCCATTTCCAGTTCAAAGTGTAATTTACACACACACACACACACTGTGATTGTCTGTAACGACATAAAAGAAGTCATGCTTAAATATAAGTTACTTTTCAGACAGTGGTGAATAGAAACGTCCCCAATATATGCCCAGTGTGTCCGGTGACACAAATCTATCTACTCAACAAACAAACAGTGGTGAATAGTCTTCACAAGTCTGTGGAACAAATAGATTGCCTGTGGATCTACCCTTGACTGCATCTTATTGCAGAATATCTGCAGATCAACAAGAAGTTATCAAGATTTAATATTCAGTGAGGGCAAAAGACTGTTAGCCTATATGCTGAACTATGCTATGCTAAGTCCATTGCTGATTGCCTCACATCGGAGGCTGAGAGCACTGATGAGCTCTGGGTTCATGAGGTGTTGCCAGAATGCACCCAGTTGAAAATCTGCTCAACTGACTCGGACTATGCCAGCGATAACCTACCAAAATGCATTGTATAAGTTCAACTAAAAGAATAAAAATTAAAAGAAAGTTTATATGTTACCCTTATTTTGTAAAAATTGAATTTTTTTTATTTTACACAGGGCGAAGAAGAAAATATTACTTCTTACGAAGTACTTCTAGTTACAGCAAATGTTTCGCTGTCATCTGTTGAGGTTCCACTTTTGGTGGTCGATCACTTTGTGCATGCTATCATATTGGTCTGCAAACAGACAAACCACTGAAAATAAACCACTGATGGTAATGCTCTATACATTGACCAAAAAATGAATAAATAAATAAATGTTATTAACTTATTGCGGTATGGTACACAGAGGTCATCATGTATTACTAAATTAACAAAACAAAGCCTCTGCTCATTTGCTAGAAGTGGGCATCATTTGTATCAAACAAAAAGGAAAATTTTATGTTCTATTTTTCATAATCTTTTATGTGATGTACTGAATGCATGTTTACTTCAGTTTGAGTGTTATTGTCCCAAAAGTTAGCTTTAAAAAAAATTAAAGTTTCTAATATTAATATTGCACGTCAGCTGTCATGAGAAATAAATTTGTAACCACACTAGTTTGATGGACCATGAAACTGCACTTCCGGTTTCACCAAAGGAACAATTATTCCATTAATTCTAATTAAATCCTTAAAAAGAACAAGAGCTAAGAAACAAAAACCGTCTGAGTAATAACTCAAGTTTAGATCACGTGTACAGCGAAAGGCAAAATATACCTTTGATCGTTTATTGGGCACCCCATTTTAACACCCAACACAAAAAGACCCAGCACAAACTATGATCATCGAAATACAAACTACGTGCTCGAAACACTCCAATTCAGCAAAATGGTTTGGTATATCGATTTTTAAAAACTCAATAAACAGAATTACACCCACACTCGCTAAGGATAGGTTTTATTTCATCCACAAATTGCCTCAAAATTCTATCGCTTCGGTTGAACACTACGGCATGACTCATGAGCAACGCAAAAGATTTGACAGGATTTCAAGGTACTTGGTTGTGATTTGCTTGGGCTTTGCGACCATAAATAGTTGAAGGAAACTTCCACATTTGGTGGATTCACAAGAAAATTGACTTTCTAGCTTATCTTTTATAACTACCTTGGGTTGGGTAGTTTATGAGTTACAAAAGGTTAAAGTTGGACAATTTTTCATCATCCATGCCTCACAGCGACCATCGATTTAATCGAAAAAATTACCACTCAAGAAAGGAAAGGGACTCTATCTTAGCAGTCGACATTATTCCAGCACCAACATCTATATCAGGTTTTGGTAGACTTCAAGAAAGCGTTTGACCGAGTCTGGCATGCAGCTCTGTGCGCAACCATGAGAGTGTACAACATTAGCCCTAACATTATTGAAGTCATCATTTCCTATACTTAGCACATCATCAATGACGAAGTACGACAGACCATCACACAAGCCATTGGACAACATGATAACATGCTCACAGTGGTGAAGAAATGAAAACTCTGATGGTATGGGCCACATCACCAGAGCATCAGGCCTTGCAAAGACCACCCTGCAAGGCACAGTGCAAGGAGGCAGAAGAAGAGGTAGACAGAAAAAGAGGTAGGAGGACAACATTCGAGAATGGACTGGCTTGACACTGAGTGAAGCCATGAGGGTTGCAGAGAATAGAGAAACTTTTTGAAACTTTTTTTTATTAGGGATAAAGATTTTAGACTAATAAGTCTAATCTTCCAATCTGTCCCTTAACACATTAACACAGTAAATAAGCTTTAACATTAACTTGGAAATCATATAAATCACACACACATGCACACACAAACACACCAACATCTTCATCATTATCTTTAAACAATTGTAGGCAACCATCCCTCACTATCCCCCACCCTTATATAACAGAAAGATGGAGTAAGCTGGTTAAACGATCATCTGTAGGAATAGGATAGGATATGACCATTTCCGAGTTTTGAATGAAGCTATTTTTACGGAATTCTACAACAGATGAGAAACACCACAGAAGGTGAGAGTGGAATAGGTATTTAATAAATTAATAATAATAAATTGCATTTATACAACGCATTTTTCATTAGAATAACAACTCAATGCGCTTACACACATCATTCGTACGAATCATCACAACATTCACACTACATCATGTATAGCACCATTGAGAAAGTATTTTTACTGTTCATACTATTTACACAGAAAACGCCTTGCGGAACAAGTGCGTTTTTAAGCAGCTCTTAAAGGAAACAAGGTCTGTACAATGTCTTAAACCGGCAGGCAGCGCATTCCAAACTTTGGGTGCTTGAAAACTAAAAGACCGGTCGCCAACTGTTTTAAGCAGATGCAGCTGGGTCATGGTCGGCCCAAACCCCAGAGATATACTTTGTGAACTGCACACATGCATTCAGTCCAAACACATTTTATAAACAAATGGCATGGGGAAAAAGATAAAGAATCCATCCTATTTTCTGTAGTTTCCATTTTGAATACTATGAACAATAGTGGTAACTGTTGGAAATTCAATTTTCAAATGTTGGTTCTTTTAGCAGAGAACTGGCATACCTGCATGGGCTGCCGCTACCTAATTATAAACTTTTGCTGTAGTTCATTTCATATTACGTTAGTGTATTTGAAGCTGGAGGTCAAGGTCATCTCAAGATTATGTTAAACATTGCGAGTTTCATAAGGAGCATGTGAGTCATATGGGCTTTGTCTCGGTAGTAAAAAAAAAAAAAGGAAGCGCAATATGTTTTTGTTTTCCGCATTTATGTGTAGATCAAAATGAGAATTGGTTGGCAAATTGACCATCCAATTTGAAACAGTATGGCTAACAATGGCAGATGAATAAGAACTAAAGCATGGGTGGGCTGTTTTCGCGCATTTGTAAGTTTACTTTTGCATATATGGAAGGTATTTTGCAAAAAATTTAGATGTTCGACCGCTTTAGTTTTAGAGAACTGTTAAGGAATGATGGGAGCATTTTAATATTTATGCCCTTTTGGGGCCTC
Organism: Oncomelania hupensis; assembly: GCA_036898135.1. Taxonomy (NCBI): domain Eukaryota; kingdom Metazoa; phylum Mollusca; class Gastropoda; order Littorinimorpha; family Pomatiopsidae; genus Oncomelania; species Oncomelania hupensis. Next base: position 62,220,747 of record CM072519.1, read on the forward strand.
AGAAATGAAAGCGTGCGAGTCAAGAATATTATTATTGAATAAAAACTTTGCTGGTGATTGTGAATCAGTACAGTCTGGAACTGTTCCCGAATAGTGAAAATGGTTTTGTACACAAAGCCATGAATTTGTGGGATCATAAGTTGCTAGTCCTAAGAGTAGGTGGGATTGACAATTGGTGTTGAGAACAGAGGGCAAGATATGGAGAAGAGATTATTGATGGGGCTCCAACATTGTTACTTACACGGTGTCTTGTCTTTTCTTTCTTTCTTCCAATTCTTCCCCTGTGGTTGTAGGACCAGTTTTCAGGGAAGTTGGAAACATAGGTGCCGAATGCTCTGAATCCTTGTCCACAGCTGACAATTTCAAGGCCTTGCTGAACACCTCCAACAACCATTCCTCTCACAACGGGGTCTCTGAGACCAACCATATCAATGAGAACAGCCATGGCCAGTTCAAGTCCCCCTCCAGCTCCAATGACAAGGAGCGTTCCAAGGACGGAGAGCGCCGCTCCAAGGACGGGAAACACCACAGCAGCTCTTCCTCTTCTAAGCACCGAGAAGGCTCCTCTTCCAAGCACCGCGATTCCAGCTCCAGCAAGTATAAAGAAGGCGGCAGCTCCAGCTCTTCCAAGCATTCTAGCTCCCATTCCAGTTCCAAGCACGGAAGCAGCTCCTCCAGCAAACAGAAGGAAGGCTCTTCCTCGTCCTCCTCTAAGCACAAAGAGGGCTCGTCTTCCTCCTCCTCCAAGCCTAAGGAGGGTAGCAGCAGCCATTCCAAGGATCGCTCTTCTGACCACAGGCATTCCTCTTCCTCTTCTGCTAACAAACACAAGTCCAGCTCTGACAAGGACAAGCACCGTGACAAAGACAAGGACAGGTCAAAAGAACACAGCAGCAGCTCCAAGTCCTCTTCTTCCGACAAACACAGGTAAGGCAAGTCCCGGCCTTGTTTTGATTTAGGGAACAGTTTATAACAAGCTAGTTTTCAGCTGTTGTTCTTGGATTTGAAGGAAGTGTGTTCCACAATGGTTAATAATAGAATAGTAATAATAATAGTAATCAACATTTGTACAGTGCCTTTCCTCACTAGAGCTCATAGCGCTTTACAGTGAAATATATATATGTACATATCTATACAATAAATAAATAAAATGAAAGCAAAGCACGAAATACCTACTCAAAGCACACACAGACTCACACCCAATGACTGTGATTGTGTTTTAAGTATTTAATATAAGGTGAAGCAAGTTCTGTGTATTTCAGTTTGGTTGTAGGCTTAAAAACAGTGCATGGGAGGAAGACCTGAACGTGAAATCTAAATTTGAAATGGGGAAGCTCGAGGGAAAGACTATTTTAAGTTTTATCTTTGATTTGCGGAGGGTTGTGTCATCTTTGAAAAGACCTGAACGTGAAATCTAAACTTGAAATGGGGAAGCTTAATAAAGTTAACAAACACGTTTGTTTGTGTTCGGAAGGTCCAAGGACGGTGAGAAGAGCAGCAACAGTTCGTCCAAGAAAGAGTCCAGCAGTCACAGTGGCAGCAAGTCCAGCTCTCACAAGAACGAGGAGAAGAAATCCTTTTCTAGCGATGAAAATAAATTATCCAACGACGAGAAGAAGAAATCTGAGAATAAGTCCTCTAGTGATAAGAAATCTTCCGACGAGAAGAAGCACAGCTCAGAAAATAAGTCGTCTGGCGAGGAGAGGAAGATTTCATCTCCGGTCAAGGTGAAGGAAGAACCCAAGATCAAGGAGGAACCCAAGGTGAAGGAAGAGCCCAGCTCGCCTACCAAATTTCCTAGGTCACCAATGAAGGATTGCCAGGTGGAGCCCTTGAGTGACGATGATGAGAAGCCATTGGTGGGTCTTCTTCACTTTCTGTCAGCTTTAGTCTTGGTCTTGACGTTGCACTGAAACTAGTATCATTCCATGGTGATATAATTTGAAAGGTTTGAAGTTTAACCCTCTTTGTCCTGACACCTTAGTAAAGTACAAGCTAGAATCTTATTACAAGGGAAATAAATGCACATGAATTGTGGTAGCATAATTAAAAAAAATAAAAAACACTTGAGCTGTTTTTCAAACTTGTAACAATTTTTGCATGTTGCAAAGATATTTTTCTTTGAAGAAAAAAAATCTGTTAATGTGATTTCGGAAGGTCATGTATTCACACAAAAAATCCAAATGCCAAGTTTCAAAACCCCCCACCCCCCCAATTTTTTAAAATTATTTTATTTTTGGCTCAGCTTTGTCACTTGAAACATTGGGGTTACTGACCGGTGAAACATCTAGCATGTCAAGATCGCTTTCACTTTCTTTTTGTTGAGCTAAATCTTCCGAGTCGAAACCTTTAAAAACAGAATCACTGTCACTTCCATATGGTGAATCTGCAATACTTATCATCCTCCATGTGCAACTCCCTCACTACACCACCTACTAACTACCATATGATCTAAACGAAATGTAAGCGCCCGTTTCGCACATGCGGATTTAAAACGTCCTCGTACATTGCAGGATTGCAATCCCAAACATTGGAGGACAAAGAGGGTTACAGTTTTTCTATACTTGTTTGCAATTTTTAAAAATGGAACTTGTAATGAAAAAAAAAGGAAAAGTTGCAATAAAAGGCAAGTTTGTGCTGAGAGGTAGTCCAGCACTTTCAGACAGTTTTATCAGTAGCTTTCAGACTTCCAGGTTTTGTTAATACCACTATTTATTACAGGGCTGCTAATTAATTACTATTTGTTAAAGAGAAGGAGCCTGTCATAAATTAAACCCAGATAATGTAATTGAACAAGAAAAAAATTGTGTTTCATTTCAGTCCATTCGAATGAAGGAGACAGCTCCTCCGAAGCCTGTGAAGAGAATCAAAGAGGAATCTGAAGGTGATGATGACGAGCCTCTTTCGGCCAGGTTAGTCAATTTAAATTTATTTTTTCTAATCTGTCTTAGCCAATTAGTCATTTAAACTTTCATCATAATGTAGATTTTGTGCACATTTATTACATACCTGTCGATAAATTTTAGTATTTGTATGGCATTTTATGGTTAATCTCATTTCGGCTTTGAACAGCTCACAACTCCATGTGAAGGAGACATATTTGAGGCCCTGGAGATCCAGAGTTTTATGTGAACAGTAGATAACGGATTGATCTGAGTTTTTTATCGAGAAGATAGCAAAAGAAAGAAGCATTTTGTGCTCCATGTTCAAGGCTCTGGAAATACAGCGTCTGGTGAACAGAGATATGGGATAGACCTTGAGTTTTTTGTTGAAAAGACTGCATAATGATGCCTTTTAATGACGAGGAAATAAAAATGGGTTAATAGCGTGCTTTGTTGCCAATCCTGCTTGTTTATAACGCGTGTTCAAATTTGAGTAAAACGTTTGTTTAACCTAGTTTGTGATTCCTTCTCCTGCAGAGCGGACAAAGTGAAGAAGATGAAAGTGGAGCAGAAAGCCAAGAAGAGAAAACATGCAGCAGATGACGACGAGGATGAAGATGTCAAACCTGCAAAGGTGAGATTCTTCCCCCCTCCCTCCCCCTACCTTCCTCACTCCTATTTATATTAAAGTAAAACAGTTGAACCCCATTTCCTAACTGACAATGAGTTTATTGTTGCCTTGAGTGGAGAATAAATAAATCTTGGTTTCTCTAAGCTGAGTATGTTTAAACCGTTAGGCGTACTTTCGTTTCCTGATACTGGCAAAATATAGGGTACATGCTAGCATGTTTAAGTTTTGCATACTTGGATAGAGACTTTGTATCCTTGAAATAGACTTTTCATTCTTGGAATAGAGACTTTGCATCCTTGGATGGAGACCCACAAGGAAAATTGAATGAACGGTGCCCAAGTCAAATGTAAAGTGGGTCAGTAAGCAAGATTCTTGTGTTTAGTGTTAGTGCGTGAACACTTGTTTTACGATGGCGCTTTGTAAACAGACCAAGAAAGGCAAGAAAGAGGTGAAGGAGGAGCCTAAAGCTGGAGGCAAGAAGAAGAAGGAGGAAGAGAATGAGGTGTGGAAATGGTGGGAGGAGGAGAAGCGTGACGACGGGGTCAAGTGGACGTTCCTTGAGCACAAGGGTCCGGTCTTTGCCCCTGCCTACGAGACTCTCCCCAAAGACATCAAGTTCTATTACGACGGTCAGTTCACTTTGCTTATCTTTTCTTGCTTTATCTTTTTGTTTGTTTGTTTCACTCATAAAAATGACAAGTCAGATCCAGTCAAGCAAACTTGTACCCACCATGGGGATTCCTACATAGCTCATTGTGCCTCGGGAAATAAGATGTTGAATTATAAAACGGCGTATTGGGGAAAATGTTGCAAACGTCCGCAATCACACCACCAGTTGCACTGCATGAGTCTTTTGATTCATTTTGACCACTCTTTTGTCCCTCTCCACTCACACCTCATCGCTATAGTTTACTCTGAGCTCTCTCTCTCTCTCCAGTTCCTTCAACAATTGCTTTGAACATCATGCACAAAGTAGGTTTGTGACCCCACATAGTCACTAAAGGAAAGTCTTAGATTACAAGGGCTTCATGACAGTAGCATGTGTTACTGTACTGTGCAGCATGAGTGCTCCAATTTGCAGCAAAATAGATGGACTTTAAAAGAGTAGGTGAACATTGAGGTTTAACATCTACACCCACCATTGGCGATATGGCAGACGTAGATAACCATCCCAGGGAATTAGGGGTAGGGACCTGAATTAACACTGAACAACAATAGCAATCATACTGCTAAGATGGACAGTGAAAATGGCCACTTTTATTTCGCCCACCAAGGGAGTCAGTGTACCAGGCCAACGCTCTACCACTTGAGCTATGGCGGTGAGACGTAGAGTTGGTGAACTCTGACCTTGTTTTTGATTGGCTTGCAGGCAAAGCTATGCAGCTGGAACCTGAAACTGAGGAAGTGGCCACTTTCTATGGTAGGATGTTGGATCATGAATACACCACCAGGGAAGTTTTCAACCAGAACTTCTTCAAGGATTGGCGCAAGGTACGACCAGAATTTTTTTCAAAGTTTTGAAACTAGCATGCATTTAAAACTCTTATGTTGTAAAAGAAGGAAGATGCATTATTGCAGTTGAAATCCCAGAAGGCATCTGTGAGGATCTGGCATACCAACATTTTAGGGATGCATCATGCTAGTGATTGGCTTTTTGTCAAAAGAAGATTAATTCGTTTGTGAACGGTTTGAGTTTAGAGGTGTGGAACTGTTGTGGTCAAAACTCTTTGAAATTGGGTCTGAACGTTGACACTGTTTGGTTTTGTGCAGGTGATGTCCAAGGCAGAGAAGGAAAAGATCACGGATCTGAAGAAGTGCAACTTCACTGAAATCAACGAGTACTTCAAAGTGAAGTCTGAGGAGCGCAAGAACATGTCTAAAGAACAGAAGTTGGTCAGTAGCCTACTTTAGCTGTTCTTTCCCTGTTACCAATTCCTCTCCTTGTTATAGTGTTATGCATCACTCTGTTGCTCCCTGAAGCTTTCTGAAGACAGCAATGTGAAATGATTAGGTCAGTGTAGACTAACTTACAAATTTCTCAGGTTTGTTATAAATTAATCTCATGCCTCGCAGTAGATGGTTACATATCGTAAGACTATGACTGACACATTGGAAGTGCTGTTGCCTTCCTACCGAACCTGTTGGGTTCTCCAAAGCCTGTTGGAACCATGTTCCATAAGAAGAAGGGCTGTTTGTGTGTGTTTAAGTAGTGGTATCCCAAATTTTTTAGCAAACTAATTGTGTTAAAATGTGGTGTGTGCAGAAATATACCTTTTAAAGTTTTGGTAGAATTGATGGTCTGTGCGGATGCATTTTTTCCCCAATTCCATTAATAGTCTATTTATACTAGAATTTTTATTACCAATGTAATAACAATGTATTTTGAAACTATTCGTCAGTGTCAAAACATAGCACACAAAGAAAGTTAGTTATATTAAAAAACACTTGAAAGGCACTGTCACGCGACCCGTGACATTTATGTAAAACACAACACAGACCTCAAGTACATCTACTCATAAATTTTACGAGACCACACCGTTTTGCTGAGGTTTTGATGTATTACTTTTTTTTTTCCTTCTACATACAACATATAAAACATGCACATCAATGAGATGAAATGAATGATGTCAATGACACAATGCATGCGCATATGTGTATGTGTTATAAATGTTATTATATGTAGAAGTCTGTAGAATTTCTTTATAGTTGAATGTTGTCTTCTGTTATTGGACATATGAGCTTCAAAAACGTTATTTGTAGATAACTGGAATGGTAGATAGTCTTTTATGTTACACAAATTATATTATTCGTTCTCGGTGATCCTTCATAAAGCTAGTCACAACGTTGTAATCACACGTATAATTCCACCATGGATAAGTTCAACATTCAGAAGGATGTCCTCGAATAATGTTCATTTTGGCGATCCATAATGGAAATGATGGTTATGTTAGTACGTATAACAAAAACCTAAGACTTAAGTTTTTAAAAACACCTGAGACTTGTGACGAACTGGAAAATGACTGCTAGGTGTTGCCATATTCACACGATGATGTCAATCAGTCTCACCATGACTTCCGCCTATGTCATTCCCCAAAGGGCTAATGAAAGAATCAATTTCTTTATTCTCCGCATGTATCAAGCCAGGAAGCATGGGTGTTATTGTAAAAGGTCAATATCTTTAAAACCATTGGAGATACAGCCACACATTTTGCATGCACAATATTGATAGGTTATATTTGCACCTAATAATAATCTTCTTAAGAGACCCCTTTTTACATGTTATATGGGAGTTGGGGAGGGGGGGGAGGGGGGGATAGTATTCAAAATCTTGTTTCAATTAATTTAAAAATAATCATTACCATAACTGTGAAAGAAACTTGGCAACAATGATTTGAATTTCCCCAAGCACACCATAAAAGTCAGAGCCGGTCTTCTGAGAAATAGAGTTGACTCGCTGCCTGTTGGTCGTGTCGAGTAATCGTTTTAAACCCGTCATAAATACATTTGAGTTAATAACAATTGCAAAACAAATTACATGAGAGGATTAAAAAATAGAGTTGAACTGTCTTTTGCAATGATTTTTTAAAATGTTCATGGATGTTTTGAAGTACTAATAGGCGATTGAAGACGAGCTATTTTGGGGAGAAAGGCCACAATTCATGCATAGGCTAATAGCAGGTGCCGCTACCTAGTTTGATTTGTGGGCAGAACAAGAGAGACGATAAAAACAGCCCAGTGAGTCTTCACATAACAATGAAGTGTTTTCACGCATAATCCAAACTAAATGATCTCGCCTAAAAACAATTTTTTTATGCGTAAATCTGAATGCACCAAAATCACGGTTTCCTTGAATCTTTTGTCAACAGGTCATCAAAAAGCAGAACGAGGAGGTGACGCAGGAATATGGTTTCTGTACCATTGACGGCCACAAGGAGAAGATTGGCAACTTTAAGATTGAGCCCCCAGGTCTGTTCCGTGGCCGTGGTGATCACCCCAAGCAGGGCATGCTGAAACGCCGCATTGTGCCGGAGGACGTCATCATCAACTGCAGCAAGTGAGTTTGTTCCCTTCCTGCGTAGTTTCACTGGACAGCACCTCTAAAGCAAATTCAAAGCAAATATTATTAATCGAAAAGGTTTAGGTACGTTACTGAACCTGGACAACCGACAGGAGGGAGTGGGAGGGGGTGAGCTGGGGGATTCATTGGGAACACTTAAGTTAGGTTTTTATTTTTTACAAACACACACATATATGTATATATATAAATGTAATCTTAACATTCCTTTGGATATGGTTGTAGTTGAGCAATATTGATAAGGTCATCGTGGCTTTGTCCATTCCACAGAGATTCAAAGATCCCCGAGCCTCCCAAGGGTCACAAGTGGAAGGAGGTCCGCCATGACAATCACGTGACGTGGCTTAGCAGCTGGACAGAGAACATTCAGGGCTCCGTCAAGTATATCATGTTGAACGCAGCATCCAAGCTCAAGGTAAATTATTTGTACAGATCTTGTCCATGTGGAGTTGAAATTTTTTTAAATTTTTTTCTGTAGGTTACAAATGTCGGTACATGTAATTTTCCCTCCTCCTGCCCACCCCCCTCCCACCCCCCACCCCCACTCCCTCCATGTATTTCATGGTGACATACAAAATCGTGGAACGTTTCCATCTCTTATGCACGCCGCTATATGATATACAAAAATTGTTGAGAGCTGAAGTGCATGAAAAAATGCACAGGTAGTTTGGTTGATTTATTAAGGCAATAATTATTGTTGATGATGGGGAACAGTGAAGACTTGCTGTACGTGTGTCTTGCAGGGCGAGAAAGATTGGCAGAAATATGAGATAGCTAGACGGTTGCACAAGTGTGTGGACAAGATTCGTGCCAACTACCGAGAGGACTGGAAGTCGAAGGAGATGAGAGTGCGCCAGCGAGCCGTGGCTCTCTACTTCATTGATAAGGTTAGTGGCTTCCTTGCGCTAACAGAGGTCATATATATATATATATTTTTAATGTTCCAAACTAGGTGAACAGTATGCCTTCTATACAAACCATCTTATTTCTAAAGAAATGTTTGTTCTTTTCTCCAAAATGCCCAGACTTTGACAAAATATCTTATCAAGTCTCCCAAGCAGTGGTATACGAACGTACAGACTTTCGTTTCCTATAACATTTCATAGAAAATAAGTAACCAATGTCAAATCTGGTTAACTTCCAGTCCAGACGCAACACTCGCTAGCGAGCAAAAAAGACGTTTATGATAGGAACACCATGCATGGAGCAAGTTCAAACAGCAATTTTTGTTGTCCTAGATTTTAGTCCAAGATTTTTTTGTTTTCTCTCTCTGTGCATGGCAGTCTCAGATTTCTTGTTCTCTCTCTCTCTCTCTCTCTCTCTCTCTCTGTCTCTCTCTCTCTCTCTCTCTCTTTCTGTGCATGGTGGTATATATATATAATGGCTAGATTTGAGATACCAGTGCTCAGTGCTAAATATATGCTTGACGTCTACAGCTTGCCCTGAGAGCTGGTAATGAGAAGGAGGAAGGTGAGACGGCCGACACAGTGGGTTGCTGCTCCTTGCGCTGTGAGCACTTGACCCTGCACGAAGAGAAAGACGGCAAGTCGTGTGTGGTAGACTTTGACTTCTTGGGTAAAGATTCCATCCGCTACCAAAATTCCATTCCAGTGGAGAAGCGGGTCTTCAAGAACCTGCAGCTGTTCATGGAGAACAAGCAGCCAGAGGATGACGTCTTTGACAGACTGAACGTGAGCTATTAATTATAGTTTAGTAGACTGATTGTGGGCACATGACTGTCCATGGTGTTTGGTAGACTTGCATGTGAGTATTGTGTAGGATTTAACAGACTGTAGATCCAGGTTTATTTCGTTTGTGCACGTGTCTTGGTTTATTTTGAGTGTTGCGGATTAACACATGATTCAAGTTTTGCTGTGATGATGGATAGAAAAGTAGAATGATGGAGTTGCTGCATAATGAACCGTCAAATTCTAATATCGCCGTTGTACATGGTAATATACAATGAAATGAAGTCTAAGAAACGAGTACGTGGTAAATTAACTTTGAATGTTGTCCACAGACCACTCTGCTGAACAAGCACTTGGCGGAACTGATGGATGGTCTGACGGCCAAAGTGTTCCGTACTTTCAACGCCTCTCGCACCTTGCAGGAACAACTCAACTTGCTCACTAACCGTGAGTTTTATTGTCTTATTTCTTTTTTAGCTGGCCACTGCTCTTTTGTACCTTGACTCCAGAGGTAAACTGCTATCCCAGCGCCTCTTTACCTTCAACAAACTGATGGCTGCGTTATTATGTAAAGTTCATAGCGCCTGTCATTCAATTCCTTATTTGAGGCAATACAGATATGTTGTATAATTGTTGTATTTTTATTGTACTGTATTGATATCCAGTTTTTAATTTCTTGTCGAGAGGTTATAAAACATTTGAGTCAGGTTTCGCTTCAAAAATTGTTTTATGTTATTTCAATTTTCGTTGCAGCGGATGATACTGTGGCTGCCAAAATTCTGTCCTATAATCGTGCTAACCGTGCTGTGGCTGTGCTCTGTAACCATCAGCGTGCCGTGCCTAAAACCTTTGCCAAGTCTATGGAGAATCTTCATAACAAGGTAACAAGCGTCCAGAAATTGTGGCTATTTTGCTGAATAAATTGACATCATTGTTAGAGATAATAGTGTTGAGAATTTGCTGAATGAAGTCTTTTTGGTATCGGAGATTGTGGTTTAACAACAACAAAAATGTTACTAGCTGTGTTAGATTATGTTGTTTGATCAACAATCAGTAAGATTATATTGTTGATCAACAATCACTACACAGGTGACCTTGGCACTAGCTGAGTGTCGGAGATCCATCAAGCATAGACTTTGTGTAGGCGTTAGCCCTCGACAGCCTCTTGACCCCTAGAATGGGGTCATCGTCGCTTTTTGGGCCAACTTGCCTCTCTAACCTTGTCAGCAGCCTGACAGTAGCAAAAGGTCTGTTGAGTGTTGTTTTGTGTACTAATATGTGAGGGGTTTTGTGCCTGCAGATCAGTAGCAAGAAGAAGGAGATCAAGCAAGTGAAGAAAGACATCAAAGACGTGAAAGCCGACTACAAGGCCACAAAGACTGCCAAGGCCAGAACGTAAGTTTGGCCCAATGAATACCGGGAATCTTGCCAATTAGATAACGTTTTGAAAGTTCCCCTTTGTCAAGAGACTAATTTTGAGTTTAGTTGTGGGCTGTTGGATTGTGTGTTCAGTGGGTCAAAATGGCATGCTCCCACCTTTAACCCTTCCTCCTCCCACCCACACCCCCGAAAAAAGTTAAAAAGCTTGCTGGGATAAAAAGATAATATGACATGCTTATGCATATTTTATGATGATGATCCTGTGGTTTTGCAGAATGTATGAGAAAAAGAAAAAGACGCTTACTCGCCTGGAAGAGCAGCTGATGAGACTGGAGGTGCAGGCTACTGATAAGGTGTGTATGAACACAGGAATAAATAAAATAATGCCTGGGAAAGTGAGGGCCTAGTCTATTGGAGAAGAATATACAAGTGTGTTCTTTGGGTTGCATTTTCCCCCTCTTCCACCACTTAGTTTCCACTGTACCCCCTCACCCTCCCTAATCCACCCTCCTTATTTTTTTATTTTAAAAGGGGGGGGGGGGGGGGTGGAGAGACAGGCAAGCTGTAGATTTGTAGAGTGTGTAGATTAAATGTTCCTGATTAATTCCAGTCTTTTTGATTCAAGTTGATGAGTCATCAGTACATTAATATGATGTGTTAGAGACGGATGAAGTTAACCATTCTTATTCCTTTCCATTTTCTATAGAGGGACTCTTAGGACACAAAATTGATGTGTTTTCATTTCATTGATAGGAGACCGTTTCTTCTGCTTTCTTGGTCTGTTTGAGAAGTAATGCATTCATAGCTATGACGTTGGCTTCTTGACATGACGGACTCCAATGAATGGAATTCTGAATTAACTAGGAAACCAGCTTGTTTGTACTTTGATCTATTTGTTATTGACCCTCATCTTGTGTTTTTTGTTTTACTATGTTAAACTCTGTTTGCGTTTGTCATTTTCAGGATGAGAACAAGGAAATTGCCCTTAGCACGTCCAAGCTGAACTACTTGGATCCCAGGATCAGTGTTGCCTGGTACGGTTTTTTCTCTTTCTATTGTCCTCATTCCCTTCTTCACACAGTGCAAGTGAGCATGGCAAGTTATATGGTTTACTGGAATCCGGAATTCTGGCTTTTTTAAATATGCTTTTCCGCTTGACCCGTGGTGGAAGAAAATACAGGTCCGTTGCAGAGTGTAGGAACAAACAACTGATAGTAGTATACACTTTGAAAAACGGTTCAGGCAGACCTTTGGGACCCCCACCTGCACTTGTGTATGACTGTTTTTATGATGAGCTTGCTACCTTTTGATGGGGAAGTTTGCATGGTAGGCATAGCAGTATATTTTGCAATATTTGGAATACAGACCAGGACAAAGGTAATGCTGCTTAAAGCTTAGCTCGCGAAGAGACAATGAACCTTTCGCCCCTATCAGTCTTGCTGCAATGAGGCAAGTCGGCCCGGAAGCGATGCTGACCCCCCCCATCTCGAGTGTCAGAGGCATATTATGCCCACGTACAGCCTATGTTTGATAGATCTTGTGACACTCGGGGTGGTCTGTTTTTAGTGGAAATATTTGCTATTGTCTTATAGTAGGCTAGCATCACAAAAAGGTCAGTTGTTTAGTTTGTTTTTTAATTGCTGGTGGGGAAGCTAGGATAAAATATTTCTTTCACGAATTCTTGTTTCCATTTTGTCTGTTAGCTTTTTCACAAACTGGTTTTTTTTCGTATCAGGTGCAAGAAGTTTGACGTCCCCATTGAAAAGATCTACAATAAAACTCAGCGGGACAAGTTCCGATGGGCCATCAACATGGCCACCGCCGATTTCCAGTTTTGATGCTTGCCTGCCGCTTAGGCCGTTCCAGCAACAAGGGTGATCGATTGGCATTGTGGGCTGGTGGAACTTGTAGTCCAAGATCTGTGGTTGTAAAAGTTTTAGAGAATTTAGATTTGCGGAAACTCCCTTGCCGGGGTTAAGAGTTTGTGGAGGATTGAACAGAAACTAAAACTGAAGGTGAAGTAGACTTTGGGGCTGGGCTTAGACGTTAGGTACTTGACGAAACTTATATAAGGGTTAAGGTATTTTTAGTGAGGAGGGGGGGACAGGGGAGGATGTGTAAGCAGAGAGATGAATCGTGATGCTTACGTTGTTTGTATTTTAGGTGGGGACAGTAATGAGGGGTGATTAAATGTGACTTTGGTAGTTAAAGGAGATTTTGGTGGTGGTGGACGTACTGACTTAACAGTAAAAATCATGTGTACAGGGTGAGGATCATTTTTTGAGAACGGGATAATTGCGAGCAAGAAGTGGTTTAGAGGTGTGACGATGTAGAGTGTTTGTATATTGAGCAAAATAGTAACAGGTAATGGATGATATGGCAGAATAATGAAAAAAAAAATGAAAAGAAAAAAAGTCTCAAATAGTTGGAATGGAAACATGAAAGAGACACTTAGGACATTGATTATGTGCATTGGACTGTTTGCGACTGCTCAACGTTTTATCTAAAGGTCGAAGGAAAGAAAAGAAAGGAAGGACATTGTACCTATTTTTACCTCACCGTGAAACAAAAGAAGTGGTTAAACTACATGGTCAAACTGACAACCTAAGAAATGTGTACAAACTATGAACAAGAAGCGTACAAGAGTAAACAAAACAACAAACAAATATTTAAAGTGATGAATTTGCTTTTGCAATTACACACTTGAAATGGTTTATTTGGTGTTGGTATTTTGCGTATTCATTTTTGTGCTGATGTCTTTTGAATTAATGGACTGAGCTTGCTCTCTCTTTCTCTCTCTCTCTCTGCAGTAGTCTGTTTCTCCTTTCTTCCTTGATTTGGTTGCACTAGTACGTACTGTCCCCAAAGATTGTGTTTGTCAAGCATCTTTGTAAAGCAATTTTTTTCATCCCGTAAGAGAGAGAAAGCTTTGATGTATGCAAAGAAGGTGTATTTTTGTCTTGGAATATTCCTCTAATAACATGTACATACCTTTTAGGCTGGCGGGGGTCCTTAAGAGTTTCTCTGTGTGTGTGATCTGCCACTTTTATGCTGTAACTTCTTTCCTTGCATGATTGTGTTTGAATGCCACCTTTTGCCTAGATACCACCCAAGCCCTTAACAGGCTTGAACACATGTTCGTATTTCTGTGTGTATGTTGTGGAGGTTTGGAGTGAAACTACGTGACATGATTTGTTTACCGGACAACAAACTATGTTCTTTTTCCCCTTGGGAAGTTTGAGCGTTAGCTCATTTTTTGGCCAGGCTTGACCATAGTCACGGGAAAACGCACACAGTACGCAAAGTTGTGACATTATCGTGGAAATTTGTATAGCCTCCAAACTAAACAGTGTACAGTTTTTCCCTTTGACTTCATTCTGAAATCATGGTTCAGTTGTATTTGCATGTTTTTTTTTAATGAACTGTAAGCAGTTTTCGTTTTCTTCTCCACAAAATCTTGTCATCTTGGTATACCATTTATGGGTTGACATTAAAAAAGTATATATATATATTTAACTGCGCATATTGTTTTAGCTGTTTTTTTTTTCTTTCTGGGATGGTCTGTCATTGATTTTTTTGTGTTCCAGGATTTCTCATTTTGACTGGCAACATTGCCTTTTTTCTTGTGCCTGTCCGTAGCCTGGTCAAGTGAAAGATTCCGTTCATTCTCATTTTGTAAGAACATTTTCAAGATCAGAACTGTTCAATTCAGCTGATGTGCAGTATGTTCACCAGCAAAAAAAGCCTCATATATATCTTTCTTTTTTTTTTGTGGAGACCTGAGCTATACAAACAAGACTAATCTTTGTCTTCATCCTCCTCCTCATACCCTGTGGCAATAGGTTGTAATGTTCTTTGTTACTAGAACCCTGAATGGCGACGTATTGAGTGCAGTGAGGTTTTTTTTTGCAATGTGACTGTTGCTATTTTTCTTATTGAGTATTTGAGCCACCTTCAGTATGACACCATTATGCATTGTTCCAGTATTTTTTGGATCATCCATTCACAACTTCCTGCATTCATCTTTTCAATGTATTGTGTTGATGAAACTCGTGTTTGTATGTATACAATGTATTGAATTTGAAATATTCAGTATGAGTTATCTTCCTATGTTTCCATTTGTGGTTTTTATTCAACGCATCATCTGCGTGGGCATTTGTGTGGGAGTGTATGTGGACTGTTGTTTTTGCAGTAGTTATTTATGAACAGCAGGGTCAAATTATATTGACTGAATGAGATTTTCGTTTCCATGTGAGCAAGATTTTACGTTTCAGGTACGACATCCACAACATTTTGGAATGCTATCATGAATCATTTGTATTTACGAACTGTGTTTTATGAATCATGGCTATCAAATTCTGCTTATTTCAACATTTGTCGAAAATTTTTGATCAAATGCATGCAGCATTTTAGAAGTAAGTTGCGTGTTTTGATTGTTATTTTATTGTAAAGCATTTTAATCGTATCTTTATCAGTTTCATTTTAAAATTAAGTTGTTGGTGTGAAATATAAAGCTGATAGAAAAGTCAGAATTATATTAAGCTGTTGGTGTGAAATATAAAGCTGATAGAAAAGTCAGAATTATATTAAGCTGTTGGTGTGAAATATAAAGATGATAGAAAAGTCAGATTTATATGATTGTTTATTTTTGTCCACTTCATGTTTATGTTAATGAAATAATAGAGTTGTTAGGTTTGGATGCTTTGCACACAGATTTCTTGGTCCTAGGGATACACAGTTGATGTGAACATTTTGAAGTTGTGAATCATTGCCAAGCAGTTCTGTTCTGTTAATTGGAGGTCCTTGGCATCAGGGTGCGGTCTGCTCTTGATAAGAGCAATATTCCTCATGATGATAGGGCACATGGGTGATAGCTCAGCCAATATTTTGCTCACACTTTTTCTCCACCGGTTGTTACTACAACCAATCTTTCCACATCTGTAATTGGAAAATTCCTGGACCATCGACTGTTTGAAAGTATGTGAAAGGACAGTCTTGAACAATTTATTTCCAAAGTTGCATTATTCTGATGAAAATCAATCTAACAAAGAAAGAAAGAAAGAAAAAAAAACCAACCAAAGAGCCCACTCTAATATGTGTGTGTGTGATTACCTGAATTATAATTGGTTGATGTTGAAGCCATCCACCGGATGTGGACGTATCTCAGGGTATTGATTTCATGTTTTTCAAAACTAAATATGGTAGTAAAAACAAGTTGTTTACAATGGAAATAGGGAGTTTACAAATCACATACCAACACTTTTAGAGTTCCATGCATGCATACAAAATTTGATTTGAGATAAAAACACTAATATGGAGCGAAATGACTTTTTGTGTGTGTTGTTAAACGAAGGATTAGATACATTTTATCATAACCACTGCAAATAGCTAGTCATGCGGCACTGTAAAACAGTATTGATTTTATTCTTACAATGAGGTATTATAAATTATAACCATTTTCCCTTGTTGAATCAAAAACGTCCCACTCAACAACCACAACAAATTTGTCAGGAGTTTTTCTAAAAACATTTATTTCAGCAAATATATTGAATTTTTAAAAATGACCTATGTAACATTATTATTACAGCACCATGAAGAGCTGTGTGTCGTTTTTGTTGCACATTACATAGTCTTAGCAATATGTGTACCATCCCTTTCTGCTATAGAACAGACAGGAGATGAGTAAGACATGTTGAATAGAAAATGCATCATTTATATAACTTGGTGCATGGTTGTGACAAGCTGTGTGATGAAATGATTTTAAGCGGGGGCAGTTTTATGAGGGTGTATAAACAACCAGTAGGTGACATACTCCCCCGTTGGGGTGCTGGGGGTTTCAGTATAAATAGTATCCCCACTTTCTGGAAATTTAGTGCTTTAAATTCCCACTGTCGCTGTCTTTCTCATTTGCTCTTTCTCATTCCTGCTCTGTTCTATCAATCTGCTATACTATCGTCTTCTTCGCTAGCCCAGTCTCCTACCTTTTTTCTTGAAAACTCTTCCGGGACAAGACTCCTTATTTGTGTATGAGGTCTGTTGGATCAGCTTGGGAATATTGGACGCTTTCTGCGAGGTGGTCACTAGGGCTTCCTATGATGTTATTATTTAGCAATGTAGGCATTTTATATGTATGTGTTTTGTTGATAATTTATAATGATGTTTGTATTCTATTTTGTTTTTGTAAACGGGGGTTCGATAAGTTGGGGTGAAGCCTCAGCCGTTCCCTGCGTGGGATGTCTTTATTGTAAAGTGACTGGCTGGTGGAGAGTATTCAATTTTTACCACTAGGGTTGTTTCAGCAGATCTTTTATGCGGATCAGGGGTTGTCCGGTCCAGATTTGGCTCGGAAGAGTCCGCTGGACCTAAAACAATAATCGTGTAATGTAATGTAATGCATCCCATTTGGGTTACTTTCCTGTTGGTCATCCCTTGCCAATGTGCTTGAATTCAAAGAAGCGCAGTCTGTTTGGACAAGTAAATACCCATATAACGTGTTTTAGGCTAGTAGGGTTATTTATGTATTTAACATCGATTGACAACATTCGTTGCTTCATAGAAATAGGTCCTGTTCCCTCCTCCCACCCCTACGCCACCACGCCCTTCCCCCCTGTCCTTGAGTGGTGCTGGCTCTTGCGGCTGCTGCGCTTTCTCTGAGAAGGCAACCTAAATTTTGCCTCCATAACTGGAGAATTTTTATTCGTCCAAAGGATTCACATTGAAAAATTGCTTGTGTAGTAAATGAAATAAAGCAGGGGAAAAAAGTGAATTTCATTTTTGAAGGCAATGCATGTAGATGGTGAATAAGCCTTACTTGACATAGCAGGCTTGTCAGAGAGAACAATGAAAAGACATACAAATACAAAAAATAAATAGAAGAAACAAAATTGAGGGAGATGGTGAAAAGTTGGAATTGAGAATGACATTGTTAATGTAATTCATAAAGTATTTTAATTACTTGATATGTTTTTAGTGTGTCATGCTTTTATGATTTTTATCAATTTGTATATTTACACCGTGTATGATATTTTTGTTTTGTTTTCATGTTGAGTTGGACTAGATTTATCTCAGCTTGAAATGCCCATGTTTCCATTTTTTTGTATCTCATTTGGTGGGACTGTGGGATCATTTTTAAAATGATTATCATTATGTCACCTGTAGCTTAGTTTAATTTTCATAGATATACTACTTTGTATGTCACCTGTACATGCTCATTAAGAATGCCGTCTTTCAGGTATGTTATTATTGTATGAAAGAAGTATTATGTCTAACATTGGCTAAGAAACTACAAATGGGTATTAAGCTATTGATTTGTCTGATAGGCGCGTGATGTTGCTGTATAGTTAGTTTTTTTTTCAAATATATTTTATTTATTGTCATGTAGTTTTCATTTTTGTCCCCTTCAATACCCAGTTAAGTGTAGGGAACATGTCTTGATATGCTTTCTACTAATTTTTAAATTAAAAATTGGTTTCCATCCCTCCGCTATCCACTTTTCTCCGATTTGGCTAGGCAGCATAGCTTTCATAAGTTTTTATAGCCATCTTTATAGTGTTGGCAGTCCCTTTGTCATTTCAAGCAAATTTTTTTAAACTATAACCAAGGGGATGAAAAGTGTAATTATTACAACATAAAAATGATCATAAACTGTTGGATTAAAAAAAAAAGAAGATTAGGATGCATTATTTTTGGATTTTAAGGGGGTAGGTGTATATAATAGGACAATACATCGAGCGAGGAGAAACGATGAACGGTGGATTTAACTACAAAATTCAAGCAAAATATTTTTGCTTTCACAATAAAGCTCTGTGCACCCTGAGAGCTTTTTTTTCCTCTCATGGTTAAGTGATTATTAATTTATCTGTGAATAAACACGGACATTTTAGTATTAGGCCTGGAAAGGCCAGCAACTTGCCTAGCACCCAGAGAAGCGAGAGAATAAGATTACAGAATACCCTCATCATAGAGAAGTAATTTTTTAATTAATTGTATAATATTTGGTGAGGAGAAATGTTTGTCATGACCTTAAAACTTATCTATAACCTGCGTGCCTGTGAGTATCAGTGAGGTGTTTTGCAAACAGCTTTGTGGCGCAAGAGGCACGCCAAGCAAGACCCTACTTGCCGTGTCCTTGTCCCACTGCAGAATAACATAGCACCGACACTATATCTATGTACAGCACTTTCCTGATTCAGTGTATGTATAATGAGGAATAAAATTTCATACTGAAGAATATTTGTTTGCATGTGTTGTGCTCTTTTTGACAGTTTGTGCGCTATCTCTCTCTGACCCTCTCTTGATTGCTTTTCAAATTTTGTTCCAAATGCACAACAAATGACGCTATTGCATGAATGAAACGAGACAGTAACATTGTATGGATGTTAGTTTATTTCTTTCAAACTGGTTGGAAACGGATTCACCAAAACTCAATTTATGTATATCATCAGGGTTCATGTTTATTGCACATCCAACTTATAGAAGTAATTTTCAGTACAATAATAAAAATATCAAAAAACACGGGCCAACAAAACATGCACACTATTTCTAACCTTACGATAGAAAAAAAGAAGTGAAAGACCAGGCCACATTGTGCTCAACTGTACCAAATACTGCAAATTATTACCAGCCTGATGCAGAACATTTTCATGCATGCACACTTGCATCTCCCATATCCTACAAAAATAGTTAACAACTGGGCCCTATCACATTCCACATAACACCTGGTCACACCCACACTCTCACACATACAAACGTGCTTGCACACGCTCATACTGTCAAATGCACATACTCATAATGAAACTCCCACACATGCACTAACTCTTCACATATGCTTACTCGTACTCCCGCATGCACACATGCATGCTTGCACCACACAGGAATGTTTGTTGGTCATTTCTGCAAATGTCGGGCCACCTCAATCCTGCTGCATCATGCTGGTTACCACGTTCTCAAATTTCCTGCAAAACAGAACATTTTCATAACCTAACTCTGAATTATATTAACCGCTCAATCTGTGTGGTCCAAGGTGAAGTTTGCTGAAGCAATACATTGTAACTGAAACGTCACTGAAGGACTCTTGAATGGTGTCAGATTCCAACCTCAATAAGATTTGAGGCAGAGATTAATCAGGAGAATACAATCCCAAGATCCTGTCATATAACTCCAGTCCCATTTCTGTAGGCCAAACAAACTACCACCTGTGTTTAACACAAACCTTTTGTCTCCGTGGAATATTAGAAGGCTCCGTTCGTTCCTTCCCCTCACTTTGATCTCAGTAAAAGTACCCTGAGAAAGCTGGACTTATGCAGACCTGCCAACCAGTACGATTTGACCGTATTATTTTACGATGAAATTGAAAAAATACGAAATTACGACGATTTAGAAAATAATACGATGAGTTTTAAAAAAAAAACCGATCATAGGTCTTTGTGAACCCTAAATCTGGTTTATCGGTACAACAGTTACAGCACTGTTAACAGCCATCGCACACGACGCAGCCAGCGATATGGTAGGCCAAGTCGCGCGTTTTGACAATAAAAAATAAAAACCAACCCCTTCTGATAGGTCGAGCACTGGCTGCATCATGTGCGATGGCTATAATACTATCAGAAGACCGGAAAAAAAATAAACCTATTTGCATACAGTTTTGTCCAATCAATGGTCGCGTTGATTTCCTGAACCACCAATGGTATACATTCTTTCTCAAGCAAAGAAACACATGGCGGGCAGAGGTAGGCCGCGGAAACGCACTAGTAAATCTCCCCCTGCTACTGTTGAAATCGCTTCTAAAAAAACAGAGGAGGCAGCAAAACTTTCTTCCTTCTTACTCTAAGGATTATCCTTGCATCGTCGCATCAAAAGTCAACAGCAAATACGCTCGATGCCGTGTCTGTGAGTTCGATTTTTCAGTCGTGCATGGCGGTTTCGATGATGTGAAAAAACATGTCCAGTCAAAGAGGCATATTGCAAAGGCTTCGGCATTGAAAAATGCTTCGTCAATCGCTAGCTATGTCTCAACGAAAGATGCAGACTTGAAAACAATTCGAAGTGAGGCATATTTTACTGCATTTCTGGTGGAGCATAATGTGCCTATTTCGTCATCGGACCATGCTGGACAACTTTTCAAAAAAATGTTCCCGGACAGTGAAATTGCAAAGAGCTATGGTTCAGCTAGAACCAAGACGACTGCTATAATTAATGAATGTGCAGCTGGAAAAAGGAAGGGCCATGCTATGAGAGAAAATTTTCAGAACAGTTTCTGAAAAAATGCAAGTCGGTTACCAAAATGCAGCAGAGTGCAGCTGCTACTTCAGCAACATGCTCCACCCCCACTTGTCCTTCTAACAGATGAAAAGCTTTATAATACATTGATTTTTTGTGGAACTAGTGTGAAGAACACTAAGTACTGGAAATAGACATGAATTGAGATACTGCAGCATTTAAGAGATACCGTGTGAAGACTTTTAATTATTTTAAAATAAAGGTTTAGTTACACTCAAGGTGTAAATGACGTAAAACCGACGCCGCTTTGTGATTATGTTTTTCGTCGTTTTCAAAATACTATTGTTTTATTAAAAATACTATCAAAATTTTATTTGAGTACTATCGAGTCCTTACTGGGGTTGGCAGGTCTGCTAATGTACAAAGCTTTGGGAACTTTACCGCACTCCCTTTATCATTCTAAGCTCTAGGCTTCTCAACATCCCGACTTTCTGAAAAATAAAGACACCGTCTGAAAAATAGAATTTTTTTACTGAGGCATTGAGTTATGTTGTTCTTTTTGTAGTAATATTGTAATCTAGCATCAGCAATGTTCAACCTCTTTGGTACACATTTTGTATTTGTGTGTGCGTGTTCTTAATACATGGTTGAGGACTACAGTTCCCCATACCTGGACTTGACATTTTCTCCTGGTGTGTAGAACGGATTGCACAACATATCCACATAAGCACTGTGAAGCTTCTTGAACATCTGAAATCAACGAAAACATAAACTGACGATCTGACCAGAAAAGCAAAAACAAAACAAAGACATGATTGGACAAACACAACTTCAAATACCTGCTTCACAAAATGGCCTTTCAGTCGACAGATTCTTGCCAACTAAAATTGGAATCACACCATTTTAAAAAGTCTGGAAAAAAAAACACAGCAGAGCCTACTTACTGTTCTTATTTCATTGTCACGAAGCGAGGAGTTTGATGATTCAACCACAATGACAAATTTCACTTTGGTGTTTGTAACGTAACCGTAACTTGGAAAACTGTCAAGGATTCACAATGTGTTAACACTAACACTAACAGTAAGTTAGTAAGCTAAATTTGTAATATTCAAACAAATACCTTTGTTTGTATTGTACTACACCCACACACAAGCACATACTCACACATAAACACATACTTACATAGACTACACTTCCACAGTCTCACGAAAACCATTGTTACCTCTTCCCACTGAGACTTGTTTGTTTTATCATATTTAATTACCTACTCTCTTTTATAAAGATGGTCTGTTTCAATTTTTGGAATGTAGTTAGATAACTTCTGAAGTTTTTGTGTGTGTTTGTTTTAACACCATTTTAATGTGAAACTACTCTTTGATAAGTTTAACTGTGGTATTGTTTTTTTGTTGTCATTTATTTGCAGTCCTGATCCAGCTCATTATAGTCCATTGGACCCTTTAAGCACCAATTATCTATTTTTTGATGACCAACAACACCAATGGCATCAACATGGACATCAAAGTCCAAGGCCAATCCCTCAACACGGTCCATAGCTTAAAATATTTAGGAGCCATTGTATCAGATAATGGGTCCTGACAGGAAGTCCTCTCCAGAATCGCACCACCAACTGCTACCCTGACAAGGTTGAAGCCCATTTGGAAAGACAGGTCCATCAGTCTACATTCCAAGATAAGGCTGCTGCGCTCCCTTGTCATCTCCATCTTCCTGTACTCCTGCAAAACATGGACCCTCACAGCAGATCTACAACAAAGAATATAAAGCATGAAGATGAGGTGCCACAGAAGACTTCTGGGCATTAGAACCAGCGAAGTTCGACAGACCATCACACAAGCCATTGGACAACACAATGACATGCTCACAGTTGTGAAAAAACAGAAACCCCGGTGGTAGGGCCACGTCAGAAGAGCATCAGGCCTTGCAAAGACCATCTTGCAAGGCACGGCGCAAGGAGGCAGAAGAAGGAGACAGAAAAAGAGGTGGGAGAACAACATTCGAGAATGGACTGGCTTGACACTGAGCGATCGCAAAGCCATGAGGGTTGCTGAGGACAGAGAAAGATGGAGTACACTGGTTAAACGATCATCTGTGGTGCCCCAACGACCTTTGAGTTACGGGATAGGATAGGATCTATCTATTTATCACACTAAACAGACAGCATACATGAGACTCTCTAAGTAATAATAATAATAAAAATATTTATAAAGCGCTTTTTCCTCTTAAAAAAACTCGGCTCAAAGCACAATTTTAATGCATTCACACACACATAAATCATTATGAGAAAAAAATGAGCCCCCAAAAAGGGAAATATCAAAGAGAAAATTTTAAAAAATATATATAGACACGCTTTATACAAGATGTGGCAGATGTGGGTTGGTAGTGACCATGCGGAACAGACCATTGTTGTGGAAGATGGCTAATGAGCAAAAAAAGACGAGAAGAGTGAGTTGTTAGGTTTTATGATTGAGAGTTTGCTGTGGAGAGAAAGTGGGAATTGGTTCCAAGCCATGCTGTGTGTCCATCAAATTGATAAAGCAGGCATGGCTAGTCAAACAATATTAATACGTAATAATAATCACAGCAACAAAATGTTTAAGACTACAAATATGGAAAAGAAAGGATACACTTTGTAGTCCTCTGTAGGGTAAAGGAGACCCAGGTAGAGCTCCCTCAAG
Source organism: Oncomelania hupensis (assembly GCA_036898135.1). Classification (NCBI taxonomy): domain Eukaryota; kingdom Metazoa; phylum Mollusca; class Gastropoda; order Littorinimorpha; family Pomatiopsidae; genus Oncomelania; species Oncomelania hupensis. The sequence goes on from CM072519.1 coordinate 62,244,314, forward strand.
TCACTGACATTTTTTCCCACGGAGCTGATTTTCTCTTCAACCACATCTAGCGATGTGTGTACGGTGTAGTAAAACTGAAGCTCATTGTCCGTGGGAGTCGTCTTTATAAACAATGGGTAATTCTGAAACCATGAAAACCATCATTAGATTGATATTATAATAAGCTTTGTATACAATCCAGAAAATTAAAACAGGAATTTTCATGATATGTTCATATTTTCATATGAATAATGTTCACATCATTATTTGATATACATAATGTCATAGCTATAGTACACTTCTCTTATTTTATATGTGATATCAAACTTCATGACCGACTTTTGAAACTATGATTTTGCCCTGTGGGTTCGGGCACTAAATAGAATAGACCCAACGTTTCCCGGCGTGTCGTAAGAGGCGACTAACAGTGGTGATTTCAGCACGGCATCACTGGGCGAAAGTCTTCTACACAGAAGTCACCGGCCAGGGCGGAGGAACCTCACGTTACTACAGGTTCAACGACCACATGCTCAGGGCCAAGGCGAGCCACACTGTATTCGTGGATTTCGGCTGTGGCCAACGGCCTGGAGAGGATTGGGCACCGCCAGGTCTTTTTTTTTGCCCAAGACACACTACATGATGAAACTATCCACTAATTCCATACCGGATCGGTCGTCGCCCGGCTCAAGGACCGCGCCTTCCGTTGGCCACCAGGACGGAGGTGATAAGTATGCTACTGATGGACAATTTAGCAAGATCCGCACGAGAAACAACATCGTCATAGGAACCTGGAATGTCAGGACCCTAACTGAGGAAGGAAAATTAGAAGAATGTCCCACGAGCTGAACCACTATCGATGGAACGTTTTAGGTATCAGCGAACTGCGCTGGAAAGGCCTAGGTGAAACAACGACCGACAAAGGCCACAAGCTCTATTTCAGCGGTAGAGATGACAGGCACGAACACGGCGTTGGATTCTTGGTCCACAAGAACATTCTAGCCGCTGTCATGGGTTGGTGCCCAGTCTCCAGTAGACTCATTACCATCCGTCTGAGAGCAGCCCCTTTCAACATCACCATCATCCAGTCCCCAACATCAGACTATGACAACAGCAAAGTGGAGGGTTTTTATGAAAATCTACAGGCTGTCCTTGACCAAGTGCCGAAGAAGGACATAGTCATAGTGCAAGGCGACTGGAATGCCAAGGTTGGCCAAGATGCGCACCACAACTGGGGAGACACATGTGGACCCCACTGCAACAACGAGACAAACGACAGGGGTCTGAGACTCTTGGAGTTTGCCAGATACAACAATCTGATACTGGCAAACACGCTTGGTCTCCACAAAAACTCCAGACGATGGACATGGCACAGTCCAGGCGGGGAGCATCACAACCAGATAGACTACATCATGGTCAAGAAACGCTTCAGATCAAGCATCAACATTGGCAGGACACGCACTTTTCCAGGAGCAGACATCGGAAGCGACGACAATCTCGAGATAATGTCTTTCCGGCTCCACTTGAAGTGAGTAAATACAGCAAAGTGCACTAGACTGAAGTTCGACCTGGACAAACCGCAAGACCCGGAGGTGGCAGAACTATTTCAGTCCATAATTGGAGGGAAATTTACCACTGCTCATTTTGGGGGCTGGTGAAGTAGATGTCAACACCATGACCACCACCTTCAACTCAGCTGTGACAGATGCCGCCACTGAGATCCTTGGCAAGCACCGACCAAAGAAGAAGCCGTGGATCACACCTGAACTTTTGGATCTGTGTGATAAATGAAGAGAGATAAAAAAGAAAAAGAACACCTCACAGGGAGCTGATGTCTACCGAAAAATCAACAATGACATCCGAAAAGGCATGTGCACAGCAAAGGAGAAATGGATAGAAGATCAATGCCAGGAAATAGAGAACAGTCTGAACAAGAACAACAGCAAGAAGGTCTACCAGTCTGTGAAGCAGCTGACAAGTGTTAAACAGCCCAAAGTCTCCACGATCCAAAGCAAGTCTGGCATATGCCTTACAGAAGAACAAGAAGTCTTGGACAGATGGACAGAGTACTGCTCAGTACAGTTTACAACCATTGTTCATCATTCATTACTTGGTTGCTGCCCTGCATAAATTAATAATAATTAATAGATTTTAATATTCCACTTGCAACAAAAAGATCAGCCAAAGACTATAATATACTATAACTAGATGACTAGTACCAGTTATATATTTTATGAGTTAGGTCTTTACTAATACTAGGACTAGTCTAGGACTAGGAGTAGGACTAGGAGTAGGAGTAAAATAGGAGGCAACGCCTGCTTGGAATCCAAGTTTCCGACAATGACAAATAAATAAGAAACTCTAAGTGCATCTATGAATTCTACAGCAGTAAAGTAAGTTTATATATGATTAACAAAGGTCGAAAATATTATTTCACGAGGGATCATTGAACAAAAGGCGTAAATTGCATACCTCCTTTGCAATAACTGCTACGCACACGGCCATGTTTAGTTTAGAATGTCTTAAAATCCAAAGGTAGATAAACTAAACTACGACAATAAACAAGCTTCATGTTGCTTTTTTCTACTACTTCTTTACCATTAATAACTGCTTATATTAATTGTATATTTTATCAATAAATAGATGACAACAACAGTTCAAATAAAAGCTAATAAACGATCATTAAACTAATTTCTAACGATTTCTCTATTAATTTGTATGTTAAGATATAAATATTACATTTTATGTATCTATTAGCCTATGATATTTTATGCATTGATTTGATATTTTGGACAGAAAATCTGGGACTAGAGTTGTTTTTATTGCAAGAATATTAAACTGAATACAGACAAAGATAGGTAACAAATACTGAATGCTTGCACAACGAGGACCAATTCTGCGTTTTTGTTCAACTGATATCTCCCGCCATTGCTGTTTTCCGGTCATTTTGCGACGGATTGTGGCGGTGGGGAAGGCCAGAAAAATCTGCAAAGATGTCGTTAAAATTGGACAAGGAGGCCTTTTTCAGGCGAATGAAAAAAGTTTATTCAGCATGGGCGGTAAGACCTGTATTATTTATATTGTTTTGATATTGTTTATTTTCATTTGATCAAACCGAAAACACTTATTTATTGTGGCAGTGTGAGTGTGTTGCTCACGTTTTTTGTGTGATGTATCCACATCACATGCTCTGAAGTATCTTCTTTCACCTTCATAAACTCATACTAGGCCTCAACTTGATTACACACTATATTATTTAATTGACTTGAGGCCTACGAGTTTACAAAGACAAAAGAAGAGGCTTGAACAGAACCTGTGATGTGTCGATGCAGCCATAGAGTGCTAGATTTATCGCCTGTGATTACTCAATTTGAATTTAGTATTTTCTTTGAACTTACACTTGTAAGCAGAAATGGAAAGTCAGCGTTAGTCTGCCCAGCACTCCCAGCAATTTCAAAAAATTTAAAACAAGAGAAGACAATTCTCCCTGTTTTATCCTTTAATCACTACGTATTAATCCAGTTCACATTTTTCTCTTATTCTTCTGTTTTCTGTGTTCTTTTTTGTCCCTTGTTCACATTTCAGCATTATTTGGTATGGATACCAACAGACATCGTTGTCATCATCAGTGCTCAGAGTTAGAATTTGGCATGCACCTGAGCGCCCTGGGATCCTAAATTCCTGTTTGGGCACACAGATCTTAGTTGACAGTGCGCCCAACAGGCGCGTTTAAAATCTTAAAAGAAAGTTAACTTATTGAAACTCCCTTCCAATAGTTAACATCTTAATTAATGTTCGGAGAAAAACTTCAGAGTGAGATAAACAGAAATATTCCGTTGCACATCACATTCTTATTTTCTCCATTTCAATTGCTTGTAATAATTGCGATGGGTCGGGAATAGTCTCCCTTTACGCATGAAAGAGTTGCTTTTGATTGGCCAGTAATTTATTCAATGACCAATCAGGGAGTCAGTTGCTATCTTGCGCGCTCAAAATAAAACATGAAGTTGCTCTGCAACAAGCATATCGCGTTAAGTGTTTGACATCTTCAAAAAACATCCATCGACTTCGCAAGAAGGTGACCAAGTACTGGAAAATAAATGAAATAAATACTACGAATAGTGTAGAAAAAAAAAATCTTGACTCGTGGAAGGATTATTATTTTTAATTACAATTTACAAACAAAAACGTGTTATTAGTTTGTTTTTTTACATTTTGCAATTGTTTGGTTACCTTTAACTGCAAGGACTCTCCTCGAAGGTCACTCATGTATTTCAAGTTATTTATCTTTGGGCACTCAAACATTGGAGGAGGAAGGGGAGGGCGGTGGCACCTAAAAGTTGCAAGTAAGGCAGCCAAAAGGGGCCACCCTTGTATAAAAGCTAATTTCTAACCCTGATGTTTCTATGCCAGTTTATGGACGTTAACAACGTACTTGTCCAGAGCAGTTGTCATCATTGTGATTATTATCATCTTTGTTATCGATTGGTCAGCAAGTATTTGTATTTACAGAAATCATCAGGAGAAGATGCATTGGCCAAGATGGATGCCTTGGTTACCGGTGTGGGAGTCGATGAGGAAGTTGTGTATTCAAAGTCAACATCTCTTCAAGTAATGTTGCTTTGAGTTTGATTTTTGTTTTTGTAGTGTTACTTATAGTACTATACACTAAATAGTTCCTTCATGCTGATTATTTTTCAGGAGTGTTTTTTAAGTATTTGCATTCAATATTGCTTGATGTTAACACTATATAATATAATTCTGTTTTCGCCTTGGAATAGTCAACTGCAGGAATGGTTGGATGAACACTTAATTGACACCTAAAATGTATTATTTTGAAAACGTTTACTCCAGAGCAGTAGGAAACCAACAATGTTAATATTGATTAAAAAATAACGGAACTTTGGGTTCAATAATGGTATTGGATGCGGTCGGTCTAAAATTTCAAAATAAAATGTAATTTCTTTTCCATCTTCTGATACTGCCTTGCCTTTACATCACATGTTTGAGTGATAAATGTGTGTTTGTTATATATATGTAGGAGTGTCTGTAACATGTGAGTGTATGTTGGTTACAGATTACCGCACTTTGAGTCTGATTTAGGAATAAGGCGCGCATAGCATCCAGTATTATTATTATTATTGAATACATTCTTGTTGTGTTCATTCTTCTAGACTTGGCTGTTTGGCTACGAGCTGACAGATACAGTCCTGGTATTATGTGAGAAAGGAATCTATATCCTTGCCAGCAAGAAGAAGATTGACTTTCTCAAGCAGCTGGAAGGGAGCAAAGAGAATGAGGAGGTTCCTGGAGTCAAACTGTTGACAAGAGATAAGGTAAAATGCTTGAGTTTGTTTGTTATTTCTGTAGCAGCTATTGAATTTTGGGTGGAAACTGTAAAGTTACAGCTGGGGCTGATACCTCTGTATTGATGAGCATAGAGAAGTGTTGAATAGTATACTACAATTGTCTTAAGGAGGAGGGGGTTTAGATTATGAGTTAAAAGCAAAAAGTCCTCCATCCCGCCCCCTCCAGCCCTTCTACCATCTCTGTCTTGGGTGGTGTGCTCAGGACTCCCCATTTGCAATGAATCTAAGGAGTGGGCTAACTTCCATTTTACAATTTTAAGGATTTTGTTTTCACTCCTTGTTAAGCATTTTATGGAGTAGGAAAAACGATGGACAAACGCTTTGATTTTATTGTTGACACTTTATTGTCCCTTTTTATCAGGAATTTCCTGGGAAGGCATAGTTGCAGCCTGTGGCGCACCCAAACCCAAACTACCAGTTTTTGATATTTTTTGCTGGGGTAGCAAACCGGAGTACCCGGACAAAACCCAAAAGACATTGCCCGAGTCAAAAGTAAATAATATTTAGAGAAACATAAAGCCCGGAGGCAGGATCGGTCCACACCTGTCAGGCACCATTGGTTTATAGCCTGTGGCTCGTTCAGAATAAAAGCCTTTTTTGCCTCATTTAACATTGAGTTCATGATCTTCTCGCGCGCCTCCTCCCACCCGTGAGGGTGCAGGGGGTTTCTATATAAATAGTATCCCCACTTTCTGGAAGTTTAATGCTTTAAATTCCATCTGTCTCTGTTTTTCTAATTTTTTCTTTCTCATTCCTACTCTGTTCTATCAATCTACTATACTATCTTCTTCGCTAGACCAGTCACCTACCTTTTTTATTGAAAACTCTTCTGGGACAAAACTTCTCATTTGTGTGTGAGGTCTGTTGGATCAGCTTGTGTATATTGGACGTTTTCTGGTAATGGTCCCTAGGGCTTCCTATGATATTATTATTTAGCAATGGAGTATGCTGGTTAAACGATCATCTGTGGTGCCCCTACGACCTCCAAGTTTTGGGATAGGAAAAAAGGATAGGTAGGCATTTTATGTACATGTATGTGTTTTGTTGATATTTTATAATGATGTTTGTATTCTAATTTGTTGCTGTACATTGGTCCATAAATTAGAGTATAGCCTCAGCGTCCCCTGTATGGGATGCCTTTATTGTACAGTGACAGGCTGGTGTCCTCTTTCAGCCAAGTTGTCTTGATTTTGTGGTCCTGATTTGGCTCTTTGCAGTCCGCTGGACCCTGTAAGTAATGAATAACTATCTTCTCATGCCATAGATAGCTTTTCAGGCATATTATCAGCACAGAGTGTAACATTTAAGACGCATTTCTCACGTCTGATTGGCTGATTCTAAGGAGTGATTTTAAGGATCTAAGGTGTGATTACGCCCGATCTCGGCGTAATGGGGAGCCTTGGTGCTCTTTCGTTGAGAAGGTAACCAGAATTTTGTCCCCATGGGTGATGAATACAAGAAATAAAAATCCTAGTTGTTGACTTGAGGTAGATCCCGTTTCGGCCAGTGCCTTGAGTAACTGGTTAGCTATTCATTGCTTATAGGGTTCAGCTGACTGCAAAGATCCAAATCAGGACCACAACATGGTTGAAAGACTATTCACCCCTGATAAAAGATCTGCTTAAAGTTAAACAACCCTAGTGGTAACACTGAAGGCACTCCACCAGCCGGTCACTTTACAATAAAGGCATCCCACGCAGGGGCTTGCTGAAGATATACTCTAATTTATCGAAATAGAACACAATTGAGGAGTTTGGAAGTGTTTTCAAGAAGCTGTGGAGATGACAAGTTAGAAATTAACTTTTTTACAAGAGTTACAAGAGAGCCCTTTGGGTACTTGAAACTTTTGGGTGCGCCCTGCACCCCCCCTCTTCCAATTTTTTTAGTACCCAAAGACAAATAACTTGAAATACACGAATGATCTTCTAGGAGTTAAAGCTATCCAAACAGTAACAAAATGACCACACAAAAAACCCACAAAAAAACTGTTTTTGGTTGTACTAAAAAAAAATGTTTTTGAAACAGAAAAAAGTGTAACAAAATATCAGTAATAAACTAAATTTTTTGGTTGAAAGAACGTTTTTGAAGATGTCAAACACTTTACTTGACATACCTCGAGTTGTATAGAAAAAAAAAGTGCTACAAAACGTTTCAATTGCTCGCCACGAACTATTTTTGCTTCTGGGCAACCTTTTGCCATAAGCGAGCGGTTTTAAAATTGCGCTGCACATGTAGACTGCACAACAGCCCACCAAAGTGAAGTTGGCTAAAAGTTAAAGTTACTGTCAATCGCACTGACGACACAATACTATAAATTATAAATACCAATTCATACCATTTGCACATAAACATAATTATTCCGTCAAATAAGTACTCAAATTGTAACAGACTGTAATTGACAAAAAGTCCTCCTTTGCTATTTCACCATTGAACGCATCGCCATTCGCAAATCAAAAGCCCACCACTCTGGCCGCCATTTTTGTCTCTTCACAGAGCGCTATAGACAGCTACAGAGCGCTCTCTGCAGGCATAGGGTTGCGCAGACTTTCCTCCAAAATAGTTACGTAGCACTCAGCTTAGACAACTTGGGGATGCTTGTTTCAGAGTAACTTCATATTTTGTTTCGCACACGCGTGATAGCAGCTGACTCCCGGATTGGTCATTGATTAAATTAATGGCCAATCGGAAAGCTCGTCTTTCATGCGTAAAGGGAGACTATTCCCAACCCATCGCAACCAAAAGCGACTGGAGGTAATGAGAATGTGATATGCAACGAAATATTTCTGTTGTTGCCACTCTTAATTACAATGTTGACTGTTCGAGTGGAGCTTCAATTTAGGAATTTACTTGTGCCAGTTGGGCGCACTGTCAACTAAGATCTGGGTGCCCAAACAGGAATTAAGGATACCTGGGCGCACTGGCGCATGCCAAATTCTAATGCTGTATAAGAACATTTAAAGGAACAGTTCCAAATATTTTAGATCACTCCTTGAACTTATTTTCTATTTTCAGAGTGACAAGGATAAGGCCAATTTTGAAAAGCTGATTGATGCCATCAAGGGCAGCAAGAAGGTATGTGCGACTACCAGTCATGAGTGCTGGCAACATGAACGTTCAGCTTACACATTGGAATAGTTGCTGACCCATCCAAAACCAGCATGAATCTTACATTTGTCTGTATGTGTTGAGAGACGTTGCACGATTCAGTGAAGCATCACAAGAATGTCAACAGCTATGTAAAAATGAAGAAGAAAAATCCCAAGTCGGGCAAGTGAGCTGGACAATTTGGGTCATCCGAAGGATCTTTATTTTGCATTTGGTTAACAGACTATAGAGATTTCTCACTTCTGTTGGTGATTCAGTATACTGTTGGTACCCCAAATGAAAGCACTCTAACTTTTTGTCGGTTTCCTTACGCTTTAGCGTAGTTTCTTTTTGTTCTCTATTGCTTGGATTTTAACTGTTACTGATTAGTACATATGCATTAATTGCACAATTATCACGCTGCTTCACTGATGTCAACAGGGAAAGACAGTTGGGGAATTTCCAAAGGATAAATTTCCAGGAGAATTTATGGAGGCCTGGAAATCTGTGCTGAAATCCGCTTCATTTGAGAAGGTCAGTATTTTTTATTTATTCTTGAGAAGAATGTTATTAATAACAACAGATTACCAAGGGTACTCTGGTTTCCTTCCTCCCTTTAATAATAGTGTTGGATGCAGTCAATCTAGAGTACAGTTAAAAAATACAAAAATAATATTCTTTCTGTCATCTAATCGCAATCTCCTTGCTGTTACACCACATGTGTGAGTAATTAGTGTGAGTTTGTTGTGTATGCTGGAGTGTGTTCAACACGTGATCGTGTATGTTGATACTAATGGCCGTGGTTTGAACCTTATATATTTAATTGAGGAAAGAGCATGAATATTGCATCAAACAGATCCTATAAGAAACTGAAAAAGTATTTTATTGTTTCCACATGTACTGACAATAACTTTAACCAATGATTTAAGAGAAAACGTGACTTGAAAAAGACCACCAAATTACAGAGCTGCCAACCCCTACGGAACGTCCGTAGTTTCTCCGGAAAATGTTCTTTAATTCCGCAACTACGCCATTTCAAGAAATACTACGGAAGAAAAATTTCAAAGCATACCTATTTTTTTACAAGTATAGAAACAAAGCCGCGAGAGACTTAGGCCTACTAGGCTTTCGTCAATATCATAGACTTTCGTATAGCGCTTTGCATGTGCGCTATTTTTAGCTCAGCAGCCACTGCGCGGTAGACTGAGAGAGAGAGAGAGAGAGACCAGATTTGCCAGTAGAGCTGCTACAGAGATGCAAGAGGGCAACTGTTTCTGCCCTAGCAGAAGAAAAGCCCTAACATGTCTATGCCTGTGAACCTATAACTGACAATGTTTTGTTTTTTTTATAATATAAATAGCAGCTTTAACAATTTGGTTTTAAACCAATGCAGTATCCATGCCATTAGTACATGTAGTGAGCCATTGGGTTAGCTTTTCCGAACAAAATGTTAAAACTGTTTTTTTTTTCAGGAACATTTCTATCATTTTAAAAATAAATATTTGAAAGTTAATGCTTTTTGTGTTGGTGTTTGGTTTTTATTTAAGCTAATATCAACATTTTAAATAATGCTCATTTTATCATGTGAAAATTCTTGTTCGTACATTTGCTACTGAAATTGAGCTGAAACTACTGATATTTTTCTTTGTTTGCTACTGAAATTTTTTTTTAGGGGTTGGCAGCTCTGAAATTAGGACGTCATGTTCTAACTATGTACCCAGTTTCACAGAAATATGCCCTTTAGTTTCAGACTATCGCGAACGGATGTACAGAGTTAAAATGTCGGACATAACTACAACATTTGATGCTGATATAAATCATGGTATTGGAAAGTGCAAAAGATGAATTATGATTACTGTTTACCATTTGAGCTGTATGTGTCCTCATTTTATGCTTCAGGAAGGAGCTGTTTAAATAAAGGCGAAACTTGGGGAAATTGAAGACGACTTGTTTCGTTTTATTTTGCTCTTTTCTTGTGCTTGCATAGGTGGATGTCAGTAACCAGTTTGCCTACATCATGGCCCCAAAGGAGGAGAATGAAGTGAAAACTATCCAGCGAGCTTGCCAGGTCACATGCGACGTTTTCAACAAATACCTCAAGGACCAGATCATGGAAGTCATTGATGCTGACAAGGTATTGTAGGAATGTGACTTTGATGATGATTATAATAATAAAAATAATATCATCGACTAATAATAATGAAATGGTTTACTAAGTGAGCGGCTTGAGTTAGAACCTTTTCAGCCAGCGCCTTGAGCGGTTCTTGAGCTGGAAAAGCTCTATATATGAATTATTAAATAAGTAAATAAATAAAAGCTTTATACAGCCCACATATCACAAAGTAAATGGCTATTCTATGTGCCTTTATTGTCAAAGTACTTTCTGATTTCTTTTTTGGAGTGGGGGGAGGGGGGGAGGTTGTCAGAATAGATGAAAAACAGTGAATATTGCTTCAAACATCCAGCTCAGCGCACTGAAATCTTAGCAAGATTGGAGAAACGCTTAGTTTTGGTTTGTAATGTAACTGCAAGGGGACTAGAATGGAGCCATCTCTTTGTGTTTTTGCTTGTTGCAACGTCATCATATGTTGGCAAACTAGCCAAAAAATTATGAGCAGACTGTACTTATTTTCTATTGACTTTGTACTGAGCAGAAAGTGAAGCATTCTAAACTGGCCGATGGTGTGGAGCAGGCCTTGCAGAACAAGAAGTATGTGACGGGAGTGGATGCCTCGCAGCTGGACATGTGCTACCCAGCCATCATTCAGAGTGGGGGCAAATACAGCCTCAAGTTTTCTACTGTCAGGTAACTTTTCCGTTTTGAGATTTTTGTATTTTATTTTATTCGCTACTCATGCGGGGCGAACCTTTGGGCTGCCTTCTCAGCAAAAACACGGCCATTGCAAGAGTGGCGCCGCCCAGGACAGGGAGAGGAGAAAGGGGGAAGGATAGGGGTGAATTGGTTCATTATTGCGTCGTAATATATTATATTTATTGTGATTCTTTTTTGGTGGGGGAGGGTTTCCGTAGCTGGTAATGAGGTTTCCAATATGATCCTTTATTCTTTGATGCTCGCAAGGCCCGTTCAGACCCGCTAGCTCAGTGCCTTTGTATATTCGCAAGGCCCATTCAGTCCCACGAACTAGTCTACCTCGTCATAACTTTCGAGCAACTGTCATCCACAAGCGTTGCTTTACAATTTATCGCACAAAAACGTCCAGTTTGGTTTATGGCTACCCCCGTTGGGGTGCCGGGGGTTTCAGTATAAATAGTATCCCCACTTTCTGGAAATTTAGTGCTTTAAATTCCCACTGTCGCTGTCTTTCTCATTTGCTCTTTCTCAGCCCTGCTCTGTTCTATCAATCTGCTATACTATCTTCTTCTTCGCTAGACCAGTCACCTACCTTTTTTCTTGAAAACTCTTCCTGGACAAGACTCCTTGTTTGTGTATGAGGTCTGTTGGATCAGCTTGGGAATATTGGACGCTTTCTGCCAGGTGGTCACTAGGGCTTCCTATGATGTTATTATTAAGCAATGTAGGCATTTTATATGTATATGTTTTGTTGATAATTTATAATGATGTTTGTATTCTATTTTGTTTTTGTAAACAGGGGTTCGATAAATTAGAGTGAAGCCTCAGCCGTCCCCTGCATGGGATGTCTTTATTGTAAAGTGACTGGCTGGTGGAGGGCATTCAGTTTTCCCACTAGGGTTGTTTCAGCAGATCTCTTATGCGGATTGGGGGTTGTTCGGTTCTGATTTGGCTCGGAAGAGTCCGCTGGACCTAAAGCAACAATTATGTAATGTAATGTAGGTTTATGGCTAGGTCTATGCGGTGGAATATGCTATAGCCTTTTTATGGTGGATTTGTTTTAATACCATAAAGTGTTTGGCTCATATTTCGTTGTCACAAAGATGGGGAAGGACCATGTTGACTTACTCAGACCTGCCTACCGCTACGAAAAAGCGTAGCATACTATTAGGTAGTCAAAAGCCATTTAAAAATATGATTTCCTCATCACAAAACTGACATAGATTTAAAGAGCTTTTCATTCTGAACACAGTGGTATATTTTTTTCCCCCATAGGACAAATAGGTAAAAAGTTATTAATGTTTGAAAATGCCGAATGTTGGTGTTTTTTTGGCAATGTTTTGGAATTAAAGAAATTGACAACTTTGGAGTCTCAAAGTGAAGCCAATATTGATACCAGAAAGCTGATTTTTGACAGGTAACCCCTTCATATGTTATACTCCAAGCCCAATTTTCTTCAGGCCTATCCCATGTAATGTTCAGCCGTTTTGGTGCTTCAAAGTTGGGAAATCATCAGATTCGCAGTGCGTGCCAGCAAAATATAGGCCTACTAGTGTGCTACTACGCTCAGCACTTGTGTCGCTGAATAGGCCTACGAGTCGGCCATGGCCGCAAGAAAACCCGAACACCGTTTGGGTACACTTTTCTACGGCAAAGCGCTCCGCGATAGAGTAATGCACACATTAATAAATACCCTAGTTTTATAAAGGAAAGTCTGCTCTTTATTTCTTGCTAATTTTTAAACTTCTAGTTAAAATCAAACTTACATCAAAACCGCTTTATCCACTTTGTTCGGCTCGTAACAACACTTTTACACATGAGAGCCCACCATATTTGATATGTAAATGAAGCTAAGTATCCGAACTTCTCATTGGTTCTTATTTTTAGGCCATCCAATGAAATATCTCAAAGCACTTAGAGTTTGAAACTAGCCACCTCTCAGCAAACGACGCTGACAACTTTTTCGCACCGGCATTCAGCGCTCGGATAGGGGCGTATTCAAAAGCTGTTTTCTCGGAATCTTTCGCATAAACATGCATTAAAAACAACACAGATGTAAAGATAAAGCTTTCAATTTTTATTTGAATACAGCCACTGTTCGTTTTAATGCAGTTTTACATTAATAATAAGGGTTGAAAGTGAAGTCAAAACTGAGTCAAAACTGCCGAGCGGACAAGAGCCAATGAAGGGCTTGGAGTACCTACATTAACCCGCTAACCCCCACAGGAGCCTAAGCCTTATCTGCTTCTATTTCCTAGGTCAAGGCAAGTAACTCCGTCAAAATGCTACACCATGCACATACAAAAATTAATTAAAATTGCACCACCCAAAATTATGTTCTACTCATAATTTTTCTTCAAAATGAAATGTTACACATACATTTTTACAATGTGTTGCAACTGGCAAAAAAAATCTGAATGTCAACATTGCATACTGCACAACATGCAGCAATACGATCACTGCCACAAATAATAAAGCACCGATTGTTCATCGTTGCTGTTATTCAAATTCGACTAAAACAGATCGTCAAAGTGAAAGTCCAAATCACTTTCCTCTCCATCATTAACATGTACCTCAATAATCTGACGCCATAATTCTCAGCCTCTCAAACTTCAAACTTTGAACATTCACTGTGTGCGTTCTACACACTCTAAAAATGCAGTGAAAACTCCACCGAAAACCGCAGGAAATCACGATCACGTGTGCGAGAATATCGCACCTTTGCTTTAAATAGATTTCTATATGGCAGCCTCTGAGCAGACCACATCATTACCGGCCGCTGACGGTCGTTCCGCGAGTGTGCACATAGCAAAAATGTTGGTCACTCTAGGTCGCTCCGTGTGTTAAAGGGTTAAACCAGGTGTAAATCCTGATTTTGAATTTTAATTGTTTTTTGCCCAAGCGTGGCATGAATATTTTGAGTTCTTTCCCCTGCGTTGAGAACTAGATAATCCTATCCTATCCCGTAACTCGAAAGTCATTGGGGCATCAGAAATGATCGTTTAACAAGCATAGTCTATCTTTCTCTGTCCTCAGCAACCCTTATGGCTTCGCTCAGTGTCAAGCCTGTACATTCTCGAATGTTGTCCTCCCACCTCTATTTCAGTCTCCTTTTTCAACTACCTCCTTGCACCATGTCTTACAGGATGGTCTTTGTAAGGCCTGATGCTCCGGTGACGTGGCAGTGCCATGGAATCTAAATAAGTGGAAGCTCAAAACTGACCTGAGTGGCATTGGGTTAAATGAATAAACTTTCTTATGTCTGAGCTTCTTTATGTCTCATGTATATGCAGCTGTGATGTGTATCTTGTTGGCAGTGACGACAACCCATTGAAGTTTGACGCCATCGTGTGCTGCATGGGGGTGCGATACAAGTCGTACTGTTCAAACATCGTGCGCACTCTGCTGGTGGACCCAGACGAAGATTTGCAGAAGACATACGAGTTCCTGGTCAAAGTGGAAGAGGAAATCCTCAACAAGCTGCAACATGGTGAGTGGGTCTAAATGAAATTTGTATGCACGAAACGGCGTTATTATTATTAATATATCCATTTCAAAATATCTTGTTTTTCTTGTGGGTTTTGAACCTGCGACAATGGGAGTGTTTGGCAAAACTCACCAAACTGCATTTTTATCTTCTGCTGATTTTTCAAGTGTTGAATTATGCCCGCTTTGGCTTGCGCATGGAACCAAATCGACAAACTGGTTGCTGAACTAAATTTGACCACATTCTACCGATAAAACAGAAGATGTTAGTACAAAAACACCCCCAAAATTAACGAGAATTTACAAGGCCGCAGAGAAGATGAAGGAATCACATTCTTATTTCTTTGATATTTTGGTGTAAACCTGCGTTCCACTTGTAGATGTTTCTCTTCTACCCCCATTCTTATGTATTACGTTAGATTGTTTGTACATGGCATCCCCCATTATCATTTGTGTATAACATGATAAGTGGTGCTTACACATCTGTAACTTTGTGAAGGGAGCAAAGTGATTGATGTCTACCTTTTAGTATAGTTTATTTGTACAATTAATTTAGTTTGTAGAAAGCATCCTGCATTATCCCTAGTGTGTGTTGTGAAAAGAGGGTGCTGCAGATGTGCCCACTGTTAGGTACCGGCAGGGTAAAATTTGGTTTTAACAATTTTAAGTTTTCACACAAGTGAATGGTACAGAGTTATAGATTGGGGTAGAAATAAGAAAACAAAAAAAAAAATTATGGGTCTATCTCAATTAGAACCAGAGATACAGCTATTTTCGTAACGAGTTTTTGTGCCGCAAATTGCGTAATTTTGCCAAAATTGATATTTTGCAAAGTTTAGATGTTCATAACTTAAAAATTATAAAGCCCATGAGCCTAATTTTTGGAGTAAGCAGAGCCCTGGTAGTGACAAAATAGCCTATTTTTTTTGGGACCTGGCAGTTGTCAATAGAATGAACTGCTGAACTCCAAAAATGCCCCCCCCCAAAAAAAATTTTCCCCATGGAAAGATTCAGAAGCAAATAGCTAATAACTTCAAACGCATGCTATTTGATCATTTTTTATCCGATTTCATTGATTTAAACTGCATTTGTCTTGTTATATAGAGATCTTTTAATTGATATGTATGAAGGTACAGTGAAAATTAAAATAGATTTTTTTCTTTTTGTACCCACCTCCCCTTGCAAGACCCCCACCTCCGCGTGAATTTGTTCTTATGCGTATGTTGGCAACTATTATTTAACATATTTTCTGAGATAATAGTGCAGACAACAGTTTGTGGACCTTAACTAGCAGTAGCATTTACAAAGGAGTCCAACCTCTCCTTGCCATTTGGTCTTTTAATGGACTTCTGCAGGGAACAGTACTTCTCATAGATTTTATCCATGCTTTTCTTGTCTAGCTGCTTGGCATTGGCTCCTAGGAAAGTCAGGACAGGCTGGCAGGTTGTTTAGGATTTTCTCTCAGTCTTCACAAACCTCACAAGATCCACAACAACTCCATTTGTGAGTGTGCCTACAACAATGAATATGAAAGGAAAAAATAAGTGCAAGTGCAACAATGCTGATCTCAACACATGACATTTATGATAAAATACTTGAGATCCATCACCCTGTAATAAACATGACATGTAACACTATGCGTGAATTATGGTTTTGCGAAACCTGAGAAAGAATTGTGTGACTACACGTAACGGCTAAATGTTTGCACTAAAATTAGCCGATGGTCGTATCTGAACCATCACTCGATGTTTGAACACTTCTAAGACTAATCTAACACTACATCGGTCGAACTTTCAAAACAAAAAAAAACACGTTTCGAGGTATACATTAAACAAAACTATGGGCAATAATAATTTTATCCGAAAACCATCTGTAATTATCAAGTGTACTTACCAATTGATTATCCGATTTCGCGAAGAAATGGCGACAAACACACATCGTTAGAAGCTGACATTTTCAGATCGTCCGCCATGACAGTTCGGGTCAACCACAAAGCACGCTTGAATGGGTACTCGTCTTTTACTGGCTCGCGTCAACTGCCCGTCGATCATGTGACTAAGTTGAGTACACCATTGAAAAGGTCGAAAACCCAGCTTTCCGCCGCGTATAATAATGTTGGCATTTTTTCCACCCGATTAAAAGATATTTGCAGTTGAAGTCGTTCCTAAACTTTGACTGTGAATTTCAACGAGAAAAAAAATAACGACTAAAACAATATTTATACGAAACGAATCGTTGGCTTTTCGTCTTTTAACCTGACCTAATTTGCATATTATGAATGAACTATACAGCCCGCGAGCAGACGTTTCGTGAGGTATGTGTGTTTGTCGCTCGCGCTGCCTTCACTGGCAGGTTGAAAATGGCGATGTGCGGAGCAGCTTTTCGCTGCCGATTGCGATCGTTCTCCCTTCTCCCTCAACACAACCCATCAACAAGAACACACAAAAAGTAGATAAGTAAAACGTTCGGGTTTTATTCTTTCTTATTCACAGTTTTTTTTTACAAAAATTGAATTAAATCGCAACACAAAAATTAATTCAAAATATGCCATTTTCACCACATCTAGACCTTTCCCGCATAGCGTAATAAGAGGCTGCCGGTACCTACTACTGTACATTCGTTTGCTGTATTCGTATGCAATTTTGTCTTGGAGTATGGTCGTCTGTCAACTCGCAAAAAATACGGTCAAGTTTTATTATAATTATTTTGTTTTCTTCCGATTAAAAGACGCGCAGTGTAGTTACTTCCTTTACCAAGGTGGCGCATGCGCATATACTGTACTTGTGTTTCGGTTTCCCTCATTCTGCTCAGTGCTGTGTATTAGCGTGAAAAATGAACCGTTCAGCCGATCCACATAAAGATGAACCAAAAGCTAAACAGGGGGCCAGAAAGTAAGCTTTTTCAAAGTCTACAATGAAAAGTGGCCTTGTCTGACTACATCTTTAAAAGGGCCAGAATTTGCAAGATGCACTCTGTGCAAAATCGACTTCACCGGTGCACATGGAGGCAGCAATGACTGCAAAATCACTAAAATCACATGAAACGTTTGAAGAAGCTGCTAAAAGCCATACGGCCATCAAAAGCCTCTTCCAGGTGCAGATGAAAGCCACTGGTGCTGAATACATGCATACATTGTAGCCTGAACTATGTGTGATGTGTTGCCTATGTGAAAGAAAGTTTATTTGCCCTCGTCTGCAAAACATTGACCTGAAATCTTCACCTGTCCTTTCAATTTTATTCTGTGTAATATCATTTGCTCAATAAACAAGTATTTATTCAGTACACTTTGTGCACACTGTCAATATTGCCTTGTAATCATATTGCCCAGCTTGAGAGGAATGAAGTTGTGTGGCATTGTTTTGTGCTGTATTGTGTTGTGTTGTATTGTATGGTATTGGTTTGTATTGCTGGGATGTACATCTTGTACTGTAGCTTCTGCGGAGAAACTATTATCTGTGATATATCGGGGCAGTTTACCTTTTATGACTTTTTATGACATTCACCTCTAGTTTATTGTATAATGTATTTAACCGTATGTTTTGTTATTTATTTGTTTTATTTACTTTTTTTTTTTTTTTTAATTGGACTACTTCTCATGTGTATGTAATAATATTTTTAATTCTTTTTGGTAATTGTGCTGATGCTGCCATTGTAATTGCTCGGTTTGAGATGAATAAAGTTGTATTGTATTGTATTGTATTGTATATTAATGTGTTACAAGAAGACAAACAAAAGTCCAATACGCAAAAATCTGGTCAAATCTTTTTTAGGTTGGCATGTTTGGTGCTGACACATGTGTTACTTTGTGAAGGGACCAAACTGAGTGACGTCTATCAGGCTGCCGTCAACCTGGTCAAAGCGGAGCGCCCAGAGCTGGAAGACAAAATGACAAAGACCTTTGGTTTTGCCATGGGCATTGAGTTCAGAGAAGGATCGCTGATTATTGGGCCCAAGACCAACGCTCCTGCCAAGAAAGGTGAGGCCATTGTTTCGTGCCGAGAAGGAAGCAATACTGCCGTTACTTACATAATGGTAATATTTGATATTTTAGCCACCTTTTATGAACCATCCTATCCTATCCTATCTTATCATGTCCAGTAACTCAAAAGTCTTTGGGGCACCACAGATGATCGTTTAACCAGCGTACTCCATCTTTCTCTGTCCTCGGCAACCCTCATGGCTTCGCTCAGTGTCCAGCCAAGTCCATTCTTGGATGTTGTCCTCCCACCTCTAGTTCTGATTCGGCTCTTTGCCGTTTCTTGGCAGTAAGACTAAAAGCATGTAAAATAAAAACTACCCTCCCATTTCCTGGCTTTTTCAAAGAAGTATGATGGAAAAAATATAATTCTCGTGTAAAGATGCATTCATGTGCGTTTGAACGTCAATGGGTAATGTATACACCCTTAACCCTTTGCCTCCCACAAGTAAAATGGCTGACAGCTTTGTGCTTCCCTGGCTAAGAATTTTGTATACTGTAAAATTCATGATATTAGAACCACTTTCTTTATTCCTGTTGTCAACACTGTTGATTTCTTCAATAGTAAAACCCTCAAAAACATCTCAATAGTCATTATCACTGTCTTCCGATTGTCACAATAGGCTATTTAGACCCTGCACTACGGCTTCACGCCTTAAATAGTTCAGCCTGTTGTAGCCTTTGTAAATTAAAGTAGCTGCCTAGAAGACGACACAAGTCAGTTGTGTGCTAAGCATATGTAGGCAGTGACCTCATCCTGCTGATGTATAGCCACCCCCACTAGAGAGCGCCACAGGTTTCGGACGAGATTTTCGTGGGCTTTGGCTGACCACAAGGCTAGGTAGTCATTCTTTGTCTGAACCTCACAGGAGAAGGAGCTAAGCACTGAAAGATCTCTCTATCTGAAGACTAAGCAGGTGACAGATGAAAGTCGTTCATCAGAGTATAGCCACAGCCAGACATTGTCAAAAAGACGAGCAGGCTAGTTGGTCCGAGGCAGGGATAGACCACTAAGAGTCAACCCTGACATGCGGCCTGCAGTAGAGCATCTAGCACTGAGCTACGATAACCCAATAGTCAACAACCAAGGAGGAGACACCATCACCACACCTCAACAAATCAGCTAAGTGCATAAAAAGAATTGCACATACGCTGATCTAGAAGGAATATGCGGTAGTCCACTCTGCTGAAAACAAACATTAGACCAACCAGAACAAATTGCCCATTGATGAGACAGTAGCAAATATTATGAACAGTAGCAGCATAGACCCATCAAGGAATGAACTATTCGAAGTGAATTTGGACATTTAAGTTAATAGAGTGATTAGAGAATTACGTATATAGTAGAGGAAATAAATGTGTGATATTTACTGTTAACAAGTGGCTGGACTAGGCCTACCTATGTTTCATAGCCGTGTGAGAGGTAATGTGTCAGTGAAGCTTTTACCATTTTCTCCCTATCTCTATAACCCTATCCGCACACAGACCGGGCTAAACATATTAAACGTATTAAGATTAGTCACAGGGTGATTACTCTAGCCGATCCCCGCAGACAAAGACGAGTGGGTAATAGCATTCCATTGTGCAGAGCCCAGTAACAATAGACCCACTGTCACACCAATAACGAACACCAAAAGTCCCAATTGTCTTGGTCGTTGTCAGCCATGTTTATTCCAGAGAAAATTGTAACAAACCTTTAAAAAAAATCGTAGAAAATGATTTACTCGGTCAGATACCCGAAAGTGATGTTGCGGAATGAAGTCCAAAACTTAAAGTAAGGGTGAAATGGATTGTGGGTAAGAGAAAAGCGAAAATGTGATGACGTAGACACGGGTTGCTGGGCTTTGAGGGAGGTAAAGGGTTCATTCTTGACGAGTCGATCAATATTATTGCTTTGTTTGTTCTGGATTTTGATTGGCTTTGCTATGTGCTGTATTTGATTGATGTCAAGAATATAATTTAACGGATGCAGAACACGTGGCAAATCTGTACATTCTATACTGGGTGACATCTGCTGAGTGGAGACATGAATAAAATAGTCTTGGTTTTGGGCGAGTGGATCAGTCATCAAAATTCTTTGACTATTTTATATTTTTGTGTGTATAGGTATGGTGTTCAACGTCAATGTTGGCTTTGCGGACCTGAAGATCAAGAAGGACGGCAAGGCTCAGCCAGTTGCCGTTTTCCTTGGCGACACTGCCATGGTGCAGGAGGTCAGTGGTTTTCTTCCCTTGTTCACTGTTGGTACACAAAACTTCTCACAAAATCAACCTTTTACAACCTGCTTTTCTTGTTGATTTAAACAAAAATATAACGCTTGTCAAGTCTGTTATTTGAGTTCATGAATAAGAATGAAAGCTGACGGTTAATATCTACATTCACCATTGACTTTTCAGCAAAATGAATAATTTATAATTATGTATAATATTTAATAATAATAATAAAATTATGTATAATTATTATATGCCAGCGTTACTAAATAATATACATCAGGACATTTACTAATACTGTAGAATAATAATTTGTTCTCATTGAAATGAGTAATGTTAGCAATTTAAATTGAAATATGAGACGATTGATCCTATTATACTATGCTGGAAGTCAATAATATTTTATTATATAAATGTGTCCATTATAATGCTAATGTAAATTTATTGGTTGCTTTTTAATGTACTTTGCTATAACTTTGAAATAATATTTTATTTTATAATGTAACTTAGTCTAAGGCATGCATTATATTTTATAATGTATTTATTTATAGGGAATGGGGTGAGGAAATGTACATTATATATTTAGAAGACTTGATGAATGAGAGAATTAGATTTAGGTTGGCATTAGTACATTAGAGAGGAAAAAGACAGAGAGATGGGAGAGGGAGGGGAGAGAGAGGGGGAGAGAGAGAGAGACAGACAGACAGACTATTGCAGAGCTGCCAACCACTACGGAATTTCCGTAGTTTACTCCAGAAATGAATACGGAGCTAAGCATATCGAAAATTTACTACGGAAAGTCAATTTTCGACGATAGTATTACAGTTTTAACGAGTTTTATTGAGCGCCTGTGCCTCCCGTAGCACCTCAAGGTCACGGTCATTCGGTTTACGTGCACGGAGTAATAGATCACGCTCCCAGTGCATGTTAGGAAATTCGACCAATCACCGTGAAGTGGTTTTGCAAACGGCCAATCGCTGCACAAAACCTCGACCTTTCTGTGACACTTTCGTTTCCGGGTCACTTTCTACACTGCGAGAAGAAAAGTTTGTGTGCGGCGTATTTTGAATCCGTGATGCCAAAAAGAAAGAAAACTAGCGATGAAAGCCCAGAAAAAAAAGAAGAGGACAGCAAATCAAGAGTACAGGAAAGAGTATTCTGAAAAATTTCCGTGCCTCACTGCGTCATCGAGATCAAAACACAGCGTGTATTGTACAGCGTGAATGGCAATCGTTACAAAAGTCGTTGCCCTGATCCAGAAAAGTTAGTCCCTGTTCAGTCGGTAGCCACCTTCTTCCAGCCCGATATGGATCTCTCAATAATTAGTGCGGGAACACTCTTCACGACCTTCGTTGCAGAGCACAATTTGCCTGCGTCGGTAGCAGATCACTTCAGTAAGTTAGTGAAGGCAATGTTCCCGGACTCCCAAGTTGCCAAGAGCTTTGCATGTGGGCGAACAAAAACTGGACATATAACACGAACGCTAGGAGAAGAGGCGGTTAAGGAGGCAAGCACTGCCATGGAATCTAGTCCATTTGTGCTAGCCACTGACGGCAGCCGGTGGGGGGGGGGGGGGGGGGTAAGACTTCTCACTCTCTCTCTCTCTCTCTCTCTCTCTCTCTCTCTCTCTCTCTCTCTCTCTCTCTCAATTTGCTGAGAAAGTGCAAGGCTGCCACCAGATTGGGCCCTTGCTAAAGACTAGACATGTTCCCAGAGAGAGAATAGAGCAAGTTCAATAAATGTGGAGTATTGTATGAAGTGTGTCATCTTTCCTTGCAACTGTGCTTGTTTAGTAGTGTGTGTGTATATGCATGTCTTCGTAAAAAAACAAAAAGCGAGGACGTATGGCTACTGAAAATGTCATAAAACTACTGAAATTCAGAATTTTTGCTACTGAAAACTTTTGGGGGGGTTGGCAGCTCTGCTATTGAGATACTATGCCACTGAAATGTAATTTAGATTTTAATTTGTGATCATGCAACTATAAATTATTTTAGAATAGTTTTAAATAGTATAATTAGTTTTGGTATTCTGAATCTCTTGAATGATTTTAGGAATGAAACACTGTGCAATAACAATAGGTTTTTGGAATCAGTCTTAGTGATACAGTGAAAAGGGATGCATTGACCCACTTACCGCTGCTCTCTCTTGTTTTGGCTCAGTCTGTGCGATGGCTGAAAACTATACAGCCATGAAAGTTGTGTATAATATTATGCTATCCCAGTATTAACACATTGCACCATTCCGTACTATCTGCAGCCCTTTGTTTCTAGTACAACACCATTAAAATACTCCAGCAATCTGAGTCACAGTAGCAATGTTAGGGCCATGGGCTGTAGCAATGGCCTTGGCTCTGGCAGTGGCCTTGAACCCCAGCAGCCATCGTAGTACAGGCGCCCACTTGAAAAATTTGAGATTATAGAGGTGGCAGCGGGCCGTGCTTCCTTTTTCACAGTCATAGTCAGTTTATATATAGGTGTATGTGTGTGTATATATATATATATGTATGTGTGCGTGTATGTGGGTGGGTGTGATGGCGTCATTGTTGATGGATCTTAATCACTGTAGATATCATCATCATTATTTTCAGTTTAGTGTTGATGCTACGGTTTTATTGCTTGAGATTTTATATGCAGATGGACACTGCACTAAGAATTTCCTTGCAGGTGTTTGTGGGGACAATAAAGATTCTATATTCTGTATGTAGATGGGGAACAACTTCTCAGGGCAGGGAAGAGAGGGGTAGGGATGGACATAATCCATACTGAACAACCAGAGCAATCATACTGAGAAGATGGATAGTGAGAAGTGCCACTTTTTATCTTGCCCGCCACGGGATTTGAACCAGGCGCATCGGTGTGCCATGTAGAACACTCTAGCACTGAGCGACAATTCGAACCTAGGATCATAAGTGTGCCATGCAGAACGTTCCGAAAATACGGATTGTGTTCGCCTGTTCCAGGCAGGAAATTTCTTTCCAAAAATTAAAATTGAAAGTCACTGATTTTGCACGTCAGTGAGAGCACAGACAGCCCCTTTTCCTCCCGGTTTGCCGATGAGTGGTTCCCCACCTCTGTGGAAGTTAATCAGAATTAGTGTGCATGAGAGATTTAATTCAGAATGGGTGGTAGGGGGGGGGCTTCTCTGAACTTCTAGAGTAGGCCTTACCTACTAGTGGCGAGGATGGCAGCTACCAGATGGCATGTGTCTGTGGGAGAAGAGGGCAGCGACAGAGAACGAACACCTCTAAAAGTTATGTAGAAAAGCAACCGAATGATTCAAAAGTTTAAACAGGACTACACAGACAAGTGGCCAACAAAGGAAAAACCTGTTGTTTTTGCACCACACATGTGAAGCTCTAGTCCTTGCCAAAAGGCCAGGAGATGTCTTTCTAGGGAGCTGGAAAGAAGAGGATTACAAAGATCTGAAGTGCCTTTCTATAGGTCCTTTCAGAAACAATGGTAACCGAAGAAGAACTTTCAGCATGTACATAGTGTTAATACAAGGTACTTTTTTTTATATTAGTGTTCCAGAAAATGGTGGCCTGTCCAAGTCAACACAAATTTTGTTTGGTAGGCATGTCTGGCCACGCGAACACTCCCTACAGTGATGGGCTCATCTGAGTGTATTATGGTGTTGATATTGGCAGGGTCAAGCAGCCACTGCGCTCACTACTATCAAGAAGCAGATGAAGCACGTGGGCATCTTCCTCAAGGACGAGGATGAGGAGGAAGTGGAGGAAGAGGACATGGAGGTGTCCAAAGAAACGGACGTGCTGCTGGGGCGAGGGCGCAGGAACGCTGTGCTGGACAACAGAACCAGGGTGAGAGCCATTCAGTCTTGTCCTGTG
This sequence comes from Oncomelania hupensis, assembly GCA_036898135.1. Lineage (NCBI taxonomy): Eukaryota > Metazoa > Mollusca > Gastropoda > Littorinimorpha > Pomatiopsidae > Oncomelania > Oncomelania hupensis. The sequence continues at coordinate 62,269,077 of CM072519.1, forward strand.
CCATAGACATTCTTTGTTGTGTAGAGTTCCATTGTAAAATAACATGGGTGCTCTTTTAATCCCTCCTCCCCCACCCCCACCTTCTCCCCTTCCCTTTCTCATCTCCTTGTCACCGTCAATGACTAAAGATCAACATTTAGGGTATGGACAATGGTCTGAGCGAACGCTCAACTCGGAAGAAAGGAACAGGTTTGCCTGGGTTAAAAGTCATTGTTTGAGCTGGTTAGACAGTGTTGAAGTTTCCATTGAAAATGAACACGATTTTGTCCCTTAAAAAAAATTACAAAAAACATGGCTGCATGTGGTTTTGTCAAAAGCTGGAATGCCAACTTTTTTTATTCGCGTTCCGGGAGGCAAAATAGTGCCAGAAGAAAATCCAACATTTATTTAATTGCATAAACATTACCATGTCTTTATGAGTCAAGCCTAATGGTGTTTGCAGTTCAGGCAAACCTTCTAAACACCACATGCGCCCATAAAGAATTTTTTTTTTAACCTTTATTAGAGAGTAGAATCTTTTTTATTGCCTTTTTTGCCATCTTATTATGTTGTTGCTTTTAAACTGCTGACCATTTTGAGCATAGGAGAACTGACAGTTCATGTGGTGTATTTTGGCAGACGGACGCAACGTCGGAGGAAAAGCGTCTGAAGCATCAGAAGGAACTGGGGCAGAAGCTGAACGAGGAGGCTCGTGAGCGTCTGAAAGGGATGAAGTCCGGCTCCGATGACAAAAAGTGAGTCCTGTCCATTCACACGCAGTCTTAGTACTGGGGTGCAGATCAATCTTTTTTTTGCAGCAAAAGTGATTGTAGATACTAGAAACCAGTTTTTAGAATATTGGTTGAGATGAACTCTTTTAAATCAAGCTGATCATATCAAGAGTTTTGACCCTATGTTTTAAACTGACCGTTTTTTTAACTTCTTTATTACCATATTTTTCAGACCACAACACACATACCTGTAGTTAAAGTCACACCCTCTAAATGAACTTGAAAAATTCGAAGAAAAATCCTTGAAATAAGCTGCTCTCTGTGTTTAAGCCTTGTTCAGGCAGACCGCCATCACATTGCCTAATGAGAAAAATGTGGCTCAAGAGAAGTAACTGAATAATACATCACCCCATGCACCCAAAAAAAAGTTGTAAAAAAAATCTAAAACATCAAATATTGAACTGAAAGCAATTTTATTAAATTCAAGATGAATTTTTCTTTCAAGGGATGCATGATTTGTTGTGAGTGTGATTCCAAACATGAGAAAAACTGGGGGGAAAAAAAGTAGCACAGTATATCTACTAGAAATCAATGTGTCCACATCACTATCACCTTCCAGTGCTTCGAAATCAATATCCGTCACTTTCCAAGTTGCTTAGATCAATTTGTAAAAGATTGCCTTCAACGAATCCCTCAAAAACACTGTCCGAATCGTCACTGTCCACAATGGCTGCTAATATAATCTCCTCTCTCGTTGTTGATGATGATGATGTTCATTTCTATGGCGCACAAATGCATGCTGGCAACATGCTGAGGGTGCAGAGGGCTGGGGGTAGGGGGGTAAACAAAAAACAAAAAAACATTGTAACAAAGATTGTCGATGTTCAAAAATTCGCAATGTGCGTTTTTCAAAACGGTCCACCATGTTTTGCTCTCCACCGGAAAGAACAGGAAATCTTGTACACGAAACAGTGCTATTTATAGATACAGCATTAGAAGCATGCTAACGTACGGAGCACGTGTTTGGGGTGTTTTGCCACCAGACATCTGGCGACATGAGTGGACATGACCGAAAAAGTGTTAAGGCGCAAATAGCCGAAAAGAAAGTTACGTTGAGTTCTAAAGAACGTACGAGAACATAAACTTTTTTTTTTTTCCCCCTGTGGCAGGGTGCGGAAGTCCAACGTGTCCTACAAGAGCTTTGGACAGTTTCCTCAGGAGTCTGAAGTGAAGGACCTCAAGCTGTATGTCGGTAAGTCTACTGTGTTATTCCTGTATAAGCTTTAGTCAGTTATCTTGGGTTTGGTATTTTGTTAAATTTTTATTTTATTATATATTTTTTTGTCTCTGATGCTATAGATCAAAGACATTGAAAAAGGCGCATGGTAATTGCGATAATTTCTCTTTGGGCATGGAATTGTGCCGCTGTACAAGCAGACTTTGGATTGAATTGGTGTAGTTCCGGTGGCTGCAGAATCTTCCCAGATTCATGCGGCGGCCCTATGGAAAGAAGAAGATGGATTGATTTGTGAGTTTCTGAACTAGTGGTTTAGAGCAGGTTTGTCAGCCAGTGGGAACAAATGGAGGAAGGGGGGTAGCTGAATGGTAAATTGGGCAGCAGGAATGAAGGGCGTTTGCACTGAACGGTATACTGTGCTGTTCAGTTTTAACGGTATCTTTCTCCATCACCACTATTAAGGGTTCCTGGCATCTTCACCGTTGTTGATAAACAGAAGGCATCTGGCAGGCAAGGGAAGTGGCTATGCCTAAAATTACCGCATGTCTCGCATGTCTCGAGTTGGGACGTTTGATTTTGGGGTGAAGTAGAATCAAAGTTGACTGCGGAAACCCCTCCTTCACTGAAGGCAGTTTTACGGCTTGAAATGTCGGAGACCATTTTTAGTACCAAGGAATTTTCTTTAACTACAACAAAAGGATTTTACAGCCATTTCATTCAGTCTATATTAACTGTGGTTTGTTTGTAATGCATGGTAATTGCCTCTAGTGCACAATCAATACTGCACTAACATTTGCTGCTGTTGTTTTGCCCCTACTTCTAGACCGAAAGTACGAGACCGTAGTGCTGCCAATTTTTGGAGTTCCTACTCCCTTCCACATCTCTACCATCAAGGTATCTCTCTCTCTCTCTCTCTCTCTCTCTCTCTCTCTCTCTCTCTCTCTCTCTCTCTCTCTCTCTCTCTCTCTCTCTTTCTTTCTCTCTCTCTCTGCTTTTATATTAGCATCCATCATTAGACGCAAATTGAAACTTGTAAAACTGTAAAATGCCCTTCCATTATATAATCCACCAGTTCAGTTGAGAGTAGCAATTGGTGTTTCATGGAGGGCCAGTGTGAATGGACATAAAAATGTGTTAGGGCGCATGTGTGTGCACCATATATTGAAGCAGAAAGGAAAGAATAATGAGGGAATATTCTCATGTATATGAATGAACAATTTTATGGTTCTTTGATTTTAGTTTGTGTAACATTTTGCTCTCACGCCAAAGGCCATTTTCCACTTTAACCCTTTTTCAGGTAAACAGCCCTCACATTGCCTAACGACAAAGATGCAGCTCAAGAGAAGCAACTCCGCATAATACATCACCCCAAACACACATTTTTTCGTAAAATTTACTTTTAAGATGAATTTTTCTTTCAAGGGATGCAGGATTTGTTTTTTTAAGTGTCTTGCACAGAAATCCATTTTTTAAAAAAAATCCAAACATTAGAAAAAGAAAAGAACACTAAACAAAGACAGTGGCCAAGTATTATGGACTACAAATCAATGTGTCCACAACACTATCACTCAAATCACTCTCCTATGCTTCAAAATCAATATCCCCAAGCCAATTTCTTTGCTTGGATCAATTTGCACAGGATTCCCTTCATTGAATCCTTCCAAAACACTGTCCGAACCGTCACTGTCCGCAATGGCTGAGATGATAATAATTATACTCTCTCGTTCCTCAAAACATTGTCACAAAGATTGTGGATGTTCAAAAATGTGCAGTGCACGTTTTTCAAAACAATCCACCATGTTTTGCACACCACCGGGAAGAAATCTCGCACACGATAATTTATTTGTAAAGATTACTTACAGAAATTTGGCATATATATGGAATGATGCATGGCGAATTCATTCATTGCATTATTTTTCTCATATTGGCAATATTTATGCATCTAATTTGCATAAATTAGCGCATTTTCGACCTTAATAAAAATTAAATGTTGGGTTTCTTTTAAATAAAAAACTATTTTTATTATTTTTTCTTAACATTTCACAACTTTAAGTAATTTTGCCTGATAAAATCAATGGTAGCATTATTTTTGTATTTTCAGTGTTTATCTATCTTATGATCTAATTTGCATAAATTAAAATTTTAGATTTAATTTAACAATTAACGGCAGTATTTATTAAAACTTGTACATGAAAAAAGCAGAATATAATTTTTTTTTTTTAGATTGAACCTGTCACTTTAATGGATTAATGCATGATGATTTCAATGGTAACATTGATTTTGTCTAATTCTCAGTATTTATTATTAATTAGCATAAATTAACGTTACCTTAAATTATAAGGAATTTTTTTTTTTTTTTTGGGGGGGGGAGGGGGGGGGGGGTTTGCATTCATGATCATGTTATTTTGCTAATTTTTTATGAAATGCTGCATCTGCAAGGTGATTTAAATGGTTACTAAGATTGGTTATAGCTGTCTGACAAAATGTAATAAATAACATAAATTGACATTTATAAAGAAATATTCGACAAAGCATTAACGATAACATCACAAGGAACACAACACTTATTTTGACAATTACTATTTTAATGTATAATTACATATAAGAACTGTAAAATAAACATACTTCATTATCTTGTATACACATATGCAAATGAAACATAAGATAAACATGTAGATAATAAGTCTGAAAAGGGATTCTAAAAGTAAACATCTATAATAACAGTAGGCCTATGTTATGAAAAAGAAAAACAGCAGCAAAAGAAAAAGTAACAGAAATGTCCAAAGAAATATTTAAAAACAGAGTGAACAATATAAAACTAAACAGGTTAATCATTCAAGCATTATCAAGGACACCCTAACCTCCCACCCACCCCACGAAATAAAGATCGTTTAGACTTCGATTGCTTCGTCTGAACGTAGTAGTTTAGGCCTACGTTAGGCCTACCGACTACAATCATCTTGCTGAATCTTCTTAATTCTTATCGTTTAATCGCACCTTTTAATTAATGCATAGGTTTGTTTTATTTATTTGTGAACTGAAACCCAAAAGCAATATATATTTTTCCTTTGATATTCAGTGTATTGTACGCAATACAAGTTTAAGGGAATGCAGTATTTTGACCAACATCGTGCTTAGCATTTGACCGGAAATGCTATAAATAGACGTAAACTAGATCTCGGCCAATCAAAGCTCATGAAATAATAACGGCCAAGGTCGCAAGTGACGTTACAGCGGTTCGCTTTCCGCCGGCTGACTGAGAAGAAAATGGCACTAACTTTTCGCATTTTTTTCTGCGTTCGCTGCTAATTATCGCGAAATAATTAAATAACACATATTAATGACGCATATGAGAAGAAAGATAATCTTATCTGTCATCACGCGCAATTTAGTCCGAGGCTTGAAAAACATCCACTTTCGAGAAAATCGATGAAAACTTTAACAACTTGTATCTCCGTTCGTATGCTATGTAGAACAAAAGCGGAAATTGCGCGAGAAAGAGCTACATCTTCTCTGATTGGTTGTAAATTTTCGTTATTTTCCGGATAAACGTTAAAAGGTTACAGGTTACGAACCGAGCGTGATTCGAAGGTAGCGATTCACGGAGGCGAACTACAGAAGCGGCAAGAAAAACTTCACTAAGCATCGGGTTTAATCGGGCTCAGGAAATAAATAAAATTGCCAATCTAATAAATAATTATATCATCTAAAAGATCGTTTTATTTTCTTTCCATTGATATGCAATATGACTTTGTTAAACAAAATTATTTTAGTATTATTTTAGTTTTCTTCTTTCACCAAATGTTGGCCTGACTAGCCTTCTGCAGTGTAATCGCGCTGACTGTGACTGCGCGTTGGCCTTGCTAAGCATCGGGTGACATGCGCGGACTTGACAGGAAAAAGGGTTAATGTATGTAATGTAAAAGTTGGACAGTAAAGGTATATGTGTCCTTTCAAATCTGTTTTTTTCTGCCTCGCAGAACATCAGCCAGTCCATTGAAGGAGAGTACACCTACTTGCGTGTTAACTTCTTCCACCCGGGCTCCACGCTGGGGAAAGCAGACGGCATCATTTTCCCTAACCCTGATCTCCAGTTCCTCAAGGAAATGTAAGGATACCATGAAGCGCTATCATTGTAATATTTTATATGGTGGTTGTTGTATAGTGCTTCTCCACCTCCAGAACTGCTCAAGGTGCTGGCTGGTAAAGAACTCCAGCCATCTGAGGCGCCCACTTGCAACCTGTGCGTGCATAGTCTGACCACCACACAACTGAGCTAAGATAAAATAAATGTTTTTTTTAAACATGAAGATGATACCACCTTTGTCAATTTCAAATAACTAACTTTTGTTTTTAACATTAAAAGAGGAAAAGATAAAATAATTGCTACCCCTTTTGTCAATTTGAAATAACTAACAAACAAACAGACAAAAAATTTAAATAAAAAAAAAACAATTATACTCCTTGGAAAAGATAAAATAATTGAGTTTTTTTTTTTTTTAAAGATAATATACAAAAAGAAAGAAGATTATACCCTTGGTAAAGATAAGTTAATGCATGAATTTTAAGTACAAATTGTACTAGCAGATGTAGCATGTAACCGATGAAAAGAACAAATGAGCTTTTTGACTCGCATGCATAGGAGCATGAATCTGTGTACTCAACCCTCCACCCCCTAATCCCCCCTACCCCATAAAAGAATTCTAGATTTTTTGCATATCTGTGCGAGATGAGTCCTAATTAGTCCAAAAATTACATTTTTTTTAAAAAGATGTCTGCCCACAGTCTGTCTGTGCAAAACTTTTAAAATGGCTAAGTACTCATAACTATTTGAATTATTACAACCAGACATGGTAAGATGGTGTATACCCATGAGACCTCATAAATGACCAGTGAATGAATGACTTCACTTCAAGGTCAAGGTCACAGAATCAACAAATGTTAGTAAAAAGAAAATTAAAATCTTTCACAAAATTTCACTTTTTTCTTGGTTATTAATATTGAACTTATGATTCTTTGATGTATGATAATATTAATGAGACACATACTGTACAAATTTGGTCAGCCTTATTCCAAGGTCAAGGGCACTGGAGCTGTCCAAAGTCAGTTAGTATAGATACTTTGAAGTGACCTTGACCCTAAACTATGAGAGATATATACTTTTTGTATTTAGAGATGATAGATTGATCTTTCATATGTTTCCTTTGTATTGATCTTGAAGGTCAAGGTCATTTTGGGCCTTGCAAATACATTTTTAAAAAAAGGTCATTTGGTGGAATGGCTGTTTAACCCATAGTATGCACCTACATTAGATTATTTGATCAGACCGGTGTGAGAGGTCACATGAGGGTCAAGGTCATCCCAAGGACACCTTTTTTGTTTTTGGCCTAATACAACTTTTGCTGTAGTTTATTTGATAGTTCATGAGTGTATTTGGAACCGGACGTCAAGGTCATCTCCAGGTCAAAGCGGGTATTACTGTGCATTTTAGTTTTTCTGGGCACTCATTTTTACGTTTATGTAAGTACCATGTGATTCGTATGGGCTTGGCCCTTCTTGTTTTGTTGCTTGTTGATGTTGGCGATGTTGTGTTGCAGTACCTACAGAAGCTCCAACACCAAGGAGCCTGGGGAGATCTCTGCCCCTTCATCCAACCTCAACACCGCCTTCCGCCTCATCAAGGAAGTGCAGAAGAAGTTCCGCACGAGGGAGGCTGAGGAGAGGGAGAAAGAGGTACTTTGTTGCTTGGAGTGACACCCATTGTGCCGCATTTTTCCTCCATCCCCTCTGTAGTGTGTGTGTGGATACAGTACAGTACACTATGACTTTGTCTCGCACGGAGCTATTACAATGGTGGCAGGTCACTTGTTTTTACAAAATGTAACGTATAAGTGAAAAAAATGCATTTTGTGACACACACTAAACACGCAGTGACAATGTAGTTGTAAAAGTAGAAGTGAAAAACTAACACTAGATCATGCTAGGATTGCACAATTCACAATCACACTCATCACCTCTTCATCCCATCACTGATTGCAGTTGCACTATGATGAGAGAGGATGAATGGCAAGACACATCTAAAATCACGAGTGGTGTAAAGACGTGGCGTGAAATGAATCAGTACAGAAATAAAATCCCCTGCATGCTTTCAGGCTCATGTTTGTTCAGCGTGCAGATTGATCTTGCCTGAGAAAGTGAAATACAGTGGGAAAGCTACAAGCCTGTGTTTGAGTTTTAAATTCACAGCACTATCTGTGCAAGCTGCTCTGGTTATGTATTATTTGATGACAAAGAGGCAGATTTGTGTGAATTGTGATAACCTTTAAAGTGGGGAGGGAGGTAAGGGTGGAAAGAAGAACAAAACAGACAAGCAAATAAACAAAATAATAAAGGTGATGCCATTCTCTCCTTCTTTATGCTTCTGGAAAAGTATGGATCCTGGCGGGATCCACGTCATCCTCTGAGTTTAGTCTAAATTCGCTTATAAAAGTGTATTTATATTCATTATTATGTACACTATTTTTGCAACGCGTGCTCATTAAAGAGTTTCTAGAACTCCTAAAATGTCCCTGAAAAAAATTCCCAGGAGTTAACAAGATATACGGAATTAAACACCTGGGTCTCATAGGGCCCAGGGAATGAGAGAGAGACACACACATGGATGTATCATTTCTCATTGTGCAAAATGATTTCTTCTTTTCAAAGGAATAAAATGTGAGTCTTGGGGTCTAATGGTGGTTGTGTTTTCCTGCTCACAGGGCATTGTGAAACAAGACACCCTGATCGTCAATCCCAACAGAGGTAATCCCAAGTTGAAGGACCTGTACATACGACCCAACATTGTGTCCAAACGTATCTCTGGCACATTGGAGGCGCACACAAACGGTGAGAACCTTTACTCGCTGCAGAGGGAAATAAGTATTTCTGTAATTTGTTTGCTTAACAAAGATTTTCATCATTGTGCAGAGTGCTTGTGTGATAGTGTGAGTATGAGCACTTTGAGCCAACGTTTTAGTTGGGTGTGACACTTTATAAAAATATATTATTGGTATTATCTGTTATTGTTCCTGAACCCCATGATTTGTTTTGATTTCATGGGCAAAGGGTTAATTGTCCTTGTTTCCTAACGCTGTTTGTTTGTTTTTGTTTTTTTAAAGTGTGTTTTGTGCTTGTTGCCAGGTTTTCGTTTTACCTCAGTGAGGGGTGACAAGGTGGATATCTTGTACAACAATATCAAGCACGCTTTTTTCCAGCCTTGCGATGGAGAGATGATTATCCTGCTTCACTTCAACCTCAAGGTCTGTGCTGTCACAATATTAATAGTGACCACACGCTATAAAAATAAAACGCTGCACAGATGATTACAGAATATTTAGGAGATATTTGAAACACCCCTCACCCATCTTCTTGAAGTTGATCTCGCCTGTATTGTTGAAGCAAAATGAACCATAGTCACGTAATAATTTTACCCTGACTCATTGATGCAACTAACTTGACGTTGCCTATTAACCGCCCTCACAACGGAAGTTGTAAGATAAAAAGAACATGCCCTTCCCTCCTCGCATTGCACGTGCTGTGTGCCTACAACACTGCAGCTCATAGCCTGTACTAAAACTAGTCAGATCTTTCTTTTGTTTTCAGAACGCAATCCTGTTTGGTAAGAAGAAGCACATTGATGTCCAGTTCTACACTGAAGTGGGAGAGATCACCACAGATTTAGGCAAGCACCAACACATGCACGATCGTGATGATCTCCATGCAGAGCAGGTAAGGATGGGAATTTCGGGTTCTTCCCATGAATGAAACATTTATCTATTAACAGTTTAGACTGGATAAAATGTCAAATTCACACATATATTGAAATACTGTTTGTTTTCAAGTTTGCATTGGTCCTGGTGGTTCTTTTGTTTAGGGCTGTAGTAGGATATTATTATACAGTGAATTAGTTCATTCCACTGTAAATTAATTAAGACATTCTACTATGAAAACTAGATAATCTGTGGGGGGGCTATTACCACTGTTCTTAATTAACATTATATTATTTATTATTATGTGTGTGTGCTGTGCATGCAGTGTGCATGTATAGGGATGTATGTTTGACCTGCAAACATTGTCAAGAGTATTGAATTTCGTTGTTTAAGGAATGCTTCATAATGAAAATGACTTCTTCTCAGTGCTGTATACAGTGTGAAATGGATTTTATTCCTCAGCGGGATTGTAACTTCTGACAAAGCGTGCTAGCGAACGAAATACATGTATAGCAGACCTGCCTACCGCTACGAAAAAGCGTAGCATACTATGGTTTTTCACGTCATGCTACGCTGCTACGGTTTACTTAAAAAAAAACTACGCTTTTTAAAATTTTGGTGATTTTTTTTTTTTTTTTTTAAAGCCATCAACACACAGGTGTAGTGCGTGAGTTGCGAGTTGTCGATCCTGGTAATCTCGCTTAAAATATCGCGAGTGAGACTTTGCGAGATTCATCTAGCGCCATTTTGTCTCTTTTTGTTTTCATTTGCTCATGCTGTTCTCGTCAAAATGCCTAAGTCAAAGCAGCCTCAAAAACGAAAGCTTCATGAAACAGACAGTTCGGGAAGTGACGATGAAGAAAATTCTGTTTAAGCTTCAAAATGTGCACGACCAATGCAACAGAGATTTATTTCAGATTACACAACACGTTGGCCCACTTTGCTACCTTCAAAAAAAAATGTTCATCATGCCTAATGTCAACAAAACTCAGTCAAAAATGTTGAAGCTTTCACAGAATTTTCTTCATCGTCACTTCCAGAACTGTCTGTTTCATGAAGCTTTCGTTTTTGAGGCTTCTTTGATTTGGTTAAACGATCATCTGTGCCCCTACGACCTCCAGTTACGGACAGGATAGGATAGGATAGGCCTACTGTAGGGTATGTAATAAAGAATTTTCGGTTAAGCTTGGAAATGAACAAAAAAAGCATACTGAATAATACTTGTAGTTGATAAAATTCAAATAAGTTGTACACTGCATTAGTATATTTTAATCCTTTTAATTCATTTCATGGTACATGTAGCTAGGCTACATTTTTAACAATTAAACATATTGCATAATAAAATCAAGGCATTTCCCAAGGCTGAGTACTTGTAAACTTGCTGTTAAACCTGCATATGCCACCAGTTAACAAATGATCAATAAAGGGATGATGAAGATTTGGTTCATAACATGCATGCTAAGTATTATCTAATTTGTTTTTGTCAATAAATTTATACACTGTACAGATTTAATCTGTAGTGTAATGCATGTAGTGTACTTTTTGCATATTGCATTATCAGAAAGTGGATATTTTAAAAAGAATACTAAGATAAATGATGACACTTAATTTATTATTAAACAAATTACAGATTGAGAAAACAAAGTATTAATACATTTTTATTCTGGCACAAATCAGTTACTTATAATACTATAAGTGATGTTAACAATTTTGTCAATTTATGAAAAGTTACCATGCTATGGTTTTTACACTAAAACTATGGTTTTACGTACTGGCTGCTACTCTTTTTTAAAAACTAGGGTAGGCAGGTCTGTGTATAGGCAACCTTTCACTCGGCATTTTTATCTCCTTCCACCTTTTGTCTCCTCTTGCCTTCTGTGAACAATATGTTGGCAGACAGCCTAGGATGCCATCACCGCTGTTATATATTAGCAACGCATTGTGTTTTCCCCAGGCTGAACGAGAGCTGCGACAGAAGCTGAAGTCTGCTTTCAAGAGCTTCTGCGAGAAGGTGGAGAGCATCACCAAAAACGAGGTGGAGTTTGACATGCCCTTCCGGGAGTTGGGTTTCCATGGAGCCCCGTTCCGATCCACCGTGCTTCTGCAACCCACCAGCGGCTGCTTGGTCAATCTTACGGAGTGGGTGAGTAATGTTAAAACTTAGCGGTCTGTAGCTACCAACCATCGCAACATCAACAAAAATAGTGTACAGTTTGCGGCAGTTCTCTTAGCCAGATTTACCTTTTGACTCAAAGGCATGCAGGTATGTCAGTCTATAAAATTCACTCAAAACTCCCAAGTTGTGTTTCTGTTCAGAACTTTGGAACTCTGGATTAACATTTCTGTGTGGGAAGAAAGAAATTTTCTGTACATTTTATTTCACTCCATTCTTTAGAGAAACAAATATCGTTTTTTATATGAAGCTAGAGGTTTAAAATCCTTTTCAAGTAAAAACCATGGACTAATAAAACAAAGGTTGAACTCGTCACTATAAAAATTTTAAAAAATTTCTTTCAAAAGTTGTTTGCCTTTGCTGCAGAATTGCAGCTGCAACATACTACGTTCAGATTCTCCCTCCCACTTTGAGTGGATTGATCTTTTTGACAATCAAGCTTGCTGTTTGCCATGTTTGCTTGTTCACACACAATCGGCGTCAATACAATTTAAAAAGAAACCTTTTTTTTTGTTTTTCAGCTTCTTGTCCATATTATACACTATCCTATCCCGTAACTCAAAGTTTGTTGGGGCACCAAAGGTGATCGTTTAACAAGCGTACTCCATCTTTCTCTGTCCTGAGCAACCCTCATGGCTTCGCTCAGTGTCAAGCCAGACCATTCTCGAACTTTGTCCTCACACCTCTTTTTCTGTCTCCATCTGCCTCCTTGCACCGTGCCTTGCAGGATGGTCTTTGCAAGGCCTGATGCTCTAATGACATGGCCATACCATCGGGAGTTCTTAGAGCGCATCATGCCAGATGCCCTTGCAGATCACGAAGGCAGTCAGCATAGGAGGTAGAGCAATCTGCAACCCCCGTTTTGCGGATAACATTGAGGGATTGGCTGGAGAGGATCAAGAACTTGAACAGCTGGTACAGAGGCTTGACATTATACACACACGCACACACACAATTCTTCCATTTCTCTTTTTTTTGTTTTTCTTTTCTTTTTTTTTTTTTTTTGGTAGCCACTTGTCCACACACATACACACACACACACAAAATTGTTCCATCTATCATTTATTAATTAACTCTTTTTTCTTTCTTTTTTTTTTTTTAAGCCGCCATTTGTGGTTTCGCTGGAAGACACGGAACTGGTGCACTTTGAGCGTGTGCAGTTCCAGCTGAAGAACTTTGACATGGTGTTCATCTTCAAGGACTACCATCGCAAGGTGGCCATGATCAACTCCGTCCCCATGACCATGTTAGACCATGTCAAAGAATGGCTCAAGTACGTTCAGTTTGCCTCTCCCTGTCTCTGTCTTTCTCTGTCTGTCTGTCTCTCTCTTGCACTCCCCTCTTCCCCATCTCTCTCTCTCTGTCTCTCTCTCTGTCTCTCTCTCTGTCTCTCTCTCTCTGTCTGTCTCTGTCTCTCTCTCTCTCTCTGTCTCTCTCTCTCTCTCTCTCTCTCTCTCTCTCTCTCTCTCTCTCTCTCTCTCTCTCTCGTCCCCTCACTCGAATTCAAAATACAAAACCTGATCTTGTTGGTTAAAGTATGTGTAATCTGACTGAAGAAAAAGCACATGATAGCACCCTGTATTATTATTATTATTATTATTATTATTATTATTATTATTATTATTATTATTATTAAATTTATTATCAGATAAAGCAGCAGTAGTTTTAAAAAACACCACCACTTTATGTGTAAGATGGTTCATGAGTCACAGAGTTTCAGAAAAATGTGCAACAAATTCAAATTGTGTATCAAACTAATATTACATGAGTGTGTCTCATTAGTAGAAAGACTTTTTCAAAAATTAATAAACAATCATCTTGTCCTGTACAAGAAATATTGCAAAATTCTTCTGTAAAATGCATTTGAAGTAAAGGATCACAAAATACATCAATGTTCTTTGTACTCGCCAGTAACCAATACACCATTCGTTATTTCAATGTACATCATTATAACCATTATACACAGCCAATGATGTTTTAATCAAAAACACAATGAGAATATTGATGATATTTCATATACAAATACCCTTCTTGAAATGATAACAAATCGCTTAGATTATCTTAAATACTGGTGTAAGAATTTTAAAACAAATTAATTACATAAATATGTGTATTTGTGAAAGTCTAAAATCATGTTATTAATGACACAATTTTCAATTAAGAAAAAATCTTAAAGTGAAAGATGTTGCTTTGGTGTGCGTACAGCTCGTGTGACATTCGCTACACGGAGGGAGTCCAGAGCTTGAACTGGGCCAAGATCATGAAGACCATCACCGATGACCCAGAAGGCTTCTTTGATAACGGAGGATGGACCTTCCTGGAGCCCGAGAGTGAGGTGAGACACTGCGGTTGTTTGAGCTCATTCAGGGCTTGCCGAATTTTCAAATTTCTGTAATTCCCGGGGTAATGTAAATTTGATTTCTGTAATTCCCTCCAAATTTTTACATTACCCATGACTTTCTTTTTAAGTCGCCGGCAAATTCACCGGATGTTTATTGAGTTTACGTTACTATAACAAACTCTTAACTGATCCCCCATTGGCTAAAATATCGACAATGCACCAATGAATTTTTATGAAAGAAAACACGTCGGAAGGTGGCCAGAAGGGAAGTAACTCTTTACTAAAGCAGGCAGACGACACAAAGCAAAACAAACAGTTGTTCGCGGCGATGGAAATCTCGCAGAAAAAAGTTACTTTTGGTTCATGGTAAAATGCCAGCTCACAGGAAAGCGAAAATAGTGAAGCACTGAAGCTCTTTTTTTTTTTAAAACTTTGTGATTTCTGTATTACCCGCGGGAAATGTACTTGATGAATGTGTACTACCCGACGAAATTTTACACTTCCCCGGGTAACGGGAAGTGGGATTTCGCAAGCCCTGACATTTATTAGGGAAATAGTACTGTAGTAAGAGCATAGTATTCAGAACGCTTCGTAAAATGCGTGCAAGTCTTGTTTTGTTTCTGTGCTTTAAGCTGGTGTATTAGGGAAATCATTTTAGTATTACAAGAGGATTTTATTAAAGACACTTTTTAATATGCACGCATGTCCTTTATTCTGAGTAAACAGTCCAAATGTCAGTCTTCATTGTCGGCCGACCCATGTAGATTTTATACACACAGGATGAGAAATGATATTATCAAGTAATAAAAGAAAGGTGTAGACTACAAATTCCACAATCTTGGTTGATAGCGGCGAAATTGTGCTGTTTCTAACGATGATGGCAGCAAAGAAGAAAGTTTATCGCACGGAAGATTACAAAAATAAATAAATAAAATGTTGGACTGGTTAACAGCGAGTGATAGGAACAGTTGATGTTAGTGCGCACTATTTGTGTCAGCATGTACAATTGCTGTCCTCAGTTTCACGCATTTAACCTTGTTCTACATATAACAAAGAGTTTGAAATGAACTCTAAAGCTTGTTTTTTTTATCTGACGACATTTTTTTCTACTGCCTTCGATGGTTGTTTTGAGATTGGCATGATGATGGGGATGATCAGAGGGGACGATAATTGTTGGACAGGCGGAGGAAGAAGAGGATGACGAAGACGAGGAGGCGTACGAGCCATCCGACGCCATTTCGGGCAGTGAAGAGAGCAGTGAGGACGACAGTGAGGAATCCAACTGGGAAGACGAAGACGAGGACGGTAGGTGTTGCTTCTTGTTTTTGTTCCAAAGGATTGCAAGCGTGCTCGGTCTAGGAGTGGGTTTACACACATCATAAAGAAAATGCCTCTGTTTAGAACCACACCACGCAAGCAAAAATGAATAAAGGCATGCCCATTATAAATATACAGTGTTCAGTAGAGCAAGAAAGCAGGGTGCAAGACGATAATAATGTGTGTTACCCATGATTGTTTTCAGATTCAGAGGAGGAAGACCTGGGGTCCAGTGAAGAGAGTGGCAAAGACTGGGATGAATTGGAAGAAGAAGCCAGAAAAGGTCAGTTTTTTAAAAAAAAAAGGTCCCCACATTTTGGGCAGTTTTTTTAATTTGTTTATTTTGGGTATGATTTCTATTGTTATTATTTTTGTTCTCCTTGCGCGTCTTTGGAGCTCATCTCCAAGTAAACGAACTTTGTAATCCCGTCCTTTCCTATTAATTTTGTTTTATTTTGGATAGTGGCTAGTTTAAACTCTCTGTCTGAAAACCACAAACAAATACAAACTTTATTCAGCCAAATGATGACACATATTGCATGTCGTCATTTTGGCTGAATAAGTTTTGTATTGTGATGCATATGGACTTTGCCTGATGTTGGTAGACAATTACACACACACACATCCACACCTCACACAACACCTTTTAAGTAGGTAGTCAAAAGCCATTTTTAAAAAATGATTTCCTCATCACAAAACTGACATAGATTTAAAGAGCTTTTCATTCTGAACACAGTGGGGTTTTTTTTTCCCCCATAGGACAAATAGGTAAAAAGTTATTAATGTTTGAAAATGCCGAATGTTGGTGTTTTTTTGGCAACATTTTGGAATTGAAGAAAATGACAACTTTGGAGTCTCAAAGTGAAGCCAATATTGATACCAGAAAGTTGATTTTTGACAGGTAACCCCTTCATATGTTATACTCCAAGCCCAATTTTCTTCAGGCCTATCCCATGTAATGTTCAGCCGTTTTGGTGCTTCAAAGTTGGGAAATCATCAAATTCGCAGTGCGTGCCGGCAAATTATAGGCCTACTAGTGTGCTACTACGCTCAGCATTCGTGTCGCTGAATAGGCCTACGCAGACCTGCCTACCGTTACGGAGTTTTCCGTATTTTTACGCATTTGAGACCTAGAATACGAAAATACGCAAAGGTCTTAAAAAATAACGAATTTTGGCAACTTTTTTTTTTTTTTTTGGTGGTAATAAGACGTTTGTTTTGGGTTTCAAGACATTTCACACGGCGCCATACTGCGCGCCATACTTAAGTCAGAAACAAGTGAAACTTTTAATTGTCAGATTTCTACATTAAGTTCAACCATGTCTACCATGGGTGCCAAGAAAATAAAAATAATAAGAGCCCATGAAACTGATGATGAATTGGATGAAGCGTCAACGTCGGTTTCAAAAGAGAAAAAGCCTAAACAACAGCAGACATTCTTTTCGTACACTGATGAGTGGCAGTTTCTTGTGCAATCTAAGAAGGGGCCGACTTTCGTCCACTGCTTGGCGTGTGTCAGAGATTTTAGTTATGATCACGGTGGACGTAGTGATTGTGAGAGGCATGTTGCCGGACAAAATCACAAAACAGCCGAACGTCAGTGGAAGAATCTGCCAAAGACACAAAATATTACAGCTTTGTTCAAAAACGAAAAAGCAGATCAGCTCAGAGGATAGCAAAAAAGAATTCACTCGGCAAGTCTTAGATGCTGAAGTGCTTAGATGGTGCAGTTTATTGCTGAATGCAACCTTCCAATTGCCACAGCAGACAGAATGAAAGCCATGTTTCAGAGAATGTTTCCTGATTCTAAGATCGCTAAAGGACAGCCATTTCACTTTTTGTTAAAAAATAGATGTGTTATCGGTACCTTAACATTCAATTGGTATATGTTTAGAACAATGAAAATATTAAATTTATTATTTAAAATTACACAAACTGTTGGTTCTTAGTTTATTTTAATATGGCCAAGGTAGACAATTTACTAAGCAGAGCGTTCAGTTGCTAGTCCTCAAGTCCAAACCTGCTGCCACAGTCACGTGTACACCAGCAAAGAACTAGACAGACTCATGAGCTGTTAAAGCTTGCAGCTGAAAGAAAACAGTGCTGAGTGACAGTTTGCATATAATTTTTCCCAGTCAGTTACTGTAAATAATTTATTTTGTAGCAAAGAACCAGACAGGCTCAAGAACTGCTATAGCCAGCAGCTGAAGGAAAACAATGTTGACATTTTTGCTCATCATATAAATTACGATTTAGATTTTTTAGATTTTTAGATTTTAATGCTTTATTGTCCCTTTTTATCGGGAAATTCTGGGCCGCCTCCCCTGTGGAAGGCGTAGTTGCAGCCTGTGGCGCGCCCAAACCCAACATACCTAACATTAGTTGTGATTTTTGAAATTTAGAAATTCTTTAAATTTTTGAAATGTTTAGAAATTTTGCTGGGGGAGCAAACCGGAGTACCCGGAGAAAACCCCCGAGACGTTGCCCGAGTCGAAAGTAAATAATATTCGGAGAAACATAACGCCCCGATGCAGGATCGAACCCACACCTGTCAGGCGCCATTGGTTTCTGGCCTGTGGACAAGGCAAGTTAGTCCCGCCTTAGCCCACTTGGCCACAACGCTCGCTTAATATTTACTTAGTCCTTCACTATCGATAAATTATTTTGTTGTTTCCAATTCCAATTTAAGTTTTTATCAACTGAATTTTTGCTCTCTAGCAATTACAGTTTTGCGCTTGTTCTGTGCTGTAGTCAATAAATAAATAAATCCGGGAACAGTGTATTTAAGGAATCAGTTTGAGTTTTTTTTAAATGCAGTGATTACTTCTTCTTTATCTTCACTAAGTTACATTTACAATTGTTAAATTCCTACTTGCGAATGCGTCGATTCGCCGAGAGTGAAAATACGAATTTTGGTCCCAGAATACCACATTTTGCCAGTCAGAATACTGAAACTGAAAATCTGAGGTAGGCAGATCTGCCTACGAGATCGTCATGGCCGCAAGAAAACCCGAACACCGTTTGGGTACACTTTTCTACGGCAAAGCGCTCCGCGATAGAGTAATGCACAAATTAATAAATACCCTAGTTTTATAAAGGAAAGTCTGCTCTTTATTTCTTGCTAATTTTTAAACTTCTAGTTAAAATCAAACTTACATCAAAACCGCTTTATCCACTTTGTTCGGCTCGTAACAACACTTTTATACATCAAAGTCCACCATATTTGATATGTAAATGAAGCTAAGTATCCGAACTTCTCATTGGTTCTTATTTTTAAGCCATCCAATGAAATATCTCGAAGCACTTTGAGTTCGAAACTAGCAACCTTGCAGCAGACGCACTGACATTTTGTTTCGGAGCGTCATTCAGCGCTCGGATAGAAGCGTATTCAAAAGCTGTTTTCTCGGAATCTTTCGCATAAACATGCATTAAAAACAACACAGATGTAAAGATAAAGCTTTCAATTTTTATTTGAATACAGCCACTGTTCGTTTTGATGCAGTTTTACATTAATAATAAGTGTTGAAAGTGAAGTCAAAACTGCCGAGCGGACAAGAGCCAATGAAGGGCTTGGACTACCTATTTTAAGACTTCAATTTAAAGATCTTGCCGACACTGTTGCAACATGAAGCGCAATCACACTGAACTTTTTTAAAAATAAAAATATTAAACATGGGCATGTGTATATACTATTTCACAGACCAGCCATACTCTTCAAATCTAATACTTGATACAGTTCAACTCATTTAATTTTCTGTTATTTCATACAAGTCAACTTTGAAAATATTGTACTTTGTGCTTTGTAATATTTTGTATCCATGTTTTGATGGGTGTATTTTATCTGCTTAAGGTCTGCCTGGACTGTTTATTCATAGTATGTACTACTATCAGTTGTCTGTTCTTACATTTGGCAGCACTTCCGTATTTTTCTTCCACCGTACTGCGCCTGCCATGTTTAAAAAAGCTGGAATCCGGTGTTAGCCACATGCACCGTACAGTTGAATTAATGACCTTTTCATTTCCTCTGACTGCAGCCGACAAGCAGAAAGAAATCGACGAGGAAGAGAGTCGTCGACACGGCGGTGGCGCTCATCGCTCCAGCCATCACGGCAAACACAAAGGAGGCAGAAGCAGCCACAAAGGCGGCAGCAGTAGCAGCCACAAAGGAGGGGGTGGCGGTAACAGCAGCAGCAGCCACAAGCGCAAACACTCTCACAGCGACAAAAGCTCCTCAAAAAGTCCTGCCAAGAAAAAGAGGCGTTAAACTTAATGTATATATATATATGTATATGAATTCATTGGCGTTGACTTTGGGTTTAAAAAAACAACAACAAAAAACCAACTGATAATAATGACTATCTTCGGTCCGCTTTACCTGTAATTTTAGCCGCGGCATCCCAGCCAAGAACTAAGTACAATAGACGTTATGAAAGGACTTTGTTTATTGAACAAGCGTACCAGAAACAGACTTGACAGTTTGTGACAACTTCGAATTCAGTTCTTTATTTTGTGTCTACTGTCAAAACTGTTTTGTTCCGTGCACCATCTTTGTTGTTTGTCTGGTGTTCTTATCTGTTTCTTCTTCCACAAGTTTACTTGTCCGCACATTGGGCATGTTGATGTGGGAAAATAATGACGATGAAGAGGGAACAAATTTGTGACGTTATTGTTAGTGGTTTGATGTATTTGCTTGTAGAACAACAGCCTCATATATCACACCCACACGGACAAGGCTACTGCCGGACTATTCTTTCCAGGAGGTGATACAAAATTGTCTGTTTGGTGTTGTTGTTTTTTTAATTTTTGACACTTTATTGTCCCCTTTTATCAGGAAATTTTGGGCCGCCTCTCATGAGGATGGAGTGGTTGCAGCCTATGGCGCGGCCAAATCCAACCTACATAATATCGGTTGTATTTTGAATTTTTGTTGGGAAAACCCGGAGAAAACCCACGAGCCATTATCCGAGTCGAAAGTAAATAATATTCAGAGAAGCGTAACGCCCAGAGGCTGGATCAATCCCACACCTGTCAGGCACCATTGGTTTCTAGCCTGTGGACAAGTCAAGTTAGTCATGCCTTAGACCACGCGGCCACAACTCTCGTTTGTGACCCAGCATCATCATTATAATCGGCACCGTACATCTATAATTGATCCACCATCATAACTTAATTAAGACTCCCATGTTGAATATTGTGGCTTCGACATCTCTCAAGCTTGGATGACACTTTCATTTTCACCTCAGGACGGATAGCATTGAAAATAAAGGTCGAATTGTAATGATGTCGGTGGCACGGTTTCCTTGTGATCCTGTAAACTAACGAAATAGCAAGTGAGCGCCAGGAATGGCTGGAGTTAGACCCTATATATCGGTCAGAGCCGTCAGTCGTTGCAGAGCTGAGAAAAGCGCTAATATAAGAATGATGAAATAGATCAATAATTGTTTATACTTAATCTGAAAGTATCTTCGTGGGTAAAAACTCCTGTTTATTGCAGTTGTGAATGTTCTATAGTTCATATTCAGTTTTGTGACATCGCAGTCATTGTGGGTATAGTGAACGTTGAATTTGTTGACGACGTTGTCGGGAATATTGGTACCGATTTAGTTGAGTAGGCAAGTCACTATTTCCATGTCTGAGAAATTTAGTTAAGTCAAGTCACACCCCAGCTCAATGTCTATGTGAGCAGCACTCTTTGATTCCCCCACATTTTGCTGGCTGCGGGCTATTTATAGCTTGCCTACACCCTCCCTTTCAGTGAAAGGAAAGGAAAGAAGCACCGGCGAAGCTATTTATAGCTAGCCTGGCTGAACTAACCTCAAAACCTAAAAGCTTTGGTTGAGTCGGTGTGGTCAAGTAATCTTATTCCATAAGAACAAGAGAAAATTTGTTTAGCCAGACAATTTGTGCCTTTGGATTGGCGACAAGCCTTTTTGTTTGTTTTTTCTTTTCTATTGACGATAACAAAATTTTGCGTTGGTTTACTTGCACTTTGTAGTAAGGAATATGCTACATAGTTTAATCATGTTCTTTTAACAGAATTGTAATAAAAGTATCTTTTCCTTAAAAAACAAAAAAAAAGAATATTTTGTGTTGCAACAGAAAGTTCTTTATACAATTGTTAGCAGAGCTGAGAGGGTTTAGAAACGTGCAGGGTAATAACTGCAGTGCGTGTGAACGAATGTAGAATAATAAACCATGGCAGGTGTTTTGAGAAGTTGGAAGAAATGATTGACGTGATGTACTTTCTAAGGCTCGAATTTTTACATTTTTGAATCATTGTAACAGGAAGTTCTATATCGGTGTATCATTGTTATTATTATGTAACAAATGGTCTAAACTGTAAATAAAATTTGTTTGGTAAAATTGCATACCTTTGTGTCAGGTTCGTGATTTATGGGTTTTGTGTATTTGTATATATTTAGAAAGACAACTAGTTAAGGCATATCAGAACATCTCGGTTCAAATCACAAACCAGCCATATCAGACTTCTTATACAAAACAGGCCCAAGACGAATAGAATAATTGACATCAATGAAACATCATAATGCATAATCAAACAGGACTAAAAATGGATAAATATAACATTTACTCGACGTTCACTCTTCAGTATAATGTAATAACTTTCAGTTAATATGCAATAGAACATTACAGATATAATGTAGTTATTTCAAATCATGTTTTTCAATGTCTGTTCATATCATTAATTCTGTTCAAACAATCCAAACAATATAAAATAGATTCTTGAGGCTTCAAAATAGTTTTAACAATGCTATTTACATCTGCCGGACAGGCAAGAAAAAGTGAGGAAAATGAATTCGGACTTGGTCCATGACCACCACTAAGTGCATCAACTACTATTCCCAGCCATTGTTCCCTCTCCACAATGACTTGCCACTCGAGGTTGTCATGTTCCTCTCTGGCCAAAGGCTGGATGTCTCATTTGGAACATACATATAAAACAGTTCATTAATGTTTATCCCTTCCAACCCTCAGTATCTTTACCTTTCCATTATTATTACTTGTAAATCCCCATTACACAATCAGTAATAACAAACAGCAATTCATAGATCATCCACGATCATTCAACTAATGGCCATCCAAAAATAACTCCACAAAAATTACAATTCTAACACTGAAAATTTGTTATTAAAAATGTCATTTTTAAAAAAAACAACAACCAAATTACTGAACAATAGTAAATACCTTGTGAGTACCGTCACAACCAGTACATAAATTCGTTGAAGTAAAAAGTACATTTTTTCTAATCATAAAACAGCCACCTGTCTTAGTAGCTAGTTCCATGTTACCAGCACATGGTCACGGTAGAATGAAGTCATTATTATAAACGTTAACCACTATGCCTGACTGACAATTACTTAGCAGTTAGAAATCACGCTTAGCGCACGCAAAAATCATGTACATAATGAAATTAAATTATTGTACAAGAAAATACCAGTGTTGAGGCGATTATGTGACCGACTTTAAAAGTCGTCCGTTACAGTTTGTAAAGTGCACTTTTGTCTGCTATGCTGAATTTTTCTTTGAAGAGAGAGAGACCACAGGCCCAGACCACTAAACTCCTTTTACTTAAGCCGTAACAACTCTGCAGAAATGTTAATGCAATCATTTCTTTTCAGATTGACACTACAGACCCTATCCTACCCTACCCTACCCTACCCTATCCTATCCTACACTACCCTACCCTACCCTATCCTACACTACCCTACCCTACCCTATCCTATCCTACACTACCCTACCCTATCCTATCCTACACTACCCTACCCTACCCTATCCTATCCTACACTACACTACCCTATCCTATCCTACACTACCCTACCCTATCCTATCCTACACTACACTACCCTACCCTATCCTATCCTACACTACCCTATCCAATCCTATCCTATCCTACACTACACTACCCTATCCTATCCTACACTACCCTACCCTATCCTATCCTACACTACACTACACTACCCTACCCTATCCTACACTACCCTATCCTATCCTATCCTATCCTATCCTACACTACACTACCCTATCCTATCCTACACTACCCTACCCTATCCTATCCTACACTACACTACCCTATCCTACCCTACACTACCCTACCCTACCCCAGACTCCAAGGATGTGTGCTTCCTTCTCTGTGGAAAATAAGGGTCAAAGTATAGACATTGCATTGAGTAAAAAATAAAAATTATAACTGATCAGGTATCTCGAAATTTATAATATTTTCACCAAATACAGAGAAGGGAGGGAGTGAGAGAGAGAGAGACATCGGGGATGGCTTAGTGAAGAGGTAAATGTCAGAGAGCTTGTAAGTATATGTGTATACAATCTTTGCACATAAAAAAAAAACCACTACAAAATGAGATCTGCAGAATGACAATGCTCGTCCACACCCACACTCATACAGAGAGAGAGTGTGTACGTGTGTGTTTGTTCAATCCTTGACTGATTTTGCGGGAGTACTATAATTTATTCAATAATCCAACTGTTTCTTTTTTTTCTCTTTTTTTTTAAAATTCATAACATTTAGTTTGCTTGAGGGTATATAACAAATCGTGTTGGACTATCGTCTAAATGGACCAGTAGGGTCAATTGACCTCTGCGAGAAATAACAAAATCAATTTTTTTAAACACTGGAAGGGAATAGAATGAAACTGCTATTTACAATATCCACATGAATATTACAGGAGGGGAATGTCACTTTAACTTGAATTCGACTTACCAACCATATTAACAGAACAGGAACACAAATCATGTTCAGTCAGAAAACTGCTAGAGGTTTTGTTTGGGGACAATTTGTAATCGGCTCAACATGTCATCTCTAAGAAATGAGAAGGTTTTGAGTGCATGCTAATGCAGAACGATTTTGGCATCATGAACTATGCTTTTCAGTTTTTGCAAATAAATGTTGTTTGATGAATTTTTAAACCTGAAGTAAAATGTCATGAACTACAAAACCGTTCTTGTTGAAACAAGGGCCAACAACTGCCAGCGACCTACACCTCGCTCATTCATTCACATTGCCATGAGTGTACTCATGGTGATGTGAACTGAATCCCAGTTCTCACCTTCAGTCTGTGCTGATGAAGGCGACAAGATAGTCGCTGAAAGCTAGCCATAGTAATTAAGTAAGTAGTAAGTAGCCATTTACGCATGTGTGACTTGTCAAAAATTCTGTAGCCGAAGGGTTAAGTTATTTCAGGGGCAACAATATTAGACTATTTCCATTGTTGGCCTTTTTTTTTTTTTTTTTTTTTTTTTTTGGCAGGTTTGTGAATTTTTGCATCAATTTCTACAGTTTAAACTTTCTGAAGAACTGAACCTATTGATGTTTTGGGGGTTTTCCAGGTCACGGGGAAAAACAAATTGATGTTGTTATTGATGTAGTCATTCTGGTTTTTATAGGACTAGGGCCAGTTTCCTGACCCAGTTGTATTGTTTT
The DNA here is from genome assembly GCA_036898135.1 of Oncomelania hupensis. Lineage (NCBI taxonomy): Eukaryota > Metazoa > Mollusca > Gastropoda > Littorinimorpha > Pomatiopsidae > Oncomelania > Oncomelania hupensis. The sequence continues at coordinate 62,294,057 of CM072519.1, forward strand.
TCTCGCTAGCTATCTCACTTGTCAAGTTTTTATCTGCATGTTTTGTGCCAGCGTGCTTGGTTCAATTTCAGTGTTTCTGCTAGCTTCTAACTGCTTTCTGTTAACTTTGCGGCAAGACCATTGAATGGGCTATTGATATCCTCAAACGCTTGAAGGCTATCTGCAATGTACTTATAGTAGCCTGCCCCACGCTTTGAGAGATCTATGAATGTCCAATCCACACACTGATCAGCCTACGCTGGAGAATTCAGAAATGTTATTTTCCCTGCTGACTTCATTGCTGTGGTCCGCCTTTAGAACACCTTAAAAAGAAAGGAGTTGAGGGATAGGGGTGAACTTGGATTTATAAATGGTATACCACCTTTTCCAGTTCAAAGAGACTCAGATTCAGCATGCACAACATAGATTAGTGAAGGATTGAACCTATGTCATCCAAGACAGTCCTGTTGGATATCATTAGTTTTATAATTAACATTTACGTCTGAGGAAGCAAGAAGGCAGAAATATGTTAGTCTATTATTGTTAAATCTTAAAATAACCTTACACTTCCCAAGGGATCTGCTCCCATCATACAGGTACAAACTGAGGGTACTGTAGTTAAAACTACCTTACTGAATTTTGACCATTTTTGCCTGCCATACTTCACTTTTCAGCCTGCGATATTTACAAAGTGAAATAAAAAAATGTGGGATTCTTCTTCGCTATAATAAACAAACGGTGTAAATTTAAGCTTACCAATGGATTGATGTCAAATGTCTCTGTTTGAAATGATGATTACAAGGAAGATCTTCGATTTAATATTTGAAATGGCTTTCCTGTGTATACCGAAAAGTGTTCCCACTTGGACAAGCAATCACATAATCAACCACCTCCCAATCTGTATACATTTAACTCGTGGTTGGTCGGCTATCTTTCTACTTATCACATGTTCTGAATGTATAAAGCTGATGTACAATTTTCAGTGACATTTGATAGCAAACACACAATTATCCAGCGTTCTTTTGGTAGCAGGTGTGGAAGCAAGGGAGACACGGATCATTGTGAAGCTTTGGGCGGTGTTAACTCGTAATAGTTCCTCTTGAAATAGAGAATATATACCTATACACCAATTTCTTTTTCTGTATTTATACTTTAATCTGCCAACACATGCAAACGAAAAACAACTTGAGGCTCATGCTCACCTGCTGCTGTCAATATACACACAAACTTGACCATAACAAACACATTGACACTAATTTGCTTGTATGAAAAAGCAAAACTAATGTTTTTATATCGTAAAAGAAGCATACTGCTCTATTTAGATTGCTTTCCTTAAATATATTGTGTTCTCTGTAGTATGCATTATTCACTCGAGGGAATATTTTCACCTTACATAAACAAAAATAAATAAATTTATCCAGGGTTGCTTCTTGGTAGGTACAGTTGAGAGAGTCACCATAGCATATGAATGGCCTGCAGCGAAGTAGGCATGTTTGCAACTAGTTATGCTTGTCCGCAAGCATACGAAGCGAGCGTGGCCAGAAAATTACTATTTTTACAAATTAATTTGATTATATTATTTTTTATGTGTTGCAGAGAGGCTGGATCCTTCATGTCCGCCATTCCGTGACATGAAAATCAAAGGAATTAGCTTTGGAGAATATTTTAACAGCGCGGACAGCTTTATTCTTTAAACTGCAGTGATATTCTCTAAAAATATATAAATCCTCGTATAGTGTGATGAGATTAGGCTTGTTGGATTTAAAGAAGGAATGTTATGTTAGTTATTCATTGCTTACAGGGTCCAGCGGACTGCAAAGAACAGTCATGACCACAACTTGGTTGAAAGAGGACTCACCCCTAACCTGTTTAAAAGATCTGAAATAACCCTAGCAGTAACACTGAAGGTCCTCCACCAGCTGGTCACTTGACAATAAAGGCATCCCACGCAGGGGATGCTGAGGTTATACTCTCATTTATATTATCAAAGCCCCATTTACAAAAACAAAATAGAATATAAACATCATTATAAAATATCAACAAAAAACATACATATAAAATGCCTACATTGCTAAATATCATAGGAAGCCTTAGTGACCATTTGGCAGAAAGTGTCCAATATTCCCAAGCTGACCCAAAAGACCTCGTAGACAAAGAGGAGCTTTGGAAGAGTTTTCAATTAAAAAAGTTAGGTGACTGGTCTAGCGAAGAAAATAGTATAGTAGATTGATAGAACAGAGTAGGAATGAGAAAGAACAAAGGAGAAAGACGGTGACAGTGGGAATTTGAAGCACTAAATTTCCAGAAAGTGGGGACACTATTTATACAGATATGTTGAAAGATGTACAAATCTCTTCAAACCTTATATAAAACTGAAAACACAACTAGATTCATTGTGTAACATTTTATTTTCAAAGACATGGGTACACAAAATGATTCACCGCTTTCACTTCTACAAATCTAAACATCGTTTATTCCTGCTTGAGCCGTCATTACACATTTTACACGAATCATAACACAGACCGGAGTAACAAGTAATGTGGATGGTGTTCATTTTTAATTAAACATAGGTGCCAACCCCCTAATCTTCTTGTCAGTATTTCCGGACCCGTTTGTCAGTATTTTTTAACAATTGTCAGTTTGTTTTTTTCTCGCAAAACCTAGCCTACGACACTATAAAGTAACGACAGGCTTCCCTCTGAAACAGAAGGCTATTTTCAGTCCTCTAAAATCACGATAAAAATCAGCTTGTTGAACACCACACTTGTTTTACTCTATAAAATCACCATGAAAATCAGCTTGTTGAACACAGCGACGTTCAGTGACTGCAGGAATACTATTATGAGACCAGAAACCGGTACAGAAGCACCGCTGGCAAAGATAAACGATCGGCAACTTCTCCCCCGTATTTGTATAAAAGCTACCGTATTTCCGTATTTAATTCACTTCGCCGGAATTAAATACGGTCAAAGCGTACTGGTTGGCACCTCTGATTAAAGTAGGTCTTCATTTTGTCCTGGGTGGTTGAACATGGGCTCATCTGGGGTTCCAAAGGCCTGACTGAACATTTTATATATCATATGCTACTTATCAATTGTCTGTCCCTGGACTCGAAATCAGACACGTATTTTCTTCTGGCACTGCCTGCCTGAACAAATATAAACTAGAAGGGCAAAGCCCATATGATTACACGCTTGTTATGGAACTCAATATTTAACATGAAAATGAGTGCCCAGAAAAAAAAGAAGAAAATGGTGGCATTAAAATGCAAATACCGACTTTGATCTTGTACTATCAAATAAACTACAGCAAAAGTTGTATTATACAAAAAAAAAAAAAAAAACAACTGTGACCTTGACCTTCAGTGAGTAGGGGGTTGGGGGTGGGGCGAGTACATAGACTCACATTGCTATGCATGCAAGTCAAAAATCCAGCAGAGCTATATGCACACATGGGAAGCATCATGTTCTCAAAACTAGGCACGATTTTATCAATGTTGTGCCTTTGTTTCTCTTTTAAACTGTTCTCATTTTCTAAAGTGGTAAAATTACTAAACGGATTCATCCATCGCGACATCCATCGATGAAAATGCATTTTGTATGTTTTAAATCACTCGCGCGCCCACGCAATTCAAATACCCACACTCATATCTATGCACAGGTTCAGTACGCATGAAAAGGCTGGCTAACAAAACAGTTGTAATAAAATCTGACGGCTAAAGGAAGGGAATGAAGCCATGAATCAGAAAATGAACATATTTTAATGTTCAACGTCTACACCATTGGCGACATGGCGGATGAATCGTTTTAAAATGAGAGCTAAGTACTGTTTAGTTGTAGTTTAGCTACAAGTCCCTATTCAGCTTACATTTTGCAAACACCAAATCATTACTTACTGCAGAAAATGCATGCTATAATTACTTCTACTGAAAAAGAATTTTTTTTTAACAGGTACAAGAATGAGAATAAATATAATCTACAGGAGTGATGTAAAAATAACAAATGCACAAGATAATGGTTATGTTGTGAAAGGCACAGTTAGCATCAACACTTGTATCATACACTATATATAGAAACACCCTTGTACTTTTTTAAATTCATGAAACGATTACATTACATTACATTATTGTTGCTTTAGGTCCAGCGGACTCTTCCGAGCCAAATCAGGACCCGACAACCCCCAATCCTCATAAAAGATCTGCCGAAACAACCCTAGTGGGAAAACTGAATGCCCTCCACCAGCCAGTCACTTTACAATAAAGACATCCCACGCAAGGGACAGCTGAGGCTTCACCCCAACTTATCGAACCCCTGTTTACAAAAACAGAATACAAACATCATTATAAATTATCAACAAAACACATATGTATATAAAATGCCTACATAATAACATCATAGGAAGCCCTAGTGACCACCTGGCAGAAAGCATCCAATATTCCCAAGCTGATCCAACAGACCTCATACACAAATAAGGAGTCTTGTCCCAGAAGAGTTTTCAAGAAAAAAGGTAGGAGACTGGTCTAGCGAAGAAGGCGATAGTATAGCAGATTGCTAGAACAGAGCAGGAATGAGAAAGAGCAAATGAGAAAGACAGCGACAGTGGGAATTTAAAGCACTAAATTTACAGAAAGTGGGGATACTATTTATACTGAAACCCCCGGCACCCCAACGGGGGTCCATGAAACGATATGGTCATGTCACATTACAATGAACCAAGCACAAAGACAAACAGAATTTCTGCAGAACTATTTCAGTTGGTCAAAACACTCTTGCATGTAAACTCTCTCGGACCTTTCGAAACCTTTAAAAAAAAAAAGAACATATAATCAATTCTTTATTTTTTTCATTTCATTTTCTTTTCCAGCTGTAACCCAAGTATTAGCACACAGTCAAAATCTCAAATAAATAAAACATAATAGGAACTGATTTGCAACACACAAAAAGTATTCATGGGCCAGTACACAAGGTTTTAACTGCTGAACACATGCAAATCAATAAAAACAATAGTAATAACTCCCAAAGTACAGGAGTCAGCACTCTGCCCTCACATCCATACAACTTTAACAAGCCTTCCAAAGTACCTTAGATGTGTGTGCTTCTCCTTTCAAGACCGATTTCTGTGCACGCATCACAATACCAGATTCGTTACAAACAATAACGACCATCCAAAATATTCTTCTTCAAGGAGTAATGGGAAAATAGTAACTACCTTCCATGAAATTTGCAAGGAGACCACGACTACAAGGTGACAAAAACATTCTTCAATGACAAAATTAAATTAAATAAATACACAAAATACAGTGACAATAACCACAATACCTATCATAATACAATAATAATATTAAAAATAAAATATTAATTTAACTCTTTCCCTGCCAATCGACGATATATCGTCGATCTGAGCCGCCATGTTTGTGCCAATCGACGATATATCGTCGATTTCAGTATTCCGTTTCGTTCCGGTTTTTTGCGCAGTCCAATCCAAGTTTTATTTTAACCAAAGAGAGATAACTTTCTACTTTCGTTCTCGATTGACACGCGCGTGGTTTCTTCAAATAGATTCGTTTTTAGAGTGTTTTTTGTGCATTTTACTAAGCATTGTGATGGGCACAATCGACAGTGTGTCAAACCTCTGCTAATAATCAATATAATTTCAAACTGTAAAGTGTATTTTGATCCTAAATAAATTTTCTTTCTGGTGTGTGAAGCTGATTCAGTGATTGGAATTATTCCTCCAGATTTTTTTTATCACTGTGGTATGTAGAAATATTTTTATTTTATTTTATCATTTCAAAAAGATCAACATGCTTTCAAAACACATATTTCAATAACATAATCAAATTAACATTTTTGTGGTTTGTTTTCTTATTCTTCACTCTTTTACCTTTAATTTGATATGAAATATGTCTAACAACTATTATTGAAAGAACAGTAGCTTAAATGCCTAAGGTACTGAACTTTCTTTCCGGTGCCAGAGAAATGTCTGGCACAAACGTGGAAACATGCCTGGCAGGGAAAGAGTTAAGACTATAATAATGTGTCCAATTCGATAAGACATACTGGTTCCAGGGGCCCACACCCAATGGTCTCAAAGCTTTTGTTTTCCATCGAGTCAGTGCACGTTTTATAGCCTCAGTCCCATACTTGTTCCCACAGTTCCCAACATCACAATAATCCTTTGGCATCCAATTCTCATGAAGTTTTAGCCGCCTTTGCAGCCGCCTTTGCAGCCGCTTCAGCAGCCAGCGGGTGGTTCTCCAGAATCCAGGGATGAGTCATAACTTGAGACAGTGGTAGTCGCTTTCTGGGGTCATGGCGAAGCAACTGCAAAACAAAATTGGTATTTCATTAATCCCTGTCAAAACATCCTATCCTTTCCCGTAACTCGGAGGTTGTTGGGGCACCACAGATGATCATTTAACCAGCGTACTCCATCTTTCTCTGTTCTCGACAACCCTCATGGCTTCGCTTAGTGTCAAACCAGTCCATTGTTGTCTTCCCAACCCTAATAGTAATAATAAAATTTTAATATTAATTTCACATACTGACTCACCATGTGCAGACTAGCACGAAAAGGAAGGAGGGAAGCACACCCATTTACATGGAAGACATGGCAGACATGCCTACCCTCAATTTGAAGTTTCCGTATTAGCTTTTTCAAATTTCAGTATTACTATTACGATTTCCGTATTTACTTTTACTACCTATTGTTTTTGCACTAATCCTTTTTGATATTATGCGAAGAATCCAGTAATAGATTGATTTGCTGCCACAATGATCTTTTCTTCTCCAAAGCTCGTAATTCTTCATATACTGTGGGCCTTCCGCGTGCCGCTTGATGTCGTTCATATCACCGGCGGAGATGCCAAACTGGTTGGCACAAATCGTACTTTTGAGTCAGTGCTGCCGCGAATAACGAAAGGACACTTTTCCGAATACGAGGCAAGAAATGTCTGCCCCTTGCGCGTTTTTTTTTGAAGATTCAGATTCATTTGCTTAGCCATTCGTTTGAACGCCATGTTTTAAATTCTGTCTCAAGAGTACCGATCTTTACTGCGACTGTGCAAAAACGGGTTCGGCAAACTTCGGTGCCTCTACCGGAAACTTCGATGTCACAGGTCTCCACTGCGACTGCGCATTGCGGCATTAAACCTTCGGAAAAAGGTCATGCGGTGCATTACCACAGGCCAACGATTTCGATTTTTTTTCTTTATCATTTTTTTGAATTTCCCTACCGTAAAACATTTAATATCCGTATTTTCCGTAACGCTTGCCGAGCTTTTCAAATTTCCGGAAAAAATGTGGAAATTCCGTACGGGTAGGCATGTCTGGACATGGATATCATATGTTGCGCCACCACCACTGATGACACTCCAAAAGACTCGTCCATGCGAGTCCGACGAGTATCCCTCACATAGTGACTGACAAACACATTAGAAGACTGCCCAAATGCGACCTCCAAGTGAGCTTCCATTCGAAATTTCGAACCGAATGTAACGCCAGAGACGCAAGCCCAAGCCCTAATCTCATGTGCTGTGGCTGCAGACATGGGAATGGCGTTCACTCCCCCCTCCTTTCTTGCTTTCTCAGAAGCAGAATAGCCCTTATATGCTCCAACTATGACCTTAGTAAGCCACCTGGCTAGCGTCGGGTACTCAGGGTTGAGAGAAACAAATAATCTCTTCGCAAGAGAGTGATAAGCTTTAGTGCGCTTAAGGCACTCACGCATCTCTCTGACAGGACACTTAACTAAGTCCTGGTTGTGCGGGGGCAAAATGCTAGAGAGGGGCTGAATGGAAACCGCTGGGATTGATCCCCAGGGGTCTGATTCTTTGCCAGGAACTCCGGGAGGAACCTCAAAGACACCAAGCCATCGGCCTCAAAGGAGACGTCATTACATTACATTACATAATTGTTGCTTTAGGTCCAGCGGACTCTTCCGGGCCAAATCAGGACCGGACAACCCCCAATCCGCATAAAAGATCTGCTGAAACAACCCTAGTGGGAAAACTGAATGCCCTCCACCAGCCAGTCACTTTACAATAAAGACATCCCACGCAGGGGACGCTGAGGCTGCACTCTAATTTATCGAACCCCCGTTTACAAAAACAAAATAGAATACAAACATCATTATAAATTATCAACAAAACATATAAAATGCCTACATTGCTAATATCATAGGAAGCCCTAGTGACCACCTGGCAGAAAGCGTCCAATATTCCCAAGCTGATCCAACAGACCTCATACACAAACAAGGAGTCTTGTCCCGGAAGAGTTTTCAAGAAAAAAGGTAGATGACTGGTCTAGCGAAGAAGAAGATAGTATAGCAGATTGATAGAACAGAGCAGAACTGAGAAAGAGCAAATGAGAAAGACAGCGACAGTGGGAATTTAAAGCACTAAATTTCCAGAAAGTGGGGATACTATTTATACTGAAACCCCCGGCACCCCAACGGGGGTTTTGTTAGATTGAAATTAATGCAGCAGCACAGAAATCGAGAGTAAGTAAGCTTCTAAATTATTATTATTACTGATTCAGTTTTATTTTGTTTAAATTCAGAACAGTCCTCTACACAGGGTGGGGAACAACTCATTGAGAAAAACTCTGAAAAGGCCGGGGTCCAGTGGCCGCCTAGGCCCCGGCGGGGTCAAGGGGCAGGGTGAAAACAGCCGAAAACGCGTTCAACACCATTTCGCCCGCTCTAAGCAATCCGCGTTTATGTGGTCGTAAGAATCAACAAGAGCGGGCGGGGAGATGTTGCACGCATTCAGTTCTAGCGGGCCCGTTCTAGCAATGAGAAAGTAAAAGGTGGACACGGATGGGTACTTGTAATAATAGGTCTACTGGATTCGGAAACGGACACATTTTTTTCCCTCTGAACTCTTTTTTTTTCTTCCTTTGAAATGGCTGCCGATTTCCTCTGAAATCAGCGGATCCGAGGAGAGTTCCCCACCCTGTGTACAGTAATACATTTTTCCACATATTTGAATATTTATACATGTAGCTACATAATAAAATTAATGTTCTTTCTTTTTATTTAATTTTGTAGTCACAAGTACATTATGAATGTCACATATGCCTTCCCTGAAAATAACAGCCATTTGCAAATAAGGGACACTTTTGAGCTTCCCCAAGGATGTCTGCTATTCGCAAGTGCTTTTGTACACACCAGCTTAATGCCTATGTGAGCAGCACTCTTAGGTTCTCCCACATTTTGCTGGCTGCGGGCTATTTATAGCTTGCCTACACCCTCCCCAGAGCTGCCAACCTCTAAAAAAAAATTCAGTAGCAAACAAAGAAAAATATCAGTAGTTTCAGCTCAATTTCAGTAGCAAATGTACGAACAAGAATTTTCACATGATAAAATGAGCATTATTTAAAATGTTGATATTAGCTTAAAAAAAAACAAACACCAACACAAAAAGCATTAACTTTCAAATATTTATTTTTAAAATGATAGAAATGTTCCTGAAAAAAAAAAGCGACGAATGTAGTAGGAAAATTTAATAAGTGCGCGAGGAAACACCATACGTGGCGAGGAATCACGATTAATCGCGAGTCCAGAGCTGCCAACCCCTAAAAAAAATTTCAGTAGCAAACAAAGAAAAATATCAGTAGTTTCAGCTCAATTTCAGTAGCAAATGTACGAACAAGAATTTTCACATGATAAAATATGCATTATTTAAAATGTTGATATTAGCTTAAATAAAAACCAAACACCAACACAAAAAGCATTAACTTTCAAATATTTATTTTTAAAATGATAGAAATGTTCCTGAAAAAAAAAAAAAAACAGTTTTAACATTTTGTTCGGAAAAGCCTGAAGGAAACACGGGGATCACAGGACATGACTGTGGTCTCTCTCTCTCTCTCTCTCAGTCTACCGCGCAGTGGCTGCTGAGCTAAAAATAGCGCACACACAAAGCGCTATACGAAAGTCTATGATATTGACGAAAGCCTAGTACAGGGTTCATACTCAAATTGTTGTACAAAATTCAAGGAGTTTTCAAGGAGATTTCAAGGAGTTTTTCCAAAAATTCAAGGAGTTTTGAAAAATTATAAACGTACGTAAGAATTGACAAGTAGTCAAAATAAAGGATAAAATCTTTTACCCAGTGATATCCATAAATTGTTTGCAGTCATGAATCTGATGGCGATACTGATGTTGATATTAATTATGAAATCTACACACATAAATATTGCATGTCGATGAAGTTGCAGTTATAATGAAGATGCAGATTACAGAGTCTATACCCATTTAAACAATAATTGTGAAGCCTGTTGTCCTTAGACACAAGTTAGAGAACTGTAAAAAGGAGACCCGTAAAAAGTCAGAAAGAGGTACCACCACCTTTACACTTTATACAGATGAATGAGTTTTCAGTTATTTAAGTTTTTCCATCTCTTAATCTGACGGGAAATCTTCTCCAACTGAATCTTTATTTCCTTGGATTTGCTCCTCAGCGCATTTGACTGAGTCAAGAGTCTCAGCGCACCCTTCCTCTATCTGCTTGTTCAGCAAGCTTGTCTGCCTCTTGAGTCAGGTGCTGAGCATCCTTCTCCATTCTTCCTTTTTTTCTTCTCTTAAATCAGCAACAGTCTTCCTGTGCCTTCCTCTTCTTTGCTGCTTGTGCCTGTTCCTGGTCTTTCTTTTGGTGATCAAGGTAGTCGTGATACTTTCTCCTTACAGAAGATGCTGATAATAGCAGCTCCTTGGTGATGTCCACCTTGTCGATTCCACCAATCTTCCTGATACCGTTCAGCACTTGTCGGCGAGCAACCAAGGACTGCTGGAAGAAATTTTCATTGCTGGTCTCTTTGTTGATTGAGAATCTTCTCTCCACATTTGCTTGTCCATGGGACAAAAGTAACAGCTGCCTCACAACAGCCCAAAGATCCTGAGGGCCCGATCTTGATAGTCCTTTGTTGCTTTCATGTGTGTGCTGAACAGCTGGTCCAACACATCACTTTCACGTCGATAATTTTCTGGCAGACGCGGCAGAAACATGCATGCTTGTTCTTTTCAAGCAGCCACCCTGCATATTCAGATTTCGATAACCACAAAAGATTCAACACACAATCGCCTCCAGGCATTTTTATCCCTTCAGTAATCAAATATGCGCGGTGTCACGGTCCTTTTCGCTGTTTTCGTACTTTCTGTATGAGCGGAAGAACGAATGTACCGAGAACTGCGCATGCGCGACATCAAGGAAATGAACAATTTGCAGTGGAGGTTACTTCCCTTATCATTAGCAGACGACAAAAGTTACGATCGTCGAACAACACAAATAATATTATAATTTTTGTTTTATTAATTTTTATTTTTCAATGGCTTTTTTTTGAAAACTTGACAATAAAATCTCTAGGTCAAGCAATGGATAGATACACTGGTTGAAATTTCAAGGAGTTTTCAAGGAGCTGAGGCAATTTGGCTATTTTCAAGGAGATTCAAGGGCCCTTGAACAAGACATGGAAAATTCAAGGAGATTCAAGGAGGTTCAAGGAGCGTACGAACCCTGTAGTAGGCCTACGTCTCTCGCGGCTTTGTTTCGATACTTGTAAAAAAAATAGGTATGCTTTGAAATTTTTCTTCCGTAGTATTTCTTGAAATGGCGTAGTTGCGGAATTAAAGAACATTTTCCGGAGAAACTACGGACGTTCCGTAGGGGTTAGCAGCTCTGCGAGTCCTCGAGTGTAATCGCCTGAAGGAAACACGGGGATCACAGGACATGACTGTGGTGTCTGTCTCTCTCTCTCTCTCTCTCTCAGTCTACCGCGCAGTGGCTGCTGAGCTAAAAATAGCGCACACGCAAAGCGCTATACGAAAGTCTATGATATTGACGAAAGCGTAGTAGGCCTACGTCTCTCGCGGCTTTATATCGATACTTGTAAAAAAATAGGTATGCTTTGAAATTTTTCTTCCGTAGTAATTCTTGAAATGGCGTAGTTGCGGAATTAAAGAACATTTTCCGGAGAAACTACGGACGTTCCGTAGGGGTTGGCAGCTCTGCCTCCCTTTCAGTGAAAGGAAAGGAAAGAATAGCACCGGCAAAGCTATTTATAGCTAGCCTGGCTGAACTAACTTCAAAACCTAAAAGCTTTGGTTGAGTCGGTGTGTGTATTTGCGATTTAAAAAAAAAAATAAAAAAATACTACCATACCTTTGAAATAAGATCTCTGGCGCCAGCAGGGACGAAGTCTGGGAATTTCAGGTCAACTTTGGTGATGCGAGCGTAGGTATCCGAGTGGGACTGGGCTTCAAACGGGGGATTGCCCACAAGAAACTCGTAACACAACACGCCCAAGCTCCAGAGGTCAACGTTTTCGTCGTGTGTTTTTCCCTCCACCATCTCTGGGGGTAAATAGTCAAGCGTGCCACACATCGTTGTACGTCTGGTCAAACAAAACCAAAAACAAAGATAAATGCTTTAAAGCCCTGTGCAAAATGTGTAAACATTAACCTGCCTCAACTCTCAAATAACCGCCATTAGGAAGGATGAAGATAAAATTGTACCCATGAGTTCATGTGGCTTCCAAAGGGTCAGACTGAACATTTTTCGTAGTATATACTTCTATCAGTTGTCTGTTCTATCAGATCTGTATTTTCTTTCGCCACTGTACCTGCGGGAACATCTACCAAAAAGCCAGAATGCTGGCTTCACCCCATGCACCCTTGTGTAGCGGACTTCAGAGTGTAGCTGGCTGACTTTTATCAGTTCATCCCAGCGTACTAGGTATTATGACTAGTTCTATTCACACAAACTACATTACAGTATACAGAGTTTTTATTTCATGTGGGAGAAATACTTTTTATTCATCATCTTAATTCTCATCATAATACAAGATGCCATCTCATGCTTTTTCTTCAATCGGATTCGAAGAGAATGTATTATAAGGAGGTAGAAAATGAACCAAGTGGTATTTTTAAAATTTAGATTGACCGCATCAAATACTGTTGTTGAAGGGAGGGAGGAAACCAGAGCACCCAGAGAAAACTCCCATCATGCGATTACAGATGGATCATGATGCTAAAAGATAAAAACTTACCTGGACGAAGGAGCATGGACCGACCAACCAAAGTCCGCAATTTTCAGGTCACCCTTCAGCCCCAAAAGCAGATTTTCAGGCTTGATGTCACGATGGATCACTTTTTTACTGTGACAGTATGTCAGTGCATTGGACAACTGGTAAATATACTGCAAACACAAAAAAAGGACAGTTGCAAACTAACTGTGGCAACATAATGACCACCAATTCCATTGGGTACAATACAGATGCATGTTAGTCACACAGTAAACTAAATATTTGCAAACATCTGGGCGAAAATAATGCGCACTCTGCAATTTTCCGAGAGTTGCGTTGTCTTTGCTCAGCGATTTTGGTTATACAAATGCGGCCGACTTGACCGACAGCGATGATAAGATTAGTCCAAAGTGCATCATAGCTTTGATAACGTTCAATAAAACTGAGCGTTTGCCGCTTAGCAAAATTTGACAGAGGTCCTGTTCCTTTATCAGCCAGATTGGCTACTGCTGTTAGACTGCGCATCTCCAAATGCGCATTTTGTGTTGTGCATGGCGAAATGTATGCATTCTAATTTGGCTACAACACAATGTTGTTCTACACAAATTTAAAGCATAGAGTCTAAATCACCAAACGTTTAAAAACAATTGCACAACAGATGTTTGAGGCATGGTCATACGTGAAACAGTCAAAACATGACAAAATTTGTGCTTTACAAATATTTTGTGTTGTTTGCGTAACTTCAGCTTTACAATATCATGAATATGTCAATATTCTTTACACAAAGTTGCACATTTCTGAACGGCAAGGGGATATTCATAACCCCCATTTAAACTTTGCACGAGTATTGACAATTCCAACATATTTTACTAGGGGCATAGTTTTCTTTTTTTAATTTCTTTTGTTGTATTAAATATAACGGTCTCTAAGGCATAATTATTAGTAAAAAGGCATTTTACTACATACATCTTACGTTCAGTATTCAATAAAATATCATGTATTATAATTTATAATATAGCACTTCACAGTAACCTCTCCAGTGACAGGTTTACTTGACGAGTACACAATCTGCAAAGTTTCTGGTACTTCCCTTTACTTCAAATGTCCTCCTGCTGCCATAGTTCAGTGGTTGAGCTTTTGCCCGAAACATACGATGACCCAGGTTTGAATCAAGTTTGGGCAAGACAAAAGTGGACAGGTTTCGCTGCCCATATTAACAGTATAAAATAAATATACTGAAGTTGTCTTATCTTATGTCTATTCTGGTGGTTCAGTGTTGATTTAGGCCCCTACCACTCTTCCCTACAATGGTTGTTCCCCACAGGGTTCGTACAGACATTTAGCCTTAAAATTCAAAGACTTTTCAAAGACCTTCCCCCTCTCTTTGTGTTGTCATAAGAGTTCAACCCTTTGGATAGCATTCATTAGGTACTCCAAAGCCTTCATTGGCTCTTGTCCGCTCGGCAGTTTTGACTTCACTTTCAACACTTATTATTAATGTAAAACTGCATCAAAACGAACAGTGGCTGTATTCAAATAAAAATTGAAAGCTTTATCTTGACATCTGTGTTGTTTTTAATGCATGTTTATGCAAAAGATTCCGAGAAAACAGCTTTTGAATACGCCCCTATCCGAGCGCTGAATGCCGCTGCGAAACAAAATGTCAGCGGCGTCTGCTGCGAGGTGGCTCGTTTCAAACTCTAAGTGCTTTAAGATATTTCATTGGATGGCCTACAAATAAGAACCAATGAGAAGTTCGGATACTTAGCTTCATTGACATTCACATGATATCAAATATGGCGGGCTCTGTTGTGTGAAAGAGTTGTTACGAGCTGAGCAAAGTGGTTAAAGCAATTTTGATGTAAGTTTGATTTTAACTAGAATTTTAAACATTAGCAAGAAATAAAGAGCAGACTTTCCTTTATAAAACTAGGGTATTTATTAATTTGTGCAATACTCTATCGCGGTGCGCTTTGCCGTAGAAAAATGTACACAAACGGTGTTCGGGTTATTTTGCGGCCATGGCGAACTTGTAGGCCTATTCGCCATTTTCAAACATTAATAACTTTTGACCTATTTGTCCTACGGGAAAAAAAATATACCACTGTGTTCAGAACAAAAAGATCTATGTAAATACTTTAGTGTCCAAACTGAGTTAAAGAAAATAAAAAATCACTTTGGAGTACCTACATTCATGTTGATCTGTAAAATGGGTTAGCAACAGAACGTAAGAAAAAAAAAAAGCTAGCTTAAAATTTAGATTGTCCCTGCAGTAACAGCACATCAAGCTCCTTCCATGTTTCTTTTTCTTGGACACCTTTCGGATGGCATTAGACTCTGCCAACATTCCCAGGCAGCCATGTTTCTCTACATCCAGTGCTTTTTTTGTCTGCAGACGTGCATGGAGTTGATGTCAAACTAAAGTCTGTGTTGTTTGGCCCTCAGAAATTTTAAACATTATTGACTTTTGCTATATGCCCATATCAATATTATATGAAGATGAGTAAGAATTGCCTACCTTTGTTATTATTTTTCTTTCATTTAAGAAATCTTTAATATACTTAACTTTTTTTTCCGGCTGTAACAATACGGAATTGTTGCAAATAAATACTTTGCTTTGACAGTTTTCCCAAACTTTCAAAGACCCAAGTCAGTTTTTAAAGATTTATAAAGACTTGTAAAGGCAATGCAATTTTTCACAAAGATTCAAAGACCTTTAAAGACTGTGAGAACCCTGTCCCCATCTGCCATACTGCCAATGGTGGGTGTTGTTTGAGCATCTCCCCTTACAGCTAACTTTGGTTACCTGAATTGGATTTTCTGGATGCAATATACTGATATTATATATATATATATATATATATATATATATATATATATATATATATACACTCTGCAACCCTGAATATGAATCTGAAATTGAATAACGATTTTAATCAATAAGTGAATAAATTACTTTGAATCTAGTGAGAATGCTTGGAATAAAAGGGAAAAAAGGAAAAACAATTTTTTTAAAGCACCCATGTACAGAAAAGACCAAATACTGCACACAAACTTACAGCAGCAGTTCTCTTCTCATCAAAACGCCCACATCTCTGAAGTTCTTTGTACAATTCTCCCCTAGGGGCAAACTCTAGTATCAAATACACACGGGTCTGGTCGTGGAAATAGCCAAACATCCGTAAGATGTTTTCATGCCTGAAAATGAACATGAAATGCCGTTTTGAAAAAGTCCAAAATAGTACTTTAGTGCGTTTACATCACATTACAACAAGACGCAGAAATCACATTTTGAACAGTTAAAAATATACATTCCAGTGAAGATAGAATAATTTCAAGCCGCTTGGGGCTTAGGTCTGGCCTGAGCACAGCGTTATCATTTTCACAAACTCACCTCAAATGAGACTGAATTTCTATTTCACGTCGTAACTGATGCTCTACGCCAGCTTTCTGTAGCTGAGACTTGAACATAAGCTGGAAAAAACAGTAAACCAACAAACCAAATTAAAGACTGTTCTGCAAGCTCTCTGTTAGGAATGAATGTTATTTCCAGACGTTCAAATGCGTTCTATTTGAATTCACTAGTATTACCTCTGTATGTTGGAATGAGAAAGAATTAAGGATGAATGGAGAACATGTCACATGCATAATAATGCTCTAGATACTCCACCACCAGCAGCCTTAGGTCATAAAAAAAGGCAGTAAAGGTGGTCGCATAGCCTTGTGGCCGTAGGGGAGCATGATGTTGGAGATCACACTTGGGCCAGCGTAATGAGGGTGATGCCCATCTCTCTCCCTCGCTGCTTTACCTTCCCCACCCTTAAGAGAGTAGGTACTCAATCACAGTTGAGTCAACTGGGGGAGTTGTTATTTGACGCTTCACGTTTTGCGGTCACCCATCCAAGTGCTAACCGCACTGGACGGTGCTTAACTTGCGACTCAGTAGCGAGCCCTCCAACCACTGCGCTATCCGACACTTTAGGTCATACTCATAGCAAAGTTTGCAAGGTTTTAATATGACTATAGGAAGTCATATGCTGTTTATTTTTAATTTATTCAAGCCTCCACCCGAGCATGCAACCGCTAATTGCTGTCAAAATGTATTCTCCTAAATGTTAAAAATATAATGGATAAGAAAAAAAAAGAATGAGTATTATTAGAATACCTTTAGAGCCACAATGTATTTGCTTTGTTTTTCTCTGGCCAAGTACACATTGCCAAATTTTCCTTTACCCAACGGCTTGCCAATATCAAACTCGTCTAGTGACCACTTCTTCCTGTGAACATAAATCACACAACCATTATTACCCATTACAACCAATGTCCATTTCTACATTTCTTAATTTCTATACAAGTGTACATTTCTACGTTTCTTAATTTCTCTACAGATCCTACATTTCTTATTTCAATACGAGTTATATATACTTCATTCTGCTAATTATTATATTTTTTTTCTAAACAATGGATAAATATGACAAATGTGTGGATAGCTAAAAACTCTTCCTAACTCTGGATAGCTAAAAACTCTTCCTAATTTTATTTTGTAGTACCTATGTTATATGGAAGTTTTACAAAATTCACGTGCCTTTTAGGTGCTGCAGACAGATCATCCAGGTTGGCTGCTTTGGTGGAGTCTTCTTGCATCTTTTTCAACTGCTGTTCTGCCACTCCACTTATTTTACTGCTGCTGTTGACAGGTTTTAAAACTCGCTTTGGTTCCATGGAAGCCATGTGCCGTTTTCAATCGTGTCCTTCACCAGAACACTGAAACAGTATAAAACCATTTTATGTATTTTTTAATACTTTCCAACTTTGTGAGTATAAGTTCTCTTTGTTAAGTAGCCATGGCTATTGATTGAAGGAGGGGGGGGGGGGTGGAAGGGTGAGGAAGAAATTGCTATTACATCAAATTGCACTGGACGATGCTTAACTTGCGAGACGGTAGCGAGTGCTCCTAGCCATGTAGCAATGTACGAAACGTCCAGCCATCTACAGTGGTTTGCGTAAGTTTGGAACCACTTGCAACTTTTGCATTTTTCAACATTCTTACCTTTAATTGGATTTATTTGACCCTCAACATTTATCTGCATGCAATGTTACAGGGGATATATTTGACTATAAAATTAACATTGTTATGCACCCTTGGACATAATATTGTAATTTTATTTGTTAAGGTTTGCATTTTAATCATTTTTTGCATTAAATCACATAATGTGCATTGGTCGGCATTGAATGCACCAGTTTGATGAGGTGATCATGGGTGACAACGTGGTTCCAGGCTGCAATCAGTGACTCAATAAACTCACGCTTTGATGTTGGGTGTCTCTTTGATATTTCTAGTGCCACCTTGTGCCACAAATTCTCAATGGGATTGAGATCAGGAGACTGGGCAGGCCTTCCATTGACTCGATGTTTGTGCATCCGCTTCCAGTTGATCACCATTTTCGACCTATGGCAGGGCGCATTGTCATCCTGGAAAATGAACTGACCTGGAAACAGTTGCTGAGCTGATGGCAGAATGCATTTGTCGAATATGGTGGCCCCATTGACCATTCCATCGACAATGTGGAGACGTCCAACGCCACTGGCAGCCATGCAACCCCAGATCATGACCTTGAGAGAATGCTTCACTGTGAGTTAAGACACTTGGGTTTAAACTCCTCTCCAGGAAATCTCCTCACGTAGGGTCGGGCTTGGTTTCCAACAGGCAGAAGGTGCTTTCGTCGCTAAAAGCACCGTTTCCCACATTGCACATGTCCAGGTTGAGTGCTTCCGTGCCCACTCAATTCGATGGCGCCTTTGAAAATTAGTCATCAATGGCTTGTTGCGGGCCTTGCAGCCTTGTAGATCAAACTGCAAACACCGCGACGAACTGTACAAGTGCTGACAATTGATATGGTAATCATATGACCACTCACGCAGCAGCTGAGGTGAAGTCAACCTGCGATTGGTCAACGAAATGTGTTGAAGAACACGGTATTCACGTAATGTTGAAGCACGTGGATGACCGGGCCGAGGCTTGTCAACCACTAAACCAGTCTGGAGCTTCTTCTGCAGAATCTTTGACTGCAGCCGACTTTTCTGGCGATCTAATGACAAGAAAGTCCTTCCAAGGCTTCCTCCTTCATCACCGACACCCTAATACGTTCCTCCAACATCACATTTCGCATCTTTGTCATGGTTGATGAAGAAATTGTATGAAATAAAAAAATCCCACGCATTTATATAGCCGCTGCAATAGTTCCAAGGCTTCCTCCTTCATCACCGACACCATAATACGTTCCTCCAACGTCAGATTTCGCATCTTTGTCATGGTTGATGAAGAAATTGTATGAAATAAAAAAATCCCACGCATTTATATAGCCAGCTGCAATAACAATGTATAAAATATAGTACCGTCCGAAACGCCCAGCCATCTAGCAATGTGTAAAATATAGAACCGCCAAAACGCCCAGCCATCTAGCAATGTATAAAATATAGTACAGGCGAAACATCCAGCCATATACTGATATAGCAATGTATAAAATACGGCACCGCCGAAACCTCTAGCCATTAATAACATGTGTATCAATTATAGTACACATTATAACTTTTATATAATTTACAAAAATATCAACCAACGTTCTCTATTATTAAAAATAAAAGGCAGTTTTGAGGGTGCCATCATTGGAACTTAAAAGTGATAACACTTATTTATAAATAGGCCTATAGACGGCACCGCCGAATGGTCCAGACTAGCTCCGAACCATCTCGCCGCCGAACCATCCAGGGTGTGACTGAATCGCCCGGCTGCCGAAACGTCCATAATTTTTCTTCCTGAGTACAGCTAGGTGATCAATACAAGACCCCAAATACATTGTCATTATGATGGTAAGAAGAACACACCCAGCATGCACCTTGGTAAAAAGTGCCATAATGATCAACACGATTGTTGTCGGCATATACGACAAGACAAGTCGTATAACCTGAAGACATCCAAGCCCTCTTTTAGTTTTACAAACACTCTTCTGCCCAGTTTCAGCCTTTGTCACTGTCATGCAAGTGTAGCCTTGTACTGTTGTAGTGTTCAGTTCAGTTCAGTTCAAGGGACTATGTTAAGCTTCGCAGCTTTTTTTGTGTCCCTGATTTTATACAACATTAAATTTTCCGGTTAGTTTTGCAATTGTTCAGAGAGTTGTATATCTAACAGTGTTGAATAACAGTGATGTCCCGAGGCACCGGACATCGGTCATGGTCCGATTCGTTTGGAAAATGACCGAATGCAAACACTTGTGTCCCGTCAAATGTCCGATTCCATTGCGAAATTAGCGGTCATTGTCCGATAGTATTATGACTAGAGCGATCACTGCAAAAAACATCTGTACAAACTGGAGTGTCAAAGCCGTTAACACGAGTTTGAATAGTGGACAATGCTAGACTATTATTACTCTTTAGTACATTCCGTCGAACAACGAAAGGGCATTTTAAAACTGTTTACACAACAGAGTTTTTGTTTTACTTTATTCATATTTATTCTCAGTCACTGTCTTCTAAAGAAGCACCATTAATCGGTTCGCTTCACAATCTGAATGTCCTATTGCTTTTATGTACTCAGGACATGATGTCCGATTAGTTTTATGATTTAGGCCATTTTGTCCTATTGCCCTCTAATCCTAGGAACACCACTGGAATAAAATACATCAAAATCAGATGATGGATCGATTTTGCGATGCCCATGAACATTGTGAATTGTTATAAGGAAACGAATTTCTCACATACCAAGAAAAGGAAGCAGAAAACAGTATCACGCAGGTTGACAACCGACAAGGCCAAGGGGCTCTACTTTTAAAGCACTGAACACACTGACATAGCGATCATGAACCTATCAACTATTTACGAACTCAAAACAGTAAGGGAATGTTATAAAAACAACCACCGAAGACTGCCACACAAGTGCGCTGTAGTAAAATAAAAATGTAGCGCGAAAATAGCTTCAAAAGCAATTTTCTTACCAGTGAGAACTTCTATCAAAATAACTTCGCCTTTCAAATTTACGTGACAACCTCCTTGGTTGGTTTACAACGCGCGCTAGTGGACACAGTAACGAAGCTTTTCATTGGTTAATGGCCTACCACAGGAAGTAACCCAGTACTGTCCCTTGAGTGTTTCATTGTGTGTGTTTGTGTGTGTGTGTGTGTGCACAGATGAGTGGAGGGGATGGGAAATAGGGAGAGTGGGGATGCATGTTCTATTTTGTACTGAAATAAAAGCAACAAGTCATTGCTA
This sequence comes from Oncomelania hupensis, assembly GCA_036898135.1. Taxonomy (NCBI): domain Eukaryota; kingdom Metazoa; phylum Mollusca; class Gastropoda; order Littorinimorpha; family Pomatiopsidae; genus Oncomelania; species Oncomelania hupensis. The sequence continues at coordinate 62,315,323 of CM072519.1, forward strand.
TAGATATATGCACACAAGGAAAAACAATTAAAATTAAAAGAACAACAACAACAACAAAAAACACCAACAACACAGTTACTACAATAGCAATAGTTGAACAATTAAAAGTAGATGAATAAATAAATAAATAAACGGGAATAATAATAATAATAATAATAATAATAATAATAATAATAATAATAATAATAATAATAATAATAATAATAATAGCTAGACCAACAACAACATTAATAACAACAATAACAATCATAAATTAATCATGATCATCATCATCATGAACATCATCATCATGAATTAATAAAATAACAATCACAATGTTATCTTCATATATAGGGAATTAATAATTTTAGCTGTAAACACGCTTTATTTTAAGTAACATGTAACATACATAAAACAATTAATTATATAAATTAAACGATGACCGATTTGTTTGAAGTGTACTTAGATTATTACTAATAGCAATAACATATTATAAATCAGGGGTGGATCAGTTTAGTGGTATCACAGAAAAGAATGTACACATGAACAGCGCATATGACCCTTCTCCTCTCCCTCTCCCCATCCTCCACTAATCCGCCCCTGTATCTTCCCGATATCAAACAATAGCCACTCGAAAGCAGTATTTTTTTTAAAAAGAAAAAGAAAAGATGATCACCCAATGTAGGCATGAGCTATATCACCAGACTTTAAAATATAGGTTATCAATAGCAGTCCGGTATATAACTATAGGTGATGTAAAGAGTGATTGAAATAAATAGTTCATAAGGACCTTTTCGGATTATATTTTCAGATTAGGCTATCATTCATTATGTCAGCCTCAGTCCTTGCACTTATCCACAGATAGGTCTACGACGTAGTCGGAGTGACTCAGAAGTCGCAGATCTGGCGCTATGAGCAACCGATGGTTTTCCATTGGGCCAGTTTTCACCTTTCTGATGGCACCATCGCATATCATTATTAATTCAATAGCAGGAAACAATGCTAGCCTGGTTTTTTAAACAGAGATCCCTTTTTAAAGAGATAATAACTATATCGTTTGAGTAAAAGAATGTCTTATAAAAGTACCCAAAAAACCCAAACTTTTTATAGTGAAAAGGCCAAATCATCATGAACCTTTGCGGACTATTTTGCTGCTGACGTTGGCCCCACGCGTAGTAATTTATTTGAATCATCGCGATAGGCTAGAATCCCATACAAGTAGGGCAGACGAGGTAGTTAGCACCGCAACTGTCACTCAAGCAGCAACCGTTGAACCAGACTACACGACATCACTCAAACTATCAATATGCGTGAAATCGTTCATCTTCAGGCCGGTCAGTGCGGTAACCAGATTGGTGCCAAGGTAAGCATGCATATTTTTGCAAATTCGTTTTCAGCACAGACTTAGATAACTTGCAAACACACAATTGTTGCGTTAATTGCCAGCAGCGACCGGCTTTGAGTGCGTTTTACATCCGGCCTCGGCCAAAGCGCTCGTTTAAATTTCGGCAGTGTGTGATCATACAGCCTGACTTTGCAGTAGTTAATTGGACACAATCAGCAATTTGTTGAATGTATTTTATAGCAAACGGGTTAGCGATTTATAGCTATGTTAAAATACTAGTGTTTTTTTTGTTGTTTTTTTTTCGTGATTTGCTATTTAGACGGGTGCGCCCGCCGCATACCATTGTGACCGCACTGAAAACCGGTCGACGCCAGTTTTCGAGTCAGACTACGTGCCGGACTGGCGCGCTCAATTTGAATATGTTAAAAGGTCTTGGCCTGCTTTTTTTCCAAGGATCATTTGTGGTTTGCTTCATAAAATCTATATAAAATTGCGAGCTTTGACGAGGGCTTTTAACGGACATTTTCAGATAATCCTTACAAAATAAATTCAAACTAAGATTTTTTTTAGTGTCCAGTTAGCTGTAAAAATTTTCCCCATGAATACTTTGTGCACAGTAGTAAGTAGTATACTACAAATTAATAGCCAAGCAGTGTTCCCTCCAAACACAAAAAAAGAGTCCTTGGGACTCCCAGGTATAACATTTTAAGGGTCCTTGTGCAAATTTTGGGAGTCCCAAAATCGGAAAAAGAAATGTAAAACAAGTCTCACTTTTTTCTTTTACTCTGTTAAAGCGTCACATTAGTTATCATAATCATATAAAACCAAAAAATTTAAACATGTATTAAATACCCTCCCGCTTGCGTCAAACTGGCACCACTGGAACTCTTGCAACTGATCTGTCGTTGAGTTTTCGTTTCTTTGGACGCTTTACTTCAGTTTGAGTTTCATCATTTATTTGTTTATCCTTGCTTTGGAGTTCCGTATTTTCGATAATGACAGGATCTGTACTTGATGCTGCTGTGGATGAACAAGTTTTTGGCCCAGTCAACCAAGTCAGAAGTGACATGATCGTGTACGATAGAATCAAAGAATGGATTCACGAAGATTTTCTTCTGTTCATTGATTGGATTGCTTGTAGTAAGTTTACAATGCGCGCACATGCGATTTTGAAGGACGACAACTCTCCGACACAATCTTTAATCGTCTGCAATGGCAGTCTCAGTTGGGTTCTGATTCTGATTATGCCGTGAATTAGTTCGCCACTCGTTGGTCGTATTTTTGACTTCAGGGATTCGAAAAAAATGTGTACCTCCACAGGACGCACACATGCAAATTTTTCTGCGTCATTTTTCATATTTTGTGCGTAATTGTCTGCCTATGCGTAATCGGGAACACTCGGGAATACACATTTTAAATAGTAAGGGTTTTCCAGAGATGTTTGATTAAAAAAGTAACTTGGACGAAGTGTTTAACGGTGGAGGATAGGTTTTTGACAATTTTAACCAAAAGTTTTAAAAAGCCGTCCTCTTTTTGTGGTGGCAAGGAGTGGGTTAACAATTTAACTTCAAGGAGAATATTACAGCCCTAAACTGTTTCACCCTGCAACTCCTTTAGTTATTATTCACTGCTATCAGTATCAAGACAGGAGCTAGGGGACTTGGCCTAGATGTAAACATTCTTTGCAGACAAAAACTGGACATCGAAAAACGTTTAGGAGGGGGTGATGTCTGTTAATAACTGGAGTAACTTGCCAGACATGTTCTTAAATGCACTAGCAGGTGTGGACTCTTTTTGCACTCTGACCAACTCAACTAGAGATTGGCTGCAAAAACGAGCCAGAAGAGTAAGGTACACTGTAGGCCTCCCAGAATATCTATTTCAGTTTCAAGAGGAAAGACTACTTCGCTGACTTGAAATGCCTGTTATGTCTTAACACTAGACTTTTTGGACCCCTTACCAATATCTCTGTATGAACTCTCCATTACTAATTTTGTGTCCCAGCACTAAAACATTTTGTATGTTGCAGTTCTGGGAGGTGATCTCCGATGAGCACGGCATTGACCCAACTGGCACATACCATGGTGACTCCGACCTGCAGCTTGAGCGCATCAATGTCTACTACAATGAGGCCACAGGTTAGCTCTTGTTAGATGTAGGCCTACATGTTGGTAATTTTAGTTTGAATACTAAATGCTGAACATTAGAATGTCCATATGCTATATCCTTTCGCCATGAGATGGAAATTCAGTTTTTAGTATTGCCTCTAGGCTCAAATTCTGTATTAAAAAAAATTTAATTTAAAAATCAGAAGAAACAAATTTCAGGTCAAATGAAACCGAAAAGGAACTGCAGGGCCTAAAGTGGTTTCGGTTTAAGAAACTCGGAACTGCCTGTGTAAACAAAATACCCTCTGCTTTTAAACCCTGCAAGGCATGTATGTTTAGTTTTGCCTAACATCACTATACTGTGTTGACCAGATCTTTCTGTGCTGGCATTTTTGCGATGCCTTTAATGAAATGGGGTTAGTCTACGAATGTAGTCTATTCATCAGTTACTAACAAGTGGCGATGGGCATGCTCAACGATTATACATTGGTAAAAACCAGCACAGATTTGGTGTTAAAAACTGGATCGAACTGGAGTATGCTTCTGTACTTTTTTCAAGAGGACACAAATAGTTCTTTACAAGTTTTTGGTATTAGATTGCAGGAAAACTCTAAATAACCTATAAATTTGCAGCTTTTTTCTTCAGGAAGGGGACCCTCCAACCGGTCACTGCCCCCCATACCTTAGAGCCCCTTTTCATTTTTTTTTCTACATTTGTTGGGAACACCCAAGCAGCCCCTTTTGGGGTTTTGCATTGAAATCTGGTTGACCTGGCCACGACCTTTGTCCATGTACATTTTCTAGTAGTACTGGAAGGAAAGAGTGAGTTTAAAAAGATATAAAAAATTTGCATCACTAATTGGCTTTGTATCTTTTGTTCAGGTGGCAAGTACGTTCCCCGAGCCATCTTGGTGGACTTGGAGCCTGGCACAATGGACTCTGTCCGCTCTGGACCTTTCGGACAGATCTTTCGACCAGACAACTTTGTGTTCGGACAGTCAGGTGCTGGTAACAACTGGGCCAAGGGACACTACACTGAGGGTGCAGAACTTGTAGACTCTGTCCTGGATGTGGTGAGGAAAGAGGCAGAGAGCTGCGACTGCCTGCAGGGTTTCCAGCTTACACACTCCTTGGGTGGTGGCACTGGCTCTGGAATGGGCACACTCCTGATTTCCAAGATCCGTGAGGAGTATCCTGACAGAATCATGAACACGTTCTCCGTAGTCCCTTCACCTAAAGTGAGTATGGTTTTTTGACTTGTTTCCAATCTGAAATGCTACAAAATTAATTTCTTCTTAGTGTGTAATGCACGGTTTCGCCATATTTTCCGGTGGCAAATCGTGGTTTACGGATTTACTCAAAAGTCATTTTTCTTACGGCGAGAATAATTTTTACAAGAATATATATTTCCAGCTGATGATTATGGCAAAAGGACTGTTACACGTTTCAGACTGATTACACTTAGGCACTGTCACAGTATAAAATAATGCAGCTTATTATATAACGACCTTATAAGGTAATAAATCTATTTGATTAGTTTAACTTGTTGCATATAGTAGTTCACATCCTTGTTAGCTGCGCTGCAGCAGCAGACAAAACAATACAAAGAAATCAATGAGATTTCCCTTTTTTTAAAAATTTATGTAGATACACAACCTCAAAACGATTTATTTTAATTAACTCTAACATTGTGATGTACATGATTCTGATTCATAGCAGGTTTTTTTTTGCGAACGGACTTCGGTCGGGGTCAAGTTTTACCACAGATTATTATAGAATTCTTTTTGCAAAGCTCAGTCATCTTTCATTTTTCCTATATGATTTTTAATAGGAAATCTCAATCCTGGACCTTTGCTCCCCTCTTGTCTACTGACAAAATTTTAAATCTACTGACAATTTATAAATTTCTCACTGAGAATTTTCAGCAGGTTGGCATATCTGAATGCAGTAGTTTTAATAGTGTTGCATGCAGTGACATAAAGAAAAGTGTACTTACTGTACTTGCAATTGGTTTGATTTTGTGTGTGCAGGTTTCGGACACTGTTGTAGAGCCATACAATGCAACCCTTTCTGTTCATCAGCTTGTTGAGAACACAGATGAAACATACTGCATTGACAATGAAGCTTTGTATGACATTTGCTTCCGTACCTTGAAACTGACCACCCCCACGTATGGTGACCTCAACCATCTGGTGTCTGCCACAATGTCTGGTGTGACAACCTGCTTGAGATTCCCAGGTCAGCTCAACGCTGATCTGCGCAAACTGGCTGTCAACATGGTGCCCTTCCCCCGTCTCCACTTCTTCATGCCCGGCTTCGCTCCTCTCACCTCCCGTGGCTCCCAGCAGTACAGGGCCCTGACTGTGCCCGAGCTGACCCAGCAGATGTTCGATGCCAAGAACATGATGGCTGCCTGCGACCCACGCCACGGCCGCTATCTTACTGTTGCCGCCATCTTCCGTGGCCGTATGTCCATGAAGGAAGTGGACGAGCAGATGCTGAACGTGCAGAACAAGAACAGCAGCTACTTCGTCGAGTGGATCCCCAACAACGTCAAGACCGCAGTGTGCGACATTCCACCCAGAGGTCTGAAGATGTCTGCCACCTTCATCGGCAACTCCACCGCCATCCAGGAGCTGTTTAAGCGTATCTCTGAGCAGTTCACTGCTATGTTCCGCCGCAAGGCTTTCCTCCATTGGTACACCGGCGAGGGAATGGACGAGATGGAGTTCACGGAGGCCGAGTCCAACATGAACGACTTGGTTTCTGAGTACCAGCAGTACCAAGATGCCACTGCAGAAGAGGAGGGAGAATTTGATGAAGAGGAGGAGGGAGAGGAGGCTGCCTAAATAAGATCTCTGTACTACATGCACAAAAAACTGGGCGTGACTTTATATTCTGTTCTGCTCTCTTTGCTTTCACTTCTGTTGGCTCTGGCCCAGGGTCTTTGTTGACTTTTTCTACAAATTCTAACACAAGAGCAAAGGTTTGAGGGTGGGGATATACAGCAATAGTCTATTATCACCTAGAGTGAACGGTCATAAAATTACGTTTAGTGTTAAAATACAGAATGGTGCAGGATCTAGTCAGATTTGTTGAGTGACAATGCTAATAAGACATGCATGTTCTTTGTATTTCAGAGTGAGAATACAGAAGTTTTCTCTGGTTGGACCTGTTTTTTTTTTTGTTTTGTTTTTTTTATGCTTGCAGTATTAAATTCCATCATTGGAAGTTAAGTTTTCAGCACAAAAATATGTGTTCAAATCTGTGAAAATTGTACAAGCAAAGTTTCGTCAGATGTTTAAAAAATGTGGGGACGCAATAAAAGCTTGCAATTTATGTGTGATGTGTCCACTTTTATACTTTTTTTTTTCAATTCTGTCATCTTTACTCCTGTTTCCTTTTCTTTAAAATTCCAGGTGATGACTGATCTGTTTCATCAATATATCAAGTTGTATATTAATCTGTTCTATAAATGGAGTAGGTCTTTAACCCACAGGGCAGTGTAAATAATCGAAGGGCTATGCACTTGACAGAGTAAACTGGCCCTACCCAGTTAGTGACTCAACTAGCTAATGTTTGCCAGGTAAATTTTCCAGCCTGCTTGAGTGATTCATCTAGACACCTAGTTCACTCCGGGCCTCGTCTCGTTTATTGACTTTGGTTGACAGCTAGTTATGTTTAAGCACACGCTGTAGATAAGATTGCTGAGGCTTGCTCCAACATGATGAAGAGAGGGCTTGGGTCGTCTCTGCCTGGCAGTGTGACAAAATGCTCACCTTTAGTTTAATAATATAAAAAAATCACTGCTAATCCCTCGTGCAAATAAACACGTACGCCTCTCCCTTATGAGAAACACATGGAAGTTACATAATTATGTACGTACATACACGGGCAGCAAGCTCGGGTAAATAATTCCTATCATATCCTCAGAAGTCGTTGGGGCGCAACGTACCAGCATACATACTCGAGCTTTCTCTGTAATCAGCAACTCGCATGGCTTCGCTCAATGTCAAGCTAGTTCATCCTCGCACCTTTTTCTGTCTCCCTTTTCTTCTGTCCTTGCACAGTGCCATTCAGATAAATCGAAACTCGCGCACGCACACACACGTAAACATAGATATAGACCTATACGAGGGCGCAGTCAAAAACTCGCGTGCACTGGCACACTGCGTAGCCGACGTTAGCCAAACGGAGAGGCGACTCGCTGCTACACAGTGTGACTAGTAAGGACCTAAGCTATGAGGAGAGAGTAATTAAAGCAAATGTCTGTCAGCTTCCTAGCCTTGGATACAGAGGTCTAAGAGATGACATGTTAGAATGTTAATATTAAAACAAAATAATGATTGGTCACTTGTAGAACCTGTAGTAGTCGACGCAATAAATTAGCAAGGAGGACTAGTTTACATCTGCACTTGTTTGGATACTAATAACACATCATGTAGCCACAGGCGATTTAACCAAGAAGAATGGACCCTCGGCAAGAATGTTGTGGATCCCCGATAGTGCATGGGCGGGTTGCGCAATAGTAGCTTACGTATCATTGATCACAAAATCCTTGCTGATGGTCCATTCATTTCTTCTTGGTTAACGCGCCTGTGACGTAATCTACTAAAAACAAAATAATGATTGGTCACTTGTAGAACCTGTAGTAGTCGACGCAATAAATTAGCAAGGAGGACTAGTTTACATCTGCACTTGTTTGGATACTAATAACACATGTAGCCACAAGCAAATTGACCAATAAGAATGGACCCTCGGCAAGAATGTTGTGGATCCCCGATAGTGGGCGGGTTGCGCAATAGTAGCTTACGTATCATTGATCACAAAATCCTTGCTGATCAGATGGTCCATTAATTTATTCTTGGTTAACGCGCCTGTGACGTAGTCTACTAACATGTGAAATAGTCTGCCACAAGAGGTTGTTACAGTTGGTACCTCAAACCCTTTTTAACATAGGCTGGGCAAGCATTTATCAAGTTCTCCACTGACTTCTTTAAAAAAATAAGAAATAAAAAGTCATCAAAAGCCAAGGCTACCGAGACCCTATACGCATCTGTGTCCGGGGACTTAAAGCACTACACAGGCCATCACACAAGCCGTTGTACAGCACAGTGACTTGCTCACAGTGGCGAAGAAACGGAAACTCCGATGGTATGACCACATTACCCGAGCTTCAGGCCTTGCTAAGACCAAAGAGCTACAGAGTACATCTCTGCTAAGACCATCCTGCAAGGCACGGTGCAATGAGGCAGAAGAAGAGGGAGACAGAAAAAGAGGTGGGAAGACAACATTCGAGAATTGACTGGCTTGACTCTGAGTGAAGCCATGCTTAAGGACTGCTGAGAAAAGAGAAAGATGAGTACGTTGGTTAAACGATCATCTGTGGTGCCCCAACGACTTTCGAGTTACAGGATAGGATAGAAGATAGGACTGACTTGTGTGGAGATTCCTTCAAACTCTTCCCTCCCGCTCTCCCCCGTAGGTCAAATAGAGGGCAAAAGGCTGACAGCGTAAGATGCTACCACCACCCCAGGGACCAGTATTACCTTTCACAATCTTTAATTGCTAACGACTACACACAAACTTTATCTACTACTACTAATAGTACTATATAGTAGAAAAGTACTAAAAGTGGAATGGTACAAAATTAAACGGTTCACTATCATCTGCAAAAGATGAAATAAGCCGTGAACCTATATAATTCCAAATGGTTTTAGAGACGGATGTTGTAGATGCTTGATTCATAAAACAATTTTAATTATTTATATTATATAATTATGGTTGTGTGAAATCACGTGACTTCGTGGGAAAATCTCAAAAGCCAAAGATAGTAACATCACACTGCGCCGTCTTCTTCCGCCTTGAATAAGGGAAGTAACTTCAAGCCTCTGTTATTATGGATAAGAAGAATGTAGAAACACGTTTCAACTTATTTTGACAGGTGAGATATTCATATACATTGTTAAAGAAAGAAAGTTTCTAAATCTTAAGCACATAAACACTTGTGTGTTTTTTCTTCAGATTTATATCAGTCTGTAGTTGATCTTTCATTGAAGTTGTTTTTTTTTTTTTTGTGCCCAAAGATGCAGCCAAGACCAAGGCAAAGGCTTTGTGAGTTTTTCATTTTGATGAACGTTGCATTGTGGTGTAAATAACGTTTTAAATGAAACGTTTGTTTAGAAAGCTAATATATTTTGTGTTTGTTTGTTATTTTGAAATCGTTTCACCAACATTCTGTTTTAGCAAATATCAAATATGCATTAATTATTGGCCTACTTAGTCTTACTTTCTTTTTACACGCGTTCTAGTAATCTCACAGTCACAGATACGTCATTATTTGTATAGTTCTCTATAGTCTATTCAGCGGTCACAATCTTATATATATTTCCTTGACGTGTGACCAGTAATGTAGTTTGAATTAATAACCTCCCATCCCATCCTATGTTATGCAGAAGATTTCTGGGCATTTCCTATACCCAGCACATCAACAACGAAGTCCGACAGACTATCACACAAGCCATTGGACAACACAATGACATGCTCACAGTGGTGAAGAAACAGAAATGCCTATGGTATGGCCATGTCACCAGAGCATCAACCCTTGCAAAGACCATCCTGGAAGGCACAGTGCAAGGAGGCAGAAGAAGAGGGAGATTTATATAGAGGTGGGAGGACAACATTCGAGAATGGACTGGCTTGACACTGAGCGAAGCCATCAGGGTTGCTGGGGACAGATAAAGATAGAATACGCTGATTAAATGATCATCTGTGGTTCCCCAACAACCTTTGAGTTACGGGATAGGATGGGATTGGTGTCCCAACCACCTTCGAGTTCACCACAGAATCGTATCCTATCCAGTAACTCAAAGGTCGTTAAGGCACCACAGTTGATCGTTTAACCAACCCAACGACCTTCGAGTTACAGGGTAAAATATCCTATCCTATCTCGTCATCCCAACAACCTTCCTATCCTATTCCGTATCCTATCCTATCCCGTAACTCGAAGGTTGTTGGGGCACCACAGATGATTGTTTACTCCATCTTTCTCTCTTCTCAGCAACCCGCATGGCTTCATCAGTGTCAAGCAAGTCCATTTTCGAATGTGGTCATCCCACGTTTTTTTCTTCTTCTGCCTCCTTGCACAGTGCCTTGCAGGATGGTCTTTGCATGGCCTGATGATCTGGTGAAGTGGCCATACCATTTGTTTCAAAAATTGTTCCTATTTGTTGATGCAGAGTGTGGTATGAATTCTCCATTGTGGGTAATGAAGCTTTGTTGACTCGGCTTGACTTGTATGCATGCAGATGTCCCATGGGCCAAACAGCAACTACGCTGAACAGCCTGCTTAGCGATATGTACGGAGACTCTTTAAACGGTGTATCAGAGAAAATGATGGAGGAGCAGCTTCTTCAGGCAAGGGAAGAGTTAAAAGAAGCTGTGAGGACCTCATCAGATTTTTCTGTTGCTGTTAACAAACTTGTCCAGCTCAAGTGTCCTGTCACTCTCAAGTACTCACAGCTCAATGTCAGGGAACTGCTCAAAGACAATAGTGTGGTAAATGGGATCTATTATTATTATTATTATTATTATTATTATTATTATTATTATAATTTTTATTATTATTATTATTATTGTTGTTGTTAGCTTGTCCGTCTTATCAGATCCTTAATTTTAAAAAACCACACAAAAACAGCAGACATTTACGAATGCAAATATGTATAACAAACCTATTTATGAAAAATAAATGTGAATAATTTATTATTATTATTTTTAAATTATAATGTTCTAGGTGTTATTTAAAATGCTTGATAATGCTTTTAAGCATATGGCACGTCAGTGATTGGGAGCTGGGTGCCTGTATTGCTGTGTCTGCCTCGCGCAGCAGCGTGGAGAGAAATATGGAGGACACAGTGTGTGTGTGTGTCGGCAAAATAAAATGTGCGAAAGTCAGTTGGAAGTGATATTAATAGCAATAAATAGTATCTTTAAGTTCATTTCCTATTTTATTTCATATATATCTCTGATGTTCATCGCAAGAAAAAATACCCTTACCTATCGTGATGAGGAAAACATATTGATTCGTATTCATATTCCTATTTGTAAAGGTCTGTTATTTTTTTTTGTTTTACATTTGAAGTTTACAGGTCTGATAGGATGGACATACCACTGTTTTTTAAATTCGCCTCAGTGAATATTTTTCAGTGCCATCTGATTCAAATTATGAATCAACCTATTGTTAATATACTTCCTTTGCTTTTACTAAGGAAAAAGCGCTATATACATAAATGTTTTAAACATAAAGTTATTGTTGTTGTTATTATTATTATTATTATTATTAAATTATTTTTTATTTGAAATGTTGAATTTTGTATACTTTGGCAATCATGATGTTATTGATGATGATTTCTAGCAGTAGTATTATATACCTTTATTTGTTATATGAATTTATTATATTATATATTTAATTATTTTTTAATATATTTTTTACATCAACTTGTATGTTCTGTGGACGGTAGTCTGTGGTACAACTGAAAGTCATCCCTGTGGCGTTGACCATGCTGGAAAAATATGGACGCCACTTGCTCAAGCCGCCTGGCGCCCGAGTGGACCAGTGGCGCCAGATCAAGTTCAACAACCCAATTTTCAAAGACCGTGTTACACCAATGCAGGTGAGCAGTTCATGCAGTGTGTCACTCTCAGCTGTTTCTGATCCAGTCAGATGTTCACTTATTAGGGATATGGTACTAGATTTGTGGAAGGTTGATTGATTGGTTCAATTTTTGCCGCCAAGGAGTTTTTTATCGTTTTGGTACACGCAGACTAGTTTTGTTTATTTTAATGAGAGAAAAAATATCCCCAATTTGACAACAGAAATGGGAAGAAACCTACATTTTTGAAAGAGAATTCATTGCCAAAAATAGGTTACCAGGTTAACGTATTGTGTAATGGCATTGACTTCGGGTTCGTAGGGTCTTTGAAAGTCTTTGAAGGTTTGGGAGAAATTGGGTTCCATTTCCCAGGCCCTGGAAAGTCTTTGAAAATGTAATAAAGTGTATGTGGCTTGTAAAAGTTTGTGAATTTTGACAGAATGCACAGTCTCTGCTATTCAGATTTACACAAAACAAGCAAAGATGACAAGAAAAAATTGGATGATAGAGTGGGTTCATTGAATTAATTTCACTTCTTTTTTTTTGTCAGAGGAGAGGCAATCAGTATTCTTTCAATTTCTCACAGTCACCAGAAATGAGTTATTTTCCTTTCCTATCTTATCCTATCCCGAAGGTCATTGGGGCACCACAGATGATCGTTTAACCAGCGTACTCCATCTTTCTCTGTCCTCAGCAACCCTGATGGCTAGTGTCAAACCAGTCCATTCTCGAATGTTGTCCTCCCACCTATTTTTCTGTCTCCCTCTTCTTCTGCCTCCTTGCACAGTGCCTTGAAGGATGGTTGTTGCACGTCCTGATGCTCTGGTAATGTGGCTATACCATCGGAGTTTCCGTTTCTTCACCACTGAGAGCATGTCATCATGTTGTCCAATGGCTTGTGTGATGATCTGTCGGATTTTGTTGTTGGTGATCTTTTGGGTATAGGAAATGCCCAGAAGTCTTCTGTAGCACCTCATCTCTATGCTTTGTATTCTTCGTTGTAGATCCGCTGTGAGGTCCACGTTTCGCAAGCCTATAGGAAAACTTCGGAATTGAGTTCTTTCCATTGCCAAAGGAAGCAAAAGTCAATTGCAAAGATGCTAGGATCGTGCAGTTTTAATGATTTGTAGTAAATTTCAGCAATCTAATCCGTGTTTATTACTCTTGGAAATTTGTATATGGTCTGGAAAGTTTGGGAATTTGGGGATAATTTTAGAGTATGAACCCTGTTGATTAATCAGTTGGTTATGTCTCTATTGTTAGTGTTGATGATGATGGTAATATAACAGACATGCTGTCAGTGAATATGATACCAAAGTGTCTTGACTTGATCAATTGGTTATGTTTCTATTGTTATTGTTGATGGTGCTGCTAATATAACACTGATGCTGACAGTCAATATGATATTTGTTTGGGGAAGAAAACAAAGTTGTCAAGACATTTTTTTTAGGACTTTTTTTTTTTAATAATTTTTTTTTTGTAGTTTGTTTTTGGTTACTCTTTAATCTGTCCACCTTTTTTATTTCAGGGCGCTTTAGAGATTATTCAGCAGATGGGTTATACTGAGCCTGCTGAGTATGGACTGCAGTTTGCTCAGGATGAGCCGGATGTGGCAGCCACCTGTAACCTTGTGGCTGATATTATCCTGGCTCGCACAGAGATGGAATGCTATTTGAATAACAAGCACCCACACCCTGAAATCATTCACTCCTACATGCCTGAGTCGACTATGTCAGTGCAGTTCTTAATATTGGTAGCATTCCATACTATGACGGTAGTGTCTTACTAGTAATAGTATACAAGTTTATATTGCTTTTATTATTTGTGTTGTATGTGTGGGTGAAGTCGTATATGCATTCACATGTAGTTTCTTACTACTACTACTGCTGCTGCTACTAATACTGTTATTACTACTACTACTACTACTGCTGCTACCCCCGTTGGGGTGCCGGGGGTTTCAGTATAAATAGTATCCCCACTTTTTGGAAATTTAGTGCTTTAAATTCCCACTGTCGCTGTTTTTCTCATTTGCTCTTTCTCATTCCTGCTATGTTCTATCAATCTGCTATACTATCGTCTTCTTCTCTAGACCAGTCTCCTACCTTATTTCTTGAAAACTCTTCCGGGACAAGACTCCTTATTTGTGTATGAGGTCTGTTGGATCAGCTTGGGAATATTGGACGCTTTCTGCCAGGTGGTCACTAGGGCTTCCTATGATGTTATTATTTAGCAATGTAGGCATTTTATATGTATGTGTTTTGTTGATAATTTATAATGATGTTTGTATTCTACTTTGTTTTTGTAAACGGGGGTTCGATAAGTTGGGGTGAAGCCTCAGCCGTCCCCTGCGTGGGATGTCTTTATTGTAAAGTGACTGGCTGGTGGAGAGCTTTTGGTTTTACCACTAGGGTTGTTTCAGCAGATCTTTTATGCGGATCAGGGGTTGTCCGGTCCTGATTTGGCTCGGAAGAGTCCGCTGGACCTAAAGCAATAATAATGTAATGTAACTACTGCTGCTAATACTACTACAACTGGTTTTTGTGTATGGAAACTACAATCATTTTACATTGTCTGTTATCGATTCTATCTTGAAGGAAGATTGTCACTAATAGAGGTTTAACTGCGTGCATGAGTATTGTGTGTGTGTGCATGAGCGAGCTTATATCTTGCCATTGCCATTCTGTTTTTTGAATCAAGCGTGATGCCCCATTTTCACTGTCGTTTTATGGGAATTCAGATTTCTTGGCTTGACTTGGCTTGAATAAAACTTGTGCTTCAAGGTTGTATTTGATTTGTGCGGTGCAGCGACCAGCTGTTGGAACATTGGGATCAGATTGCAAACGCTGCCAGTCTCAACCCTCCAGTGCAGCCCATGGTAACCAGTCAGTTTCTCAACACACCCACGCCAGTCTCTGCATCAGTGGAGGTAGGTTGAACATAATAATTCACCATTCATGAACTACAGCGCACTGTGAGTTAGCTAGACTGTATTAATCCATGTATCATTATTATTATTATTATTAATATTATTATTACAGACCTGCTTACCCGTCCATATTTCGCAGTATTTTCCCGATATTTTGACCTCGAGTACGCTGTTACGATATCTTTTTTAAAAATACGAAAATCGGCCGAAAAGTTTTTTTTTTTAAAATTACAAATTTTGGTAAAAAGTACACTTAACCGGAAGCGGAAGCTAAACAATTTGTGCCAGAAAACTATAACTCATTGAATAGCCTTGTGTTTTTCAAGTGTATACTCTGCAAATATTTAATTGTCATGGAGAAAAGAATTCATTAAACAACAGATGATGATTCAGATGTTGAGGTGGCGAGTTCATCCAAGCATGTATGTGTGAAACAAAAGCAGACATTTCTGGTTTCTTATTTAAAAAAAAAAAAAAAAAAGGCCTAGTTTTGTAGCTGACCTGCTGGTTGGTGATCAGGCAAGGAAAATGCTTGCAGTCCCAAAGACTACAACCTAAAATCTGAACGTATTGCAGAGTTCTAT
The DNA here is from genome assembly GCA_036898135.1 of Oncomelania hupensis. NCBI lineage: Eukaryota > Metazoa > Mollusca > Gastropoda > Littorinimorpha > Pomatiopsidae > Oncomelania > Oncomelania hupensis. Next base: position 62,330,916 of record CM072519.1, read on the forward strand.
GCTTCAGTGCGTGCATACTTTGAGAAAACTTGCAGCTGTCTTCTCCTGAAACTGCTCCTCACTGACCCTTTGCTCCAGCACTGCAGAATCATCTGTCCTTCAGCTCAGTTGACTGCATCTTCCCAAGATCTACGCCTTTTTATGAAGCGATTCCCTGCACTCTTTCCACCAAATACAACATATGAACAAATCGAGGAGCAATTCTCCGAGTATCAGTCAACTGATGTCAAGGGATTGGTGGACGAATTTTAGGTGCAGGTCAGCAAAAAACACCCTCAGCTTTTGCAACTGTGCCAGTTTATGCTGGGACTCTGCACCATCCCACACAGCAGTGCTGCTTGTGAGAGGGTTGTTTAGTTGCGTACGTAAAACATGCACTGACAGTAGGTCCAGTATGGGCAAAGAAGCTGTTGAAGCACTAATGATGGTTAAGTTCAGACCTGAAAGCTCTTTCACAAAAGAACTGCAGCAGCTGAAAAGTGCATACATGCATGATTTGAAAAAATACAAGTAGATCATTATCACATATTATGTTGATGTGGTGGCTTAACACTTTTGCATTGTTTTTCAATTAAGCACCCTAATTTTTAAACAATAAATTCATTGAACAGTGTACCGTTTCTTGATTTATTTTACGTGTGTAATAATATAAATACCGAAAGTCAAAATCTGGTCATGATTTCCAAAATCTGGTTTTGAAGTGCCTGGAGTACTGACAAAAAATTTTTGAGGTAGGCAGGTCTGTTATTATTATCTGTTAACCCTTAAGTTGGTTGTCATAACAAAAGTTGCGCTATACAATCCATTTGGTTCTGCTGCCCACGGTTATTTTCCTTTTATCTGAGACGCGTGGCTTGCTTTTTATCACCACATTCGCCGAAGATGACCCTGAACATGGATTTTAACCTTTTAAAAACTGTCATGCATTGTTTTCAAATAATTGAACAGAGAACCATTTCTTTCCTTAATGAATGTTAGGTCATTAAACCAGGGTTAGGGATAATTCTTGCTTCATTATTATTATTAATATTATTATTATTATTGTTACTATCTATTAACAGGAGTAGATATGTGTTAATTTTAAAAAAAATTAAAATCTATGTATTAATGTTATATGTTGGGAGAGGCTGATATCTTTAATTTTAGTTTTTGACTGGACTCGCATGTTGTGCAGCAATTTCAGTCTATGTGCTCACCCAAATTCCAGATTTGTTGCATACACGTTAGATGAGTTCTAATAGCATTAGGTGAGTTCTAAATAGTTCATTGGTTCATTCATTCATCAACTCTGAATATCAGTTGATGGAAACTTTTAAAAAATTTCACTTTCACTTCCAGACTGTTGGAGGAGGGGAGAGCACTCCAGCTGACATTTCAGCGATGCAGACGTTAGAAATTTCTGACCCTAATGTCTCTGCCTCCCAGCAAGATGATAGTTTGCAAAAAGGTATGCTTTGATTTATTCAACAAGAAAGAAAAAGAAAATGATTTTTGTTTTGTTTTTTTAGGTGATCCTGTTTTGACAGATTACTGGATTTGTGGAAAAAAGGAATCTTCACACTGTCTTTGTTATGAAGAGATTGGTTATTATACCTTCTACATAGTCTTGCTAACAGCACTAGTGAGACTTAAGAATATTGGGCATGCTACTGCAGCAAGTGTGTAGCATGAATGTTGATCATGATGTGATATTTATTAGTAGTCAAAGTGACAGAAATGGAAACTGTTTGCTTTGGCATTGCTTCATGGTTATTGTACTTCTACCCAAGCTGGATATTGTTTCATGCTTCTGGAGCAGTTTTACACATTCAAGCAATCTATGACGATTGCTGCATATAGATTTAGTCAAATTCATATTAAAATTGGAACTGCATATCCCTCTTACATGCGGAGCGATCTATAACAACCGATGTTTTTGCTATGTGCATGCTTTCGGATGGACCGTCAGCGGCCAGTAATAGCTTGGTCTGTTCGGCAGCTGCCATGTGGAAATCTATTTATAGCAAACATGCGAGACTCTCACACACGTGATCATGATTTGCTGTGTTTTCCGACAGAGTTATCTTTTTAGAGTCTGTAGACCGCACAGTGAATTTCCAAAATTTGATTAAAGTTAGAATTTTTAGACGCAGACAGTTATGGCGTCAGATTCTTGCGACGAAGAGGATGGTCCATTTGAAGGATTTTAGGAGGCTGATTTGGTACAGGTGAATGATGGAGAGGAAAGTGATTTGGACTTTTACTTTGATGATCTGTTTCCATCAGATTTGAATAAAAGCATTGATGAAGAACCTGTGCTTTATTATTTGTGGCAGTGATTGTTTTGCTGCAGGTTGTTTGTGCAGTATGCAATGTTGACATTCAGATTTATTTTTCCAGTTGCATCACTTTGTAAACATGTATATGTAACACTTCATTTTCAAGAAAAATATGTGGTTGATTTATTAATAATTTTGAGTGGAACATCATTTTGGGTTGTGGATTTTTAATTAATTTTTGTGTGTGCATGGTGTAGCATTTTGATAGAGTTATTTGCCTTTACCTAGAAATGATAAGGCTTAGGCACCTATGGGGGTTAAAGGGATATACTAGATTCATCATATATGTGCCAGTGGGCTTAGTTACCAAGCAGCATTTATCACTTTGTGATCTGAGCTTCATGATATGGCATTATATGTTGCACAAAACCAAACTTAAAGCTTGCTCTAAGCCCATGCATACATATGCTCGCAAGGATAAATATTTAAACAATTAAACAACAAATTTAATGACTTTAACTCAAATTATAGTTATGAATTAGTTACGGCCGAAGTATTTTCAGGCAGCGCCATGTTGGTTATCTCCATCTTAAGTGTCTTGTCAGAATGAAAAGATAGAGGCCAAGTAGTCTATTAAAAAAAAAAAAGAGTAAATTATTTGTTTGTTTTTGGTATTTTCTTCTTATAAGTGATGTTTGATAATGCACTTTGAATCACACTTTTATCTGTGAGATATATTTGCTCTTTATAAATCCATGTATTATTATTATTTTTATTATTAATTATAACTATTATTATCATTATCATCATCTTCATCATCATCATCATCATTATTTTATTTCTACCATCGGTTTGTTCTCAGCGTGCGACATTTGTGGGGAGACGGCGGCTACGTTGTGGTGTCGCATGTGTGACAACAAGCAGTTGTGTAACGCTTGCGACGACATGTGGCACCGCCATCCGAAACGCCAGAACCACGAACGAGAGTCGGTCGCCTCGCTGCCCAGTCCCTCTGCTGCGCCTGCAGCAGACAACATCATGGGGCCCTTTGGCATTCGGGCTGTTGATAGCCTAAGGTTGGTAGCAGCAGCGGTTGGTAGCAGAAGAGCAGGATAAACCAAACCAAATCAAACAAAAAGTGCTGAGCAGTGTCGAATGTCCAAATCTTCCCCTTTCTTTTGTAGGTTTCCTCAAGGTAATAAAAGAGACTACTTTATTATCTCTTTCAGTAAATAGCATTGTGGTGTACACACAGTCAGCACTAATACACATTACAATAACAATAACAATATTCAGATTCAGATTCAGATTCAGAAAACTTTATTATCTCCAAGGAGAAATTCTAACATGGATTTGCTGTCAGCAAAAGGTAATAAAATGTAACAATACTATAAACATGTAAACATATACGTGTAATCACGCTTATGTACATATTAACAAGAACATTTCCGACACATTGTAAAACTTAAAATACATATCACACTACATGTCCTTATTGCACTTCAACATAAATAAATAAAACACCTACCCACAAACACACACACCCACATCCACACACACATGGGTTAGACATGAGATTATAAAATTATAAACGTTATAAAGCATCTTAAAAAAAAATATAAAATCATCAAACTCTGCGTATCATTCTAGCACTGACAATCACAGATTTTAAAACTTATGCATTAGTTAACTAGATACATACTGAATAGTTGAAAAATTGCTGCAAATATTATAAAATTCATCTCTAGTACTCCCATAAACCACTCGCACCCAACTCATTCAGTCAACACTTATTAAGAATTTGTACTGATTTGGGTACAAAACTGTTCTTAGCTCTAACTGTAGAAACATTTGGCACTCTGAAACGGCGACCAGAAGGAAGAGCTGGTAGTGCTGGGCTAGGATGTGAGTGGAGTCTCTTACAATCATGCTCGCTTTCTTTCTTACTTGCCTTTCGTACAACACACACAAACTCTCCTGCTTTTCACCCACCACTTTCCCACACACCTTCACAATTCTATCCAACACATTCTTACTCCTCACACTGAGACCTCCAAACCAGCAAAGAAAACCAAAGGTCAGCACCGATTGAATAAAACATCTGTAAAAGTTACATAAAACAGACTTGTTGACTTTCAGAGAGCGCAATTTCTGGAGGCAATATATTCTTGACTGACATTTCTTATGGATGGAAGTAGTGTTGGAATCAATATTAATTGACATTGGCAATAAAACTCGTTTGTTGTTACAAATTCTACTATTGTGTGCCATACATGCCTGCGTGGGGTGTCTTTATTGTAAAATGTCTGGCTGGTGGAGAGCTTTCAGTTTTACCACTAGGGTTGTTTCAGCAGATCTTTTATGCGGATCAGGGGTTGTCCGGTCCTGATTTGGCTCGGAAGAGTCCGCTGGACCTAAAGCAATAAAAATCATGTAATGTAATGTAATGATAGCGCTGTTGTGGAGGACTGCACTGGTTACCTTGTCATACAGGCTTTTGATGACTTCAATAATGTTAGGGCTGATGTTGTACACTCTCATGGTTGCCCACAGAGCTGCATGCCAGACTCAGTCAAACGCTTTCTTGGGGTCTACCAATACATGATATAGATGTTGTTGATGCTGGAGGTATTTCTTGCAGATTATTCTGAGTTTGAAAATCTGTTCAGTGGTACTTCGCCCTGTTTTGAATCCTGCTTGTTCTTCAGCTATGCTTTCAAGTTCAAGTTCAAGAATACTTTATTATCTCAACAGAGAAATTATGACATACAATTGCTGATCGGTATGAAACATTAAAACAATACATAGATAAAACAAGTACACAGTAGACTACATCTATATTAAATTTCCAATATTAAATGACATCTCAAACATCATCACAAACATCAAGATCTTATATACAAAAATATTACTTAGCGCTTATTTAAAAACTCAATAGATTTTGGAATAAAACAGTTTTTTGTTCTTACGAGAGAACATTTAGGCACACGCAGTCTGCGACCAGAGGGCAACGTTTCATAATACTTTGCCAAAACATGTGAAGTGTCTTTCATAACCACTCCCGCCTTTCTCACCACACGGTATTCATGCAGTTCTCTCAAACTGTTTTGTCTTTCACCGGTCACTCTCGCACACATTCTCACCAATCTGTCAAGCACCCTCTTGTTCTTTACACTTAGCCCTCCAAACCAGCAGATAAAACCAAAAGTCAAAACGGATTCGATAAAATGCTTTGTACAGCTTGGGGCTTTAACCTGTTTAGTATTATTTTCAGGAGGACCTTGCTCGGATGGCTGAGAAGGTTGATGGTGTGATAGTTTTCACACTCCTGAAAGTTACCCTTTTTGGGAAGAGTGATAACAAGTGATTGGGTCCATGGTGTACGCCACTCCCCACTCTGCCAGATCTTGTTACAGATAATGCTTCTCCTCGTGCTTGAAGCAATTTTGCGGGTATTTTGTCCACTTCCACTGACTTTCCATTCTTCAGCGATTGCACTGCTGCATGAACTTCTTGGAGAATTGGGAGGATTTCTTCTTCTTCTCTGTTTTGGGGACATGCTAGAACTGATAGGTCTCCGTTTGGTGTGTTTTTGTAAAGATCAGAGCAGTACTCTGTCCATCTATCCAAGACTTCTGGTTCTTCTGTAAGGCACATGCCAGACTTACTTTGGATCGTGAAAACCTTGAAAACCTTGGGCTGTTTAACACTTGTCAGCTGCTTCACAGTTTGGTAGGTCTTCTTGCTGTTGTTCTTGTTTAGACGGTTCATTATCTCCTGGCATTGATCTTCTATCCAGTTCTCCTTTGCTGTGTGCATGCCTTTTGGATGTCACTGTTGATTTTTGGGTTGGCATCAGCTCCATGTGAGGTGTTCTTTTTCCTTGCGGATCTTGCTAAGTTTTCCATCAGTAACCCACTTATCACCTCCCTCCTGGTGGCCAACAGAGGCGCTATCCTTGGTGACCCAGGCGACTACTGATCTGATATGGAGTGAGTGGTTCTTTTCATCATACGGTGTGTCTCGGGCAAGAAAGACCTGTAGGGGCCCAATCCTCTCCAGGCTGTTGACCAAAGCCGAAACCACAAGTACAGTTTGGCTCTCCTTGACCCCGAGCACATGGTCGTTGAACCTGAAGTATGTGAGGTTTCTCCGCCCTGGTCAATGACTTCTGTGTAAAAGACTTTCAAAGAATGAAGACATGCACACCCATACACGCATGTTGTACAACTGGTTAAATTTATTACCTGTTAATAAGACATATAGAATGAGGTATAACACTTTTTGTATTCATCAAGGTGAATCTTAGGCATTAGGAAGCCCGGGCCAGAGCTGGAAGGGTAATGCTTTACAGCATAAAATGAATTGCACACAGTTCAAACTATTGTTAGGTGACTTCTGTCCACCACCCTTCCAGTAGTCCCTCTCACAGTTGGTGACCATTTCAACCTTCCTGTCCACTCTCTTTCCCATCTGAGAATCTGTGGTGTCTAGCAGAACCGTCCGTTCCTTCTGGCTGTTCTGGAAGTTTCTGGAAAGCCAACCCTTAGCTACTCTTGGAACCCTTCAATGAAAGAGTTATTTTAATTTTTGGAGAATGGGATGAAGGGGACTGGAGGTGGGTTGGAGTGGGCTAAGGTGGATAGGTAGTAAAAAAAAAAGGCAGGGCAAAATAAACAATTTTCCACATTCAGGAATACTTCACTCTCTCAACCAGGGATTGTTGTTTCTTATTTTTTTGTTCGAGTTGGAAATGATGAAAAATAATAGAGAGAAGAAATTGGATGTTGAAATATGCCAATAACATGCACATTTGTATAATAATCACGATAGGATTGTACTACCTTTGCTAACCATTCTTGGCACACTTACAACAGATCTTTGTTGTCCAATGTAATACAAAATAATATGACTTTATTTGTCTCACACGGAGCAATACAGTGGGGTTACCACATATTTATTTACACATTTAACATGCACACCAAACCAATACATTTCACAATGCACAAAATGAACATGTAAAACCAGAAAGTTGCCTAACATAAAAGCGAAAATGGATGTGTTCAGCACCCAGAGCAGACGGGAAGTGGAGCGGACACCAACGCCAGTGAGTGGGACAGCAGTGGGAGCGAATTACGGCAGAGGAAGCTCTCGCACGCCTCCGCCACAGCAGTCACAGTCGCCCCCTCCACAAGGGGGGTGTGCCGCTCAGGACAGCCAAGCCCAGCCTCAAGCCGTCGATCGCTTGCTGCAACACCAGCAGCAGCTGCAGTATTATCAGCAGCTGCAGCAACAGCAGCAGCAGTGGCAACAGCAGCAACATCATCATCAACAACAGCAGTATTTGGGTATGACCTTTGAAATATGTTTGCCTTTGTCATGTAACATGAGAACTGTGAGCTAAATAAATCCCTGTAATTATTATTATTATTATTATTATTATTATTATTATTATTATTACTACTACAACTATTACTATTACTACTACTACTACTACTAATGTTAGTTTATGAGGTTAACAGAAGAGTCTAAAGATTTCTTACTTCTGATATTCTGAAGTGTTTTTGTTTGTTTTGTTGTTTATTTTTGTCTGCTCTGACTTTGTGTTTATTCATTATTGATGAGAAAGTAAAAAAAAAAGGTTTAAATTGTATAACACAATTGAAAGTCTGTTGAATATCAAACCCGGTGTGTTTCAACGCCAGGGAAGTAACGGAAACTTTGTCCGGAGAATCTTGTAGAAACGTTTGATTGTCAAGCAATAAGAAGAGTAACGAGTGCTGTATTACGTATTCTTGCTACACTTTCATTTTGCAGCCACTCACAGGTGTCTTGTCTCTGTGTAAAGCATGGTGCACAAGTACTTAAAATAATCATCATCAACGTGTTCTTTTGTGTTTCAGGAGGAGACTACAATACGATGCAGCCTACTCATCCTCAAGGCACGCCAGCGCCAGCTGGCTACCCGTCCTCCAGCACCTATCCAGCTGTTACCACCGGGTACCAGGCCTTTCCTGGCTTGGACCCTGATCCTAGTCCACAAGGGCAGTATGCCCAGAGCATGCAGGCCACAAATCAGCTGCAGCAGAGGTTTCCACATATACCGGAGCCTGACGTCAGCTTGCGTCACCCCAAGGCAGGACGGGCTGGGTACGGGGACATGTCGCTGCGTCACCCTCAGAGAACGGTCAGCATGGTAGCCCCTCTCACGGAATCCGGCATGTTTACCACCGTCCCTCGCAGAACATCGTCCGTATCAGCAGCCGTTGGCTCCTCCATGATGTCCGAGTCGGCCTTGCTGAAGAGCATCTTGGAGGAGAGCGATTATGAGAAACGGGCGGCCAAGTGTGATATCCGCTTGCTGACTCTGGATGAAGAGCTGCAGGCAATGGAGGCCCAGCTCAACGACTTGATGCTCAATGATGCGGACTTTACCGAGTCTCGCGACTTCAAGATGCTGAATCGTAGCAAAGCACGCTTGATGAAAGAGAAGAAAGCTCTGAACGACTACAGGAAAGAATTGTCCAACCTTCTGGCGGCTGAGGCCATACACACTCCCAACAGCACCGGGGATCCCAGCCAAACGCAGATTTTCCACCCTCCAACTTTGTCTTCTTCTGAATCACTGTACGGCTCGTTCCCAACACAGCAGTCCACACCTTACTCAGTGGCACCCCCCAGCCAGGCGACAAACGCGGCCCCTTACCCGTCTCCTACTCAGCCTCAGCTGGGGTTCAGCTACCCCCACCAAGCCAGTCACAGTCCTGTGCATGTACAAGAGGCGGCAGTGTCCGCCGGTCAAATGATAAGCAGCAAAAACCTTTATGGTAGACCTTCTCAAACACACGTGAGCTACCATTCCCCAAACGCGCAAGAAAGCATGCCTTATGGTGCCCAGACTATGGCTAATGCCTCTGTGGACCAGAACAGTATTTTACCCCAGTGGCAGATGAACCCCAACATGACGTCTACCCCTGTAAAGTCCAACACCAGCCAGCCCCCAATCTTTCCTCCTCCCCGCTACCAGGAAGGTGACTATTCCCACAACAACTCCAACTTTGGGCCAGCAGTGAACCACACTCAGACCGGCGTGGTGCTGTTTGGATCAGCAGGGCTTAACATGCCTGTGATGCAGGAACACAGCGGTGAGGCCCACCTCAATGCAAGCCACAGTGCGGTGGACTTCATGGAGCACACCTACCCTGGCTTGAGTCGACAAAGCTCTGCTCCAGCTTTACCTGGCATGCGGGCGCAGCAAGCCCCGTACATTGGGTTTGAGAACTTTCTGCAGGAGGAAGATCCCCACCTCTTGAATTACCAGCAGCCGCAGTTTGGGGCAGGCGGCACTGAGCCCTCTCGCCCTCCACAACCCTCACACACTTCCTCACCACGACCCGGCCAGTCGCTCTCTCCCTCCCCACCCCTGGTCAGGAGGTCGTCCCCGGTAGGCCAGTCCGCGGCCAAGTTTTCAGGGCATGAACAGCGCTGGGAGTGCAGCCACTGCACCTACGTCAACGCCGCTGGCACCAGAGTCTGCGTCGTGTGTGACCGGACTAGCGACCGTCCCCATCTGGTCGGTAACATGGAGGAGTTTTCTGGAGAAGCCAGAAGGCCACAAACTCTGATGGCAGACCCTCCGCAGGGTTTCCGTAAGGCACCTGTAGGAGCTGCTGCCGGGGAGGCAGACAAACCAATGGTGAACAAGGAGCAGCTTGATAAAATCAACAAACGCATTGCTGAAGAGCAAGATCAGGTAACCTTTGTGAAATAGTTTTGTTTCCTTCCGGTTTGTGTTGTGTTGTGTTAACAGTGAGGCTCTATGCCTGCTGTCCATAGTTCATAGGAATAGTAATTATTGGCATTTTGTTAATTCAAAAAAATATTCACCATTAATTACATTGCATAGTTCTGTCTTCTGATCTGTGAAATGAAATGTGAAGCTGTACGTTCGATTGGGTGAAGGGTTATGTGGAAAATTGCTTGTGCCTGAGAACAAAAGTTGAAGGGTGATTTGGTTGGTGTGCAGGTGTACTTGGAAAAGAAAGAGGCGCATGAACAGTACTTTCGCCAACAGCAAGCCAGCCATGAAGGAAGCGTCGTCAGCTCTCCCCCCCCTGCTAACACCCCCCCTCCTCTTCCAGCAGAAATATCTGCACCCCCACCCAAACCCCCAGTACCCCCGAGAAAACAGCGACCTTCTTTGCAAACGGGGCTGCAGGAGAAAGTCGCAGCGTTGTCTGAGCCACCCAAAGCTTCATCAGACACCCGCGCGAGACTCCTGGCAGGTGAAACTATGAAGATGAAAAATGCTGACAGTGGAGCAGTGAGCGATCCCCTTATGCTTGTCAGCGGTGCTCTTCTTGGTAGTGGTCCCAACTCGGGCACAAATAGTATTGTGGATTCTTCCATGTCTTTCATCATGGAAGGAGATTTCTCTACCACCATGAACCGCTTCTCAGAGCAGAAGAAGCTGAAGGAGCAGCAACTGGCTGGAGCAGAGCTTCTCCATTTTGTCAAGGTTGGGCTCTTTTCTTTTTGTCAAACGGTTTGTAGGGGAAAAAACTGCACATCAAATAAAAAAATAAAAAAAGAGAATTTGGAAGTTATTGGTGTGTATGAAATGCATTTAAAAAGATCAGAATTTGGAGAGTTATTTGTGTGTATATGTATAAAACTTATAATACATTCATAGTGGCTAGCACCTTTCCGCAGCCATTGTTAAGGAGCAAGGAATAAAACAAAACAAAGGAAGCCAAGTTGAGGCAAGTTGCAATAAACATTTCAGGAGCAGTTAAGAGAGAGTAGACGTATTCCCTTTCCTTAATGTTTATGTTTGTGTGGGTGACTGACGTGGTTTGAGGAAGATGAGAAACAATTTATGGGAGGTAGCCATGCTGTGACCTTTTGTTTCCTGCAACAAGTGAAAAGTATGTAGGTGATCTCATGACATTCACAGCGTGTTACATTTTCCGTTGCTTGCTTCTGTGCCTTTTATAGATGGCCGACAGGAAAGGCTTCCAGCTGGAGGAGATGCAAGTGGCGCTGGAGAAAAACCAGCGCAGCTGCAAGGACGCCTTGAACTTTCTATCCTCCGAGTGGGAAACGCTGGTTGACGTGGTGGTAGCGTACACGCGGGCCGAGGGCCAGAAGTCAGAGCACAACAACGTTGGTGATTTGTCCAAGGAAGAGGCCAAGAAGGCGTTACAAGAGAGCAGAGGTGAAATGGTGGCAGCCGTCAAGAGCTGCGTCCAGAAAAGAAAGCAGCTGGTGAGTTGAACACTGAGCAGGCTTTTAATAGCATGGGTGCACCACCATCATTAAGCTGGCCTAGAAAAAAGGGAGGTCCCAAACGCTTCCCACTTCCCTCCCTCCCCTCCCCTCCTCCCCCCGCTCTCCCCGCTCCCCCTGCTCCCCCCCCCCGCCTAACAACCAAAAAGTTACGGGGACACCTTTACCTTTGTATTAACAGCAATTCATTGCTATTGCTATACTACTGCCACTATAACTTCTGCTCATAAACCGAAGGAAAGTCTCTACGCTGAGGCTGGCGAACCTCCCTTGGGAGATCTGCAGGCTTCAGCTCGCCATGAATTATTTTCTCAAACTTAAAGCAAACCCTGAAAATCCCGCTTATGATTGTGTTCTAAACCCATTATTTACACTTAAATACATCAATAAACCGACAGAAATTCACCCTTTTGGTATTGGAATACGTCCTCACTTTGACACTGCAGGCATAGATGTTGACTCTGTTAATGATGATCAATTGCTAACTGTACTTCCACCTTTAAAACCTCCTCAACCCCATTATCAAATTCACTCTTACATCCTTCAAAAAGACTGAAACTTCCGAAACTGTTTATAAGCAACGTTATCTCGAACAATGTTCATTGTATAAAGGCAGGATATGAAAAACATTTTACAGATGGGTCGAAAAAAAGGAGACTCAGTTGCTGCTGCGTCGGTCTCTGGGAGACACCTAGACCAGCCTTTGCAACAGCGTCTACATGATTTTTGTTCTGTTAATACAGCTGAGCTTAAGGCAATTCACCTAGCTCTGAAACAGGCTTATCAATCCAAAAGAACCTTGTTTTTAATCATGTCTGATTCACTGTCATTTGGCACACCGATGACCCAGGTTCGAATCCCGTGGTGGGCGATATAAAATGTGGCCATTTTTACCGTCCATTTTAGCAGTATGATTGCTTTGGTGGTTCAGTGTTGATTCAGGTCCCTACACCTCTTTCCCTGGGATGGTTATCCCCGTCTGCCATATCGCCAATGGTGGGTGTAGACGTTAAACCTCAATGTTCATTCACTGTCAGCACTTCAGGCTCTTTCCACAAGAAAGATATCGCACCCTTTTCTGGCAGAGATCCATGACCTCCACACACAACTTGTTTCTGAGGGTAAAAAGATAGTTTTTTATGTGGGTATCTAGTCACATGGGCATCCGCGGCAATATTGCAGTGGACAAAGCAGCTAAAGAAGCTCTGCATTTAGATTTCCTTTAAGAGATTTTTCAGTTTGTTCCATACTCTGACCTGCGTTGTATGACTGGATCTTATTGTAAACGGCTGTGGCAGACTGAATGGTCTAATCAAATCAATAACAAATTATTTCAAATTCTTCCAGATTTGTCTGCTCCTTTGCCTAACTTTGCAAAGAAGAAACTGTTTTGGCTCGCCTTCATATTGGGCATACATATGTCAGCCATAGTTTCCTTTTAAAAGGAGAAGAACCACCATGGTGATTTGCATGTGACAAATCCTTTTCCGTTCGCCATTTTATGTCTGAATGTGCTGATCTGGTTGATGAAATAGAAAGATGTTTTGGTTCAATACCTTTTAATGAGATTTTTAAAGTATGCAATAGTCAACACCTGTTTCAGTTTTTACATGATGTTGGTTTGGTTTATCGCATTTAAGTCATAGCATCTTGTTTTGTATCCTTGGTTGGATTTTATTAGTTAGACTGATTTTATTTACCTCTTTTATCATATTTAAATGTTAACAGTTTACTTTAATACTTAATTTTGTGTGGTTCTGATTCGGCTCTTGGCAGTCCGCTGGACCCTATAAGCACTGAATATCTATCAATCCTGCTCATAAGTGTATTCAATGAGTTAGTCACAGAGTTTGTTTTTGTCCTTCTTTTGGCACCTCAAGTTGTCAGAAATGCTGAAAACGCCCAGTAGGACTTTAAACTGGCCCACAGGGTAGTTAGGGACTCGATACAACAGCTATAGTACAAACAGAACACAGTTTGGGTGAAGCTTGAAACAATCTTTGGAAAAAAGGATGGGTGGAGGGGAAGAACTCGATACCGGATGGCAGCAGAACAGGTCACCAGTTGAGCGAGTCACCTGCAGCAAGGTTTAAGCGGCCTGAAAGGATTCTTACACCCCCGTATTTGTTGCGTGGGTGGCCACTGTCAGCACACTTGGCCGGTAAAAAAGGAACAAACTCTTACTACACCTTTTTACACTATCTACTGCTGACTAAGATTATAGAGGCAGTCAGCCCCAATGCCACGCTGACCCCAATCTGAGTGCCAGAGGCTGTGAAGGAGGGCTTAGGTCTTAATGCAGCATGTGCTTGCTAGATCTCTGACATATAGCTAGGCTCAGGGTTGTTGACATATAGCTAGGATCAGGGTTGTTGACATATAACTAGGATCAGGGTTGTTGACATATAGCTAGGATCAGGGTTGTTGACATATAACTAGGATCAGGGTTGTTGACATATAGCTAGGATCAGGGTTGTTGACATATAACTAGGATCAGGGTTGATGACATATAACTAGGATCAGGGTTCATGACATATAACTAGGCTCAGGGTTGCTGACATATAGCTAGGCTCAGGGTTGTTGACATATAGCTAGGCTCAGGGTTGCTGACATATAACTAGGCTCAGGGTTGCTGACACATAATTAGGCTCAGGGTTGCTGACATATAACTAGGATCAGGGTTGCTGACATATGTGTTGCAGCATGAGAAAACCAGGCTAAAGTGTCAAAATATGAAAAATTACTTATTTATTTATTAACAAAGTACTAAAATTAATCTTCAAAATGCAAAAAACAGAATTGTTTTATCTTTATTGGTTGATGTTTTATTATTTTTCCTAATATTTTATTTTCTCGGGGGCTAATTTCCAGAAATTGCCTTCAAAGTTTTGAATTGTAAAATGATCATTACTTCACAACCAGAATTTTCCCATGCATGTATTTGGTATCAAAACAATCAGGAAGATGGCAGCAATATGGCAGTGAGTTGAGATAAGATGAGAAAATTCACATTATACACCATCCACACAATATTAACCATAAACAAATTAAAACAGTACGCACAATTTTATTCTGTACCCATCCATAATGCATAGTGTTTTTAAACATATTAGAAATAAAACAAGTGTTTAGCAAGTCTATAATAACTCAAACACATAATAATATATCAAGAACATGGCCTGAATCAATCATTTTTTCTAAAATAAACCCTATCATAATGCCCCCTCCCTCCCCCCCCTCTTAAATCCCTCGTCCGTCAAGTAATCTTTTGTTTAATTGCAAGCAGCTACATCAGCTCAGTTCAAATAGTCAAACAAAGATTACAAACCTAAAACAAAAGTTTCATTAGGTAGTTTTCAGTCCTAATAATCAAGCTTTAATAATTCCCCGATTCTCCACTCCCTTCCGCACGTCGAATAAATCTGTCGCGTCACAGGTGTAAATCAAAATAACATGTCATTTTGCTCTATAACGTTTAAATAAACACAAATATCAAAGCAAATACTAATTACTAGTAATTTGGTAAATAGTCCTCATATTCATTTCCTAAAACAGACAAACCAACAATAATAAATACTGAGAAAATAGTCAACTTGTCATGCTAGTAATATTGAATGCAGGCCAGACTACTTACCTTTTCAACCACCCCACCCCACCTCCACCCAACAAAATATACTACTGAAATATTTTCCACACTCCTACTGTAATTCTTTCACTGATATCGCCTTTTCAACCTTTACCTAAATCTATGCAAGTAGAATGACGGATTATTAAAGAAACGCCAATAGCGAAGAGGCCTACGAAACATGAATCATTGAATGAAAACAAACAGTATCGTTTAATAACGGGATCAAGCTTCTGCTCGTCAGAATCATAATCCTCATCACAGTTCCCACTGGCACCATCATAAAAATAGTCTGAAAGCAGGTCTTGGAGCTCTTCAGAAGCAAAACCGGGTCGATTCAAGGCCCTAGCTACTCTAGCAGACGACACATCTACTGACGCTGGAGACGAAGCCATCACTTCCGGTTTCCAAAAAGATTCGGTCACTTACTTTGACAAATTGTTTCTAACAAATGCAACATAAATATTGCAAGAAAACACTTGAAATAGATGTATGATGAGTTTATCTACACTAAAAAATTCACTTTGAACTAAAAATCGTCGAAAATCTATAGGCAACACTTCAGTTTTTCACGACCCTGCTAGAGACACATTCGAACACAACTTGTGTCACAAGCAAGCTTCGGAACAAGGAATTTCATGAAAAATTCATACGCCACACACTTTTATGTACCAAAAAGTAGTAGCAATAGGGACTTTTCACTCTCCAGACGTTATATATCAATCCACATTGGGGATTTCCCTTCATAGTCGGACAAGAAAAGTTGGGGTATCGGAGGTCAATTAGTGCCATTGTTTTAGCAAGGTGTGATCAACACCCTTATCAAAATCAACAAAATAAACAATGTTTTAGTAATTTTTTAACAAAATCCGTTTGGGATATTAAAGAAAAGTCTTAAATAAAGACAAAGAGGCAACAATCCTAAAATTGATGGGGTAGCCTATTTTTAGTGTTTTACGGCTGTAGCAGCGAATCAATCCTGGCGTCTTTAGCCGGATTTTGTCATGCGGCAACACATATAGCTAGGCTCAGGGTTGATGACATAAAGCTAAGATCAGGGTTGATGACATATAACTAGGCTCAGGGTTGCTGACATATAACTAGGATCAGGGTTGCTGACATATAGCTAGGCTCAGGGTTGATGACATATAACTAGGCTCAGGGTTGATGACATATAACTAGGATCAGGGTTGTTGACATATAGCTAGGATCAGGGTTGATGACATATAACTAGGCTCAGGGTTGCTGACAGATAACTAGGCTCAGGGTTGATGACATATAACTAGGATCAGGGTTGTTGACATATAGCTAGGATCAGGGTTGATGACATATAACTAGACTCAGGGTTGATGACATATAACTAGGATCAGGGTTGATGACATATAACTAGGCTCAGGGTTGCTGACACATAATTAGGCTCAGGGTTGCTGACATATAACTAGGATCAGGGTTGATGACATATAACTAGGATCAGGGTTGATGACATAAAGCTAAGATCAGGGTTGCTGACATATAGCTAGGATCAGGGTTGATGACATATAGCTAGGATCAGGGTTGATGACATATAACTAGGATCAGGGTTGCTGACATATAACTAGGATCAGGGTTGATGACATATAGCTAGGATCAGGGTTGTTGACATATAGCTAGGATCAGGGTTGCTGACATATAACTAGGATCAGGGTTGATAACATAAAGCTTAAGATCAGGGTTGCTGACATATAACTAGGATCAAGGTTGCTGACATATACTGATATAGCTAAGATCAGGGTTGCTGACACATAATTAGGCTCAGGGTTGCTGACATATAACTAGGATCAGGGTTGATGACATATAGCTAGGATCAGGGTTGCTGACATATACTGATATAGCTAAGATCAGGGTTGCTGGCATATAGCTAGGATCAGGGTTGCCCGTTTGGTGGAAAACTGACCTATTGGAAACCTTCGAGGAATAAATATGTAGGCGTTTCCATATTTTCTATTGCAGAATAAACGTTATTTTGTTGTTTCATTGCAGTACTGCGCTCTAAATCCAGACGGCACGTTTGCCAGGGAAGAAGTTCTTCAAGCCATGCTGCAGAGCTGTGGGGAGGAGAGCGCGGCGCGGGATGTGCTGTACACAGCCTTGCTGCAGCCGTACCTTGATCGCGTGTGGCAGACGGGTGGGGAAGGTGGAGACGGCAGCGACGTCATTCTACAGCAGATGGCCATGTCAGAATCCTCGTGCCAGAGCGTGTCCACCAGCGTCATCTCCCACCCCAATTTCCAGCAAACCATCGCCAATGTTTCTGTGGACCGAGATGTGAGTGGACACACAGTGATGATGATGAAGATGATGATGGATGATTGATGATGATGATGATTGGTTGGTTGATTGATGATAAGAATGATGATGATGATGATGATTATGATAATGACAATAATTGATGATATTGATTGATGATGACGATTGTAATAATAATAATAATAATAATAATAATAATAATATACCACTACTACTACTACTACTACTACTACTACTTCTACTTCTACTACTACTACTACTACTACTACTACTACTACTACTACTACTACACTGAAATAATAATAATAGAAAGGAAAAACAACTATTGAAAATAATTGAATTAGTTATGCATGGTTGTCCAGCAAGCTTTTGGACATACACAGTTTCTTATGTCTTAACCTCTTACCTAGTAATAGCATATAATAGGGCACAACAGGACTTTTCATTTGTACCATTCATGGCTGTTGTGTGTGTTTATTGGTTTTTGCTTTGTTGTTGCCTTTGGCTCGCTTTGGACATTGATTGAAATGTCTCCAACTAGAAAGCATGAGACTAGACCTACAACGAAGAATACGAAGCTTGGAGATGAGGTGATACAGATGACTTCTGAGCATTTTCTAAACCCAGCATATCACCAACGACGAAGTCCGACAAGCCATCGCACAAGCCATTGGACAACACGATGACATGCCCACAGTGGTGAAAAAACGGAATCTCCGATGGTATGGCCACGTCACTAGAGCATCAGGTCTTGCCAAGATCATCCTGCAAGGCACGGCGCAAGGAGGCAGAAGAAGAGGGAGACAGAAAAGGAGATTGGAGGACAACATTCGAGAATGGACTGGTTTGACACTGAGCGAAGCCAAGAGAGTTACTGAGGACAGAGAAGATGGAGTACACTGGTTAAACGATCATCTTTGGTGCCCCAAACGACTTTTGAGTTCCGGGATAGGATAGGATAGGAAGCATGATTAAATTCTGGGCTTTGATATTTCAGCGGCGGATACGGATGATTCTGGTGGAAGGCAAGCTGAAATCATGGGGTCGGGCTGACATGGTGATCAAACTTCTTGACGAAGATCTGCCCAAATTCTACCCTTCAGGTACAGTACAATCTGACTCATCAACCAGTACAGATTTTGACTGCCTGCGGTGCGTTTTGTTTTCTTCTTTGGTGTGAAATGCAAAGAACCTCAAACGTGAAGGTCATGTGATATTTATTGAATGTAACCGGTCTTATATAGCGCTTTTTTCAGCTCTAAAACTGCTCAAGGCGCTCCCCGATACAGGATGTAACTCAAGACGGCTGAGGCGCCCACTAGCTGCCTTTGACGCATTGTCTTGACAGCCAGACAACTGAGAAACCACCTAGTGCTTGTTGGGTGTATTGTGTAGCTGGCACCTGCCCATCTAGGTAGGACATGAGCGTCAGGGTCTTTCAAGTTTATGTGATGGAATGCGTGCATGACAGGGACTAGACCTCGGTTTACACTCTCATGGGCAAATAACATTTGAGTTTAAAACCCACTTCTACTTTGTAGAATAGTACCGATTTGTAGTTGTAGCATGCGTCTGTGGTTCTGGGAATCTCATGGTCATGCATATCTCCGGTAGGATAAATGTTTCGGAATTATAATATATTGAATTTAAACTGATCTAATAAATGAGTGATATATCTAAATAGTTAATAGTAATAGGAATAATAATTACGATACTAGTATTGACAATAACAGTAGTAAGAAATAATAATAATTTGATAAAAATAGAAACAATGTTTTAGTTTTGTTTTGACCAAGTGACCAACAATGCTACCAGGGATGGATTTAACAGGAAATTACCGGTATTTTACCGGTTTGAGAATAAAAATACCGGTTGAAAAATCAGTAGCCGGTAGAGCCTACCGGTTCTTATTTTGTTTGACTGGTTTCAAAAATAAAGAAAAAGAGAAAGAAAAACAAGAGAAATGAAGAGAGAGAGAGAGAGCCAGCCAGCCAGCCAGCCAGCCAGCCAGCCAGCCACGCTGATTATGTGTTTAGGGAGTGTAGACGAGAGGCCTGCGAATGCGTTGCCCTATTCTTTGAGGTAATTAATACAGAATGATATAACATTGGCGGGCGCAAGGCTATCGTGAATACGGATAAATTAAACTCGCGCACTTTTCGATTTTTTCTTCCCTAGTGCTCATCAGTATGTATTGCGACAGTGGCAGATAGGCTAGTAATACATTTGAAGAAACAAAAATCTCTTTTTTCATTTTTTGCTAAGGGGGAGAGGGGCGATAAAAGAAGTTTATGTGAAGACGAAGATGTTTCTAATAATCAGAAAGTGCATTAACAGAGTCACCATCTACTTATATAAAATAGTGACGCATTATTAAGCTTTGCTATGGGTCATACCGGTTTCTGTGAGTGGCCTACCGGTTTGCGTTCGAGTGGGTTTGTTTACTGTGACGTCGTACCGGTTTTGCAAATCCCTAGGACGATCACTGTGCTATTGTTGGCGCGAACTACCAAGTTTAGTTCAGTATTTTAATTTTATGTCAGTTCACTCAATGTAATATTAGACAACAAAATAAAAATAAAATAAAATTATAACAATCTGCCAACTGGTGCTTTTAAAATAATATGAACAATATTAACAATGACTACCCAGGTTATTCACTCACAAAATTGCAGAACCACAGAGAGGTGCAAGCTGCAATAGAGGTAGTGCTGTGATAGAGGTCGTGCTGTGATAGAGGTCATGCTGTGACAGAAACTAGTTTTAAACAGTAAATTTTTATCATAGTTTTAACCACGTCTAAGTCCCCTTGGAAGGGTTGACGAGGATTTGACTTGTTGCCTTGAGTGATTGAACTGAACTTTCTTACCTAGCGGGCTGTTGTCTGTCATCTGATGGGAATAATAAAATTTGTTTAAAAAGTCAAGTCAAGTCAAGTCAATATATTCTTTATTCCACCAAAAAGGAAAATTTGCAAAGTTTGAATACCTCTTTATTATTTCATCACCTCTCCACTTCCACATCCTGTTAAAAACTTTTTATTTTTTTTAAATTTTTTTTAGCCAATCTAGCCTCAAGGGAGGAAGCACCTTACACACTGGAGGATGTGGTAGAAGCGGTGAGGAACTGTAACGACCGTAACTCTGCCAGGGTGTACCTGACCCAGGAATGCTCAACCTGCTTCTCTTTGGTTCCAATGAGCAAGGTGAGTTTCTACGGTCGTTCCTTCAGTACTGACTGAAAATAAATAATTTTTGTGATAGGTAAAGCTTTCCCTGTAACCTTTTCCATCCTTCAGTACTCAAATAATTTGTGATAAGTTAAACTTTCCCTCTGTAACATGTTTGGTTTATAGGGGAAGAGAGAGGTCTTATAGAGATCTCCCTTTCAAGGCCCGGCCACATTGACCTGTAGCACCTGGCCACACTTGTGTTACATTTATGAACTCATTATGTATTTCCTTGCCTACTAGCTAATGTAAAATTTCATAAGGATAGCGCTACACTAATGACATCAACATGGACATCAAAGTCCAAGGCTAATCTCTCAACACAGTGCATAGCTTCAAATATTTAGGAGCCATCAGACAGTGGGTCCCGACAGGAAGCCCTCTCCAGGATCACACAAACAACTGCTGCCCTGACAAGGTTGAAGCCCCATTTGAAAAGACAGGACCATCAGTCTATACTCCAAGGTAAGGCTGCTGCGCTCCCTTGTCATTTTCATCTTCCTATATGCTTCTGAAACATGGACCCTCACAGCAAACCTACAACGAAGAATACAAAGCATGGAGATGGAGATGAGGTACTACAAAAGACTTCTGGGCATTCCCTATACCCAGCACATCACCAACGACGAAGTCAGACAGACCATCACACAAGCCATTGGACAACACAATGACATGCTCACAGTAGTGAAGAAATGGAAACTCCGATGGTATGGCCACTTCACCAGAGCATCAGGCCTTATAAAGACCATCCTGCAAGGCACAGTGCAAGGACGAAGAAGAGGGGAGGAGACAGAAAAAGAGGTGGGAGGACAACATTCCAGAATGGACTGGCTCAACACTTGCTGTGGACAGAGAAAGATGGAGTAAGCTGGTTAAACAATTATCTGTGGTTCCCCAACGACTTTCGAGTTATGAGGTAGGAGAGGACATGTAAAGGATATTGTGTGCTTGCGCGTGTTGCGAAAGTGTTGGTATGCGCCTAGAGTAGACTATTTTTGTCTAGATTTGGCGGAATACAAATGTTCGTATTATTATTATTATTATTATTATTATTATTGTTATTATACAGGGTGTTCCAAAAGTCTTGGGCACATTTTGACATTGAATATTTCCGAAACTATTAAGGATATAAAAACGCATCTGGTAAATTCAGAAAGCTTGTAATCTCAATTTTTACATGGAATGTTCAAAGATGTTCAATGTGAGCACCATTGGTTACACGACACACATCAAGCCGATAGTCAAATTCTTGCCAAACGCGTCCCAGCATTTTCTGGTTGAGTGAACGCCATTAATGGGTCTGAAAAGAAATTTAAAAAATCAACAGTTTTACAAAAAACTTAATGTAATTAGCTTTAAAATGGCACAACTTTTATCTTACTACCATTCATAGTAATTGAGATATGGGGACTTCAAAGGTGCCCAAGACTTTTGGAACACCCTGTATATTATTATTATATTTATGTTTTTGAAAGAAACACGCAATCACGCACCCACTCACGAATGCCCGCACGCACACACACACACAATCACACACACACACACACATAATAATAATAACGGATTTTTATATAGCGGGTACTCCAGCCTATGACCAGACTCACCACGCTTTACATAGTCATTACATATAAATACATGCACATGATAAAACATCACTTTTGCTACAATACACCAAAAGACGGAACAGTAAAGGTACAAACTATTTACAACTATGTACACAAATGACAAAAAAGACAGAAATAGACTATTTACAACTATGTACACAAATGATAAAAAATACCTGTATAACTGAACTCTTGTTGTTTCTTTTCACCTGTTGCAGATTCGCTCGCTGAATTTTTGCCAGTGCAAGATCTGCTCAGACTGCCTGAAGCTGAACTTTGAGGTGGTGATCCGTGAGAAACACGTGCGCCATTGGAACTGCCCCATATGCGGCCTGCCTGACCTGCACGATGCAGAGACTGCGCAAGAGTACCTCCAGTTTTTGGGCATGCTGGTATGCTTTGGACTTTTTGCCCCCTTTGTTAAAAAAAAAAAGTTCTGCACATAGCGCGTAAGAGTTTGATGCCTGATGCTTTTTATAAGCATTCTTGATCTGTCATTCTCTGCACTGTCGATCATTGCTTTTTTTATTTCTGTTTTTTTCTTCAGTTGAAACATCAAGTTGATCGAGAGGTGTACGACCTTTTTGACACCAAGGTCCGTGACTGGCGTTTGCAGAAAGATCCAAACTTTCGTTGGTGCGCTCATGTAAGTATCACTCCATGTTAAGACAAGTCAAGATTATACTTTAGCTTGCTGCAGTGTAAGTTTTTGTCATAGTATTGCGAGAGTTTATTTTGTGAATATTTGTTGTGGTGGTTTATTTACATGTAAATTGTCTTTGCTGCAATTTTTAGCGATTGCTGAATCTTTCACTCACGATCTTGTCACCATGATTTTCTGGCTAGTATCTCAGTTTTATTTTAATAGGTGTGCAAACTCATACAATAAAAAATAAGTTAAACAGATATATAAAATGTTTGTGAAGGAAATTTTTAAAAAAAATTTATAAAAGAAGTATAATTTGAATAATTCCAATTATTTTTTCTGTGAGGAAATAAAAACATGTACCTTGAAAAGGTTGTGATACAGTAAAACCGCTTGATGAAATGAGACAAAACCTGGCCTTGGAGAAAATTCCTTTTAGTGGGCCAAAATGGTTACATGTAAAAGGTTTACAGGCGAATTTTTTTCCTTTTCAGTATTTGCGTTTAATTTAATTTTCCAGTGCGCGAGTGGGTTTTTAGCAGACGGCCACCAACTTCGTATGGAATGTCCGCACTGCCGGGACCTAACTTGTTTCCAGTGCAAGAGAGTGGTGAGTTATCTACCCTGTTGTTGTTGTTTTGTTTTTCTTTCTTTTTCTTCATGTCTTCAGACATAAGTTTAAAAGAGATTGTTGTCTGCAGATGTATGAATCGACAGCAAACCGAAACATTGTACATGTTGCTAAAATCATTTTTTACATTGCCATGGATCGCAGAGGTGAGTTCCTCAGCAAGTACATTCCCTGTACTTTGTCCTAATAAGCATGATGTTGAAAGCTGAAATAATAAATAGCGCGTCAGCTGTTTGGGGTGGATGATGCTTGGTAATAATGTAGTCTAGTAGTTTCTGCAGTAGCACAGTAGTGTAGGGGTTAAGATACCTGTAAATAATATTTTAGGTTAAGCAACATTGGTTGGAGTAGTGCTTGGACGGGTGACCATGCTTGGAAGGCAACCACCAAACAACACAACAAAGAATGAAACAAGCGCATGACACACTCTGTCCACCCAGCTGTGAATGGGTTGTACCTGGATTTATCTAGAACCAGGGAAAGTTAAGCAGCAAGGGAGAGAAGAATATAACACAGTTGTTGGATTTTTAAAATGTGCTTTTAGTGGTTTTTTTTACTCACATGCATAGCAATGTGAGTATGCGTACTCACCCCCTCCATCCCCCCTCTCCATTCCCTCATCCTCTTCCCACAACCCACCCCTCCCACCCAAGACCAAAAAAAAAAAGATTTTTGCAAATTTGAGTCCTAAATAGTCCAAAAATTATATTAACCCTCTAACCCCCACAGGAGCCTTATCTGCTTCTATTTCCTAGGTCAAGGCAAGTAACTCCGTCAAAATGCTACACCATGCACATACAAAAATTAATTAAAAATGCACCACCCAAAATTATGTTCCACTTATCATTATTAATAAATCAACCACATATTTTTCTTCAAAATGAAATGTTACACATACATTTTTACAATGTGTTGCAACTGAAAAAAAAATCTGAATGTCAACATTGCATACTGCACAACATGCAGCAATACGATCACTGACTCACATAATAAAGCACCGATTGTTCATCGTTTATGTTATTCAAATCCGACAGAAAAAGATCGTCAAAGTGAAAGTCCAAATCACTTTCCTGTACCAAATCAGCCTCCTAAAATCCTTCAAATGGGTCATTTTCTTCATCAGATTCTGCAAGAATCTGACGCCATAATTCTCCGCCTCTCAAACTTCAAACTTTAATCAAACTTTGAAAATTCACTGTGTGCGTTCTACACACTCTAAAAATGCCCTGAAAACACCGCCGGAAACAGCAGGAAATCACAATCACGTGTGCGAGAATCTCGCACATTTGCTATAAATAGATTTCCACATGGCAGCCTCTGATCAGACCATGTCAATACCGGCCGCTGCCAGTCGCTCCGCGAGCATGCACATAGCAAAAATATCGGTCGCTCTAGGTCGCTCCGCGTGTTAAAGGGTTAAGAAAAAAAAATCTGTCCATCCTTCTATCTGCCTTTCACTGTCTGCCATCCGCCATCTGTCTGTGCAAAAACTGTGGCTAAGTACTCAGAACCTATTTCAACCATCACAACCAAACGTGGTAAGATGGTGTATACCCATGAGACTTCATAAGTGATCAGTGAATGAATGACGTCACTTCAAGGTCAAGGTCACAGGGCCATCAAATTTTAGTCACAAAATTTCAGTTTTTCACCAAATTTCAGTATTTGACAAAATTTTATTTTTTTAAAAACCAAATTTCAATTTTTTTTAAGGTTATTAATGTTGAACTTATGATTTTTTGATGCATGATAAATATCTGTTAGAAACGCATACTGTGCAAATTTATGGAGCTGTCAAAGTCAGTTAGTATATGCATTTTGAAGTGACCTTGACTATGAGAGGTATAAAGTCCAAAATTGTTGTATTTAGAGATGATCGATTGATCTTTCATATATTTTCTGTTTTTGCATTGACCTTAAAGGTCAAGGTCACTTTAGTCCTTGTAAAAACATTAAAAAATAGGTAATTGTACAGTGAAAATGCTGTTTATTTAACCCATAGTATGCAAAAATATTGTTGTTGTTTTTTTTATCAGCATGCATGAGAGATTACATTAGGGTCAAGGTTATCCCAAGGTCAAGGTCATCTCAAGGTCATAGTATTTTTGGCTGAATACAATTTTTTTTCTGCACTTTATTTAATAGTACATGAGTGTATTTGGAGCCGGAGGTCATTGTCATCTCAAGCTCAAGAGCATAGAAAGATCAAAGTCGGCATTACTTGGAATTTTAACTCTTTCCCTGCCAGGCATGTTTCCACGTTTGTGCCAGACATTTCTCTGGCAGCGGTAAGAAAGTTCAGTACCTTAGGCATTTAAGCTACTGTTCTTTCAATAATAGTTGTTAAATAGACATATTTCATATCAAATTAAAGGTAAAAGAGTGAAGAATAAGAAAAAAAAACCACAAAAATGTTAATTTGATTATGTTATTGAAATATGTGTTTTGAAAGCATGTTGATCTTTTTGAAATGATAAAATAAAATAAAAATATTTCTACATACCACAGTGATAAAACAAATCTGGAGGAATAATTCCAATCACTGAATCAGCTTCACACACCAGAAAGAAAATTTATTTAGGATCAAAATACACTTTACAGTTTGAAATTATAGTGATTATTAGCACAGAGTTTGACACACTGTCGATTGTGCCCATCACTATGCTTAGTAAAATGCACAATAAACACTCTAAAAACGAATCAATTTGAAGAAAAAACGCGCCTGTCGATCGGGAACGAAAGTAGAAAGAGTTATCTCTCTTTGGTTAAAATAAAACTTGGATTGGACTGCGCAAAAAACCGGAACGAAACGGAATACTGAAATCGACGATATATCGTCGATTGGCACAAACATGGCGGCTCAGATCGACGATATATCGTCGATTGGCAGGGAAAGAGTTAATGCCACCTTTTCATTTTGCTTTTTCTGGGCATTCATTTTTATGTTACGTGTTGCTAGTTCCATCAGGAGCATATGAGTCTTATGGGCTTTGCCCTTCTAGTGTTACAATGATCTACATTTTGGTTAAATCCTTCTTTGAGGTCATAAAGATGTGTTGTGTTGTATTACATTGCATTGGATTGGATTGCATTGTATTGCATTGGATTGGATTGTATTGGATTGGATTGGATTGTATTGGATTGGATTGTATTGGATTGGATTGCATTGTATTGGATTGCATTGTATTGGATTGGATTGTATTGCATTGGATTGGATTGGATTGCATTGGATTGGATTGTATTGTATTGCATTGGATTGGATTGCATTGTATTGTATTGTATTGCATTGTATTGTATTGCATTGTATTGTATTGCATTGTATTGTATTGCATTGTATTGTATTGCATTGTATTGTATTGTATTGCATTGTATTGTATTGTATTGCATTGTATTGGATTGGATTGCATTGCATTGTATTGGATTGCATTGTATTGTATTGTATTGCATTGTATTGTATTGTATTGCATTGTATTGCATTGTATTGTATTGTATTGCATTGTATTGTATTGTATTGCATTGTATTGGATTGGATTGGATTGCATTGTATTGGATTGCATTGTATTGTATTGTATTGCATTGGATTGGATTGCATTGTATTGGATTGGATTGTATTGTATTGGATTGGATTGTATTGGATTGGATTGCATTGTATTGTATTGGATTGGATTGCATTGTATTGGATTGGATTGTATTGTATTGGATTGGATTGCATTGTATTGGATTGGATTGCATTGTATTGAATTGGATTGGATTGTATTGGATTGGATTGTATTGGATTGGATTGGATTGCATTGGATTGGATTGGATTGGATTGGATTGCATTGTATTGCATTGGATTGCATTGTATTGGATTGGATTGCATTGTATTGTATTGCATTGGATTGGATTGCATTGTATTGTATTGGATTGGATTGCATTGTATTGGATTGGATTGCATTGTATTGCATTGGATTGGATTGCATTGTATTGTATTGTATTGGATTGGATTGCATTGTATTGTATTGCATTGGATTGGATTGCATTGTATTGTATTGTATTGGATTGGATTGCATTGTATTGTATTGTATTTACAAGGTTTTCAGAAACCTATTGTTTGTGTGTGTTGTGACGGTTGTATATATTTATCTTATTGTTCGTGTTTGTTGTTACAAGTTTATGTTAAATGTTTCGTCTTACTGTCAACGACACAAAGTAGTTTTATTGTAAATTATGTTTTTACATTGCTTTATTAAGAATTAATTAATTTTTAAAATCCAAATTGAACCTGCTCAGTACTCTTTGACCGAGTGTGTTGTCATGATTGTTTTCAGTGGGAAGACCAGCACGAAGGGTTAACATGTGAGCAGTTTGCACAGTGGAAGATCGACAATGACCCTAGTAACCAGGCTGTCGGGCTGGCTCGCCATTTGGAAGAGAATGGAATAGGTAGGTGTACAATGCATTCCACTGCTGCGTTATTGTAACATGTTACTAACGTTAGCGGTAAATCCTATCCTATCCTGTAACTCGAAGTTCTTTGGGGCACCACAGATGATCGTTTAAAGAGATCGGTAAAGAGTTTGGTTAAAGTGATTGGTAAAGAGTTTGCCTAAATTGTGTAAGCGAAAACGAAGCACAACTGTGTTGATGGCTCATTGTCTAGAAGAGAATGGAATAGGTAGGCATTCTACCGTGCATTCTACTGCTGTTTGTTATGTTGCAGCATTTTACTAACATTAAATGTAAAGTATTTGCCTGGATTGTATAAGTGGAAATGTTGCACAGCTGTGTGGGTATCGCTCAGGCCCCTAAAATCTTGCAAGGGATGAGCAGGCAGAAAATTTAAGAACTCAGCCTTTGTTAATGTTAAATTATAGTGCTAGCATGAAAATAGTGAACTATTTTGTCAGGCTGAAACTATTATATGGTGTGTGTTTGTGTGTGTGCAGAATGTCCAAGCTGCAAAATGCGCTACGCTCTTGCCAAGGGAGGGTGCATGCACTTCAAATGTCCGCAGTGTGGTCACGAATTCTGCAGCGGCTGTTACCAAAACTTCTATCAGAAAGGGGTAAGAGACCAGAAATGAGATTATATGCTGAGCTTAAGGCAGCATATGGACACTTAGGTGAACTTCAGTTTGATCCTGTATTGGCCAGCACCTTGAGCAGATCTTGAGCTGGAAAAGTGGTGTATAAGAACGTTTTAAATAAAATAAACGGCTGGAGTTAGATCCTGCATCAGCCAGCTCCATGAACAGCTCTTGAGCTGGAAGAGTTTTCTATATAAGCACGATTAAATTAAATTAATGTGCACAGTTGATTGCTGCAGAAGCCATCCTTTAGATCTTTTCTACCGATAATTAGTAGTCGGACGCGAGAGAAGAATACCTGATGAAATGGGTGTGGCTCTGTGGATCCCCTGCCTGTGGTGTAAGACCTGTGGCAGAGCAACACAGGCCATGTGATGAAGTGGAAACTTTGTTCGGAGAGTTGCGAAGAGAGTTCAAAGTTGAAGGACCAAATTAAATTATGTTAGAATTATTGTTGCACATAAGAGTTTTCAAGTGAGTGACTACTTAGTACAATAAATTACAAAGAAAGAAGGGGTGGGAAATGGTGAAGAACAGGGAGGATTGAGAAAAAAAAAAAAAATACCACCACCACCACCACAAACAACAATAATAATAACAACAATGGTTTTGTTGTTGCAGACTTGCCCCTCTCGTCTGAAAAGTTGCAAGATGTCTGGCCTCCATGCCCACCATCCCCGTGACTGCTTCTTTTACCTCCGGGACGAAGATGTGGATCGTCTGCAGAGTCTGCTGAGAGTGAGTTTTCATTTCACAGATATAACACTGCACAGCGCATTCTACATCTGCTTGTATTTCGATATTGACAATAACAACAATAAATAATAATAACAATTATTATTGTTATTATTATTATTATTATTATTATTATTATTATTATTATTATTATTATTATAAAGGTTTTGAGTAAGAAGTTATAAGTAATTGTATAGGTTATTTTGCATATTGTTTCCTTTTACTTGTTGGTTTTAGAAGTATAAATAACTGCATGAAATTTGATGAGGATGCACCTCAGTCTAAATTGTTTCTGTAGCTGAGCCAATATTGCATTTATAAATGTAGTTTCCCTGAACCTGTACAATATTGTTTGGGAGATTACAGGAACACCTTTACATTTTTGACTGGCATGCATAGCAATGTGAGCCTATGTATTCACCCCCACCACCTACCCTTTTCCTCTACCCCCACCTCCCCCCCCAAAAAAAGTTAAAAAAAAAGATTATTTTCCAGAATTTTGCAAGTCTGTGCGAGATGAGTCCTAAATAGTCCAAAAATGACTTTTATAAAACACCTTTTGTTGTCCGTTCATTCGTTTGTCAATTAGCCGTCCTCTGTCTGGACGTGCAAAACTTGCAAGTGGATTAATATCTTAGAACCTATTTCAACTATCACAACCAAAGCTTGGTGTGTATCCATGAAACTTCATAAATGATCAGTGAATGAATGACCTCACTTCAAGGTCAAGATCACAAGGTCATCAGATGTTAGTCAAAAAATCAAAAATGTTCACAACAACTTTTTCTAAGTTATTAATATTGAATTTATGATTCTTTGAAGCATGATAGATATCAATGAGGCACACATCCTATTCACGTTTGGTCAACCTCACTCCAAGGTCAAGGTCACTGGAGCTGTCAAAAGTCAGTATAGGTGAAATGACCTTGACCATTAACTATGAGAGATTTAAAGTTCAAACTTGTATTTTAAAATAATAGATTGATCTTTCATTTATGTTCAGTTTTTTCCTTGATCTTTAAGGTCATGTTAGGCCTTGCAAAAACATTTAAAAATAAGTGTCATACAGTGGAATGGCTCTGTTTAACCCGTCATTGGGTTATTTGATCATACATGAGTATGAGAGGTCACATGTTCAAGGTCATCCTAAAGTCAAGATCACTGAAGATCAAGGTCATCTCAAGCTCACTGTTTTGTTTTGTTGTGGGTTTTATGGATAATAGAACTTTCGCTGTAGTTTATTTGATTTTATGTGAGTGTATTTGACACAGGAGGTCAAGGTCATCTCAAGCTCAAGAGCATAGAAAGGTCAAAGTTGGTATTACTTTACTTTGCAGGTTAATGCCACCGTTTCTTTATTTTTTATTTTTATTTTTTTGTTTCTGGACAGTCATTTTGATGTTAAATATTGCAAGTTCCATAAGGATGATGTGAGTCATATGGGCTTTGCCTTTCTAGATACCTTATTTTATGTTGTTTGTATGGTAGTGAGTGTTTTTGCCAGTCTTTTACCTCCCTTAAAATTTTGTTGTTGTTCAGGATAACAGTGTTCAGTTCAACACCACACCGCCTGGCAACCAGGAGGACCCTGAGCATTGCCCGGTGATCGAGCAGAAAGAGTTTGATTCTGGGAAGAGTGACGAGCCGTGTGGCAAGGACACTCAAGATGGAAATGCTGGTCTTTGCCCGTAAGTTTTCCTCTTCTTCTTCTTTTCCTTCTCTCCACCCATGTTGTTGAGTAATTACAGTTTCACACCTCTATTATCTGGTTGGTCAGCAATAATTCTTAAAGGAATTGAATGTGAATATGAGGTTCTGCATATATCTAAATGTTACAAGAGTTGTGAATCTTATTGCTAGATCTCCTGTTGGGAGACTTTTATAGAATATGATTTAAAATTTTAAAATAATGAATTTGTGTGTGAATTTAAATAAATGATTTTTTTTTTTTAAAGGATAATTTTTTTTTAAATGTAATTGCTAAAGTGTTTAAAAAGTGTAATTTTTAATGTCTAATTTTTTTATTTTGGTGGACTCTTTATTGTCCCTTTTTATTGGGAAATTCTGGGCTGCCTCCCCTGGGGAAGGCATAGTCGTAGACTGTGGCACGCCCAAACCCAACCTACCTAATATTAGTTGTGTTTTAAAATAATTTTGCTGGTGGAACAAACCGTAGTACCTGGAGAAAACCCCCGAGGCGTTGCCCGAGTCGAAAGTAAATAATATTCAGAGAAATATTAACGCCCAGATGCTGGATCAATCCCACACCTGTCAGGCACCATTGATTTCTGGCCTGTGGACAAGGCAAGTTAGTCCCGCCTTAGACCACTCGTCCACAGCACTGGCTAATATCACCTAAATGTGTGAACAGACATGAAATAAAAAAATTGATTGACTGATGCCAGCTTGGATTTGAATATATGTTTTTGTGTGAAACAGCGCCTGCCTATTCCCCCTACAGAAGCAATATGCTACGATCGCAATACGTTACCAGGTCAAGGTTATCCCTTGTATGATCTTAAATGATGGCCTGGAGTTGTAAAAAATTTTTTTAAATATAAAATAACACAACAGACACGAACCCTTTACTCTTTTGGATGAGAGTATAAACCAAGGTCTAGTCTGTGCACACACGCATTCAATTGCACAAAGATCCTGACGCTCATGTCCTAGACGGGCGAGTGTCAGCTGCACAAATATATCCACAAGGTCCCTTCTCCC
This sequence comes from Oncomelania hupensis, assembly GCA_036898135.1. NCBI lineage: Eukaryota > Metazoa > Mollusca > Gastropoda > Littorinimorpha > Pomatiopsidae > Oncomelania > Oncomelania hupensis. Next base: position 62,363,007 of record CM072519.1, read on the forward strand.
ACAATCCCCAGGTGCCCAGGATTGTTGCTCAGTTGTCTGGGTGTCAGACAGTGCTCCTTTGCAGCCAGTGCTCGCCTAGAGCGGGCGACTTTGAGCTAGATCCCACTTCGGCCAGTGCCTTGAGCTTGCTCTTTGATAAAATAAATACAAATTAAAATATTGGTAAAAACTTGATTTTATTTTCCTGTCTTTTTTTTTTCTTGCAGCACTCACTACAAGGAATACTTGGTGGGGCTGATCAACAAGAATAATATTGACCCTGTGACCTCCTTGACCGTGGAAGAACTGAAAAAGCTGCTTCTGCGTGCTGAGATTGCGTGTCCCAATCAGTCCAAGAACGAGCCTGAAACCAGCTATCGTAAACGCATGATCAAGGTACTATTTTTTGTTTACAAGTAAACAGTTGTCTAAACCTTTTTCAAATAATATTAATAATATTAGATACTATTTGCACCTTCGTCTTAACTCAGATTCAAAGCTGAGTGATTTGTGACCAACACGTACTCTCCCGTGTTACGGACGCTCCTACATACACAGCAAACACACATTCGTAACGCAAACATGAGCTTAAAGAGAAGATGCTTGGTAAATGGTTGCTCTCCGTATGGTTTTTGTTTATTTTTTTGTTAATACTGATTTTATTTTGTTTAGCCACGTACTTGTTTATTTGAGAATGATACTTTGGAGAAAGTTACCTCACTCCTTAATAACCACTCAGATGGCAGTGGTCCCTTGCCCATCGCTTCCCCACTAACCACTGCCATCGCAGTTTTCAACTAAGCCATTTTTTGGGAGTTTTTTTGGGCTTCAAGTACGTCAATTTTTATTCGAAACTAAAGTTCTAGCTTTCAAATTTGTTATCTTGCCCACTGTTTTATAGTGTTCTTCAGCTGTAGAATGACACAGCAGAGTTTTATTGTTCGTAATCACTGGCTTTGTGTGAATTTTGCTAACCAAAATGGCGTCATCTAATTCAACCAAAAACATGGTCATTTATATAAATCAGATATTTTCCACTTGAAACATTTCAAACTTTATGCTATGTGTACCAATATGTCAACAATAACTCCACGTTATTTTGTGGAGTACTTTATTTTTAATGAATGTTTTACTAAATAGTACAAATGCTTAGTATAACAAAATGACATAGAAAGACAAGGAGTGAGGTAATGATTAAAACAACGATCACGTAATTTACACAGCTACTGTACATGTTTTCATTCTGTGAGGAATTTGGCATTGTTAAAGACTGTAATAGATCTTATGTGAATTTAGATAATATATTTAGATGGCAATAAATCTCATACATCTTTTCTGTTAGGTTTTGAATGATGAGATAATGTATCTGCAGTTTGTAATGTGTTTGTGTGTGTTGTGCATGTATACGTGTGTCATGTTGTGTTGTATATACATATGTGCCTATGTGTGTTTGTGTGTGTGTTTGGCTGTGTAGGGTGTGCAGATGTTTGTTTAATTTCCATTACCAAATTTAATGACTTTCATTTATTCCCATGAAGGTCTGTACACGGTGATCTTAGACCAATGACAAGCTTATTTATTAGCCTTGTAACAATTTGACCAGCCTTGACAACAACTTCAACTTAAAATGTACACAATTCTTGAACATCAAATATTTTCTCAATTACATGGAAATGTATTTTCAAAATATATGTCAAGCCAGAATCAATGGATTGATTATTGATTGTACCAAGTACTTTGACTTCATGGTCTTGTATATAAAATTACATTAGTGTACAGTACTTAAAGAGCTGAGTGTGTAAAAGAATATGTTCCTCTATTTCAGTTTGTGAAAGACAAACTTCCACTGCCAAGAAGAGGCCCTTAACATTGAACTTTGAATGGGACTGTAACGTGGGAAAGAAGACAACCCAACACAATTGAGCCAACTCCAAAACCAACCCCTAACAAAAGTGTGGATGAGATAGGAAGTTCATGACCTATGTCTCCCGCAACCTACTACTGCTGCTGAAGCTGCTGTTGCTGCTTCTGCTACTACTACTACTACTACTATTACTACTACTACTATTACTTCTACTACTATTACTACTACTACTGCTACTACTACTCCTACTACTACATTCGATGTGGCCATCTTCGTCAGACATTGGTTGGACAAGTTATACACGTTTCATTTTAAGTTCTTTTAGTTGTACACATGTCTGTGGTGTTGTTTTTTATACAGAATATGTTACTTCATATTTTAAATCACCGATATTTTGTTTGTTTGCGCATTTGTTTTCTTATATTTTACATTATCGAATGAGACGTTGATTATGCTCTTTTTGTTTATTTGTTTGCTGTGTGTATATTGAAGTGTTTTCCCAGATAAGCAATCAAAATAGCATAAACATTGTGATGCCTTGCAACAAAAACACTATTAGGATAATTTGTCACCCTTTTTTTTTAAAAAGAATAAAAGACGCCTGTTAATTTAGATAATATATTGAATTAGTCTGACAATGCTACGGACACTCTCTTCATAATTGATAAAGAAGAAAGTATCATGAGATTTGTGCACTATATAAATTTTTTTTAATGATCTACATGTGTGCAGCAATGTGAGTCTATGTACTCATCCCTCCCAAAAAATGTACAATAATAATAATAATAATAATATTCTCTTCAAAATTAATTGATCAGACAATCTTCATCACTCAGCACCTTTTCTTCTTTTTTTTGTTTTTTTTTAATGTAAAGATTCATTCATTTGAATGATGGATGGTTCAGTCACTGGCCTCTGTATACATATTGCAAAAACGAACGTTATGATCTTCTCCAGAAGTAAAGTGAGAAAGTTGCCTGTCTTTAAGTTTAATAATGTAATCCTTGAAATTGTTTGGGAATACAAATATTTAGGTACCCTCTTTCATTAAAACAATGAATTTCAAAAGATCTTTTGTGAGCCCAGAGCGTGTCAGCTGAACAAGCGATGTATGCACTTTTAAGGAAGTGTAGAAAGTTAGATTTGCCGCTGGATTTACAGCTAGACCTCTTTGATAAATGTATTAAACCAATTTTAATGTATAACTGCGAGGTGTGGGCTCACGAAAAAATGGTAATACGTGACAGATTAACACAAAAATGTGTGAAAATGATCTTTAACGTAAAAACTAGCACCCAGACTTGCACGGTTTTGGGTGAGGTTGGCTGTATTTCTGTCTCTTTGGATGTCAAAACTGCAGGCTACTTTGTTTTTGGTATAAATTGTGTATCGATTGTTGTAACGATTCCACAAAAATGTCGGTACTTGTGTTTTATCTGTGCTCTTATTTGTTTTTTATAGTGAGTATAAATTATCTTGGTTAAATATTGTTTGTTCTCCTCTGAACGATCTCAGTTTATCTTTTGTATGGTCGCATGGCTGTAGATATTGTTTGAATTATTTTAACAATCTAGTCAAACAATGCCTGAGAGACCAAATTTTTGCAAATTTGGCATCAGGATATAAATGAGCTCCCCCCGCGTGTTCTTTCTCATTCCTACTTTGTTCTATCAATCTACTATACTATCTTCTTCTTCGCTAGACCAGTCACCTACCTTTTTTCTTGAAAACTCTTCTGGGACAAAACTCCTTTGTGTGTGAGGTCTGTTGGATCAGCTTGGGAATATTGGACGCTTTCTGCCAGGTGGTCACTGGGGCTTCCTATGATGTTATTATTTGGCAATGTAGGCATTTTATATGCATGTGTTTTGTTAATATTTTATAATGTTTGTATTCTATTTTGTTTTTGTAAACGGGGGTTCGATAAATTAGAGTATAGCCTCAGCGTCCCCTGCGTGGGACGTCTTTATTGTAAAGTGACCGGCTGTGGAGTGCGTTCAGTGTTACCACTAGGGTTGTTTTTGCAGATCTGTTATGCGGATCAGGGGTGAGTCCTCTTTCAGTGAAGTTGTGGTCTTGATTTTGTGGTCCAGATTTGGCTCTTTGCAGTCCCCTGGACCCTGTAAGCAATGAATAACTAACTAATATAAATGAGCATTACCGTTTTATTACTTATAGAATTTTTAAGGGAATGTTTTGTTTTGAGGTTTATTTAGTTAATTTGTCACCATTTTTTTTAGAATAAACCTGTTAAAATTTAGACTCGGTTGCTACAAACTTCATATTCATACTCAAGATATATACATATTTTGAGAGAAGAAAGGCTGTGTTCTTTGTGTGATCTAATTGAAATAGGTGATGAATTCAATTATTTGTTTAATTGTACTAATCCCCTTCGAAAAGACAACAGATGTTCCCTATTGCCACAATATTTTAGGAATCTCCCAAATGTCTTAAAATTAAATCAGCTAATGAACTCGAAATTGATAAGCACACTGATGAATTTAAGTTGTTTTATTGGAATCATATTTTTCACTTTTTAAAAGTAGTAATGCATTGGATTTTTTCTTCTTTTTAAAGTGTGTCAATACTGTTTGGTGGTCATGCGTGTGCGCTTTACTGTTTTTACATTCTTTACATTGTTCTTTCACTTTTCTGATGACTGTTGTTTTTGTTTTATCTTCCATCTTTACGAGCTTGTTCTTTGGAGTGCACATTTTTTTAGGTAAGTATGTGTCACAAACGTTTGAACATTGTTTACTTTCATACGAATCATTTTTTAATTTTTCTTTGTTTTTCGTTATTAGTATATATGTTATTGTTTGCCGTTAGACGATACTGTGTATTTTAAATCAGCAATATAATGCCGTTCTTGCTGTCCCTATGCCCCCATCTTCCCCCCTTGTCTGGCTATACAGCCCTTCAGGGGGGGGAGCCTATTTTAATATTTGTTGTTTCATCGTTTGTTTAATAAAAGAACAGAGTTGAAAAAAAAGGTTATATCCAAGTTGTAAAGTTGTGTATGTTTTAGTTGAGGTGATTTTGGCACAAAATAAAATTGTTGATAGCTGATTTTATGGTATCTTATGTTCCCTTTGTGCAATCTGCTGTGCTGTGCTGTATCGTGAGAGAGTGGATGGTACAGGCATGGATGGCATACTGTGTTCCTTGATTTTGCACACATTGTGCAAGGGAAGTTAGTCAACGTCTATCTTTCAGTGACTTGCATACAACCGGACTATGTAACATTGTGTAATGTGTGTGATATGTGTATTCTGGTTAGTATAATTATGTATAATATAGTACTGTGTGTGTGTACATATGTGTTGTACACACTTAACCATTACTTTATGAGGCCTTAATACCGGTGTTCAGCAACTATAGTCTAGTCTAGTGCATTCCAAACGTATTATTTTTATTTACTTGGTCTTTGTACTGTAAATACAAAACTGTTGTGATATACCATGTGAAATAGTGCTGATGTTGGTGGTAATTCAAGATGTGCATGAAACATTGAAAGAAGAAATAGGCAAATTGAAGCTCACAGACTTAACGTTTTGCCTATGGCAAGTCAGCATTATTATTTCATAGGATTTTTTATCATTTATATTGATTTATGAAAAGAATGTGGACAGTTGGAAAGGCATAACAGGAACTTGTGGCATAAGCTCCTGATTGGAACTTGCGCAATAGGCTACTTGTGCGTTTATTTGTTGTTGTAAAAAAGATTGTCTTTATGACTTTAAATTTATAATCAGAAAAAAACCTTGCTGAGTTTGTTGTGTTTATTTATTATTTTATAGTAGTTTGGATTTATGAATGATTTTTGAGGTCTGTTGGGTCAGCTTGGGAATATTATACGCTTTCTGTCAAGTGGTCACTAGGGCGTCCTATGATATTATTATTTAGCCATGTAGGCATTTTATATGTATGCGTTTTGTTGATATTTTATAATGATGTTTATATTCTATTTTATTTTTGTAAACGGGAGTTTGATAAATTACAGTATAGCCTCCGCGTCCCTTTGCGTGGGATGCCTTTATTGTAAAGTGACCGGCTGATGGAGTGCCTTCAGTGTTACCACTAGGGTTGTTTCATTTTCTACGTGGTAGGGCTCCATCGACTGGGTGGCGGTAGTCAATTGACGATTGAGGTCATGTCGCTCAGAAGCCGTCGCTCCATTCCCTGGCTGCCCTGTTCCTTTTTCTACTACTGGGCGATGCGGGGGATTCCTGTGGAGGGTGGCGTCCTCCGGACAACAGTTGCTCAGTATCGTCAGTGTCTCCCCGCGTGCTGCCGACCCTCCTTGTAGGACCCTTGGTTCCACAGCCTCACCTCCTCATGCCTCGTCGAGAAGCTTCGACCCACCTTCTCCCCCTTTTGCGTGCCTGCCACACCACCTGTACCTCCACTTTGTGCAGGAACCTTCTACAACAATGAATGACATCATCGCTGAAACGAGCGATATCCTGCGAACAGCCCTGTGGCCATTCATCATGATTTCTTACTTCATAAAGATCTCTTATCTCCATCTCCTATATGCGAAAGTGTCCAGGTGACTTTAATCTACACAACGAACAAAATTATTATTTGTATTTTTGGGATTTATCGTGTTATTGCAGAGCTGCCAACCCCTACGGAACGTCTGTAGTTTCTCCGGAAAATGTTCTTTAATTCCGCAACTATGCCATTTCAAGAAATACTACGGAAGAAAAATTTCAAAGCATACCTATTTTTTTACAAGTATCGAAACAAAGCCGCGAGAGATGTAGGCCTACTAGGCTTTCGTCAATATCATAGACTTTCGTATAGCGCTTTGCGTGTGCGCTATTTTTAGCTCAGCAGCCACTGCGCGGTAGACTGAGAGAGAGAGAGAGAGAGAGAGAGAGAGAGAGAGAGAGAGAGAGAGAGAGAGACCACAGTCATGTCCTGTGATCCCCGTGTTTCCTTCAGGCGATTACACGCGAGGACTCGCGATTAATCGCGATTCCTCGCCGCGTATGGTGTATGGGTTAGCTTTTCCGAACAAAATGTTAAAACTTTTTTTTTTTTCAGGAACATTTCTATCATTTTAAAAATAAATATTTGAAAGTTAATGCTTTTTGTGTTGGTGGTTGGTTTTTATTTAAGCTAATATCAACATTTTCATGTTGTGTTGTATATACATATGTGCCTATGTGTGTTTGTGTGTGTGTTTGGCTGTGTAGGGTGTGCAGATGTTTGTTTAATTTCCATTACCAAATTTAATGACTTTCATTTATTCCCATGAAGGTCTGTACACGGTGATCTTAGACCAATGACAAGCTTATTTATTAGCCTTGTAACAATTTGACCAGCCTTGACAACAACTTCAACTTAAAATGTACACAATTCTTGAACATCAAATATTTTCTCAATTACATGGAAATGTATTTTCAAAATATATGTCAAGCCAGAATCAATGGATTGATTATTGATTGTACCAAGTACTTTGACTTCATGGTCTTGTATATAAAATTACATTAGTGTACAGTACTTAAAGAGCTGAGTGTGTAAAAGAATATGTTCCTCTATTTCAGTTTGTGAAAGACAAACTTCCACTGCCAAGAAGAGGCCCTTAACATTGAACTTTGAATGGGACTGTAACGTGGGAAAGAAGACAACCCAACACAATTGAGCCAACTCCAAAACCAACCCCTAACAAAAGTGTGGATGAGATAGGAAGTTCATGACCTATGTCTCCCGCAACCTACTACTGCTGCTGAAGCTGCTGTTGCTGCTTCTGCTACTACTACTACTACTACTATTACTACTACTACTATTACTTCTACTACTATTACTACTACTACTGCTACTACTACTCCTACTACTACATTCGATGTGGCCATCTTCGTCAGACATTGGTTGGACAAGTTATACACGTTTCATTTTAAGTTCTTTTAGTTGTACACATGTCTGTGGTGTTGTTTTTTATACAGAATATGTTACTTCATATTTTAAATCACCGATATTTTGTTTGTTTGCGCATTTGTTTTCTTATATTTTACATTATCGAATGAGACGTTGATTATGCTCTTTTTGTTTATTTGTTTGCTGTGTGTATATTGAAGTGTTTTCCCAGATAAGCAATCAAAATAGCATAAACATTGTGATGCCTTGCAACAAAAACACTATTAGGATAATTTGTCACCCTTTTTTTTTAAAAAGAATAAAAGACGCCTGTTAATTTAGATAATATATTGAATTAGTCTGACAATGCTACGGACACTCTCTTCATAATTGATAAAGAAGAAAGTATCATGAGATTTGTGCACTATATAAATTTTTTTTAATGATCTACATGTGTGCAGCAATGTGAGTCTATGTACTCATCCCTCCCAAAAAATGTACAATAATAATAATAATAATAATATTCTCTTCAAAATTAATTGATCAGACAATCTTCATCACTCAGCACCTTTTCTTCTTTTTTTTGTTTTTTTTTAATGTAAAGATTCATTCATTTGAATGATGGATGGTTCAGTCACTGGCCTCTGTATACATATTGCAAAAACGAACGTTATGATCTTCTCCAGAAGTAAAGTGAGAAAGTTGCCTGTCTTTAAGTTTAATAATGTAATCCTTGAAATTGTTTGGGAATACAAATATTTAGGTACCCTCTTTCATTAAAACAATGAATTTCAAAAGATCTTTTGTGAGCCCAGAGCGTGTCAGCTGAACAAGCGATGTATGCACTTTTAAGGAAGTGTAGAAAGTTAGATTTGCCGCTGGATTTACAGCTAGACCTCTTTGATAAATGTATTAAACCAATTTTAATGTATAACTGCGAGGTGTGGGCTCACGAAAAAATGGTAATACGTGACAGATTAACACAAAAATGTGTGAAAATGATCTTTAACGTAAAAACTAGCACCCAGACTTGCACGGTTTTGGGTGAGGTTGGCTGTATTTCTGTCTCTTTGGATGTCAAAACTGCAGGCTACTTTGTTTTTGGTATAAATTGTGTATCGATTGTTGTAACGATTCCACAAAAATGTCGGTACTTGTGTTTTATCTGTGCTCTTATTTGTTTTTTATAGTGAGTATAAATTATCTTGGTTAAATATTGTTTGTTCTCCTCTGAACGATCTCAGTTTATCTTTTGTATGGTCGCATGGCTGTAGATATTGTTTGAATTATTTTAACAATCTAGTCAAACAATGCCTGAGAGACCAAATTTTTGCAAATTTGGCATCAGGATATAAATGAGCTCCCCCCGTGTTCTTTCTCATTCCTACTTTGTTCTATCAATCTACTATACTATCTTCTTCTTCGCTAGACCAGTCACCTACCTTTTTTCTTGAAAACTCTTCTGGGACAAAACTCCTTTGTGTGTGAGGTCTGTTGGATCAGCTTGGGAATATTGGACGCTTTCTGCCAGGTGGTCACTGGGGCTTCCTATGATGTTATTATTTGGCAATGTAGGCATTTTATATGCATGTGTTTTGTTAATATTTTATAATGTTTGTATTCTATTTTGTTTTTGTAAACGGGGGTTCGATAAATTAGAGTATAGCCTCAGCGTCCCCTGCGTGGGACGTCTTTATTGTAAAGTGACCGGCTGTGGAGTGCGTTCAGTGTTACCACTAGGGTTGTTTTTGCAGATCTGTTATGCGGATCAGGGGTGAGTCCTCTTTCAGTGAAGTTGTGGTCTTGATTTTGTGGTCCAGATTTGGCTCTTTGCAGTCCCCTGGACCCTGTAAGCAATGAATAACTAACTAATATAAATGAGCATTACCGTTTTATTACTTATAGAATTTTTAAGGGAATGTTTTGTTTTGAGGTTTATTTAGTTAATTTGTCACCATTTTTTTTAGAATAAACCTGTTAAAATTTAGACTCGGTTGCTACAAACTTCATATTCATACTCAAGATATATACATATTTTGAGAGAAGAAAGGCTGTGTTCTTTGTGTGATCTAATTGAAATAGGTGATGAATTCAATTATTTGTTTAATTGTACTAATCCCCTTCGAAAAGACAACAGATGTTCCCTATTGCCACAATATTTTAGGAATCTCCCAAATGTCTTAAAATTAAATCAGCTAATGAACTCGAAATTGATAAGCACACTGATGAATTTAAGTTGTTTTATTGGAATCATATTTTTCACTTTTTAAAAGTAGTAATGCATTGGATTTTTTCTTCTTTTTAAAGTGTGTCAATACTGTTTGGTGGTCATGCGTGTGCGCTTTACTGTTTTTACATTCTTTACATTGTTCTTTCACTTTTCTGATGACTGTTGTTTTTGTTTTATCTTCCATCTTTACGAGCTTGTTCTTTGGAGTGCACATTTTTTTAGGTAAGTATGTGTCACAAACGTTTGAACATTGTTTACTTTCATACGAATCATTTTTTAATTTTTCTTTGTTTTTCGTTATTAGTATATATGTTATTGTTTGCCGTTAGACGATACTGTGTATTTTAAATCAGCAATATAATGCCGTTCTTGCTGTCCCTATGCCCCCATCTTCCCCCCTTGTCTGGCTATACAGCCCTTCAGGGGGGGGAGCCTATTTTAATATTTGTTGTTTCATCGTTTGTTTAATAAAAGAACAGAGTTGAAAAAAAAGGTTATATCCAAGTTGTAAAGTTGTGTATGTTTTAGTTGAGGTGATTTTGGCACAAAATAAAATTGTTGATAGCTGATTTTATGGTATCTTATGTTCCCTTTGTGCAATCTGCTGTGCTGTGCTGTATCGTGAGAGAGTGGATGGTACAGGCATGGATGGCATACTGTGTTCCTTGATTTTGCACACATTGTGCAAGGGAAGTTAGTCAACGTCTATCTTTCAGTGACTTGCATACAACCGGACTATGTAACATTGTGTAATGTGTGTGATATGTGTATTCTGGTTAGTATAATTATGTATAATATAGTACTGTGTGTGTGTACATATGTGTTGTACACACTTAACCATTACTTTATGAGGCCTTAATACCGGTGTTCAGCAACTATAGTCTAGTCTAGTGCATTCCAAACGTATTATTTTTATTTACTTGGTCTTTGTACTGTAAATACAAAACTGTTGTGATATACCATGTGAAATAGTGCTGATGTTGGTGGTAATTCAAGATGTGCATGAAACATTGAAAGAAGAAATAGGCAAATTGAAGCTCACAGACTTAACGTTTTGCCTATGGCAAGTCAGCATTATTATTTCATAGGATTTTTTATCATTTATATTGATTTATGAAAAGAATGTGGACAGTTGGAAAGGCATAACAGGAACTTGTGGCATAAGCTCCTGATTGGAACTTGCGCAATAGGCTACTTGTGCGTTTATTTGTTGTTGTAAAAAAGATTGTCTTTATGACTTTAAATTTATAATCAGAAAAAAACCTTGCTGAGTTTGTTGTGTTTATTTATTATTTTATAGTAGTTTGGATTTATGAATGATTTTTGAGGTCTGTTGGGTCAGCTTGGGAATATTATACGCTTTCTGTCAAGTGGTCACTAGGGCGTCCTATGATATTATTATTTAGCCATGTAGGCATTTTATATGTATGCGTTTTGTTGATATTTTATAATGATGTTTATATTCTATTTTATTTTTGTAAACGGGAGTTTGATAAATTACAGTATAGCCTCCGCGTCCCTTTGCGTGGGATGCCTTTATTGTAAAGTGACCGGCTGATGGAGTGCCTTCAGTGTTACCACTAGGGTTGTTTCATTTTCTACGTGGTAGGGCTCCATCGACTGGGTGGCGGTAGTCAATTGACGATTGAGGTCATGTCGCTCAGAAGCCGTCGCTCCATTCCCTGGCTGCCCTGTTCCTTTTTCTACTACTGGGCGATGCGGGGGATTCCTGTGGAGGGTGGCGTCCTCCGGACAACAGTTGCTCAGTATCGTCAGTGTCTCCCCGCGTGCTGCCGACCCTCCTTGTAGGACCCTTGGTTCCACAGCCTCACCTCCTCATGCCTCGTCGAGAAGCTTCGACCCACCTTCTCCCCCTTTTGCGTGCCTGCCACACCACCTGTACCTCCACTTTGTGCAGGAACCTTCTACAACAATGAATGACATCATCGCTGAAACGAGCGATATCCTGCGAACAGCCCTGTGGCCATTCATCATGATTTCTTACTTCATAAAGATCTCTTATCTCCATCTCCTATATGCGAAAGTGTCCAGGTGACTTTAATCTACACAACGAACAAAATTATTATTTGTATTTTTGGGATTTATCGTGTTATTGCAGAGCTGCCAACCCCTACGGAACGTCTGTAGTTTCTCCGGAAAATGTTCTTTAATTCCGCAACTATGCCATTTCAAGAAATACTACGGAAGAAAAATTTCAAAGCATACCTATTTTTTTACAAGTATCGAAACAAAGCCGCGAGAGATGTAGGCCTACTAGGCTTTCGTCAATATCATAGACTTTCGTATAGCGCTTTGCGTGTGCGCTATTTTTAGCTCAGCAGCCACTGCGCGGTAGACTGAGAGAGAGAGAGAGAGAGAGAGAGAGAGAGAGAGAGAGAGAGAGAGAGAGACCACAGTCATGTCCTGTGATCCCCGTGTTTCCTTCAGGCGATTACACGCGAGGACTCGCGATTAATCGCGATTCCTCGCCGCGTATGGTGTATGGGTTAGCTTTTCCGAACAAAATGTTAAAACTTTTTTTTTTTTCAGGAACATTTCTATCATTTTAAAAATAAATATTTGAAAGTTAATGCTTTTTGTGTTGGTGGTTGGTTTTTATTTAAGCTAATATCAACATTTTAAATAATGCTCATTTTATCATGTGAAAATTCTTGTTCGTACATTTGCTACTAAAATTGAGCTGAAACTACTGATATTTTTCTTTGTTTGCTACTGAAATTTTTTTTAGGGGTTGGCAGCTCTGTTATTGTATTTATTATTATTATTTGTTGTTTGGATTTATTAATGATTTGATCATTAGAAGAGTGCAGTTCAATATTATATTCATAGTATTGTTTTAAAATTCTCCTGTCTGTTGTGATCCCATTGGGGATATTGTTTACATTTAAATTTGTGTAAATTGGAGTACTTTGTACAACTGTGTTGTATGTGTGTGTGCTTTAGTTCCCCACTTGGTCTAAATTTAGTGCTTTAAAATTCTCCTGTCTGTTGTGATCCCATTGGGGATATTGTTTACATTTAAATTTGTGTAAATTGGAGTACTTTGTACAACTTTGTTGTCTGTGTGTGTGCTTTAGTTCCCCACTTGGTCAAAATTTAGTACTTTAAATTATCACGGTTTCTGTCAGTTTAAGTTGTTCTTTCTCTTTCCTAATCTGTTCTATCAATATACTATCTTCTTCGCTAGACCATTCACCTACCTTTTTTAAAAATAACTCTCCCAAAACTCCTCATTTGTGTGCGAGATCTGTTAGGTCAGCTTGGGGATATTGGACACTTTCTGCCAAATAGTCACTAGAGCTTTTCTATGGTATTATTATTTAGCAGTGTAAGCATTTTATATGTATTTGTTTTGCTAATATTTTATAGTGATGTTTGTATTATATTTTATTTTTGTAAATGGGGGTTCGATAAATTAGAGTACATCTTCAGCGTTCCATGCATGCCATGGAATGCCTTTATTGTAAAGTGACCGGCTGTTGGAGTGCCTTCAGTGTTACCATTAGGATTGCTTCAGCAGATCTTTTATACGGATTAGGGGTGAGCCCTCTTTTAACCAAGTTGTGGTCCTGATTCGGCTCTTTGCGGTCCGCTGGACCCTAAAAACTAAATTCCGGAATGCGCTGGTTCTGCTTGTATGTGGGGTTCATATTAGATGTGCCTTCTGTTTGAATGGAAAGGAAGACTCTTTTGAATCGACCCAAAAAACAATTTTGAATAGTGGTGATGATGATGATGATTGATGGATGATGATGATGATTGATGGATGATGATTGAGGAGGAGGAAGAGAAGGATGATGAAGATGATTTGGATCTTGTTTTATACTGCCGATGTCCATTCATCTATATATAGCATGAATAGTGCAATGGCGCCATGGTGAGGTTTTGTGAATGTGTTGAACGTGTTATGGAATCCAGGACAATTCTGCCAGCCGCATAGACAGGCAATGTTGTATTGCTGAACAGCTTGTATCATTCTGACATTTTTAAATCAAATTTTTTATCTTGTCCCAATGCAGTGCTTGTTGGATTAACAGCAACAAAAATAAAAAAAAACACAAATCTACGGACTGTGTGCCATAGTTGCTAACATTAAACAGTGTGATCAAGAAAAAAAAGTTTTTGTGGCTTTAAAAAATTTTTGGGAACAAAGTTTCCTTTTCACTAAATTGTCTGGAATTGTAAGTTTAATATTTGCATTGAATTGTGTGCTTATGATATTGTCTTGATATGACTCATTAAAAATATAACGAATGAAACATCTTGAGACTTTGGACCTTTTTTGCTATCATAAGGAATTGGAGTGTCTTTGTTGTGGCACACTTGAGTTTTCATACACTTCAGGGTTGGATAGTTTTTAGTTTGACAAGTCGCACAAGGCTTTCAGCACGACGCAGTACAAACTTCACCTGTGCGTAATGCTTGTCTTCTAACAAATACTTGGTCACAAGGTTTTTTTAAAAATATAATGTGAACATTTCTTTCTTTCTTTCTTTTTTCAAGAATGGTTGACTTGGTTGCTCGCTTACAAAAGGGTCGAACTGACGGGGTTATCTCAAATCCAAATGTTGCCGAACATTAGTTGACGAGATGTAGTAATGTCCCTTTGCTCTTGTTTACAGCCAGGTTATGGTCGATCGAACATCGATAGGATTACTCCCATCTTAATATCTCTTCTTACATTAATAAGGGGAAGAAAGAAAACCAAGAAAATAGCTCATTCACTCAATGAATCTAAAAACAATACAACTGATGTTTTTATATGTTTATGTGTTATGATTATGGAATACAATGTAATGATTAATTAACGTAAATATATACACATGCAAAATACGCAAAATAGGATAAGTGTAAAAAATTTACTCTCAAATTGTACTTATTCACACTAAAGCTGCTTTGTATAACATTAAAACCTTGAATACAATGTAAAATATAAGCCTCCAAATCAAAATACGTCCATCAAGAAAAAAATAATTTCCTTTAAAAAAAAAAAAAAGAGTACAATCTTTATCCTGCATTCACTAAAACAACACGCATAATTTTAAATCGAACACTTTAACATCTTTTTTTTAATTTGTATACGTTATTCATTAGTCAACACCCACTTTTCAACAGTATGTCTCAACACCTTCACCGAAATAATTAATTTTTAATGTAAAAGTGATTCATGATTCTTTCCATTAAAAACTTTCATAAAGTACCTGAAACTATCAAATCAGAAAAGCAGACAAAATAGATATGTACACCAATCAGCGTTCCTAGAAACATCAACACAGACGAAAGCAGTCAAAAAAATTTAAAAACTGAGCAGGCCCACAATCTACACACATTATATTGCTAAACCATAATGAATAACTCTGAGTCAGGACAAAGTACCACACCCAAGTGCCTATAAAAAAAGACTGTTTATGAATTGTTCATCCTGGCTCTAATTGAAACTATAAACTTACTTCTTGTAGGCAAGTTTTACACATACACTTTCGGTTTAATCTCCCTTGTCTAATTGAACAGATTTGTCTTCAGAAGTTTGCACTTAAAGCATAAAGCAAATGCAATAGCGAGTGTTGTGGCCGCGTAGTCTAAGGTGGAACTAACTTTCGTCCACAGGCTAGAAACCAATGGCGCCTGACAGGCGTTATGTTTCTCCGAATATTTACTTTTGACTCGGACAACATCTCGGGGGGGAGGGAGGGGGGGGGGTGTCTCCGGGTACTCCGGTTTGCTCCACCAGCAAAATTTTTAAAAACAAACACAAAACCCACAGTAATATTAGGAATAGGTTGGGTTCGGGCGCGCCACAGGCTGCGACTACACTTTCCCCAGGGGCGGCGACCCAGAATTTCCCAATGAAAAAGGACAGTAAAGTGTCAAAAATCAAATCAAAAGTAAAATTATAAACACATTTCATGCATACACACACACACACGCACAATGAATTAATACTAATAGGGAAGGTTTGCAAGTAACATGCAACGACAATTCAAGCATGACATGCAAGTTCGGTTTTACATTACTGATGAAGACGATGAGGATGATTATTGATGAGAAAATCGATCATCGAGGCGATCATGCCCGTCGATGTGGAGATATTTACGCGCTTTATAAATTATTAATTAATTAAAAGGATGATGGTGAAGGTAAGGATGACAAAATTTATTAATTGTGTATCACAATGCAAAGCCATGGCAAAACAAATAAAGTTCATTAAGAGTTTGATACTAAGGTCTCTGAAGATTTTTTGTTGTTGCTAGGTCCGTTGTTCTCACTTCAAGAAACTCTGATCAAAGATCCAAAGACATTTCTTTCCCTTTAGTAGAGAAACGAAGTACATCTATGAACAAATTATTTTTATTTGTATTATTTAATTGAGATTCTAGTAAACAACGTTTATCTATTGTGCTATAAAAGGAATTTCTTACATAACATTCTTTTTCTTTGTATTATTGCCAATGGTAGCCCTAATGAACTGTCTTCAATTTTGCCATGAGCTGGAAGTGATCTTAAGACATTATTTTACAAAACATAAATGTGTGCCACAGGTGTTGAGTAAATGTCCAATGGTCACGGTGTTCATGAGTTGTCAATCTGGGGAGTCTGCATTACTACCAACATGTAATCCTGGTCTGAAACAGACATTTTTGATCATCACAAACTTACTGTTTCTTCTTAAATGGACACTTTCAATCAGAAATATGCATGACGACCTGTTTCACTTAGAAATGCAGAATAGAAAGCACAGATTCATTTGAGACCCCTTTAGACATACTTCCAGAATTGTGAAAGTTTACATAAACCGCTGCGAGGAAGAACGTGTTAGGCATCTAGGCAAAAGACAGGTGAAGCAGACTCTGTCAGTCGGGTATTATGGAGTCCATGAAGGGGCATTTATAAAGGCTTCACAGTCTATTCTAACCCCACCCTCCCCTCTTGACCCACACTACTACTACTACCACCACCTCATTATAGTATCCACACACACAAATGTATATTACAAACCAAAGTTAAATCTAAATAGTCTTCTTGTATGGCAAAATTCAGCTCTGTGCTCTTATACTCTTCTTCTTCTTCAGGATACTGTGAATACTCTCCCCAATTTGACTCTTTTGCACCCAGAACACAACAGCGATATCTTCTCAATATCACCACTTTTTTAAATTGAAGAAATAGCTCGTGATAGCGTCCTGTATTATTATTATTATTATTATATATATATTTATTTTATTTTATAAAATTCCTATCCTGTAACTCGAAGATCGTAGGGGCACCACAGATGATCGTTTAACCAGCATACTCCATCTTTCCATGTCCTCAGCAACCCTGATTGTTTCACTCAGTGTCAAACCAGTCCATTCTCGAATGTTGTCCTCCCATCCCTCTTTCGGTCTCCCTCTTCTTCTACCTCCTTGCACTGTTCCTTGCAGGATCGTCTTTGCAAGACCTGATGATCTGGTGACGTGGCGGAGTTTCCGTTTTTTCACCACTGTGAGCAGGTCATCATGTTGTCCAATGGCTTGTGTGATGGTCTGTCGGACTTTGTCGTTGGTGATGTGTTGGGTATAGGAAATGCCCAGAAGTCTTCTGTAGCACCTCATCTCCATGCTTTGTATTCTTCGTTGTAGATCTGCTGTGAGGGTCCATGAAAAGGGAGCGCAGCAGTCTTATCTTGGAATGTAGACTGATGGTCCTGTCTTTCCAAATTGGCTTCAACCTCGCCAGGGCAGCAGTTGTTTGTGCGATCCTGGAGAGGACTTCATGTCGTGACCCATTGTCTGATACAATGGCTCCTAAATATTTGAAGCTATGCACTGTGTTGAGGGATTGGCCTTGGACTTTGATATCCGTGTTGATGCCATGGGTGTTGTTGGTCATCATTTTGGTCTTCTCTGCACTTATTTCCATTCCATAGGCTCTGGAGGTGGTGTCAAGCCTCTATACCAGCTGTTCAAGTTCTTGTTCCTCTCCAGCCAATCCATCAATGTCATCCGCAAAACGATGATTGGTGATTGTTCTTCCCCCATATGTTGACTGTGCCTTTGTGATCTGCAAGGGCATCTGACATGATGCGCTCTAGGAAGATGTTGAAGAGTGTTGGAGAGAGTAGGCATCCCTGACGCACACCGATTGTTGTTTATAAAATTACTTTAAAAAAATATTGTTGTTGTTATTATTATAAAAGTTTTCAGAATACAGAATCCTGTATTGTCCTCATAAATATTCACAAGGAGAATTGTGTGCAGTGTCGCTCAACATACACACACAAAAACAAAAAAACAAAACCCCAAAATTTTATTTTTGAAAATACAAAACATTGAAATTGAATTATTACATTATTCAAATACATTTAAAACTGAATAATAATAATAATAATAATAATAATAACAACAACAACAATGATCAACATTGGTTGACAATGACACTCCCATATACACACTGCCCACCCACCCAACCACATACACACTGAAGCAAGAAATGCAGGACAAGCGTATTGACTTGAGTTACCTGGAGCACACATGATTTCGTGCTTTTTGGAGCGAAGCCTGAGGAACGTGACATCATTGGTGCTATCCAGCTCTCGGACTGTGTTGCGAGCCTTCCTGACGAGCTGGTGGATCAGACCGGTGGCCTGCACTGTGGTGTCATGGTCCATGGTGGTCTTGAGAGGAATGCCTGTACAAAATGTAAGCAACGTGGGAAATGGATAGTACTTGGATGGGTGACCATGCTTGGAAGGCAACCTTCAAAACAACACAACAACTTTGAAACGAGTGCTTGGCACACCCCAGTACACCCAGCTGTGAATGGGTACCTGGATCGGTTTAGAACAGGGGGGGGGGGGGAAGGTAAAGTGGTGAGGAAGAAGAGATAGGCATCGCCTTCAATGAGCTGGCCTACAGAAAAGTGAGGACCCAAATGCTTCCCTCCCCAACGACCGAAAGCTTATAAGGCCACTTTTTTGAAACTGTAAAAAAATTAATTCCTGACAATATTAAATTTTATTTTCTATTTTATATAATATTGCTTTGTAAAACAACAACAAAACAAAAAAACTGGTGGTTTGAATATTTATGTGTGTGTGTGTGGGTGTGTGTGTGTGGGTGTGTGTGGGTGTGTGTGTAAATGATGCCAGAGATGAGGTAAAGAACGGACCTAGTGCTTACTGGGTGTATTAGTATAGCCGGTGTAGCAGGCCAGATTATACCCCGCCTCAAGTATACCCAGGGTATAAACTGGCCTAGCCCAGACTATGCCCCCGTATAAACTGGCCTAGCCCAGACTATACCCCTGGGTATTATGTGGCCTAGGTTCGTTTAACCCTCTCCTGCCCATTATAACCCCCCCACTACAGAAGACCTTATCCTTCACGTTACTCTTTAATGTATGTGTTGTAATTGTTCTGATGCACTCAGATAGATAGATAGACAGACGGATAGATAGGGTTTAGGGTTAGGGGGGTAGGGTTAGGGATTATTCAGTGTCAGGGGTATATTCCGGGTGCGAGGGGTATGACATGGCCTAGGCTGATCTATACCCAGGGGGTTAAACCCGCCTAGGATACATTATACCCAGGGTATAAAGTCCTATCCTATCCTATCCTATCCTGTCCCATAACCCGAAGGTCGTAGGGGCACCACAGATGATCGTTTAACCAGCATACTCCATCTTTCTCTGTCCTCAGCAGCCCTCATGGCTTCGCTCAGTGTCAAACCAGTCCATTCTTGAATGTTGTCCTCCCACCTCTTTTTCGGTCTCCCCCTTCTTCTACCTCCTTGCACTGTGCCTTGCAGAATGGTCTTTGCAAGGCCTGATGATCTGGTGACGTGGCCATACCATCGGAGTTTCCGTTTCTTCACCACTGTGAGCAGGTCATCGTGTTGTCCAATGGCTTGTGTGATGGTCTGTCGGACTTCGTCGTTGGTGATGTGTTGGGTATAGGAAATGCACAGAAGTCTTCTGTAGCACCTCATCTCCATGCTTTGTATTCTTCGTTGGAGATCTGCTGTGAGGGTCCATGTTTCGCAAGCATATAGGAAGATGGAGATGACCAGAGAGCGCAGCAGTCTTACTTTGGAATGTAGACTGATGGTTCTGTCTTTCCAAATGGGCTTCAACCTTGTCAGGGCAGCAGTTGTTTGTGCGATCCTGGAGAGGACTTCCTGTCGAGACCCGTTGTCTGACACAATGGCTCATAAATATTTGAAGCTGTGCACTGTGTTGAGAGATTGGCCTTGTACTTTGATGTCCGTGTTGATGCCATTGGTGTTGTTGGTCATCATTTTGGTCTTCTCTGCACTTATTTCCATTCCATAAGCTCTGGAGGTGGTGTCAAGCCTCTGTACAAGCTGTTCAAGTTCTTGTTCCTCTCCAGCCAGTCCATCAATATCATCCGCAAAACGAAGATTGGAGATTGCTCTGCCCCCTATACTGACTGTGCCTTCGTGATCTGCAAGAGCATCTGACATGATGCGCTCTAGGAAGATGTTGAAGAGTGTTGGAGAGAGTAGGCATCCTTGACGCACACCGATTATTGTTCTGAACCAGTTCCCGATGACGCTGTTATGGAGGACTGCACTGGTAGCCTTGTCATACAGGCTTTTGATGACTTCTATAATTTTAGGGCTGATGTTGTACACTTTCATGGTTGCCCATAGAGCTGCAAAAGGGTATAAAGTAGCCAGGGGTATATTCCGGCCTGTTACACCAGTGCTTATCCCTTTCAGATATGAGCATCAGGATCTGTAATGCTTTGATCTTTAATCTTTGATGGAATGTGTGCATGCAACAGACTAGACCTCGGTTTATACTCTCACCCGAAGGAGTAGGGTGGCAGTGTCTCAGCGTTAATTTAATTTTTTTTAACAAATAATAATAATCCAAGCAATCAACAGACTTTGAATCACTGTACAGGCTGCAATGTTAACGTTTGACATTCAATGCTTCAGTTGTTCTGCCCTTGAGTACATCACTGAGCCATCCGTTTCTCATGGTCATGTTATTATTATTATTATTATTATTTTTTTTTAATGTATGTTTTGTTTTGGCACTCCATGCTATCAACAGACATGGAACCACTGCCTTGTTTGCATGAGCTGCAGAGTTATCACGTAATATTCATTGTTTTGTCACTGCGCGTACCACTGAGCCAACTTCTCACCTCACACATGGCGTCATAAATCACTATTGCAAAATGGAAAGGAATCAACTTTTAAATTTTTTTTAAAACTTTTTTTAATTGGTAAAGGGGTTGTGGAGAGAGAGATGGAATTTTAGATTGACTGCGCCCAAATACCATTATTGAACAAAAACGAATATTTCAATGTCTGAATATTATTGCTGACTGCAAGAAAAGTACTTATTATATTATGCAGTCCTTGTTATTATGATAATCCACCTGGAATGAAAGAAGGTTTATTTGTGGTTTCACCTAAAATATGTTAGCAAAGTATAGTTTTGCACATAGGCTAACACAGTAACAGCCTTTGGCCCTCATATTAATCTGTATGAGAGTCTCAAGACCCAGACCCTTGGCCTCAGTGCCTACCAATTTAGAACTTTCCAAATTGGTGGAGTAGATGCTATCCTTAAATAACTTGTCTGCTACAGTTCTTGAACACTTTGAGTGAGTTAGCATCCACAGCAGACCTGCCTACCCCCCTCAGAGTAAATGCGGGAGACAGGGGATCAAGGGTTTGCCAAAATGGAGCTCTGTATAATATCATGGCAAAATTGGTGATTTTGTAATATATATATACAGAGCTCCATTTTGGCAAAAGCGTGAGTCTCTTGCCAAAAGCAGGAGAGTAGGCAGCCTCCAATGTTAACATGAATGTTCAGTATTATTAATTATTATCTCATTAATAATAATACTTACCATCTGAATTCAAAATAATAACGCCAGTCACTCCCTTGTTGGCCTGGATCCTCTTGATGGTTTCATCAATTTCTGACTGTAATAAGAAAAAATGTTTCATTGCAAGGCTAGCTCTTCTGCTGCTCTGACCAATGAAGAAGTATACATTTGTTAAACTGCATGCGTATCGATCAGACTCGAATCATGTAAAGTTTATTGAAGATTGGAAGCAAGAAAGGCTTCATGATCTATAAAACTGTCCCTTAATTAAGTACTGTTATACAATGACAAACTGGTGATTCAACTGGTTGTAAGAACTATACACGGTGCTGTTTGTTTTACTGAAATGCATTGATCTATAAACAATGACAATGACAGAATTTGTCTCCATAGCCCATCTGCCCACTCCTCCCAAGAATAGGATTCATAGGAATAGCACTAGTTTCCTTCAAGAGTTATAATAATAATAATAATAATAATAATAATAATAATAATAACGGATTTTTATATAGCGGGTACTCCAGCCTATGACCAGACTCACCACGCTTTACATAGTCATTACATATATAAATACATGCACTCGATAAAACATCACTTTTGCTACAATACACCAAAGACGGAACAGTAAAGGTACAGACTATTTACAACTATGTACATAAATTACAAAACAAAAAAAAACAAAAAAGACCGAAAAAGACTATTTACAACTATGTGCACAAATGACAAAAAAGACAGAAATAGAATAGCAAAAACCTATTCACAGCTATTTATATGCACGGTTAGGCCCAGGAAGAAAAGCAGTATAAATATTTACAGCCGTGTATACACTTACGGATCAGACATAGACAAAAGATGAGAGAATGGCAGCGGGATACAAATCAATCTGAATAATGCAGTTTGAAGAGGTGGGTTTTGAGGGCCTTTTTGAATGCTTGTGTTGATTGTATGTTGCGGATATGGGAGGGAAGGGAATTCCACTGCTTAGGTGCGGAGTAAGCGAATGCACGTTGGCCGTGTGTCTTAGTGCGGGTGACGGGAACCTTGAATGTGCGAGTGTCAGCAGAAGATCTTAAAGTGCGTGAAGGGGAGTAGACAGACAGTAGATCAGCAAGGTAGGAAGGACAAGAATCTGTGAAGAAGTTGTGACAGAGAACAGAGAGTTTGTACTCTATGCGTGCTTGCACAGGAAGCCAGTGAAGGGAATGTAGTAGAGGTGTGATGTGATCGCGTTTCTTAGCTCGGAATACTAGTCTAGCTGCTGAGTTCTGAACCTTTTGTAATTTGTCAATGATGTGTTTTGGGGAGCCAGCAAGGAGAGAGTTGCAATAGTCAAGACGAGAAAGGATGAGAGCGCAGACTAGGGTTTTGGTGGCAGGGACTGTAAGATAGTGGCGAAAGGAGCTGATTTGGCGTAGGGCCGTGTATGCAGAGCGACAGACGTTGGAGATGTGGTTGTTGAGGGACAGGTCATCGGAGAGAATGTAGCCGAGATTTCTTGCTGAGGATGAGAACTGAATGTTTGTTGTCCCTACTGTAAGCGATGTTGGGAGAGGCGAGAGTGAGGAGGAGGTGTTGTGCTTGTGAATGAGGAGGGCTTCGGTTTTATCATCATTAAGCTTAAGCTTGCTGAGTGTCATCCACGACTTAATGTCTGTGATGCAGTTCTCCAAAGTCTGAATGTTCAGTGGAATTAATGAGAGAGGGGCGGTGGATTTATACAATATATATTTATATATAAGAGAGGTGTAACATATTACTTTGTGCCCCAAAACGGTATAATTTATAGAGCTAATGGTGATTTCATGAGGAAATAGAAAACTGCTTGAAAAGTTATATTATGGAGAGAAGAGATAGATACTTTATTTCTTTTTATTTTATCAATATATCTATACATCTTTGTACATATTTTCCAGAAAAGAACAGATTAAAAACCCAGACAGATGCTCCCCAAACTATTTATCTGCGATTGTATTATTATCAACTTTAAATGATAGGCTAATAATGATGATAATAATCATCATTCCTCATTGGACATTGATCAAGGAGTCTGGCGGTGACTTAACAGGGTCTAAAAAAGCACCTGCTAGAGAACAATCTCATGAGTCATCATGATCGATCTACCTCCGCTCAACTATAATTAAAATAAAGCTTGCCAGTGATAATTTTAAGACTCAGTATGACTTACCATTTTGTTGCTGATTATAATTAAGGCTTATAAATCTTTGGTTGCTACCTTCTCTGGCACTGACAACAGACGAAAAAATTCTTTATCAAGAGCGCATGCCTAGCAGTGTTTAAGAGTTGTGTCCCTTCGTTCATGGAAACGAATGTTTCCGGTTCATCGACGTAGCAACAGTAGGGCACTCTTTGCAGGTTGTTGCAAGTAGCAAAACCGACTCTGGCAACATGACTGTGAGTATTTTGTCCAAGATATATATTTATTCCTTTATCTAAACACCAGTTTCGGTATCTGATATTACATTTATCTAAATATTGAACCAGTAGACTGTGAACTTTTCAAAATGTCGCGTTTTGTCTTTAGATTTTCTTGACAATAGTATAGTATAGTATAGTAGCATCGGCGTAGCGTTAGGCTTCTATGGCCTGTCGCCGAGTCTGTTGTCAATATTTCTCTAACTAGGTCAGCAAACCCGGTCTTTTGACCGGGGCCTAAACTAAAACCTTTTTGTTTGTGCGGAGGCTACTGATCTTTTGATCAGATCTAACAACTGTGGGAGGCTCTTCTAAACTATGAATGTGTTCGTGCATATGTTCATCTAGTCTATTTTTGAAGGCGTTCACTGTCGGTGCTTCCACAACGCCTGCAGGCAGATTGTTCCATCTCTCGATCACTCGTTGTGAGAAGAAGTTTTGCCTCAGTTTCGAGTTACATCTGGGCTTCACGAGTTTAAAGCTGTGACCTCTGGTGTGGCAATAAATAATATAAATAAAGCACAGCGATTGCAGTAAACATTAGACTCCCTTTCTCAGTTTGCCTGTTGATATGTGTTTGTTATATATGTCTCTGTTGCTTTCAGGACGTCGAAGACACACTGAAGAGGATCACCAGTCACAAGGGTGTGATCGGAACTATAATCATCAACAAAGAAGGTTAGAGATTACATTTAATAAAATACATGTTTTAACTTTTATTATATGTGAGAGCGTATGTGCATGTGTTTGTGTGTGTCCTTACAAAGTTAAAAAAAAAGGAAACATGTTTTTAACCAGCATCTTTCCAAAGATAAGTTGTTCATGATTGCTAATACCTCATTTCATGAAGATCCTTAAAGTATTACTAACCTGTGCCAATGACTCATGCATGATGATGAAAATGATCTTGATGATGGTGATGATGATGAAGGTGATGATGATTATGATGAAAAGGATGGTAACATAACAACATAACAGTGTCAACAATATTAACAACAACAATCCCCCCCCCCCATTTGCTTCCCCCCCCCCCCCCAAAAAAAAAAAAAAAAAAAAGCAGTCTATACATTGATTGTTGTAAAACTAAACAAGCGTGCATTACTGCTGTGCAGGCATCCCTATTCGCACGACACTGGACAACTCCACCACGGTGCAGTATGCTGCTCTGTTGAATCAGCTCACACAGAAAGCGCGGGGTGTAGTCAGAGATCTGGACCCACAGAACGACCTCACTTTCCTCAGAATAAGGACAAAAAAGAATGAAATCATGTGTGCCCCATGTAAGTGTTATATATATAAAAAATGTATCTAAGATTGAGATCAAACTGCTCAAAAACCTCTTAAATGTTGAATTCGCTTTATGAGATGACTATTTACTTATTATGTTATATATTTTGGGCAGGGAGAGGAAGGGAGGGGCGGTGGGGTGTGTGATATTTTAATCTAACAGTTTCTTTGCATCCATGGTGTAAAAGCTTGAAGAAAAGGACTTCAAGGCAGTAGAAGTCGTTTGTGTGAGAGAGTGAGTGTGAGTAAGAAAGAGTGTGTATATCTGTGTGTGGGTTTTGTGTTGGTATATATTTCATGTTTGTATGTTTTTGTCAATGTGTGCAGTTTTTTTTTTTAATATGTCATGCGATGACCTTAATTACTGTTTTTAATCTCTTTCATAACTTTTAGTCCGTTTTGCTTGTTTTTTTACATTGACTTTAGTTGTAATTTTACTAAATGCTGTGGGCAGTACAGGTGTGTGCTAGTTTACCTGTGTAAAAAAGAATTATATACATATTCCTTTAGATTTTTCATTCTGTGTGCATGCTTTATACTTTTTGTTGGGTATCAGCACCTTGAGATTAAGTTTGTTTTTTTTAACATTAAATGTAATCCTATCCTATCCCGTAACTCAAAAGTCGTTGGGGCACCACAGATGATCGTTTAACCAGCGTACTCCGTCTTTCTCTGTCCTCAGCAACTTCATGGCTTCGCTCAATATAAAGCCAGTCCATTCTCAAATGTTGTCCACTCATCTCTTTTTCTACCTCCCTCTTCTTCTGCCTCTTTGCACCATGCCTTGCAGGATGGTCTTTGCAAGGCCTGATGCCCTGGTGACGTGGCCATATCACATGGGTGCCACCTTTCCGCCTACAGTCGGAAAATCAGATTTTTGCAGAAGCCTACAATCGGAAATCAGATTTTTCGAAAAAAAATCGTTAAAAAAATTTATATAAAAGTAAACGAAACAAGATTTGTATCAGATTTGTGTAAAGATGCACAGCTGAAAGGGGCATAACCCGCGTATCCGGTTGATGACTTCCGGCTGGTTTGAGACTGAAGCATGGATATTGTGACTTTGTGTTCCAATCATGCCGTTTTTAGAGGAAAATACCGATACTGGAAAGAAAAAAGCGTGAGAGGTAGATAAGGGAATGAAGAATAAGTGGAGGTGGGAATGGATGTCAGATAAGTTTGATCCTGATGGTGATGAATGCCGGTTGTGGCTGAGAAAATTGGATCAGCCTGGTTTGAAAAAAACCAAAACAATGCTTTTTGTTCTTGTGCAGGGGTGGATCTTGTTCTTGTGCACGTGCACACCCCCCTGGCGGTCCAAAAAAAAAAAAAAAAAAAAAAGAAAAGGAGGGAGAAAAGGAGAAGAAAGAAGAGAAAAAAATTACTAATTCTCACTCACCACACAGTTTCATGTACCTCCAAATTAGTTTTTGTGTGTGTGTGTGAGTGTGTGGGTGTGTGTGTGTGTGTGTGACCAAACTTGTACATGCATCAGGTCAGTTTTGAATAAAACTGATGTGAGTGGCTATTTCTTGTTTTATTTGCAGTAACTTTATCTGTCTTTGTATAATAAGCCTTTATGCAAGATGTTCTGCTATTGTAAATTTTATCATCAGAGTTTGCGGAGGGATGTTTGTGTGTGTGTGGGAGAGGGGGGGGGGACTAAACTTAAAGAGGACTTTTAGCACAAAATAATACTATTTTCAGTCCTTAAAATAATGCCCAAAATGCACCAGATTGCACAGATTTTAACCATTATTTTCAAATTTTTCCGGGGGGGCATGCCCCCGGACCTCCCTAGTACACTCGCCTGCTTCGCAGGCTCGCGCTTGTGGCTACGCCACTTCGCATTAGTGTACTGTGCACCCTCCCCCCTCAACAATGGAAAGATCCGCCCCTGATTGTGTATATTTGTGTGTGTTTGCTTTTCTTTCTCTCACCTCTTATACACATTCACAAAATGTCTTAACTATGCTTCTGATTTTTCATATGTGTTTCCCATTTCCATTGACTAAGTCTGGGGACTTAGTCACCTTTGCCAATGTTAGGCCCTGGTCTTTTTATGTAGTTTTTTTCTTGTTCTATGTGAGCGTCTTGTATGTATCAAATTAGTGGTAAATCATTCTTCAGCTTTCACGAGAGGCCTCTAAATTGGCTTTGAATATTGTAAAAATTTTCTATCGGGGGGGCGTTGCCCCCCTAACCTCCTACCAGGGCGTTACGCCGGGACCCCATCGGGGCCTGGGCGGCCCCAGACCCCTGCCTTCAGATTTTGGAAAATTTCTTGGTGGCACCCATGCATATCATCAGAGTTTTCGTTTCTTCTTTACATTAAAAAAACAACAAAGATTTAAATATAATATTATATTATTGTTTTAATATTAATAGTAGCAGTACTAGTAGTAGTAGTGGTAGTCCCTATCATGCAAAGTCAACACTAAAAAGTATAATAATTAAAAGGACCCAGTTTGAAGGCCTTGTCTACTTTTGGCAGACACCTGTTTACCCTAAAATTCGCATTGTTCTTGTATGAAACGATGACAACGTGGGCTTTTGTAGCCCAAACCAACCACCAAAGTTTGAATTTTCAATTTCGGTTCTGACAGGGAGTTGTTTCCCCTGTTTTTAACGGTACAGCTGTGGGACCTTTGACCCTGTTTCCAAGTGAACAGCGCAGCTGGAAGTGTGCGCCTTTGGTGTCTGGGGTAGGAGGTGGTCTGTTTTATCAACCTAAAACGGGAAAACCCTTAGGAGCAGTTGTTTGTACAGGTTCTTTCTCTTACTGGCTTTGGTAGCTGCTGTTTTTAGCTCCAAAATGTTGGCTGGCTAACCAACGGGCGTTGCTATGAAATAAGCCCCAAAACTACGGAATTTATACATTAAAAAAAAAAAATTGATACTTTTGACAGAGATTTTGTTGTTGTAAGCTTATTTTTTTGTCAGTGAGGCAACACTCATTGTGAATATTAAAAGGTTCTGTGGAGGGGGCATGGTCAAAGTGGTTCCCTTTTAATTAGGTGTAATTCACCATCTTCTAAGTCAGGAGTAAATTATTTGTAATTAATTATCTATGTCAAAAGTAAATTAGGTGTAATTAACCATCTTCTAAGTCAGGAGTAAATTAGGTGTAATTAATCATCTTCTAAGTCAAGAGTCAATTAGGTGTAATTAACCATCTTCTGTCAGGAGTAAATTAGGTGTTATTAACCATCTCTAAGTTAGGAGTACATTTGGGTGTAATTAATCATCTTCTAAGTCAGGAGTAAATTAGGTGTAATTAACCATCTTGTGTCAGGAGTAAGTTAGGTGTAATTAACCATCTTCTAAGTCAGGAGTAAATTAGGTGTAATTAACCATCTTGTGTCAGGAGTAATTTGTGTGATTAACCATCTTCTAAGTCAGGAGTAAATTAGGTGTAATTAACCATCTTTTGTCAGGAGTAAATTAGGTGTAATGAACCATCTTCTAAGTCAGAAGTAACTTAGGCGTACTTACCAACTTCTAAATCAGTGGTAAATTGCATGTAATTAACTGTCTTTTGTAAGGAGTAAAGTAGGTGTAATTAACCATCTTTTGTCAGGAGTAAATTAGGTGTAATGAACCATCTTCTAAGTCAGAAGTAACTTAGGCGTACTTACCAACTTCTAAATCAGTGGTAAATTGCATGTAATTAACTGTCTTTTGTAAGGAGTAAAGTAGGTGTAATTAACCATCTTTTAAGTCAGGAGTAAATTAGGTGTAATTAACCATCTTCTGTCAGGAGTAAATTAGGTGTAATTAACGATCTTCTGTCAGGAGTAACTTAGGTATAATTAACCATCTTCTGTCGGGAGTAAATTAGGTGTAAATAACCATCTTCTGTCAGGATTAAATTAGGTGTCATTAACCATCTTCTGTCAGGAGTAAATTGGGTGTAATGAACCATCTTCTGTCAAGAGTAAATTGTATGTAATTAAATATCTTCTAAGTCAGGAGTAAATTAGGTGTAATTAACTATCTTCTAAGTGAGGAGTAAATTAGATGTAATTAAATATCTTCTAAGTGAGGAGTAAATTAGATGTAATTAACCATCTTCCAAGTCAGGAGTAAATTAAGTGTAATTACCCATCTTCTAAGTCAGGAGTAAATTAGGTGTAATTAACCATCTTTTGTCAGGAGTAAATTAGGTGTAATTAACCATCTTTTTGTCAGGAGTAAATTAGGTGTAATTAACCATCTTTTTGTCAGGAGTAAATTAGGTGTAATTAACCATCTTCTGTCAGGAGTAAATTGGGTGTAATTAACCATCTTCTGTCAGGAGTAAATTAGGTGTAATTAACCATCTTCTGTCAGGAGTAAATTAGGTGTAATTAACCATCTTCTGTCAGGAGTAAATTAGGTGTAGTTAACTATGTTCTAAGTCAGGAGTTATAGTTGCTATAACTACAAGCTATCTCATAATATCCACCACACTACTCTTCCAATATCTGTTTAATTTGTTAGGTTTGAGGTACCTTTTTTCACCAACAGTTTTCTTCTTTTTCATTTAAGATGATTGCTGGAACTTAGTTTCCATGATTCTTCATTTTCAAGAAGGGCAGCTTTGTGATTTTAAAATAAGTCCCCGCATCCAGGCAAAGAGGCATTTTCTGAAGGCCAAAGCTTTAGCTAAAGTTGATGACGTCACGCAATTTATGATGACGTCATATTGCCGGTTGTTTTGCAGGTACATATGCAGATGGCAAAGGGAACCATTAAAAAAAAGTAAAAAATAAACAAACAAACAAAACAACATAGATTTACTGCTAATGACGTTCAAATGATTGCTGACTATGAGTGGATTTTTGTTGTTATTGCTTTGACCTTCTTTGCTTGGCTTGGCTTTTACTGCAAATAGGTTCTTATAATATCAGCATGCATAAAAGATAAATCTGTTTTGTAAATTGAATGTTTGTGTGGTCGCCATCCAATTGTATAGCTCTACCAAAATGGCTGAGAGTTCTCATGTTTGTGTTATTGCGCTTCAATTTGTGACAGACCAACCAGCTGACAAAAAGATAACCCTAACTCTGCTTTTCTGTTCCAGCATTTCACGAAACATTATTAGCCGTAGGACACAATTTTGCATAAACATTGTCAAAATGAACAATTGGGCTTTAGAAATGTTTTGGGGGCATCATATAATTTTTTTTTAATGTATTTCTTTTTGTGGGGGGTTATTGCCAGTTTTGTTATTGTTTGTTTGTTTTGTGGCTGCATTAAAATAAAAGAACTCTTTGTAGGCATGAGTGCGACTTATTACCTGTGGACAAATAGTCCTGATATGAAATGTTTTGCTATATGACATGTGGGAATTAAACAGTAGTCTCTCTTCCTGCTGGAAACTGGAGCAAGTTCAGTGAAATGCGGCACTCTTCATCGCAAGAGACTACAGGTCAACTACACCAGGCTTTGTCACTGGCTTACTGAAAATATTTGAACTCCCCTCCCTCCAAGATAGGCGTGAGCAACTCCTCTTAACATTCCTATAATATAAGGTGGTCGAGCGTCTCATGCCAGCTATGCCGGCAGATTCTTTTCTGACTCCACAGCACTCCACTTCATTGATCAGACATCAGCACTCCACTTCATTGATCAGACATCAGCACTCCACTTCAGCTGACTTCATTTCAAGCAAGCACATTGAAAATTACATCCGGGAACAGTAACAGATACTTTATAGTGCAACACAGAGCAATGCAAACAATCTTTTTTTTTCACGCACCATCGTTGCCTGGAACCATATGGAGAATTCAGTTGTTAACTCGACATCTTCCGAGAGCTACAAAACCGCCCTAGCACCTAGGAGCTGTTAAAAAACAGAATCATCACACTTAATAATAAAGTTCGTCATTTGTAATGCGCCTTAGCCTAAGGATCAAGGCGCTGGCCGATACAGGATCTAACTCAAACCGCCCGAGACGCCCACCCGCAGCCTTTGGGCGCATGGTCTGACGCCCGAACAACTGAGCACAATCCTGGGCAGCCAGGGATGGGGGAGAAGGACCAAGTGCATGCTGGGTGTGTTCTTGTTACCGGACTCACCCATCTAGGACATGAGCGTCAGGATCTTTAAAGTCCGTTATAATGGAATGTATGCGAAACACAGACTAGACCTCGGTTTATACTCTCATCCGAAGGAGTAGGAAAACAGGAGTAAAGTGTCTTTCCCAGGGACACAACACAATCGCCCGGCCAGGGCTCGAACCCGGGACCTTCAGATCCGCAAGCCGAAGCACTACCGTTAGACCACAGTACCTCCCCCTCCCCCACAGTACTTCCCCCTCTCCCTTCACCCCCACCCACCTTGTTGCTCCTATGCCAGTATATGGATGTAGCAACGAAATTCACCAGAACCAGAACCTGATGTTTCTAAAAGCCGTTTTTGCTGTGCTTTTATGTTTATTTGTGGCTTGCGTTTTGTTTGTGTGGCTGGTGTAAAGAAGAAAAGTGTAATTATCCCAGTACGAATATAACACAGACAGCTACTGTAAAGGGTTATTACATTTATAGCCTAAATGCTGAGTGTAATGTATTACAGTGAATAATACTCCAAACTCTTGCTTTGTCCAAGAGGTCGCAATGTTTTGACAATTTCTGATTTTGATTGTGATTCTTTGATGAGGGCAGTAAGTACAAATTATATACTCATTGTAAAAGCATATTACTCACACACAAAAGTGATGTCAATGGTTTTATATTAGAAAAGCCAACGGCCTGATAAGGATTATTTTCTTCCATTGTTTCAGGTTCTGAATACCTATTGGCCGTTATCCAGACTGCAGACCAGTCAGCCGCATAAATCAAAGTTTCTTTTCCTGGTTTTGTGTTTGTGTGTGTGTGTGCGTGTTACCACAACACTGTTTTAACATACCACCTTGAGCCTTGAGAACTCAACGTCATATGAACTTTGACAGAAGAAGTTTAGTGCCAAACTACAATATCAGATAGAGAACACTGTGAACCTTGCAAATAAGAAATTGAGATTTAGAGGAGGACAACACTTATGATTGTGTAAAATGTCTCCATTGTTCTCTTCAACATTGTTTATTTGTATTCTATTTGTTCATTTATTTATTTATCTTTAACATTCAGTACTCGTAATTACGTCAACACTACATTCAAAAGTTGACTTTGCTTCAAACTTGTGGTTGTGTAAAAGGTCTCATTTGTTCTCTTCAATATTTTTTATTTTATTTTATTTTATTTGTTTATTTATCTATTTATCTTTAACATTCAGAACTCGTAATTATGAGAACATTGCATACTTAGAACATTTGACTTTGTTTCAAACTTGTGGCTGTGTAAAAAGTGTAGTTGTTCTCTGGAAAATTTAATTTATTAATTTATTTGTCTTCAGGATTCAGTACTCGGTCATAATAATGTGAAAATTTACATCCTTTGAAATTCGTTTTCTTTGGACGTTTTCTGTCGTTCTTTTTTGTATGGTTTTGTTTACACTGTGACAGGGCCTGAATTAGGATCTTATTACATTTTAATTGACTATACTTCAGGGCTCGACAGCAACTTTGTACACACAAAAAATTGTACCTGTCCCACAACATTTCCATCCGGTCCGAAACTTTCCTTATAATTTTGATGAAGTAACACAAAAAGTAAGATATTCAAGCGAATTGTATTGCAGCATTTTTGTATTGCAGCACATTGCACATTCAAACACGTTAGCTTGGCTAAGTCAAATAAGATAAACCAAAACAAGGGGAAACCAAAAGTGAGCAGCCGGTCCCTGCTTTGTAGAGAGCACAGCCCTTCTAGCGGCCCTTCTCCTCCATCGTTGGTCTCTCCAGGCAGACTAGGCAGCTGAAAAATATCTGTCCCTTGGGAAAGGGTGGATAGCGATCCAACCTGTCTGACAGCCGGTTGTACTTGTCTTAAACATCGGTCCATCAGTTGTGTCGAGCCATGAATAATACAGTAGTTGCTGGGTTTTGTTTAAACATGTTCACAATGTAAAGGAATGGTTTAAAAACTTTAAGGGATGGTTTAAAACATTTTTTGGGGGGAAGGGGAGGGGGTGGGGGGTGGGAGTTGTTTTTTTTCGTAGCAAATTTGTTAAGAATGCAGTATATTACTGAAAAATAAATGCGTGTGACTGAAACGTTCTATATGCTTTCATATTTTTGTCTGTCCACCCCCTCTCTCTCCCTCTTTCCCATTTATCATCTCTCTCTTCCCTTGTTCAGTGTTCCCCCTTGACAGAAAGGTGAACAAGCAATGTATTGTGTATCTTCATCGCATGTAACAAGGAATTTGGATTGTTGTCATCACCTATAAAAAGGAATTCGGCTTATCATAATCACCTGTCACTCATCAGTCAGTGATTCACTAATATTTAACCTTTTCTCATTGCCCTACCATTATATATAATATATATATATGTTTTAAAAACTTTTATTTCACCCATTTAAAGACTACTTAGCTTGAGAAAATTTCAGTATAAAGACACAAGACCATTGCATTAGCTTTAGATTTAAGTGACATTTAAATCTTGTTTTGTTTCTTTAGGTACTGAAACGGTAGAAAAATGAGTGGAATTGTTTAAAACTCTAAATAAGCTTAAACATGATAAAAGAAATAAAATGTACTGAAATCTGATTAAAAAAATGCATTTTAATGTCTGCTCCATCAGATTTTATTTCCTTTTTTCTTTCTCTATCATTTTTTGCTTTTTCGTTTGTGTCTTTTGCCTGTTTCATGCATAAAATGTCAACGACCTCAGCTTTGACAGAATGCAACCATTAGACTTGTCGTCATTTCATGGAATTGTATTAAAATTTTAGACTTCAACTTTTTAGAATAAAAGATCAAGAATTATATACTGTATGCAGTTTACACTTTACGCATTTTCACAAGGTACATCTCTCTCATTCTGCTCCTATTTCCACTTTAATGTGCATGCAAAACAATAAAACGTTATATCACATGTTACCCAATTATTCCTTTTAAAACAGCATCACACACGGAGGGAGAGAGAGAAAGAGAGGAAATAGGGGAGAGAAGTTTTTTGTTTGTTTTTTAACACACTTCATCAAAATATCCTTGTATATATTATAGACTCCCACACAAAGGTGATCATTTTTGTGAGCCTATATTTTGTTTCGGTTTTATTGTAGAGAAGCAAAATTAAAACGTGAAACTACTGGCCATCCTTTCAATAGATGCAAGCTAAATATATATATATATATATATATATATATATATATATATATATATATATATATATATATATATATATATATATATATATATATATATATATATAATTTAATATATATTCTCTCCAAATGGCTAGCACCATACAGCAACCATTAAGGAACAAGGAATAAAAACAATATATATATATATATATATTTTTTTTTTAATTATTTTTTATTTGTACAATAATTATTCAGATTCTGATTCTCCCTGTTGTATTACAAACATGAAATCAGTGTTCATGGTTATTAATTAAAAAGTACTAATTTTCAATCCTGCAAAACAATCCTCTTTTTAGAGGGAACAATGTAAAACTTGCAGTGGGAGAATATGCCATTAGTTATCATATGTCAAACAACGATACTAATATATATAATATCAAAAATACACTCACATCCAATATTTTTAAAAAATGCATGACTTCCACATGGAGATCTTTTACTACACAATTTCACAAAACAACAAAAGACTTTTTTTCTCGCCTAGGTTTTCAGTACATAGGAAAATTTACTAGCAAACCCACCAGTTACTGTATCTAAGAGTGACAAATGACCACGATCATCTCCGAACGATTTGGAAGTAAGAATTAGGGATTTGCTTTCCATCAGAAAGTGACAGATAACACCATACTACTCTCAACACCTAACATCTTCCATTTATGCAAAGGGATTTTAAAGATTCTGATGCTCATGTCCTAAAATATTCCCACAAAGCACTAGGTCTCCCTTCCTCTCCCTTAACTTGGGTCGCCCAGGACTGCACTCAGTTGTCTAGGGTGTCGGACGATGCCCTTGAGGCAGTAAGTGAGCACTTCAGTAAGTTTTGAGTTGGAGGCTGTTTCGGCCAACGCCTTGGGCTCATAAAGTGCTATATAAGAGTAAGACCTATACAATCATTTAAATAAAGTATTTTCTGGTCCAAATCACGAAACAACAACAACGTCCAAATCTTTTTTAATAATGATTACTCAAAGTTTGGACAGACTACTTCAAATATAAGATATAACTTTTTTGGGGGGAGGGGGGAATACAAAGACTCACATTGCTGCATGCATGCGAGTCAAACAAAATCATTGAAACTACAGAGCCCAGAGCAATAATAATAATAACAACAAATGAATATGCTTGGTGATACTAACACACACACAAAAATGCTATCCAACCATGTTTGTTTGTAATAGTAAAACAGATTTCGCAAAATGTAGCCACTTGCAAGTTTTGGCACAGACGGGCAGAGGGATGGACATAATTTTTTATTGTTAAAAATATCACTTTTGGACTATTTAGGACTTGTCTCGCACAGATTTGCAAAAATCTGGATTTTTTAGAGAGAGAAGTAAGGGAGTGGGTTTGTGTGAGTGCATAGACTGACATTACTGCACGCAAAATGCACAGTCAAAAAGCCACCTATCAAAATATACATATATTGATAAAACTATCCAATACATGATTGTACCACAACCAAATATATTTATCACAAAATGTATCACAGCACACCTGAAAAATGTGGTGTACAATTATTTTTAAAAACAAGATCACAAGCCATTCAAATGTATTTCCAGACACTCCCACACAAAGCTAAAAAGAAAAAAAAAATTTTTTTGTTAAGTGCT
Organism: Oncomelania hupensis; assembly: GCA_036898135.1. Lineage (NCBI taxonomy): Eukaryota > Metazoa > Mollusca > Gastropoda > Littorinimorpha > Pomatiopsidae > Oncomelania > Oncomelania hupensis. Next base: position 62,399,383 of record CM072519.1, read on the forward strand.
AATTTTTGTGAGCTTGTTTTGTTTCGGTTTTATTGTAGAGAAGCAAAATTAAAACGTCAAACGACTGGTCATCCTTTCAATAGATGCAAGCTAAAATTTATCAAAATCCGTTTCAGACAATTTTAGAAATACAGCGCCTGCCATGCTTAGAAAAGTACAAATAAGAATGACATAAAAAACGAAGCAGTATTTGCCTAGCAAAAATAATCAAAATTGTGCAAGTCATTGTTGAGGTAATACAATAAACGAGTATTTGACTTCCGAAAGACTGACCTACTGCGTGTGTGATCTGGGATTTTGAGTGGTGGTGGTGATGCAGCTCAGTCTGCATGCATGAGCGAGACATTCTGTGTGGTCTTCATGCTGGTTCTTTGTGGGGTCAATGACTGCCATGCATGCATGAGCGAGACATTCTGTGTGGTCTTCATGCTGGTTCTTTGTGGCGTCAATGACAGTGGAAATTTAAAGCACTAAATTTCCAGAAAGTGGGGATACTATTTATCCTGTAACCCCCGGCACTCCAACGGGGGTACTGTTGCCGCAGTGAATCAGTCATGCCTACAAAGGCAAGACAGGTTTTCAACTGGGGCTTTCACTTTTCCCTTTATAGGTTAGAACAATCTACAGTGGCAAGATTGCTCATGACCCCAAGGGGTACTGCCATGCATGCATGCATGGTGTGGGAGGTGGGTAGGTTGTGAGAGAACCAAAAGCCATACTGAAATCAACGTGTTCATTACTCCTATTATTATCTACAATGTTACGTGTTAGTCGTAACTGTTGATGAAATCAATTTATTCGTTCATTATGATCAAAGTCGTCATCATCATTATTGTTATATAAAAGTGGTTACATTTTATATTTTTTTAAAAATATGCGGAATACCTCTAGGTTAAGCTTATGAAACCATGAAAGGAATCATTACCACTCTCAATGCACAAAGACTTAAATAAGTTTTACAAAAATCAACAAACGAATGCCGAAGCAGTGTTACAATCATGCCAACTAGTCAACTCAAATAAGCCAAGAAATAATTCATAACTGCTATCAAAATATCACATGTATTTTACTTTCAGCTGATCTGTCATCATAAACAATCCAAGCATTCTAATTTTAACAAAGGACAATGATAATAACCTCTACATAGCTATTAATCATAATATAACCCATTGCTGCAGGCATGATTGGTTGGTTGGTTTAGTAGATTATAGTCACACGACACTTTCGCATATAGGTGACTACTGGATCGATTTATACTGACACCAGCTGTCCACTTGTTGATAAAGGGGAAAATAATATGATCACATGTTGACCAATCCGGGATTCGAACCAGCGACCTTTCGGTTACTAGCAAGACGCTCTTACCAACTGAGCTACCCGGCCCCACGCTGCAGGCATCAACAACATGGCAAACAAATCTTACATGATGCCAGTCAGATAAAAAAAAAAAAAAAAAAGTTCCAAAAATCATAAAATGGTTTTGAGATCTCAAATAACCATAAGTGAACAAGTGGAATTCAATTAATTTTGTGTACAAACTAAAAGAATGCACGGAAAACCAATAATAATAATAATAATTATTATAACACTGGTAAAGCATGATACCTTAACATAGTAAGCTGAAGGCATTCACCACATCAAAGAACACCACCACATTGGGACTTGATAGAATGAATGAATTATTGGCAGCTAATGCCATTGTTTCTGGTCAAACAAACAACAACAACAAATTGAAAAACAACAATGTTCAAAACTGTTTGGCACACTTTGAAACATGACTATTTTATCAAAGTCTGGCTAATCATTTTACCAATCAAAGAATTACAGTGGTCATGATTTCAGGAATGGTCAATAGGATACCCCACATCGACTCATCAGTAGTTTAGTCAAGCACATGTATGCTTATAATTGTTGTACACATATTTGATATGTAATGTTTTCCCTGGAACAAACATATGCCAGAAAAAACTACGAAAAAAAACAGGCATATACGAACTTGAACTTTAAGTCACGAGATGCATGATACACAATTGTGGCAGATCTTTATATTCAGAATGTGAAAAAAACTGTCCAAAATGTCAATGCGTAGAACAAACACGAATATCAAACACATGAAAACTCTCATTGGTGCCATGTACACAACACCAGTGAGATTGAGCAATTCAAACTTTTGAAACACGGTCTAAAAACAACTACATTGGCAAGAAAAATATGAGGAGTTCTTTATTCTGTCTTTTCTTTATTCAACGTCCTCCACTCTATGTATTCCACATTCCTTCATGTTGCTTTTCCAGTCCAATAAATAGCCATTATTGTTTTTCTTATAAGTTTGAAAGAAAATACTAAGAAACGCTACAGGCCAAATTCAGTTGAAGGAAACTTGATCGTGGAGGTCGTTCCCAGGAGCAACTCTAGTTCGACATACTCAATGACGTGAGTGATGGACACTACATTTTGGATAATGTACAGCCACAAATCTAGTTTTAATCATTTCAAATTCATTCCAGTGTTATTATAAGCTGTTGTGGGGAGAATTCGTTAAACAATCATCTGTGGTGCCCCAACGACCTCAGAGTTACGGGATAGGATAGGGGAGAATTCTTAATTCTGTTGCTAAAAATTAAAGCAAACAGCCCATTGCTGACAAATATAACAAATATTAACGAAGTATAATATTGATGGTTGGTTGGTTGTTTTATTTACGTCTTTTCCACCAGAGATGAAAAGACGGGAGGGGGGAAAAAAAAGTATTTACACAAATCTAGCCACAGGAGAATCCATACAGAGTTTTGCTAACAATGCACTTTGATGAAAATTAATCTCATCTAATTTTCTTATGTCATGCAGATGCACAGTTAGTACGGGCAGAAAATGAGGGCAGCCAAAAAGTAAATGATATAATGAAAAAGTCTCATTGCATACACAATGGACATCTGGACAATACTTTGTTATTATGGCATTCAACATTATTCTGTTAGCCATGGTAAAAACTGTTCTCGAATGTCTACAGTCTACAGCAAATTGTGTATCAAATACAACATGTTTCATTGACCTCTCTTCGCTCATACGTTTAATTTCCTTAGGGGATTTTATGAGTTGAATACTAAGTCAGGAATAAATTAGGTGTAATTAACTATCTTCTGTCAGGAGTAAGTTAGGTGTAATTAACCATCTAAGTCAAGAGTAAATTAGGTGTAATTAACCATCTTCTAAGTCAGGAGTAAATTAGGTGTAATTATTATTCTTCTAAGTCAGTGTCACGGGAGCCCCGTTTCCACTGCCTTTAAGTTTTTGATTGTTTAGTAGTAGTAAAACTTAGAAGGTTACTGTAATCTATAGCAGACGATTAAGGTATAACTGATGTGTACACACGCACTGCGAGCTGAGGCGAGCCATTTAGTGACATCATCGCGGCCTAGGATGGTGTTTCGAACTTTATAGCCACTTAAGGTGCGGTCTGACGGGAAGCAAAACAAGAAGCAAAACAGCCAGTAAAACACGAAACATCGTAGTTTTGACTATGTTTATCGTGTGACTAGACCTAAAGCATAACAGCAGCTAAGCGCCGAGTGAAGCAAAACAGATGTTTTCAGTTTAGAGCGTGCTCTAAAATTTTGCTTTGCTTCGCTGAAGCATTTGAATGCCAGCCAATCAGATGAGCCGACGTACGAAAACTAGGTTATCATTTCAGCGATCATGACGGCATCAAAAGCTACTGGGTCATTAGCAAATCTGAAACAAGACGATACGTTTATTCTCCTCGATCTAATTCAAAGCCACGAGGCATTATGGAATGTTAGAAGTCAAAATTACAGAAACCAAACTACGAAAAAGGCCTAATGGACTTCTTCTGTGAGGGTCAATCTGATGGAAAGGGAGGTAACTGATTTACAACTAATTGCGCATTGCTTCCACGCAGATTGTTATACAAAACTTCTCATCGTGTGACCGCTTCACAAAGCAAAGCATTTGCTTCTAGCAGCGGATGCTTTGCTTTGTTTACCGCTTAGCTTCTGCTTCACTTCCCGTCAGACCGCACCTTTAGATTGTTTAAGCCAATTGGGACACAGGTAGAGTGGTTAGGACCAGTTCTGGCTGATTCAATCAAAGCCAAGTATAGGGTCAGTTGTGTGGAAAGCTCTGAGCAGTACACAGCTACACTTGAGCAGAGAAATATCTCCACTGATAGAACAGGGAAGCAGTGCTTGTTGAATATTTGAATTCAATCAAGTAGCCACGGGCCTGACATTGTCGAACAGACGAGCAGGCGGGATATCGTGAGCCCAACTCAGCAAAGAATAGAACCTAATCTACGATTCGAGTTGGCTGCCGAGGCATCTACAGCATCGAGCGCAGATAGCCCACCCGTCTAACACAAGCAACGACAACACAGCGCTTCAACCACGAAACCAATCAGTTAAGTGCCCAGGAAACAGTGCACTAAAACTGTTTCAAAAGGACCACAGTAGTCCACTCTTCATGAACGCTAGTAGCCAGTGCCCTATGAAGAAAAAGTAGCTGCCTAGATTATCAGCGAGCTAACCATTCACATTGACAATTGCACTTTTAAGTTAGATTCATACTTCAAAGATCGTGTATAGAGTAGAAGAAATAAATGTGTGATTTTGACTGTTATCAAGAGGCTGGACTACATATGATTCATAGCCAGGTGAAAGCTAGTGTGACAGTGATCTTTTACCATTTTTCTATCTATCTCTGTACCCCAGCCTAAACACAGACCGAGCTAAACAAATAAATGTATTAAGGTAATTCACTGGGTGACTCACTAGCGGTCCCCATAGAATAGACGAGAGGGTTACAGCATTCCATTGTGCAGAGCCCAGCAACAATAAAACCCCACCATCACACTTTAATTGGCGAGCCTGCCAGGATCTGTGTATAATAGGAATTGGGTATAACCGGATCTAGGTACAATAGAATAAGATAACAGGATTAGTATAAGTATAATAACTCAGAATAGTTGTAAGTGTAGGACAAGGACACAGTTTTGGTGCACTATTCTTTGTTTAAAAACTTTTTTGCTTCAATTCTTTGTGTGGCTGTATGTTGCGCTGTCCTTTTGCAGGTTTTGCTTAAATAACTGTTGTATGCAAGTTGACTCTTGTTTTATTCTATTATTGATTACGAATTTTATGGTCTTTGCATTGTTGTTATTGAATTGCAATATTGCTAGTGTTTTTGTATTCCACGTGATTCAGAGGTTGGTCATAGATACTTGTGACAATGTCAGACCCAGTAGATATGAGATTGCGCTTCAAGGAATTAGGAGAAGCTTTACACTTAGCTGGAGGAGATCTAATTGCGTATATCAATGAAGAGGTAGAGAAGCAGGAAGCTAAGGCAGAGAGGGCAGCAGAGAGAGAACAGAAGAAAATGGAAGCAGAACAGAGGAAAGCAGAATTAGCACCCGGTACACATTGGTCGAAGGCTGTTCAGTTCAGTGCTTAGATTAACGTCCCCGGACACAGTGCGTATAGGGGACAATGGTCGAAGGCTACTTGAAGCATGCTTTAGTAGTCGCCTCAACAGGTAATAAAGCATGCTCCCATGCTTCAGGGCACTGCTTCCTATACTCTTCAAGCTCTATAGTGGCTCCTTTCCATCTCAAAAACCCATTTACCTTCTTGGATTCTTAAATTGTATGAAACCAAGTGAGGACACTATCCGGCGTCAACAAACGGTTCAAAACATTCTCAAACGGTTCGTAAAAGACAGTTGACCTAGAAACAAATACAGTTTGACCTAATTCGTCCCCTAGAGGGTGCGAAACTTACATTTTCTATTTTCATGAGTTGATTGGCCAATGCTCCTAGGGCTTGAACAGTATAGGAAGCAGTGCTATGAAGCATGAGAGCATGCTTTATGGCCTGTTGAGGCGACTACTACAGCATGCTTCTAGTAGCCTTCGACCAACGTGTATCGGGTGGAATTAGAGGCAGAGAGAGAAAAGCGAGGAAATTAGAAGCAGAACAGAAGAAAGCGGAATTCGAAACAGAACAGAAGAAAGCGGAATTAGAGGCAGAACAGAAGAAGATAGCAGCAGAGAGAGAAGCAGAAGTTAAGAGATGGGAGTATGAGCGGGCAGAAAAAGGAAACGGAAAGAGAAGAGAAAGAACGAGAAAGGCAGCATCCCGTCAATCAAGGGAGGTAAGCTATAAAGGCGGCTTGTAAGCTTTATAAAGTTTTCGGTCTGGGTAAAGTGTGTGTAGAAAAGCCTCCAACAATTTGGTTTATTTCGAATTGCCTCCCTTGTTGATTCCTTCACTTGATATTTTTGGGGGGATGTGGAGTATATTCTCTTGTTGCTGATAAATTAATCAAGAGTTCGCTACAGATCATTATTATAACAAATATTAATGAAGTATTACACTGCTAACAAAGGAGGACAAAGATAAAATATTTAATCCTTTTATTATTATTATTAATGTCTTTATTATGTTGTTGTGGATAAATTACAGTTAAACAAATTTATTTAAGTTTATTTCTCCTCCATCACATTTTTTCAGTTGCGGTAGAGTCTGGTTACAAACCAACTCTTAAAAAACGAATTTTGAATGATCACAGTCCATGTGATTAAAATACATTATAAAGCGTTCCAACACAAAAAGTTTCAAATTAATAAAATGTGGGAACGTAATGCAGATAGATAAAAATAACAAAATTGTGAGTGATGGACACTACATTTTGGATAATGTACAGCCACAAATCTAGTTTTAATCATTTCAAATTCATTCCAGTGTTATTATAAGCTGTTGTGGGGAGAATTCGTTAAACAATCATCTGTGGTGCCCCAGCGACCTCAGAGTTACGGGATAGGATAGGGGAGAATTCTTCTGTTGCTAAAAATTAAAGCAAACAGCCCATTACTGACAAATATAACAAATGTTAACGAAGCATATATTGATGGTTGGTTGGTTGTTTTATTTTCTATATCTATATATATATATATATTTATATTTATATTTTATTTATTTTTTATTTGTACAATAATTATTCAGATTCTGATTCTCCCTGTTGTATTACAAACATGAAATCAGTGTTCATGGTTATTAATTAAAAAGTACTAATTTTCAATCCTGCAAAACAATCCTCTTTTTAGAGGGAACAATGTAAAACTTGCAGTGGGAGAATATGCCATTAGTTATCATATGTCAAACAACGATACTAATATATATAATATCAAAAATACACTCACATCCAATATTTTTAAAAAATGCATGACTTCCACATGGAGATCTTTTACTACACAATTTCACAAAACAACAAAAGACTTTTTTTCTCGCCTAGGTTTTCAGTACATAGGAAAATTTACTAGCAAACCCACCAGTTACTGTATCTAAGAGTGACAAATGACCACGATCATCTCCGAACGATTTGGAAGTAAGAATTAGGGATTTGCTTTCCATCAGAAAGTGACAGATAACACCATACTACTCTCAACACCTAACATCTTCCATTTATGCAAAGGGATTTTAAAGATTCTGATGCTCATGTCCTAAAATATTCCCACAAAGCACTAGGTCTCCCTTCCTCTCCCCTAACTTGGGTCGCCCAGGACTGCACTCAGTTGTCTAGGGTGTCGGATGATGCCCTTGAGGCAGTAAGTGAGCGCTTCAGTAAGTTTTGAGTTGGAGGCTGTTTCGGCCAACGCCTTGGGCTCATAAAGTGCTATATAAGAGTAAGACCTATACAATCATTTAAATAAAGTATTTTCTGGTCCAAATCACGAAACAACGACAACGTCCAAATCTTATTGAATAATGATTACTCAAAGTTTGGACAGACTACTTCAAAAATAAGATATAACATTTTTTGGGGGGAGGGGTGAATACATAGAATCACATTGCTGCATGCATGCGAGTCAAACAAAATCATTGAAACTACAGAGCCCAGAGCAATAATAATAATAACAACAAATGAATATGCTTGGTGCTACTAACACACACACAAAACTATCCAATACATGATTGTACCACAACCAAATATATTTATCACAAAATGTATCACAGCACACCTGAAAAATGTGCTGTACAATTATTTGTAAAAACAAGATCACAAGCCATTCAAATGTATTTCCAGACACTCCCACACAAAGCTAAAAAGAAAAAAAAAATTTTTTTTTGTTAAGTGCTAATTTTTGTGAGCTGGTTTGTTTCGGTTTTATTGTAGAGAAGCAAAATTAAAACGTCAAACGACTGGTCATCCTTTCAATAGATGCAAGCTAAATTTATCAAAATCCGTCTCAGACAATTTTAGAAATGTTGGGTCTTCATGCTGGTTCTTTGTGGGGTCAATGACTGCCATGCATGCATGAGCGAGACATTCTGTGTGGTCTTCATGCTGGTTCTTTGTGGGGTCAATGACTGCCATGCATGCATGAGCGAGACATTCTGTGTGGTCTTCATGCTGGTTCTTTGTGGGGTCAATGACTGCCATGCATGCATGAGCGAGACATTCTGTGTGGTCTTCATGCTGGTTCTTTGTGAGGTCAATGACTGCCATGCATGCATGCATGGTGTGGGAGGTGGGTAGGTTGTGAGAGAACCAAAAGCCATACTGAAATCAACGTTTTCATTACTCCTATTATTATCTACAATGTTACGTGTTAGTCGTAACTGTTGATGAAATCAATTTATTCGTTCATTATCATCAAAGTCATCATCATCATTATTGTTATATAAAAGTGGTTACTTTTTTTTTTTTAAATGCCGAATACCTCTAGGTTAAGCTTATGAAACCATGAAAGGAATCATTACCACTCTCAATGCACAAAGACTTAAATAAGTTTTACAAAAATCAACAAACGAATGCCGAAGCAGTGTTACAATCATGCCAACTAGTCAACTCAAATAAGCCAAGAAATAATTCATAACTGCTATCAAAATATCACATGTATTTTACTTTCAGCTGATCTGTCATCATAAACAATCCAAGCATTCTAATTTTAACAAAAGACAATGATAATAACCTCTACATAGCTATGAATCATAATATAACCCATTGCTGCAGGCATCAACAACATGGCAAACAAATCTTACATGATGCCAGTCAGATAAAAAAAAAAAAAAGTTCCAAAAATCATAAAATGGTTTTGAGATCTCAAATAAACACAAGTGAACAAGTGAAATTCAATTAGTTTTGTGTACAAACTAAAAGAATGCACGGAAAACCAATAATAATAATAATAATAATAATAGTAATTATAACACTGGTAAAGCATGATACCTTAACATAGTAAGCTGAAGGCATTCACCACATCAAAGAACACCACCACATCGGGACTTATTGGCAGCTAATGCCATTGTTTCTGGTCAAACAAACAACAACAACAAATTGAAAAACAAAAATGTTCAAAACTGTTTGGCACACTTTGAAACATGACTATTTTATCAAAGTCTGGCTAATCATTTTAGCGATTACCAATCAAAGAATTACAGTGGTCATGATTTCAGGAATGGTCAATAGGATACCCCACATCGACTCATCAGTAGTTTAGTCAAGCACACGCTTATAAATGTTGTACACATATTTGATATGTAATGTTTTCCCTGGAACAAACATATGCCAGAAAAAACAACGAAAAAAACAAGCATATACGAACTTGAACTTTAAGTCACAAGATGCATGATACACAATTGTGGCAGGTCTTTATATTCAGAATGTGAAAAAAAATGTCCAAAATGTCAATACGTAAAACAAACACGATATCAAACACATGGAAACTCTCATTGGCGCCATGTATATAACACCAGTGAGATTGAGCAATTCACACTTTTGAGACACGGTCTTAAAAAAAACTACATTGGCAAGATAAATATGAGGAGTTCTTTATTCTGTCTTTTCTTTATTCAACATCCTCCACTCTCTATGTGTTCCACATTCCTTCATGTTGCTTTTCAGTCCAATAAATAGCCATTATTGCTTTTCTTATAAGTTTGAAAGAAAATACTAAGAAATGCTACAGGCCAAATTCAGTTGAAGGAAACTTGATCGTGGAGGTCGTTCCCAGGAGCATCTCTAGTTCGAAATACTCAATGACTTAAACTTGTTAGCGGGATTCTGCCAAAAGATATTCATGCTTGGTCAGCATCAGTCTTGTATGTTAGTTGAAGGCTAAAACTAGAACACAACGAGACATTTGATGGAACTGTGGTATGTCCCAAATGGCGCTGCGAGGCGGCTGCCATGCTTTAACAGAGACCCCCACCTGATTTTCTCCTGTTTGGGTTGGGTGACATTTCTGCTCTAACATCTAAATGACAGCCATACCAAAAGAGCAAGCTTTAACAAGCTTCACAGAAATGCCACTGGCTATAACAGAACTCAAACTACTCCACCTCCCTCAGCAGATCATCAGTCAACCCGTTTGTGGCTGCAATGTGGTTGAGCTGTTTGCGATACTCTGTCAGATCATTCATGAAGCTGGGGATGCGGGTCCCTTCTAGCTGACAGTGCTCAATGAGTTTCTCAATGTCGATGAAGGCAATTTTTCCCAAGCGTACTAGAAGGTGGAAGTCCAGGCTGCGTCGCCGCTTCAACAGTTGCAGAGCGCCTTCCAGATATACCTGGTCCTTGCAAAAAGCACCTGAAAACATCGTTGCATCCTTTATCAGTGCCAAGCACACCTGCTAGTGTTACGATTGAGATGCGCATGATAATTATCAATATATTGTTTCGCACATGCAGTGTTCCCGATTACGCACAGTAGTGCGTCAATTACGCACAAAATATGAAAAATGACGCAGAAAAATTTGCATGCGTGCGTCCTGTGGACGCACACATTTTTTTTATAATCGCTGAAGTCAAAAATACGACCAACGAGTGGCGAACTAATTCACGGCATAATCAGAACCCGACTGAGACTGCCATTGCAGACGATTAAAGATTGTGTCGGGAGTTGTCGCCCTTAAAAATCGCATGCGCGCGCATTTTAAACTTCCTCCAAGCAATCCATTCACTGAACAGAAAAAATCTTCGTGAATCCATTCATGTTTAAATTTTTTGGTTTTATATGATTATGATAACTAATGTGACGCTTTAACAAAGTAAAAAAAGAAAAAGAGAAAAGTGAGGCTTGGACTTGTTTTTTCATTTCTTTTTCCGATTTGGGGACTCTCAAAATGTGCACAAGGACTCTTAAAATTTTATACCTGGCAGTCCCAAGGACTCTCATTTTGTGTGTGTGGAGGGAACACTGCACATGATCGGGTGATAGCACTTCATTGTTTACCTTTGATCTGGTTTTATGTTGGTGCTGGATGGGCTTGCCCCTACGACCTCCGAATTATGGGATAGGATAGGATAGGCTGGATGGTCTTGGAATAATGTTCATTTGGTTTCTATAGTCGATATTGCTTTTAGCATTATTGAGATATTTCTGGAATTGCTTGTTTACTGCCGATTAAAGATTCGAGATCTATCGTGTATCATGTATAGTCAAATATTCAAACTGTGTAGAACATTCTATGACATAACATTGTGCGTATTTCCTGTGACGAGTTTTGTTCTGATTGGTTATGGAGTCATTCAGGGAGTGTTCCACAACTGTTGACACTGTAGAGAGGCTATGAATGGAGCACTGTCCGTGCGTTTAGAGAGGATTTCTTGAATGCAGTTGTTTGCATCTTTTGCTGAATAAAGTTGGAAAACGTTATAATGATGACTCTTGACTTGTTATTGAGTGAATGGACTGCATGGATGCGAACACAAGTTTAAAAGATTTCAACCTTTGGCATGTAAAAGTTAGCTTTAGTCAAATTGAGTTAGCTAAGCAACACCAAACAACCAACTTTACAAATTAACAACCACATTATAGTAACAGTTTGTTACAAAATGCCCAAAAAACCGTTAGTGATCGTCAGAGTTGATAGATGGACAATACCGGAAGAAGAATGTTTCTTATCCTTGGTTGCATCTAACTCAGCAAGGCAGCGATCTGTAAAATATCAACCAATGTCACCCTACAATGGCAGCCACTCTGAGCAGAATGTCTGGTCTCCATAGATGCTCACCGGGTAAGGAAGTGTCACTCTGGCCTCGCTTGGCTCGTACGCAGTAGTCCCAGCGCACAGCAGGACTGTGTACAAAGCGCCCAAGGTCTGTGAACAGGTCTTTGAATGACATGTGCGCAGCTTTGTTGGCCACATAATACAGCAGGGCTGCTCGCCACAGGAAAGGGTGCTCTCTGGATGGACAAACAAGCCACAACATGTTATTTGCCATAGGTGGTGGTGGTGGTGGTGGTCCCGTAGCCTTGTGGCCGTAGGGGAGCGGGATGTTGGAGATCACACTTATCTTGAGCCAGTGTAATGAGGGTGATGCCCATCTCTCTCCCTCGCTGCTTTACCTTCCCCACCCTTAAGAGAGTAGGTACTCAGTCACAGTTGAGTCAACTGGGGGCGTTGTTATTTGTCGCTTCAAGGTTTGCGGTCACCCATCCATGCACTGGATGGTGCTTAACTTGCGACCCAGTAGCGAGAGCTTAACTTGCGACCCAGTAGCGAGTGCTCCAACCACTGCGCTATCCGACACCCCTTGCCATAAGATGGCATCAATATCTTTGTTGCTTTTTAAAAAAAACTAAACTTTCTGAACTGCTCTAGGCTCAAAGGAAGCCAATGGCTCTGAAAAAGAGTTTACAAAATCGTTCTGCCTTTGCAATTATTTACCAAAACGTACTGCATACATCCTACACTTGAAAAACACACCATAGTCTATAACATCTCACTGGTCCTATGATTGGAACAACAATTCATCATCATCATCATCATCATCATCATCATCATCATCATCATCATCATCATAATTGCTATATATAATAATAATATTACTAGAAGCTATTCCCGCCTGATTCCTAAAGTCAGATTCAAAGATCGGCAATCTGTAATCAACGTGCGCACTCACATGTTACAGACACTCCTATATACACAAACAAACACGCATTCATCACTCAAGCTAAAACAAAAAGTTTGGCAATCTGTACCAACATCCACACGCTCATAAAACCTCTTACTATTCAAGCAGTAATCAAATATTGAAAGTCCAAAACCTGTCCCCTACAGAACAACAGACATACCTGAAAAGTACTGAGTGTAACGATGCCAGTCCTTCTTCCGTGGGGTTGAAATGCTGCAGACACAGCTCTCGACGCTGCTTCCACTGTCCCCATACTTGCAAGCGGTTGTTTATACTCCTTAAGTAATGTGTACCTGCCAAACAAGCAATTATTGTCAATTTGTCCCTTGCTTTGAGGAATACAGATTTGTTGATCTGACCTGACTTTCACATTTGGTAGTGTTTCTGGTACTACTTACAATATAATAATAATAATAATAATTTTTAAAAAAAGTATACTGAATGCTATACGCGCCTTTTTCCTATACTGGACTCAAAGCTCTGCGATCTGTAACCAACATACACACTAATATGTTAAAGACACTCCTAAATATACAAACACACGTTCATTGCTCAAACATGTCACTATTAGAAGATAGGAAGGGAATCAAAATATTATTGTTGACATTTTAGACAGACTGCATCCAATACTATCATTTGTCCTTAGTGTCTGCTTCCAAACACTGGGAATCAACAGGCACATGAACTGGGGGGATGCTGACAATTTCCTGCTGTGAAACAGTCACAATCACACAAAAAAAACACGTTATAATCAATAATTATTTTTAAAAGTTTACTTTCTAGTCACAACAGTTGACTGATGTAAACACTAATTAACAATCCAAATGTAAATTGCATGCATGTAATACTGAACTTCCTTCAAGCATGAACATTCCGTACATCTCAGAAGCCTTCTGAGAGAGGTGACGAGTTGGGGCGGGGCATAAATAGAATACAGTCCTGTACGGACTACAAGGTGATACTGTTTTCCTCGACTTCAATCCATGTGTATCTAGTTCTTAATACAGTGAGCCTAAATGTGTGGCTAAAATCTGTCCCAACAAAGTCAACATTCATAAGAGTTATTAAGTTAGTCTTATAATATTTGTTGTTTTGTGTGGCCTTGTGGTGCAGCGGATTAGTCACCCGTTTCCTATGCCGAAGGTCGCGGGTTTGATTCCTGCATAGGGTGAACTTAGGTAACTTAGGTATGAGACTGTTCAGGTCACTGAGGGTTTTCTCCCAGTACTCCGGCCTCTTCCCTCCCATCAATAATGATATTGGATGTCGTCAATCTAAAATTACCAAAAATAACAAACTCGATTTCCTTGTTGTCTTCCAATAGCGATCTCTCTGCCTTTACACCACATGTTTGAGTTATAGATGTGCGTTTGTTGTGTGTAAGAGAGTGGATGGAACATTTGAGCATGCACGTTGGTACAGATCACCGCGCTTTGAGTCTGATTGATGACTAGGGGAAAAGCGCGTGGATAGCATCCAATATTCCAGTTAGGCGTCTCATAATCTGCAGTGCGCTTTATGTATGGTTGAAACATATTGTTTTGTTTAAATTCTTGGGGGAGGAGGAGAAAAATGGGAGGGAAGGGGTGGAGCTGTGTGGCTTATAATGTGTATCGGCTTGCAGTCCATGAAATACGGCAAGTCTTCCACTTGCTATTACAAAATAAGAACCTGTGTTTAAACAATCAGAACGGCCATCTTACTTTTTGTTGTGGGGAAGTGGGTTGAGGTGGAGGGGACAGAGAGGGTGGGTTGGGGTGAAGGGGCCAGGTGAGGTTGGAGGCAAGAGTGGTGGGGAGAGGGAAGGAGGGAGGGGGGAGGAGAGAAGGGGGCAGCTGATGCCGTACTGTATCACCTTACCTAGCTCGTGCCTCAACAGACCATGGCACCAGTCCTCACGTAAGTTGACCACTCGCACGTTCAACTGCGGACGACCCTTCTTCTGAGTCATAGACCCTCGCGACAGCAAGTCTTCACTGAGATTCACCTTTAAAAAAACAGAAAAAGAAAAACTGAAAAACAGCAGACTGTTGTGATGTTTACCCTTTGCTTGACCGATTTGTAATTGTTCACCACAATGTAATTTCACAATGTATCTCGCAAGGGATAATAAAGTTGCCTTATCTTAAAAAATATAAATTAAGGGAGGCACTGTGGTCTAATGGTAGTGCTTCGGCTTGAGGATCTGAAGGTCCCGGGTTCGAGCCCTGGCCGAGCCATTGTGTTGTGTCCCTGGGAAAGACACTTTACTCCTGTTTTCCTACTCCTTCGGATGAGAGTATAAACCGAGGTCTAGTCTGTGTGTCGCATACATTCCATCATAACGGACTTTAAAGATCCTGACGCTCATGTCCTAGACGGGTGAGTGCCGGTAACAAGAACACACCCAGCATGCACTTGGTCCTTCTCCCCCATCCCTGGCTGCCCAGGATTGTGCTCAGTTGTTCGGGCGTCATACCATGCACCAAAGGCTGCGGGTGGGCGTCTCGGACGGTTTGAGTTAGATCCTGTATCGGCCAGCACCTTGATCCTTAGGCTAAGGCGCCTTATAAATGACGAACATTATTATTATTATTAAAAAAATATATCTGAGAACTGTACAATGCTGTCTGCTAACATTTGGCTTCATACGAACTCTCGAAAGTAATCCACCAAGGGGCCTTTACACCACTGGCATTTGTGCATGGAAACTATTATTGCCTGCCATAGACGATTTCAATCCTCTGGCGGCTTGAGTTAAACCATGTGTTGGCCAATGACAGTAGTAATAATTAATGATCGATTAATAAAAGGGAAACAAAATTCTAATTTTTGTATTAATCATGTGATCTGACCAACCACTCAGCAGCTGGCGTGAATTGTCCAGATTAATCACTCACCGAATGGCAGAACTTACCGAGAGGTTGTTAGCTGTAATTGAAATTAATTTTAATTAATCAGTAAAGTCCATCTTGGAAATGTTGGTGAAGATTGAATGTGATTGGGAACTGAACTTGCTTACTTTGAACGCTGCTTGTTATCTGTACTTGAATCAATTAAATTTCTTAAAAAAGAAGACCAAAGTGTTGAAGGAGTTGAATTCATTTTTATTTCTTTCACCACCTCTAATTGCACCCTGTCAAACATTATTAACAGAATCTTAAACATACCATATATGACCTTGACCTTGAAGGGAGGCCATTCAATCACATCATACTGAATTCACATCTTGTACACATAGCATGCATATACTTTGTTTATAAATATTTTTTCTCTTTCACTCACCCTTTTTGTTTGTTAAATTATTAAAAATTGTAATGGTTTCTTAATTGGTGTGTGAACTCACGAGAGCTGCCTTTTGAACCGAGTTTTGCGAAATGCTAAAAAACATCTTTATTATTTATTTATTTTTCTAAGAATTGTTGAGGTTTTTTAGGGATACACCATCTAGTTAGTTATTTATTCATTGCTTACAGGGTCCAGTGGACTGCAAAGAGCCGAATCAGGACCACAAAATCAAGAACACAACTTTGCTGAAAGAGGACTCTCGATCCCCTGATCCGCATAAAAGATCTGCCGAAACAACTCTAGTGGTAACACTGAAGGCACTCCACCAGTCGGTCACTTTGCAATAAAGACATCCCACGCAAGGGACGATGAGGTTATACTCTAATTTATCGAACCCCCGTTTACAAAAACAAAATAGAATACAAACATCATTATAAAATATCAACATCCTCTCAAGTTTGGTTTGGATAGCTGGAACATGTTCCCATGAGTACAATGATAAAGTTTTCCTACACGGACAGACAAACATGTGGGCAGACATTATCCATGGACATCATTTTTGTACTGTTTAGGAGTCAAGTGACACAGATTTGCAATGTGAAAAGTGTTTCTTTTGGGGGTGAATACAGCTACAGATTACTTTTGCTGCAAAGGGAAGCAAGTACATGAAAGAAAGAAACAAGACAAACCTGTATCTCAGACTCCATGTCTTCTTTCTTCAGGTATTTCCTGACAAGAGAAATGATCTCAGCCTTGGACAGTATTTTTCCTCCTGTCTTTTCTTCAAAAGCTTCATACGTTCCAAACTGGTTCAGGGCTAACTCCATGACATGCACTGCCTGAAGCAAGCCAGTCAAACTGTTTGCTTTGTTTGAACATCACACAATGGCCTGAGTGATGAAACTTACCAAACACACAATTAAAACACACTACTACACATGGCCCATAACAATATTTTTTTAACATACATGCACAAAGAAAATGTATTCCTCCAACAGTTCACCTTGGAAAACGTTTTGTTTCCAGCCATGCAAAACCAAAATAATAAGAATAAAAATAATAACAACAATCCTCGCAATGCTTAGTTCTGTGAATAATAACAAGTTACAATAAAATATAACATAGACAAGTACAACGATGACTGCTGATTCTGGTGACAATGACCAAAGATGAAACTGTAGACCAAAGAACTAAACAAAGACACAACAATATTGATGATGACGATGACGATGATGATGACGATGATGATGATCAGACAAATTGACATTTTTTTCTATATCATTTTTGTACTATTTAAGACTCATCTTGCACATATTTCCACAAGTCTGGAAAATTTGTTTTTGGGGATGAGTACATAGACTCACATTGCTATGCATGCAAGTCAAAAATCACAATGGCAGTGCTGCCAGTAATTGTCATGCTTTCTTCCTGTCCCATCCTCTAGTCCTTACCCTTTGTCATTTAGCTTAAAAACAAATCATTGTAACTATTAATTACTACAACATTGAAATTAGAATTATGTATTTTCATTATTATTATTATTATCTGTGGGCTTGAGTGTTTGTTCCTGGGATAAGATACATAAGTCTTTTTATTTATTTTATTTTAGCACTTTTATATAGCACCTTTCCAGTTCAAGAGCTGCTTCAATAGGATCCAACTCAAATCACCCCGAGGCACCCACCTGCAACCTTTGGGCACAAAGTCTGACACCCAGATGACCGAGCATAAACCTGGGCAACCAGGGATGGGAGAAGGGACCTAGTGCATGCTGGGTGTATTTGTGTAGCTGGCACTCACCCCTCTAGGACATGAGAGTCAGGATCTTTAAGGTCTATTCGATGGAATGCGTGCGTGCATCAATATAATTATTATTATTATCATTAATATTATTATGTAGATACAGTGTAATAAATACATACAATGTCCAGATAGCGATCAGAAGGAGTGTTAAAGCGTTCCATGGTCTCCTCATCTGCTGGACTGCGGTAGGCAAAATAAGGATTGTAGTTAAAACCGGCTCGCATGAACCGTTCTTTCTCCACCTTCTCGTTCTCCGGCTTGATGGCTGACAGCAAAGACAATCTTTTCTTTCGCTCATTAGTTTGCAGACCCATGTTTTGAATGAAGTTGGAGGACCTCAACGGAGGCATTGATAACTCATCAATACGCCCCGAACAGAGCGACACTTTTGGTGAGTGGGTTTGGCTCGGAGCTCTCTCCACGACGTCTGAATTTTTCCTCCACGACGATAATGATAGGGTGACTGAAGAAGATGAAGATGACTTGCGTTTTTTCAACAACTTCTTCTTGCCTGTTCGTTTCGTTTTCCCCCTCAAAGGAGATCCAGCTTCCCTCAGCGCAATCTCTGAAGACTGATATCGCAAGTCAGGCTTGGCATCCATAAGGCATTCGAGAGGCAACATAGGATCTTGTCTCCACAGTGAGCCTCTGGCATTTGTTGAAACCTGTTCTATTTGGCAAGTGTTAGTACTAAACCCCTTGCTGATAAACTGAGAGGTCGGAACACATACACCAGCCATGATGTTCCAAGTTATGCACCTTCAAGTTCTTCAATTCAGACTGGACTCATTCTTTGCATGACATTGAGTTCAGACTCAAGTCCATGAAACTCACTGTGAAAAAAAACAAAACAAAAAATAACAAAATGGCAACACATCAATATGTTGACAATCAAAGAAGGAAGATGAGAAAGAAAGTTAAAACACAAGAGAGAAAGAAAACAAATAATATAAAAAAGAAGAAACTAAAGAACAATAAAATGTTCCAAATAGTGTATTGCATTTGTTTAAAAAAAAAAAAAATTCTGTAACTGGAGTTACAAAATATTGTGCACAGGACCAACCTGACTACTACAAGTACTGCAGTCATTAATGAAATGCACAATATCAAAAGCCTGTGTAAGTCCACTAACTAGAATTAATATATTCTGGAAATGTTTCTCCATACTAAGAAAAGAACTGATCTAACTATCAATCTCAACTGCGACTGCAAACACAAGTGGTACCAATACGGCAATAGTAACAAAAAATAGATATAATTTTTATATATTTAATAATTCTACCTTTTTTTTCTTCTGTAAAGCACTTTGAACCATAGCGAGGAAGGGCGCTGTACATATGTTAATTACTAATATTATTATTACTGTAAAGTATATAATACACAATACATAATTTAGACCACCAGATGACATTACACAAGGAACTTGCTCCGACACACACATATGACAGGCTCTTAATCCACTCATCATTCCTTCCATGCATGCACAACACCGTTATAAAATAAATAGCAATATGCCGAATAGCAATATATTGAAGTGATACAGTGATAGTGATACCAAACGTCCAAAGAGGGTACATTAATTTAATGTAGTTTTTTTGGTCATATGAATACAAATCAAATATCTCGGCTTTGCGGCTCAGCAAATCTACACACTGTCATGCTTAATAACATACTGGGCAATAATATTAAAGACTACCTTTTATTCGTACTGTAACTGATAACAATTTGCAATGTGATTGACGGAAAATTAGCAGCATCTAATTATTCTCACAAATACTACCGCCATTTTGTTTTAATTCCGACATCCCTAGAAACGACATTTGTACTCTCCCCTTATTCAACTTCTTTTGTTTAGTTTTTTCAGTTCTTATTTTATGTGATTAATATGCAGTACGGCAAATTTAGCAGGTCTTTCTTTTCTAGAGTGAGTAAATGTCGTACATATAAATTAAATTAGTTGTTGTGGATACTCCGATAAGACCAATTTATTTTTATTATACCTTTATAATAATAATAATAATAATAATAATAATAATAATAATAATAATAATAATAATAATAATAATACACGTAATATGTCAACTGTCCTCGTTCTTCTGGCCAGGGTGGAGGTGGGATAGTTATTGTTCAGTCTGTTCATGCATGTTCGTGCGTGCGTAGCTGGCCACTTTGTGTCGCAGAGTTGAGTGGAATATAATTATATTAACGTCCCCGGACACATAAGCGTATAGGGGACGATTGATACTTTGTGTCATTTGAGAATAATGATTTTATAGTCACTCAAGGGAAACAATCAATTCGCACAATTGTTGTTTACAGACACCCTCAGCTACAAATCTGTTGAAGGATTATATTTCATGAAGAGCTTGGCAAGCTTGTTACTTCCCTCTCTAACAATTGATTCTCCTCATTCTGGGTAATTTCATATTTTCACTGGGATGTTCCGTCTGACTCACATATCAAGTGTTTGGCTGAGTTGTTTGACTTTGCTATATTCTGACTCAACATGTTGGTAAACCTACACATTGCAAGAGGCACATTATAGACCGGTTGATTTCTAGGTCCGACCAGTGTCAGCATTAGCTCTGTCAATGGTCATTGAAGACCTGCAGATTTCTGATAACTTTCTTGTGATGTTTGAAACAAACATGGCTAGATCCCAAGCGCCTAAGAAGAAAATTCGTGTGAGGAACCTCGCCAAGATGAATATGGAGTCCTTCAATAATGATCTGAGTGCTTCAGAGTTAGCCATTACCCCAGCTGATGAGTTCGAGAAACTTGTATGCTTGTACAACGAGTCGTTAGCTACTCTTTTGGACACATATGCCCCAGAGACTGTGAACTCTGTTCCCCTTGGTTTTCTCATGAGGTCCATCATGGCAAGACTGCACGGCGTCGAGCTGAGAAGCACTGGAGAGCAAGTGGGCTGAAAGTGGACAGGCAGATTTATAAGAATGCCAGAAATGTATTAACGCAAGCAGTCAGGTCAGCCAAGTCTAGGCATACACAGTCGCTGTTGGATGAAACCGGCTCTGATCCCCGCAAGATGTTCTCCATTGTGAGTAGCCTTCTAGGCAAGGATTCTAATCCTCCTGTTTTGCCGTCTCTAAGTGATTTTCAGGCTGCTGTCGATGTACTTAGTTCTTTCTTTGTGGACAAGATTGAAGCTATCCTATCGTATCCTATCCTATCCTATCCCATAACTCGGAAGTCGTTGGGAGCACCACAGATGATCGTTTAACCAGCGTACTCCATCTTTCTCTCAACAACCCTCATGGCTTCGCTCAGTGTCAAGCCAGTCCATTCTCGAATGTTGTCTGTCCTCCCACCTCTTTTTCTGTCTCCCTCTTCTTCTGCCTCCTTGCACCGTGACTTGCAGGATGGTCTTTGCAAGTCCCGATGCTCTGGTGACGTGGCCATACCATCTAGTTTCCGTTTCTTCACCACTGTGAGCAGGTCATCGTGTTGTCCAATGGCTTGTGTGATGGTCTGTCGGACTTCGTCGTTGGTGATGTGTTGGGTATAGGAAATGCCCAGAACTCTTGTAGCACCTCATCTCCATGCTTTGTATTCTTCGTTGTAGTTCTGCTGTGAGGCTCCATGTTTCGCAAGCGTATAGGAAGATAGAGATGACAAGGGAGCACAGCAGCTTTACCTTAGAATGTAGACTGATGGTCCTGTCTTTCCAAATGGGCTTCAACCTTGTCAGGGCAGCAGTTGTTTGTGCGATCCTGGAGAGGACTTCCTGTCGGGACCCGTTGTCTGATACAATGGCTCCTAAATATTTAAAGCTATGCACTGTGTTGAGGGATTGGCCTTATAGGCTTTGATGTCTGTGCTTTCTCATTCCTACTCTTTTCTTACTTCTATCAATCTACTATCTTCTTCGCTAGACGTACCGGTCACCTACCATTTTCTCGAAAACTCTCCCAAAACTCCTCATTTGTATATGGGGTCTGTTGGGGCACGTGTGCTTTTTGGTGGTTTAAAAAAAAAATCTAGATTTGCAGTGACAGACCTCTTTGCCGTGGGTGTAGATTGAATGCTGGATGGAGCCAATGTCTTCTTTCTTCTCCCAGCTGCACTGTTGTTCTGAGCAGACTGTGTCTCGATGTGCCTGTCAGTGACTTTAATCCTCTCAGTGGCTTGGCGATTGCTTGAAGAAAAGCCGTCTTTGCATTTGTTCCAGGCAAAGCTCTTCTGCAATGCTTATGATCGAACTGCTGTCTCAAGTCTCGTTTACTAAAAGTATCTTGAGGAAACGTTTCTATCCACACAACCCGAGCTGCAGTGGTGTTGAGGTCAAGTGCATTATAGAACATGACCCTTGGTCACCTCTTTCTTGTGTAGGCATAGGTCATCTTTTCAAGTGCGCCCCCAGCACCTTTGGTTGCTTTGTACATGTAGAATCTGACGATGTATGGTTTCTGTTTAGATGCGGCTGTTAATTGTGTTCATATCCTATCCTATCCTATCCTATCCCTTAACTCAAAAGTCGCTGGGGCACCACAGATGATCGTTTAATCAGTGTACTCCGTCTTTCTCTGTCCTCAGCAACCTTCATGGCTTCGCTCAGGATCAAGCCAGTCCATTCTCGAATGTGCTCCCACCTCTTTTGTCCTCCTTCCTCTTTTTGTCTCCCTCTTCTTCTTTCTCCTTGCACCGTGTCTTGCAGGATGATCTTTGCAAGGACTGATGCTCTGGCGACGCGGCCATACCATCGGAGTTTCCGTTTCTTCACCACTGCGTGCATGTCATCGTGCTGTCTAATGGCTTGTGTGTTGGTCTGTCGGACTTCGTCGTTGGTGATGGGCTAGCTGGGTATAGGAAATGCCCAGAAGTCTTCAGTAACACCTCATCTTCATGCTTTATATTCTTCCTTGTAGATCTGCTGTGTTAATAGTGATATGGCGTCATTGAACTTCTCCACCTTAAAGATCAACGCAAAAACGGAACATATATGAAAGATCCTTCTATCATCTCTAAATACAAGTTTGGATTTTATATCTCTCATTGTTTAGGGTCAAGGTCACTTCAAAGTACCTAGGCCTATACAAACTGATTTTGGAAAGCACTATAGTGACTTTCCCTTGGAGTGAGGTTGACCAAATTTGCACAGTAGGCCTACTTATGTGTGTCTCATTGATTTCTATCATGTCTCGAAGAATAATAAGTTAAATCTTAATAACCTAGAAAAAAGTGAAATTTTGTAAATTTTGTAAATTTTTTGATGACGTCTTGAAGTGAAGTCGTTCATTGACTGATCAATTTCGAGGTCTCATGGGTATATTCAAAGAACGTACAGCTGTACGTTCTTTGGTATATACCAATCTTACCAAGTTTAGTTAGGAAAGTTAAAATAGACTCTGAGTACTATAGCGACTTTAAAGATTTTGCACAGACAGACGGCGGACTGCGCACAGACAGACGAAAATACGAACGGACATTTTGTTCGATATTGTTTTAAAACTATTTAAGTTTTATCCCGCACAGATTTGCAAAAATCGTTAGTTTTTTTTTGTTTGTTTTTGTTTTTGGGGGGTGGGTGGGTGGGGGGTGATGAGGGATATGCGGGGAGGGGGATTGGGTGTGTACATAGACTTACATTGCTATACATGTGAATCAAAAATGGATATATTTGTATATCATAGACAAGCCAATTATTATACAGAATGCTAAGAGAAAGGAAGCACGCTTGCACACACACACACACACACACACGCACACACACACACACACACAGAGGAATGTAAGGTACATCAATATAATGCTTAAAAGAATACTATTGCATAAAAAAATAATGTAGTGAGAAAACAAGAAACATCTATGTATACAAAAGTGCACGTTAATTTACAAAGAAACCATTACTCTCTCTCTCTCTCTCTCTCTCTCTCTCTCTCTCTCTCTCTCTCTCTCTCGCTCGTCCTCCCCACTCCCTTTCATCTAGCAAAAATCTTTTAAAATCAACCCCTTTTGCAATATCAGGACGAGAATACAGTTTGACTTTTCTGGGCTGTAAATCTTACATCAAAGACTCATTTAGAGACACGACAGATAACGAATACAAAAACACAATTCGGCCACTAATCGTCGACTACGGGTACAACGAATTTCGGCAGGGCCGGACCCAGGGAGGGAGGGGGGGGGGGCGGTATCTGGGTTCCGGACCCACCCACCCCACCCCACCCACCCTCCAAACAAACAAACAAAAAATTGAATTTTTTTATGCATTGTAAAAGCATGCGGCTTGCCTGCAGTGAAGAACATGATGGGAGCACTGAGGGAACTGTCACTGTTTTTCTCAAACTCTCCAAAGAGACAAAGAAAACTTGAAGATACCATCGAAGCATCTCAGCCTGATACGACAAAGACAAAGCTTGTTGATCTGTGCAGAACAAGATGGGTAGAAAAACATGAAGCACTGGAGGTTTATACATCTCTCTTCCTGGTTGTTCACGACTGTTTGGGACAAATGTGTGAAGACAGTGACAATTGGGACAGTGAGACATTGACCAAGGCAACTGACTTTCTCCACACCTTGAGCAGCAGTGTTTTCCTCGTTGCATTCGTTGTCGTCCGCAATTGTTTGCGTTACTTAAAACTCTTGACAGTGAAGCTGCAGAAAAGGACAAAAGAGGTTGTCGATGCCTACAGGGAAATCAAAGAGGTCAGTAACTGCATGTCTTCTATTAGAAGAGATGTCGACACAGCGTTTGTTGCCTGGTTTGGTGAAGTCAGCAAAATGGCAAATGCTTTGACAACTGATGTTATTGTTCCTCGTCAAGCATCCCGACAGACTCTCCGTGACAACCAACCTGCGACCACTCCAGAAGACTATTTCAAGATTAGCATTGCCATTCCTTTCAACCGAATTGGACTCGAGGTTCAAAAATGCTGACCTAGCAGTTGATGGTCTCTGTCTGGTGCCAAGCACTTTAATAGACAACCAGGATGGTTTCATGCAGGTTCCAGAAGGGGTGAAGACACTGGCAATGTTGTAGGAGTCTGACCTACCAGACAACGCTACCCTTGATGCAGAATACCAACGGTGGGTTTGCAAATGACGAAGTGCTGCTGAGAATGCGACAGCTATCATCCCATCCACGGCATCAGAAGCACTGAAACATTGTGACAGGGATTTTTATCCCAACCTGTTCATCATGCTAAAGAACCTTTGCACCCTGCCTGTCACTACTGCCGAGTGTGAGCGTTCAAACAGTTGCGCAACCTGAAAAACTACCTGCACTCTACAATGGGGGAACAGAGACTCAATGGACTTGCTTTACTGAAAGTGCACAGGGATGTTGATTTTGACTTGAAAGAGGCAGTGAACTGTTTAGCCAAAAGATACAATTCACAAATGGTACTAATGCCGAAGAACCTAGTGCAGCAAGACTGAAAGTGAAAGCAGGGCGGTGATGTTCATAAACTACAAGGTAAAGCTTTATACCGTTAACGATCAACAAAAAGTAGTGAATAATAATAGTATACAAAACATCTCTGGTGATAAATAAATGTTTGTGTGTGTGTTTTTTTTAATTATTTTTTTAAGGGAGGGGCAGAGGATAATTTTTGTATCCCAAAGTTTGTCAATTCAATTGTTCAAAAAGCTCAAAGTCCCAGACCATCACAAATGGCTTTTTCAAGGTTCAGATTGCACCATTTTGCATCCTAGAAAAAAAAAATTCCGGAGAGAGGGGGGTGGGGGGCGGCATGCCCCCGGACCACCCTATAGAAGGCTCGGCGCTTCGCGCCTTTGCTGAATCTGTAACCCCTCTCCCCCCCTCCACCCCTCGACTTTTCCCAGGTCCGGCCCTGGGTATAACGAATGGGACAAAATTTCCCCTTTTTCTATTTGACTTCGGAAGACTCCCATTAAGATTAAATGGCTATTTCAAAATACTGATTCAGACTGTTTGAGATGGACGACACTTGGCTCTCAAAGCAAGCGTATCGCATGATGTATTTCATGGACATTGATGGAAAACATAAATGGGTGTCTTAACTATCTGAGATCTCTTTTGGAAAGAACTGGCTTTGCCTTCGTATGGCTGTTCCAGGGTGTAGGTAAATGAGAAGAAGCTTATTTATCAATTTAAACAGAGATTAATTGACATCAACAAACAAGACTGGAATTCAGCCTTAAATGACAGTAACAGATTCAGGCAGGTTAAGACCAATTTGAAGACTATTAAGCAGAAGTGTTTTAGAGATTCGTTTGTACGACTGAGGTTAGAGGTATTAGTAACCTAAAAGTACACAAGAATAGGCACGTCACACAGTGTGTACAAATGACAGTCCTTTCTGTCCAGGCGCTAAAGAAACGGAGCTGCACATGTTGTATTTTTGTCATATGTATAACAGATTTCGTCCAAATAGATCTACATTTAAAAGGGTGAGTGTTTTCACTCAGGAAAGACATATTCATTTTGATGGCACGCATGGATGATTTTATTCTTAATATCCCCATTGTACACCCACCACCTCCCCAATCCCCTTGATATGAGCAAATTGCTTTATTCAATAAACATTCTAAAAGTCTTTTTTTTTTTTTTTTTTTTAAAGTAGCTCTCTCTCTCTCTCTCTCTCTCTCTCTCTCTCTCTCTCTCTCTATCTCTCTCTCTCTCTCTCTTTCTCTGTTATATCGCCAATGATGAGTGTAGGCGTTAAACTTTTAATATAATGTTCATTCCTTCTCTGCCCACAAAAATAATATTTCAGGTTCACAATTCTTGCTCTCTATATTCTTCCCCTCCCCTCTCCTCCCCTCATATCAGTCTCCACCTACAGATTGTTATTCCATTCGACCACTTTACGGTACTTCTCCCAACTAAACTGTCCAATGAGAATCGCGGTAACAAATATCGACCTTGAAGTGAGATGCATCAAATCTTCTCATTTGCTTCCGCTTTTCTGGGTAGGCTACTAGGCGAAGAGCACATGCTGTCTGAACCTGTGTAGGACTGCAGTGTTTATTCTGAGGTCTCATTATTGGGGCGTTGTCCGTGAACCTCTCGTTGAGCAACACAGGTAAGAATATTACAGAGTAGATTATATTTTTGACTATACCAATCTTTCGTACAGCTTAGATGATAAGTTAGTTCGTGGGATATGTTCGTTCAAAATGTGTTTTTGCTTGATCACGCCACTCTGTACTGTAGTGTAGCCACTGTAGGTATTGTTATTGGAGCCCATAGCGACGCTCGGTATTGCTCAAGCCAATGCCGGATGGTGCCGGGATAGTGCATTCCGGGATTCTCATAGGAGTTCTGAAGGAATTATAATCCCATGACGCTTGAGTATATAGTGGAAAGTCCTGCAAGCCTTGAGGTTGAGGGGCCGGGTAGCTCAGTTGGTAGAGCGTCTTACTAGTAACCGAAAGGTACCTGGTTCGAATCCCGGATTGGCCAATGTGTGACCATATTATTTTCCCCTTACCATCAACTGGTTCGCTGGTGTCAGAATAATGTGACCAGTAGTCGCCTATATGCTTCGGTGTCGTGTGACTATAATCTACAGTTACACTTTACTTACTTTAGCCTTGAGGCTATTTATAGTGTTATATAGGCTACCCGGATCTATAGTTATATGACATAGGCTATCTGGAAGGAAGCCGGTCGATGGTTTTGTGCTAAAGTAGGCATGATGTTTGGACTTGATGTGAATGAGGTGATAAGGTCACATACCTGCCCTCTGTATTCGTGTTGCGTTCAAAGAGATAACCAGCTAGGGGCAGTCAGGACTACAAGTAGTACATGTATCAGCAGTAGCAGCACCTTATGAAGTAAATCATAAATATGTGCAATGCATTATTCACTGACCACTATAATAGATAGATGAATAAAGTCTTGGTCAGTCTCCGTCCAGCTTATAGGCTTACCAGCGCATTATACAATACTAGTTCACTGCAGAATAGAACAGTACACACGAGTTCTCCATGTTCACTGTGTTGTGTTTTTCACTTGTTTTTGTTTGCTTTATCATGTCCTATTCAGTATTTTGGGGAGGGAGGTGGGTGGGGGGCTTTTATACATGTTGCCTTTTCATAGTTTTGTGCTTTAAACTCACAGTAGGTGCTTCGAGCCTATAGTTCTGGCGAAGCACAAGTTACAAAATTACGGTGTGGTATAGTGTATCAGATTCTGAAAGGCCCAGTCTGACTTTTTTAGTTCCCCACTATTGTTTTTGGGTCTGTCCATCTGTGCACACTTTTCTCTGAAACTAATGGATGGATTTCTTTGAAACTTGGTATGTAGTTAGAACATAAAAGTGACTGCCAGGTGACACAAATTTATGCACATTTATTTATTTATTTTATTTATTTATTTAATCGTTCTTATATAGCGCTTTTCCAGCTCAAGAGCTGCTCAAGGCGCTGGCCGATACAGGACCTAACTCAAGCCGCCCGAGTCGCCAACTTGCAGCCTTTGGGCGCACCGTAATAACGCTCCAGATAACTGAGCACAATCCTGGGCAGCCAGGGATGGGGGGAGAAGGACCTAGGTGCATGCTGGGTGTGTTCTTGACACCGGCACTCACCCGTCTAAGACATGAGCGTCAGGATCTTTAAAGTCCGTAATGATGGAATGTATGCGACACAGACTAGACCTCGGTTTGTACTCTTATCCGAAGGAGTACGAAACGGGAGTAAAGTGCCTTTCCTAAGGACACAGCACAATGCCCCAGCCTGGGCTCGAACCCGCGACCTTCAGATCTGCAAGCCAAAGCTCTACCATTAGGCCATCGTGCCTCCACATTGGGTGATGTCATCCATGGTGACCTCATCATTTGTTGGTTTGTTTTCTGTTCTAATGCTTCTCCTCCCAAACTACTTGAGGGAGAGAATATTGATTTTATTTCATTATTTATTTATAGTTTTAAAATCATAAAATAGAGGTTTTTGAAGCTAAAGAGCTGTTCAAAGCGCTGGCTGATACAGGATCTCGGGCAAGGTGTCCACTTGCAGCCTTTGGGCATATAATCTGTCACCCAGACAACTCAGCACAATCCTGGGCTACCAAGGATGGGGGAGGAGGGACCTAGTGCATGCTGGGTGTATTTGTGTAGCCGGCGCTCACTCGCCTAGAACATGAGCATCAGGATCTTAACATCCGTGTGTTGGTAAAATATCGGCCTTGTCAGTTACTTGTTATTTGTAAAACAATACAATACCAGCCATGTTACTTACTTATTGAGTTGTTCGTAAAGTCTGCTAAAACAGTAACTTGTTAGCTGCGTTAATTTCTCAATGGTAACGGGTAAAATGGTAAAATATTAGTCTTATCAGTTACTTGTAATAAGTAAATGGTACACTATTCTTTTTAATGAACTCGATTCACTTTCTTTACTATATATATGCTTAGACTGTTTTGTTTTGTACAGTCCTTGGGTCTTACTGATGAAGGTTTTAGTGTAATAAACCGAAAATTGTAACGCCTACTACCCAGGTGTTGTTGTTGGTTTTATTATCAAGTAAAACAGCGAAGTTTTAGCTATGTTAGTTGTGTAGGGATGGAGGGGGGTGTGGGGAGATGAGAGTTAAGGTGTTTTTTTTTCCCCTTGCATTTTGTTGTTTTTGTCTATCCAGACTTATCTGGAAATGCTTTGTGATAGTTGTAGGGAATCAGGACTAGGCAAATGTCGGTCTGTCTGTGAGCCAGTCGTTTGGTCCATTGACCATATGTCAAGAACCCCTGAATGGATTTTGACCAAACTTCTTTGGAGTTCACATTATCTAAGTTAGTGGCCTACCTCTCGTGCCATCATGTTTAAATCTACAGTAAAGGTCAAGGTCACTGGAGTCATTTTATTGCTAATGCTAAACACGTTTTTTTTAAAATGTGTTTTTTTTTTTAACCAACAACAAAAATGAAATGAGTGAGACACAGTTTGTGAATTTTATACGGACTTTGGCTTGTTTGTATTTGACTGTCCTCCGTTCCCTTGCCAGTTTATGATTAACACACACCCTGCTCTGTATTTTCTTAATGAAACTAATAACACCTAACAAAATAAAATATAAAATATACTAAGTACATATTATACTAAATATATATGTATTATTTATAATTATACTAAGATATATTTAATATATATAGATGTACAACAGTTTTACATGGAAAAAAGTAATAAAAGTAACAATCAGTTTGTAAACAAGCATACGGACTATTATCAGGGGATAAAGATGCAAAGCACATACTACAAAGTTAAACACATAGTCTTCCTCTACACTATATCGCCATCCTACCCAATCTCATAATCCCTCACTCACGTACATCCTGCCTCACACCACTCATGCCTGCTGATCATCTATCTCCCAGACACACGAAATGTATTACAGCATTATGTACAGCATATTGATGCTTTGCTTGCCAAATAATTCATTAAGGCATGAACGGAGCATGTTAAACTTCAGTCAAGGCTGCCTAAGGCTCGTTGCCTGACTCACCAGATAACTTAGCAGAATCCTGGGTCCACTGCAGATGAGGGAGAAGGGGCCTTTTGATTACATTACATTACATAATTGTTGCTTTAGGTCCAGCGGACTCTTCCGAGCCAAATCAGGACCGGACAACCCCCAATCCGCATAAAAGATCTGCTGAAACAACCCTAGTGGGAAAACTGAATGCCCTCCACCAGCCAGTCACTTTACAATAAAGACATCCCACGCAGGGGACGCTGAGGCTGCACTCTAATTTATCGAACCCCCGTTTACAAAACAAAATAGAATACAAACATCATTATAAATTATCAACAAAACATATACATATAAAATGCCTACATTGCTAAATAATAACATCATAGGAAGCCCTAGTGACCACCTGGCAGAAAGTGTCCAATATTCCCAAGCTGATCCAACAGACCTCATACACAAACAAGGAGTCTTGTCCCGGAAGAGTTTTCAAGAAAAAAGGTAGGTGACTGGTCTAGTGAAAAAGAAGATAGTATAGCAGATTGATAGAACAGAGCAGGACTGAGAAAGAGCAAATGAGAAAGACAGCGACAGTGGGAATTTAAAACACTAAATTTCCAGAAAGTGGGGATATTATTTATACTGAAACCCCCGGCACTGCAACGGGGGTGACCTTTTGATTGCTGGGTATATTTATGAAGTTTTCGTTTACCCCCACCCCCTCTCTTCTCCTCCTCCTTCCATGGTACTGATTCGGCTCTTTGCAGTCTGCTGGATCCTATAAACAATGACTAACCAACTAACCTTTCTAAGACATGAGTATCAGGATCTTTGCGGTGGATTGCGTGCTCCCCTGTGGGGGTGCCGAGGGTTTCAGTATAAATAGTATCCCCTTTTTCTGAAAATGTAATGCTTTAAATTCCCAATGTTGCTGGTCTTTCTCCTTTGTTCTTTCTCATTCCTACTCTGTTCTATCAATCTACTATACTATCTTCTTCTTTGCTAGACCAGTCACCTACCTATTTTCTTGAAAACTGTTCCGGGACAAAAATCCTCATTTGTGTGTGAGGTCTGTTGGATCAGCTTGGGAATATTGGATGCTTTCTGCCAGATGGTCACTGGGGCTTCCAATGATGTTATTATTTAGCAATGTAGGCATTTTATATATGTATGTGTTTTGTTAATATTTTATAATGATGTTTATATTCTATTTTGTCTTTGTAAACGAGGGTTTGATAAATTAGAGTATAGCCTCAATGTCCCCTGCGTGGGATGTCTTTATTGTAAAGTGACTGACTGGTGGAGTGCCTCCAGTGTTACCACTAGGGTTGTTTTGGCAGATCTTTTATGCGGATCATGGACGAGTCCTCTTTCAGCGAAGTTGTGGTCCCGATTCGGCTCTTTGCAGTCTGCTGGACCCTGTAAGCAATGAATAACTAACTAACTGGATTGAGTGCGTGCACAGACGAGGCTTTGGTTTAAACTCTCATCTGAAGAAGTAATGGCCGTTGCCTGTGCATCACAGTCGTGTTATTGTTTTAGTTCTCCAGGCTGTAAATCTGGACATTTGAAACCAATGCCTGCAATGTTAGTTGTTACTGCTTAACATTAAACGCTTTAATTATTCTGCTGTTGCACTCAACCACCGTGAATCAACAAAAAACACCTAAAAATTGTTTGGGTTAAATGTCATGTTTACTTTGCTTTTGTAGTAAAGTTGTCTATTTTTGTTTTGGCAGGGAATAGAGACATCTGTCAAAAAACGTAATTTGCAACCATCCAACTCTAGCAACAGAACCATGTCGGTCATTGATGGCGTCATCAGTAATGGGGTTTGTGCTAACGGGGACGGGCCAAAGTATGGTCACATCTTGGTCACTGGGGGTGCTGGCTACATTGGCTCCACTTTGATTCCCATGCTGCTGGAGCGAGGCTACGAGGTGACATGCTTCGACAGCTTCCTGTGGGGCATGGGGCCCCTCCTGCCTGTAGCCGAGCATCCCTGTTTCTACGTTGTCAAGGGAGACATTCGGGACAAGGCAGCTTTGGCCAAAGTGGTGGCTGGCAAAAGAGCTGTCATTCACTTAGCT
The DNA here is from genome assembly GCA_036898135.1 of Oncomelania hupensis. Lineage (NCBI taxonomy): Eukaryota > Metazoa > Mollusca > Gastropoda > Littorinimorpha > Pomatiopsidae > Oncomelania > Oncomelania hupensis. The sequence continues at coordinate 62,431,891 of CM072519.1, forward strand.
GCCATCGTCGGGTACCCAGCATGCGACAAGGACAAACGGCAGGCGCAAGAGGTTAATGTGGAAGGGACCCGAAACCTCACCGAGCTCAAAACGCCCGACATGGCAGTCATTTACGCCAGCACGGGGTCCTGCTATGGCGCCGTGGATGGGGTGTGTACGGAGGAGACCAGCATATCACCTCTCTCTCTGTACGGAAGCTCCAAAGCGGAGGGCGAAAAACTGGTCCTGAGCGTGGGGGGCACGGCGCTGCGTTTAGCCACAGTCTTCGGCATCTCGCCCCGCATGCGGCTGGACCTCCTGGTCAACGACCTGACCTACAAGGCCCTGACCATCAAGGAGTTTGACCTGTACGAGGGTCACTTCCGCCGCACCTTTCTCCACGTCAAGGACGCCGCCCGCGCCTTCATCTTCGCGGTGGAGAACCAGAAGATGATGCGGGGCCAGGCGTACAACGTGGGCGACGAGCGCATGAACTTGACCAAGAACCAGGTGGCCCAGATCATCCAGCAGAAAGTGCCCACCTGCAACATCAAAGTCTCCTCTACAGGGGAGGACAAGGACAAACGGGACTACGAGGTGTCCTACGAAAAGATCCGCAACCTGGGCTACCACAGCACCGTCACCGTGGAACGGGGCGTGTCGGACTTGCTCAAAGTTTTGCCCAACCTTCTCCCGGACGAGGTTGCGCGATGCAAGAATGTCTAACGCGTTTCTGAGGGGCCAGCCGCTGCAAGAAAACTTAATTGTGTTGTTGTTGTCATGCTTCATGCTTTTGATGGACAAAATGATGTTATGCAGGTACCGCTTCTTCTGAAACACTGTGGCATAATGATAATGCAGTAATATATTGTATATATATATATATGGCAATAAAATATATATATATATATTGCCATTGTCAGTTTGCTGCTAGTGTAGTTGATATCTCTGTATGAACTTGTGCTCAGTTTTGTGATGTTTTGGAAAGGACCAATAACTGTTTCATACTTGTAGACAAAAAGGAATTATACTGTCTTTTGCTAAACTTAGTGAGTGGTTTGGAGGGAACCGAAAGTTCATAAACCACCAACATTTCAACTATACAAATTATGCATATTGTTGTTATAGTGCGATTCTTGATTTCCCACATAATGTTTAGCGCTAAGGGGCTCTGCCTGGCAGTGGTAGCAATGACAAAATATAATAAACGTGAGGTGAGTTTGCCTGATTTCAAATGAGCAAAATGCAAAGAACAAATTCATGTGACCACATCAGCATGTAATATAATAAATAATCCAGGGCATGGCAATGAACTTTTGCCGGAGAAGCACTCTGCCATTAGGCTATTGCACAGTTACCAAGCTGGCCTCACCTAGCCACATTGCCGCAAAAAAGCGGAGGGCAGGGTTTAGGCAATTCCTGCCTGTTAAAAGTATCAGTAATAAATTAAAAAAACAAAACAAAAACAAAACAAGTTTAACTAAATTGATGGTAAATACTGACTGTACATGTGCAGCGTTTCAGTACTGTTTCACCATAGCAAGTGTAATAAAACCATATACTCCCTTATTCCAAAATCCAATCCAACTCAAGAGTCAGGTTTTTCAGGATCTAATCGTCCCCAACTTCAAATTGAACGTAACCTCTGATGTCCGTTGGATATATAACATTCAACAATTTTGAATTTTTATTTTTAAAATTTAAGGTTTAAAGTTTGGACAGTTAGGAAGATCTGGTTGGCATCAAAATTGTGGTAACATTGTACTCCCACTGCTGACAGGCAGGCAGAATGTTTAACAGCTAATGGTTAGTGGCTTATATGAGCCATGCATATTATCATACTCAATATGTACAGCGGAATTCATAATTTATTTTTATATGTGTGTATCTTGGTTACAAAATACTTACAACTTGGATCAACATGGTTGAACATTTTTGGTGTATATATAAATTTATATATATATTTGATTTATATTGTAGATCAGTTTATTGTGTCCTATGTTCAGTACTTTGTGCTTACTTTTTCTATCTGTTGATGACTGTTGAGAAATGTATGTTATATTAACTACTTATGTGATATTGTTTTGATTATGCTTAAATTGTATATTGATTGGCATTAATCTATACATATCAGACACTGGTATTCTCTCATCTGCGTTTATAAAAGTGTGAATATATGTCGGTGCAGTTCAATTTTGTTGTCCAGCTTCATAAATTGCCTAAAGGTGACAAATGTTTTGTGTCAAACATTTACACTACACACATATTATAACCCAGAATAATCAACAATCGTTTTCTTTTTTGTTTGTCATACTTTATAATATGCAATCGTGATTTCTACTCTCTTTATTTTGTATATTAATATTATATATACTATTCGTTTATCTGGCATATATTTATTTTTTATGTTGCCTTTTGTACATACCTGTACTTTTCCTTGCATTTATGGGTTTTGTTATCTTGTCTACTACCCCCGTTGGGGTGCCGGGGGTTTCAGTATAAATAGCAGTGATGTCCCGAGGCCTCGGACATCGGTCATGGTCCGATTCGTTTGGAAAATGACCGAATGCAAACACCTGTGTCCCGTCAAATGTCCGATTCTGTTGCGAAATTAGCGGTCATTGTCCGATAGTATTATGACTACAGCGGTCACTGCAAGAAACATCTGTACAAACTGGAGTGTCAAAGCCGTTAAAACGAGTTTGAATAGTGGACAATGCTAGACTATTATCACTCTTTAGTACATTCAGTCGAACAACAAAGGGGCCGCAACTCTCGACACTTTTGAAAGGGAAATAACCGACACCATACTTCCTCTGCAACGTGTGTGTGTATACGTAAAAATAATCTGGCCAAACATTGCATTTAAAAAAATAATACATTTTTAAACTGTTTACACAACAGAGTTTTTGTTTTACTTTATTCATATTTATTCTCATTCACTGTCTTCTAAAGAAGCACCATTAATCGGTTCGCTTCACAATCTGATTGTCCTATTGCTTTTATGTAGTCAGGACATGATGTCCGATTAGTTTTATAATTTAGGACATTTTGTCCTATTGCCCTCTAATCCTAGGAACACCACTGAAATAGTATCCCCACTTTCTGGAAATTTAGTGCTTTAAATTCCCACTGTCGCTGTCTTTCTCATTTGCTCTTTCTCATAACTGCTCTGTTCTATCAATCTGCTATACTATCTTCTTCTTCTCTAGACCAGTCACCTACCTTTTTTCTTGAAAACTCTTCTGGGACAAGACTCCTTATTTGTGTATGAGGTCTGTTGGATCAGCTTCGGAATATTGGACGCTTGCTGCCAGTTGGTCACTAGGGCTTCCTATGATGTTATTATAGCAATGTAGGCATTTTATGTGTATGTGTTTTGTTGAAAATTATAATGATGTTTATATTCTATTTTGTTTTTGTAAACGGGGGTTCGATAAATTAGAGTACAGCCTCAGCGTCCCCTGCGTGGGATGTCTTTATTGTAAAGTGACTGGCTGGTGGAGAGCTTTCAGTTTTACCACTAGGGTTGTTTCAGCAGATCTTTTATGCGGATCAGGGGTTTTCCGGTCCTGATTTGGCTCAGAAGAGTCCGCTGGACCTAAAGCAATAATCATGTAATGTAATGTAATCTTGTCTACTTGGCCTGTGACAAACATATCTGTTCTTACCAGTAGTAGGGGGTCATGGATGGCGTGGTCGTTCAGCTGAATGTATGTGATGTGCCCTTTGGCCTTGTCAGTTTGCTTGCTAGATCTCATCGGCCTGTGCCTTGAGAAGCTCTCTGAGCTTGTAAGCCTGCTCTGTTTATAAAATTTGTGTTTGTTAACCTCTTGACTGCACTGCGTCAGATCAATCCGACACGCCCCATGTCACAAGGAATATATATATATATGTTCCTGTCGGATAGATCCGTCAGCATCAAAAGAGTTTTTCCAGGCTAGGTGACGTCGATCGGAGACACATTTTTGCACCCACGAGAGACACGACACTCGCACATTATGTTTTCATGAGGCTAAATTTTTAGCTCGTTTGTCCCAATTTTTGTTGTTGTCGTGCGAAAACAAACTTTATTGCTAAGTTAGAGATTTAAATATATCAGGTGAACAAAACAAACAGTAAAACCCAAGTTGAGGTCCAAGGCAATATTTTGATTTTTATTCAAATCTTTATCAAGCCATGTATTAAAAACATCACATCAAGTCTTTATAATATAAAATATATATAAATATATGGTGTGTAAATGTGTGACTATTATTTATGCATAGTAGTTGAACAGTAACTCCATATTGAAAATTGCTGATAGCTTTTGTAAACAGGACTGCATTTGCATAAAACACAATGCATTGCGATCTTCACAGGGGTAGAGGTTCGTTGTTTATCTCCGATACCATCTTATAAAAATAATAATAATAATAATAATAATAATAATAATAATAATAATAATAATAATAATAATAAATGTAGATTTATATAGCGCCACATCACGGCCACAAGTGGCTGTGCTCTCCACGCTTGACACATTCATACTGTTACGTTGAAACGCGAATGGTAGTACGTCGGAAGCGTGTACGATAGATCTAATCGTTTCGATTTGCAAAGTATTCAATAATGGTGTTTATTTACCTTTGATTTGAGTTTGCATTGTTGTTAGGAGAGGCTTTGTATAACGTTGATAATTTGCGTTAGTCGATATTATTTGAGAATCTTCTGAATATGCGTGTTTACTCTTGATAGAAACTTCCCGATACATGTCGAAGCAAGAGGTCGTTCTGGAAGATATAAAAATATGTATTGACGTAAGTCAGTGATGACGATCTTTTATTCGATTGGTGGCAGTGCGTCATTTCTACAGTATTCGAAATCCTTCCGGAAGAGAGAGAGGTTATTTAATCGTGTGCCGAGATTGTTGTAGACAGTAAAGTTGTTGATAGTGATTTGGAAAGTTGCTGTGAAAGTTGTTGAGTTGAATTGAGAATTGTATGCAGTTGTTGATGTGTGCTGAATGAAAGCGGAAAACTTCATACGTGGACTTTGTGACTTGTATGCTGTTTGGACGGGCTGTGTGAATAAACGAATCTGAGTTACACAACTATCAGGAATTCAAGCATCGGGGCTGAATCAGATACTGATAGAAAACACCAACATCAAACAGAGTGTAACATTTTGGGGGTCAAGCCGCGATTCACGCCATAGCCAAGGGTTCAACTGCTACAACAAGCGAGTCAACGTTACGAGAGGCAGTCATCGAAGGTAGCCGCCAACGAGTTGCGTCGAGAGGGGCCAACATACTGGGACTACATCACCGATAGGTTCGGGTTGACTGCAAGGGCGTGTAGTCGCCGAAGAGTTGCTTCGTGAGCGAACAACAGAGCGGGACTACGTGGCTGCCGCAAGACTACGTCAAGGGACAGTCTCGGAGCTACATCGCCAGTGTTACAGAGAGCGGCGAGCGGACGTCGCGTCTACTTCAGCACAGGAACGTGTACATCAACACCAGCGTGGTGCAGCGTCGCATACGACGAGGACAGCGGGGCCTGCGTCAGCGAAGGCGACTAGTGACAAGCATCAGCGCTACTGCAGAAAGCGTGCTGTTCTAGAACAGTCTAGAAAGGTACAGCACAGTCAAGAACTTTCCAGAAAAAAAGAACTCTACAGTCAAGAACTTTCTAGAAGAAGAACCTTCCAGAAAAGAACTTTCCAGAAGCATCAAGATGGCTGACTTCTGGCAGAGAGGGGTTGAACTAAATCTAAAAGGCAAACAGCTGACGGAGTACGTCAAGTCTCAAGAGAGAATATGGCGCGAAGAAAGAGAAAGAGAATTAGAAGAGAAGCGTCTAGAAAAGGAAGAGCAGCGTCGCCGTGAAGAACGAGAATTAGAAGAGCAGCGTCGCCGTGAAGAAAGAGAATTAGAACAGAAGCGTCTAGAAATTGAACAGCAGCGGCAAGAAAAAGACAGAGAATTCGAGCTGAAGCGTCTTGAGTTCCAGCTAGAAATGGCGCGTATCCAAAACAATCAGCATGCGCCACAAGTCACCAACGACCATACGGCTCCTAAATTGCCAGCTTTCGTCGACGGGAAGGACCAGATCGACAGCTATCTGGCGAGATTCGAAAGGTTCGCCGAAAGCTCTAACTGGCAACCTCAAGACTGGGCAATTCGACTGAGTGCACTTCTGACGGGGCAAGCTCTCGAAGTTTACACCAGACTGTCGAACGATGACGCCAAAAACTACGACGTCTTGAAAGAGGCCCTATTGCAGTGCTACAACTTTACAGAGAAGGGCTACCGTAAACGCTTCCGTGAATGCCGGCCTAAGTCAGACGAGACGCCAAAGCAGTTTGTGGAGCGCCTGTCGTCATATCTACACAAGTGGGTGGAGTTATCAGGCGAAACGAAGTCTTACGACAGTCTCCATGACCTGATCGTGAAGGAACAATTTCTCAATGCCTGTCACAAGGACCTAGCGACCCACTTAGAAGAACAAAAGCTGCAGACGCTTAAAGATGTGACTGAGGCTGCTGAAAGATATCTTATCGCTCATGGGAAAACCCTGGGGCCACCCAGCGCGACGAAACATTTTCAGAAGACTGCAAACCATGGGAACCAGGTCCAAGGGAGCCAGACGAGCCAGAGACAGACGGACTCCACGCCTCCTCCCAGGGAAGGGCATTCAAGAGGCTGTTTCACCTGCAACGCTACAGACCACAGGGCGGCTAATTGTCCTCAAAACAAAAGTAGCGGACAGCGGAGCAGTACGGACAACGCAGCGGCGGGCAACCGGCAGAGGCGGTTTTCCAATCAACGGCAAACCAGTAGATCTGACCATCAAGTGTGTGGCGGGAGCGTCATTCTTCCGAGTGAGACCGAGCGCACAGCTACCCCTGCGGACGTGCAAGAGTGCATGACTGATGGCCAACTTCTCCTTGCCAACGGAAAATCCATCCCCGTCGTCGCCAGCGCAGCTGTGACCGTACAGAACATGCCTGTTTCCAAGGGACGCGTCGGAAATCATGAAGTGACTGTTTTAAGAGACTCTGGCTGCAGTGGGGTCATCGTCAGAGAAGACCTAATCGCTAAAGAACAGTTCACTGGCGATTCAAAATGGACACTTATGGCCGACAGCAAATGTGTGAGAGCGCCAGTTGCGAAGATTCATGTCAACACCCCTTTCTACATAGGCGAAGTCGAAGCGGTTTGCCTGAAGAAGCCGCTGTATGATTTGATGATCGGGAATATCGACGGCGTGAGACGACCCGACGACCCCGATCCAGAGTGGAGTCCTGCCTCAATCCAACGCGTCGAAGTTGTGGAGGAGGATCCATTGCCGTTTCCCGATGGAGACCTTACAGAGCTGTTACGGGACAATGTGGTTACTCCGGCTCAGCCCTGCCGACCAGAGATCGTCGGAGCTGTTACAACCAGGGCCCAGGCCAAGAGAGACAAGACGTCTACGCCACTGAAGGTCGCCGACAACTCCAAAGCTGCCATCGTGGACAGAGATAAGCTGATCCAGCTCCAGGAAGCTGATAGCACTTTAAACAAGTACAGGAACCGCCAAGACCACGTGACCAAGGGCAGTGGCACGGTCTATTTTGAGGTGAAGGCCAAGATCCTGTATCGAATCTTCCAGCACCCGAGGGTCAACGGAGGTAAACCACTACGTCAAGTCTTGGTACCGCTACCCCTAAGGCGCCAAGTGATGGAAGTAGCGCATGACTCAATTATGGGAGGTCACCTGGGTATCAAGAAGACGTCGGACAGAATCCAGGCGGTGTTCTACTGGCCAGGACTTCATGCGGACGTCAGCCGTTTCTGCCGATCATGTGACATTTGCCAGAAGACCATACCTCGAGGAAGGGTCCCGAAAGTGCCTATGCAGAGGATGCCTCTGATCGACCGACCTTTCAAGAGGGTGGCCTTAGACTTAATCGGCGAAATAAGACCTCCGAGTGAAGAAGGTCATCGATGGGTACTGACTTTAGTGGACTATGCGACTCGGTACCCAGAAGCAGTGCCACTGAAGAAGATTGACACTGAAACTGTCGCAGAGGCGCTAGTGGACATGTTCAGTAGACTTGGAGTGCCTGAAGAGATCCTGACAGACCTCGGGACGCAGTTCGTCTCCGACTGCATGGAGGTGAACAGACTGCTGAGCATCCGGCATTTGACTACGACACCCTACCATCCGATGTGCAACGGGCTTGTCGAAAAGTTCAATGCTACGTTGAAGTCCACCCTGAAGAAACTGTGCAGCGAGCAGCCCAGACAATGGCATCGTTACATCAACGCCTTACTTTTCGCCTACAGAGAAGTGCCGCAGGAGTCCACCGGCTTTTCTCCGTTCGAGCTGCTGTACGGAAGAACCATCCGAGGGCCGATGCACATCCTGAAAGAACTGTGGACGAAAGAAGTGGACACCCCAGAGGTGAAGAACAGCTACCAGTACGTGTTTGAGCTACGGGAGAAGCTGGAGCAGACTCTCGAGATAGCCAGAGAAAACCTGAAGAAGTCCCAGGACTGTGGAAAGCACTATTATGATCGTAGGGCTGTGAACAGGAAGTTTAAACCTGGCAACAAAGTGCTGGTGCTGCTACCTACTGATCACAATAAGTTGCTGATGCAGTGGAAAGGCCCGTACGAAGTGGAGACCGTGGTGGGGATCAACGACTATAAGGTGAAGGTCGGCCAGCATTCCAAGATATACCACGCCAACCTCCTCAAGCTGTACGTGGAAAGGCCATCAGAGACTGTGCATGTGGCAACAGCAGCTGAGATCGACAACAGCTTTGACAGCGAAGAACTGTTGGAACTGGGAGACTTCCACAGCAAAGAAGGCATCGATGATGTTAAGCTAGGACCAAGCTTGACGGAAGGTCAAAAGATGGAGCTCAAGGACCTTATGGGCGAGTTTCCCCATAACTTCAATGATGTCCCAGGCTCTACGACTTTGGTCGAACATGAAGTCCACACCCAGACCTGGAAGGAGCATCTGCAGACCTTGAGGGAGCTGTTCCACCGTCCCGCAGAAGCCAACCCGACCGTGAGACCCAGCAAATGCATCCTGGGAGCTGACAACGGCGACTGCGTCGGACATCCGATGGAAGAAGGAGACAACGGAGGACGCACTGATTCCAGGGAAGCCCACGTGATCATCGTCTTTGACCCTGGGCCGATGACGACTGCCACTGACGAGGGCGTCGATTCCTTGCGAACGAAAGAACATTGACTGTGTGGACGAACTAAGAATATTGGTAATGTCAGTCTTGAAAATGAAAAACGTTGACTGGATAAATGATCTGTGAACATTGACAGTATCCAGAAAGACTTGCAGATGAGAAACTTTGACTCTGTGTGAATGAACTGTGAACATTGACAATATCCAGACAGATTTGAAGATGAAAACCATTGACTCTGTGTGAATGAACTGAGAACGTTGATAGTGTTCAGACAGGCTGAAATAAGTCTTAATTCTGTACATTGTTTGTGAATTACGTTTCAACGTTGTTGAAAGAAATTGGGTAAATTTCTTCTTGAGTGGGGGGTTATGTTACGTTGAAACGCGAATGGTAGTACGTCGGAAGCGTGTACGATAGATCTAATCGTTTCGATTTGCAAAGTATTCAATAATGGTGTTTATTTACCTTTGATTTGAGTTTGCATTGTTGTTAGGAGAGGCTTTGTATAACGTTGATAATTTGCGTTAGTCGATATTATTTGAGAATCTTCTGAATATGCGTGTTTACTCTTGATAGAAACTTCCCGATACATGTCGAAGCAAGAGGTCGTTCTGGAAGATATAAAAATATGTATTGACGTAAGTCAGTGATGACGATCTTTTATTCGATTGGTGGCAGTGCGTCATTTCTACAGTATTCGAAATCCTTCCGGAAGAGAGAGAGGTTATTTAATCGTGTGCCGAGATTGTTGTAGACAGTAAAGTTGTTGATAGTGATTTGGAAAGTTGCTGTGAAAGTTGTTGAGTTGAATTGAGAATTGTATGCAGTTGTTGATGTGTGCTGAATGAAAGCGGAAAACTTCATACGTGGACTTTGTGACTTGTATGCTGTTTGGACGGGCTGTGTGAATAAACGAATCTGAGTTACACAACTATCAGGAATTCAAGCATCGGGGCTGAATCAGATACTGATAGAAAACACCAACATCAAACAGAGTGTAACACATACACCATTTATACTACACAACAACAGTAGGTATATAAAGTCTGAATAAATTCACTAAAAATTTACAACATAATGTTAAAAAGATTCAATAAAAATATTACATTGAAACACATAAAAAGGCAACTAAAACTATTATTAACTTGTAAAGGCAACCAACACTTATAACAATTATAAAAAGCGAACACCATTAAAAAGCGAACACCATTGCTCGTGCATGGAGCGCCACGACATGTGTGCGTACTAGACTGATGATGAGATCCATGTGTGTTATTGAGAAGGAGCTATAGAAAGTGTTTATGGAAAAGATATGTTTTGAGTTGTCGTTTAAACGCTTGTTGTGTTTGCGCATGGCGGATATTGTGTGGAAGGGAATTCCATTGAGTGGATGCACAGAAAGCAAAGGTGCGTTCTTCATAGGTTTTTGTTTTGACAAGTGGGATGATGAAGGTGCGTTGGTCTGATGCGGAACGGAGCTGTCTGCGTGGTACGTAGGGTATGAGCATGTCAGAAAAGTATGCAGGGGAAGTGCCGAAGAAAAAGTTGAAGCAGAGTGTGGAAATTTTATATTCTATACGTGCAGATATGGGCAACCAGTGCAAGGAACGTAGTAGGGGAGTGACATGATCTCTTCTGCAAGCCTTGAGAACAAGGCGTGCAGCTGCATTTTGTACTTTTTTGAAGTTTGTAGAGAAGATCTTGGGAGCAGCCTGCAAGAAGAGAATTGCAGTAATCCAGTTTTGAAAGAACAAAAGAGCAAACTAAGATGATCGTGGTTTGTTGTGAAAGACAAGAGCGAATAGAACTGATTATAGTTACCAAGGCTATCACAATGTATCTGTTTAAAACTATTCCCCCCCCCCCCCAAGGGGGTTATGGGGGTTTCAGTATAAATAATATCCCCACTTTCTGGAAATTTAGTGTTTTAAATTCCCACTGTCGCTGTCTTTCTCCTTTGTTCTTTCTCATTCTTACTCTGTTCTATCAATCTACTGTAATATCTTCTTCGCTAGACCAGTCACCTACCTTTTTTATTGAAAACTCTTCCGGGACAAAACTCCTCATTTGTGTGTGAGGTTTGTTGGATCAGCTTGGGAATATTGGACGCTTTCTGCCAAATGGTCACTGGTGCTTCCTATGATGTTATTATTTGGCAATGTAGGCATTTTATATGTATGTGTTTTGTTGATATTTTATAATGATGTTTGTATTCTATTTTGTTTATGTAAACGGCGGTTCGATAAATTAGAGTATAGCCTCAGCGTCCCCTGCCTGTGATGCCCTTTATTGTAAAGTGACCGGCTGGTGGAGTGCCTTCAGTGTTACCACTGGGGTTGTTTCAGCAGATCTTTTATGTGGATCAGGGATGAGTCCTCTTTCAGCGCAGTTGTGGTCTTGATTTTGTGGTCTTGATTCGGCTCTTTGCGGTCCGCTGGACCCTGTAAGCAATGAATAACGAACTAACTAACATTATGTTTTCATGAGGCTAAATCATAAAATGTTTAGCTCGTTTGTCCCACTTTGTGCGAAAACAAACTTTATTGCTAAGTTAGAGATTTAAATATATAGTGTGTAAATGTTGACTATTATTTAGTTGAACAGGAACTCCCTATTGGAAATTGCTGACAGATTTTGTAAACAGGTCTGCATTTGCATGAAATACAATGTCTTGTGATCCTGGTAGAGGTTAATTGTTATATCTCGGATATCATCTAACAGTTACCATCTGTTTAAAACTATTGTAAATGTCTAGTACATTCATTTTCCTTTCTGAAAAAATCTCATTGTATACAATTTGAGTGTGTTATGTTTGTTTCTTTTTTTTATTTTTGGGGGAGGGCGGGAGGGTGAGGGTGAGATGGGGCTAGATTTGTTATTTTCTTTCTGAATTTTTTAGCTCCTGCGAACTGTGTACTCTTTGCTAAATGTTTTCACCAAGGAATTTAATGGTGCGACTGTGAACAGCTTCATTGAAGTGAATTGATTTGTGGATTGAACCGCTTTGTTTGTGACAATGCATTTTGTGGTGGATGAGAAAAAAAGTAGTTTCAATGGAGTGTGGTATTTTGAATTCGTGCGCGCAGTGTAGACTACTGCACTACAGCTACAGCAGTCTCAGGGACAACCTTCACAGCTGCCGGTTCTCCATATACCGTCATAGATTTGAAACGTTTAAAGTGAAAACAAGTTCTATTGTCTTATGCTTATATAGTGCTTTTTTTTAGCTTAAGAGCTGCTCAAGGCGCTGCACGATACAGGATCTAGCTCAGGCCACAGTTTTTATGTTATTTTATTTTATTTTAAGCTCCAGGCTGTCCAAAGGGGTTTGAACCACTGCCTTTACTGGCTGCATTGTTATTGCCTGACATCGGAGTACACGGCTTACACCACTGAGCCAGTTGCGCTGCCAAGTTTTTGTATACTATCTACATGTTATGTACACTTGAGTTTACATTGTACTTCTGGAGTTGTTGCTGACGTGGTTGGTTGTTAAGTAAGACTATGGCCTTGTATTTGTACGGTGTCTGTTTTGAAAGCAGATCTCAGGGCTCAACTATTTTATAATACCAGTAATAATAATAATTATAATAATAATGATATTATTAATAATAATAAAATCCTTTATAATAATATCAATAATAATAATATAATGATAATAATAGTAGTAGGTGTAGTAGTAGTAGAAATAGTAGCAGTAGTAGTCTCAGTACTCAACTATTTTATAATATTAGTAATAATAATAATAGTAACAATAATAATAATAATAATAATAATAGTAGACAGTTATCAGTTATTATCTTTTGAGCAGTTACTGTTTGCCGAAAAACATCTACACTAATAGTACACTACATCACACCACACTACACCACACACTGTACCACACTACACCACCCCATATTACACATACTACACCACACCACACTATAAATACACCACACTACACCACCCCACATTATACATACTACACCACACTATACATACACCACACTACACCACACACCGCACTACACCACACCAAAACCACATCACATCAAAACCACAACACACCAAAACCATCTGTACTACTCCAAGAAAGAAACTGTTTTAATTAGAGGGACTTAATTGTATTCTTCTGTTCTACGATAAGAGAAGTAATCTGTATTTTCTTGGCTTCAGCTCCAGCTATTCATTCTGAACAGTTTAAATACTAAATGTTTGTACTGATTGCTACTCATCCACAGTCACTTATCCATTTATCACGTGTTTGTGAACTGAGGTAATATAAAAGCATTGAATTAATTGTAATTGTATCCACAGTCATACATATGAAATGTCGATGTATTCTATTGCGTCCTCGTGCCCAAGATTATCTGAACTAGCAGTTGAAGTAAAATGTATTCGCTTCAACAGTTTTGAGGCCCAATAGTAATGAGAATGAATGCATAGCTGAACGGACAAAGGAAGCCAATAATAATTATGAGCGCATATCTGAACAAAGTAAAACACAATGGTAACTTGTCAAGTTTGTGTACATATGTATCCGAAGATGCGTATCTTTGTAACGATTTAGAATATTCATGTTTGATGTCTCACTTCATAGTTTATTTTCCAATAATTATGCGCGTGCAGCTTGTTGCATTTAGATATAGGTGTTGATTTTTGCTTTGTGCTACGTATGTTATCAGTTATTATGAATGCAAATATTATGGCAACTTGTTCCATTGGAAATAACTGGCTGATGTTTTGTTATCTAACTAGTTTCGTATCAATCTATGCATCATGAGGTACTCACTGAACAGTTTGTGTAGGTACTCTCTGAACAGTTTGTGTGTGTGTGTGTTGCATTGATAGAATTATTGTAGGGTTCAAAAAAAAAAAAGAAGATATAATCAAGAAAGAAACATATGAGTGAATTTCTTTTATTTTTTATATTTTAACAGGTGGTTGTTTAGTCTGCAATTTTATGTGCATCTTATACCTTTATGTATAGTTTTACATTGGAGTGTGTGTGTACATTTGCTTGCTTTGTGAGCGCTTATTTCTTACCAAAGGCAAGTTTCTATTTTGTCTTCTTTTTTAAAATTTATTTTGCATTTCATTTTGCTTTTAAAATGTTAACAGTTTAGATCCGTTATTATTGCATAATACCGTGTACATAGCCCTTAACGATAGTGATAGAAACATAATCTCATCTTCCCCTTATACTTACTGTAGAATGTTAGGTGACAGCTGAAGACAAAGTAGCGCATGTCAACCTGCTGAAAACACTTATCACAGTACAAGAAATAATAATACAAATAATAATAATACTGGATGCTATATAATGGAATTTATCTAAGAGTCTGCTGATGCGCTGCTTGCAGGGCTGGACGCATAGAACTTACTTTGAATCCTCCTATTTAAAAAAAAAAATTATTTAAATAAATGTAAAAAAGTAATAAATTCCCTGGTTATCTTAATTTATATTGGAAGAAAAGTGTAGTATTTAACCACTTGTGTAGACCTATTCTAGAAGATGAGAGAGCAAAAAATAAAGAAAATATATGGAGCAACGTAGAAATAGTCACCATGCGTGTGCATTTGTATATATATACTGGATGCTATATATGCACCTTTTCTCAAATCAATCAGGCTCAAAGTGCGGCGATCTGTACCAACATACACGCTCACCTGTCTCATCCACCCTCACACACACATACACACAACAAATACACATCCATCACTCAAACAGGTGGTGTAAAGTCAGGGAGATCGCTATTGGAAGACGGAAAGAAAATCAAATTTTTATTTTGAAATTTTTATATTGACTACATCCAGTACCATTATTGAAGGGAGGGAGGAAACCGGAGTGCCCGGAGAAAACCCTCGGTGACCTCAATAGTCTCGTACCTAAGTCACATACGTTCGCCCCTTTCGGGAATCGAACCCGCGACCTTCGGCATAGGAAACCGGTGACTAATCCACTGCGCCACGAGGCCACCCCACTAAATTAAAATATGAAGCTTTGCCAGAATTTAATTTAAGGAAAAGGCAGCTAAAACATGAATTTGTGACTTGGCCCGCGAGTATCCTTACAAAAACGATGTTCTGTCGCACAATGCATTTTGAGTGTTAACGGATATAATTTACATTGCACAGTTTCATATGCAGATCTCTGTGTGTTCTGCAGAGTAATTTATTCAGTTGTTGATATTTTATCTATGCCGGGTACACCTGTGTGTTGTTGAAATTCTATGCTCACATTATATATAATTATATGGTAATTGTTGTCACGTTAGTGGTGATCCATATCTGTCCATCAGTTGCATCCTGTTACATTTGTTTCCCCACATATTTTTGACTGATAGCAATGCGAGTCTATGTTCTCCCCTCCACCTCCCTAACCTCCCTCCCCATTTTCCCCAGGTCATTTTAAGCTCAAGAGCATAGTAAGATCAAAGCCAGTATTTGCATTTTAATGCCACTGTTTTATTTCTTTTTCTTTCTGGGCAGTCATTTTCATGTTAAATATATCAAGTTCCATAAGGACCATGTGAGTCATATGGGCTTTGCCCTTCTAGTTTTGCTGTGTCTGTACTTACATTCAGTTTGATTGTTGGTTTTGTTTTTTTTAGTGTGTGTGTGTGTGTTTTGTAGTTGTATTTTTTTCCCTTGGCTGTTACATGTGAATGAAGTAATTTCTTTATCTTCACTAAATCATTAATATCTATTTAACAAAAAAAAAAAAAAGCTTTTTTTCTGAAATGTTGTTTATATATCATGAACATAATCTTATGAGTAGACTGTGCCTATGTATCATTAATGTCATTTGTTATCTTACATGAATTCATTTCATATGTTGTAAGCTAAATAAATTATTAATTTTGCTTTTAATTTGGGGTTTTCCATATTTTATGTCAGCCAGTCAGGATTCAATCAAAATGACATGCTCAAATTTGTTTATTTATTTATTTATTTTAAATCTTTGTTTCATTTTAAGTTTAATTTTTGTTTATTACGTAAAAAAAAAAAAAAAAAAAAAAAGTTATCTTGTTTTATGTGGTGAGTGTATGTGTGTGTCCCTCCGTCGGACCCCGGTGGGGATGCTGGGGGTTTCTGTATAAATAGTATCCCCACTTTCAGGAAATTTAGTGCTTTAAATTCCCACTGTCGCTGTCTTTCTCATTTGTTCTTTCTCATCCCTATTCTGTTCTTTCAATTTACTATATACTATCTTCTTCTTTGCTAGACCAGTCACCTATCTTTTTTCTTGAAAACTCTTCCGGGACAAAACTCCTCATTTGTGTGTGAGATCTGTTGTATCAGCTTGGGAATATATTGGACGCTTTCTGCCAAATGGTCACTAGGGCTTCCTATGATAATACTATTTAGCAATGTAGGCATTTTATATGTATGTGTTTTGTTATTTTATAATGATGTATGTATTCTTTTTTTTCTTTTTTTTGTAAACCCGGGTTCAGTAAATTAGAGTATAGCCTCAGCATCCCCTGCGTGGGATGCCTTTATTGTAAAGTGACCGACTGGTGGAGTGCCTTCAGTGTTACCATTAGAGTTGTTTCATCAGATCTTTTATGCGGATCAGGAGTGAGTCTTCTTTCAGCGAAGTTGTGGTCTTGATTTTGTGGTCCTTCCTGACTCTCGGCTCTTTGCAATCCGTTGGACCCTGTAAGCAATGAATAACTAACTCCCTCCCTCCCTCCATCAGGGTACTTCTCTTTAAACTTGTCTGTTTTATGTTAGATGTGATGATTGTTATTGTTTCTTACGATGTGTTACATGGTTTTTATCTCATAATGTTGTAATATAGTGTTTAAATAGTTGTTCTTGCCAGTGCCAAGCTTTAGGTTTGCTTTTGTGCTTTAAAAAATTATTATTATTATTATTATTATTATTATTATTATTATTATTATTATTATTATTATTATTATTATTATTATTCATTAGTAGCCATTTAATAAATAGTCTAAATTAATCCAGGAAAATATGTCCAGGCCACCATTTTGATGCAACATCACAAGCTCATTTTTGACTGGCATGCATAGCAATGTGAGTCTATGTATCACCCTCTCCCCCTCCCCCTTACACCTTCCCCCAAAATCCAAATTTTTGCAAATCTGTGCGAGATGAGTACTAAATAGTCCAAAAATGACATCAAAACATTTTGTCCGTCTATCCACTGTCTGTCTGTGCAAAACTTGCCTGTGGATTAATTTCTCAGAACCCATTTCAACTATTAGCAATTACAACCAAACTTGCTAAGATGGTGTATACCCATGAGACCTCATAAATGATCAGTGAGTGAATGACTTCTCTTTAAGGACAAGGCCACAGGATCAACAAATGTTAGTTTAAAAAAAGACAATGTTTCACAACATTTCACTTTTTTTTCTCTAAGTTTTTAACTTTGAACTTATAATTCTTTGAGGCACAATAGATATCAATGAGACACACATACTAAGCAAATTTGGCCAACTTCACTCCAAGGTTAAGGTCACTGAAGCTGTCCAAAGTCGTTCAGGTACTTTGAAGTGACCTTGACCCTAAACTATAAAAGATATAAAGCCCAAACTTGTGTTTAGAGATGATAGATTGATCTTTAATATATGTTCCTTTTTGCTTTGATCTTGAAGGTCAAAGTCATTTTAGGCCTTGCAAAAACTTTTAACCTTTACCTTTATATGTTCTTTTTTGCTTTGATCTTGTAGGTCAAAGTCATTTTAGGCCTTGCAAAAACTTACACAAACTAGTCATTGTATGGTGGAATGGATGTTTATTTAATCTATTGTATGCAACAACATTGTGTTATTTGATCAGATATGATCAAGGTCATCCCAAGGTCACCGTTTTTTTTTGTCTTTTTTGGGGTGGTGGAATAATACAACTTTTGCTGTAGTTTATTTGATTGTACATGAGTGCATTTGGAGCCGGAGGTCAAGGGCATCTCGAGGTCAAGATCATAAAAAGATCAAAGTTGGTATTACTTTTGCATTTTAATGCCACCATTTCATATTGTTTTTCCTTGGCACTCATCAAGTTGCATAAGGAGCATGTGTGTCATATGGGCTTTGCCCTTCTAGTTATAACAATAAGTTGTTTTATTATTTTGATTGGTGGAAAGCAAGGCAAGTGCAGCATCACCCAAGACAAGTAAGAATAGGATGGTTGCTGGGTGTGTTTTTTGTAAGTGACAATTGCTCATCTACAACACTCAGGGTACTTAGGATCTGTGCGACCGATATACTACTTGCCTGAATAGACTCTGCTTTAGTTTAAACTGGTAATGATAACAATAAGAACTTTTGTAAAGCATGATATCTTCGCATAGTAAGCTATAGGTGCTCGCGCATTCACCCGCGACTACACATTTCATAATAATACGGGTATTCATAAAGCGACAGACACACACAAAAGTGTACACTTGATATAGCTATAGGGCAAGAGTGGGGTGGGGGAGGGGTGGGGGTAAAGAGGAGAGGGGCAGAAGTTAAGGTACAAGCACATTTTCTTTTTAAAACCTGTTCTATGTTAAGTTTACATAATTGTATCAGCACATTTTTCTATATTAAACACGTTCTGTGTCAAAGGTGAGGAGGTGTAGAAGGAAAGACATGAAGGAATGGGATATCATCTTTAGGGGTAGGCCTATTGGAAGTAGTAGGTTTTCAGTGCGGTTTTGAAGGATGGAAGAGAAGTACATTTGCGCAAGAGAGTAATAACTAATTGCCCAGTCGAAGTATGATTTTAGAAGAAGAAACGCTTAAAATAAAACGAGCTTATCCGTCTTTGCAGGGAAGTGAGAAAGTGTACTTCCAGCTCATGATGAGAAAAAGTTCAGACGTGAATGTTTTTCAAACATGTTCTAGGGTAAGTCACATGTACGAGCGCATTTTCTTTGTAAACGTGTTCTATGTTAAGTTTGCATAATTATGTGAGTGCATTGTCTGTATTAAACATGTTTTGTGTGAAATTTACATGTATCAGCACATTTTCTTTTTAAACATGTTTTATGTTACGGTTGCATAATTATTGGAGCGCATTGTCTATATTAAACATGTTTTGTGTTAAATTGACATGTACGAGCACATTTTCTTTTAAATATGTTCTATGTTAAGTTAAATATATATATGAATGCATTTTCCTTTTAAAAATATGCGTGCTTTTTCTATATTAAACGTGTTCTATATTAGACATGTCTTGTGTTTTGTCACATACTTGTAATATATGAGCGCATTTTGCTTCAGGAGTTTTGAACCACTTGCAGTTGACTGGTGTAAGCTTCTTTTAATTTCTTGTAAAAAGATAATAAAGTTGTCTTATCTTACCTTATCTTGTAATCCACAGCCACCTTTCAAAGAATGGGGATTAGAAAAATAGCCTCAGCGTCCCCTGCATGGGATGCCTTTATTGTAAAGTAACCGGCTGGTGGAGTGCCTTCAGTCATGGGTTTAGTCCTCTTTCAACTAAGTTGTGATCCTGATTTTGTGGTTCTGATTTGGTTCTTGTCAGTCCGCTGGACCCTATAAACAATGAATGATAACTAACTCACCTACTTACCTAGGACATGAGCATCAGGACCTTTAAAGTCTATGTGATCGAATGCGTGCCTGTAGAGGCTAGACCTGTTTATACTCTCGTCCAAAGAAGCATGTAAGTAAGAAGTAAAAAAAAAGCTTAGAAGTAAATCTTGTATGTCAGAAGTTTAGAAGCAGAAAAAGTATTGTCTGTCATAAATAGTTCCACCCGTGTTATAACTCATACTGACCCTACCCATGTTTATGTATATAGGCGGTATGCTGGATTGACGTTGTTACTGATCCAAAGCTTGGACATATTTGTTAATTTGCATAAAATGCAGTGAAGTTGAGTCGAGTACAACAAAGAAAATAAAATTTCATTCAAATGTTAAATCAATCACAATTAATCCCACACGCGTTATTTTGATCCAAAGCACACACACACACACACAAACCCCACCCCCTCTCATGGATACCGGGGGATCTTTTAGTATAAATAGTTCCCCCACTTTCTGAAAGTTTAGTGCTTTTAATTTCCTCTTTTCTATCACTTCTTTATATTTCTGCCTTCGCTTTTCTTTTCAGTTGTCTACACTCTTTCAATATGTCACTCACCTGTATTTTTTCCATCAATGCCTTTCACTGTTTTTCTCAACATTTTTATGATATCCTGGTCGGCCTGCTTGCCTGTGGTGACTAGGTAGTGAAAATTGTGCACACCTGGATGCTCTTTGGGTCTCTCAGGTGTTATTTGCTGATTATGCCTTTTTTATGTATGTATTTTGAATCTTATGAATATTGTCATATATTTTTTTACACTGTTTTGTAAACTGGGTGTGACAAGTTCAGCAGAAGGGCTGACGCCCTCAACGTTACCTACCTTTAATTTTGGTAGGGTAGTCATAGTATCATGAATTTGTATTTGTATGTGTTTTGGGTGGATACTATACATGTTTTCTTATTTTGTAAGAGAGGGACCTTTATGTAAGAGGTAGTTTTGTGTGAGTGTGGTCTGGCTATGACCGCTAAAGGTTCACTGGATCCTATAAACAAGAAATCAAATGAAATCAAAGATCCAAAATGCTGAAAACATTTTTATCAGGAAGATGAGTTAAAAAAAAAAAAGAGGTTGAAAGAGATAAAACACACCAGATTGTAACAGTTTCTCTATACAAGAATCATGATTATAAGTTTTTTTCTACACCTGAAGAAAAGACACGAATCATGGTTATAACAATTTCTCTGTACATGAATTGTGCTCAAATGCTTCTTCACGGGCAGATGTTTTGTGATTCCTCTTGTCAGTCCCATCTACTTTGTATAGTGCCAATTCTGTCAAGTGTTTGTCGCATCACGGATTATGTGCCAGATATTTTTTTGTTCAGCTTGCGAGAATATTTGTGTGTGTGTCTAGGATGGGACAAGAAATTACTAGGTTAAACAAATTTAGAATTTATTTAGTTATTTAATCCTTATGACACAGTGCATTTGCATTTCCAGCTCAAGAGCTGCTCAAGGCGCTGGCCGCTACAGGATCTAACTCAAGCCGCCCCAGGCGCCCACTTGCAGCTTTTGGACGCATAGCCTGACACCAAAACGACTGAGCACAACCCTGGGCGACAGGGGCTGGGGGGGGGAAGGGACGTAGTGCATGCTGGGTGTAGTTGTTTAGCTGGCACTCGCCCGTCTAGGACATGAGCCTCAGGATCTTTAAATTCTGTGGGATGAAATATACTAACTCAAAGCCGAACAATTTGTGATTTAGTGTTTTATACAATCATTTAACATGCCACTTGTTTGCAGTTTCTTGATGGATTGACAGTGGGGACATATTTATATATAATATATATATTGTATAATTGTGTTTTCTGTATCAATAAACTCGCATTTGGTCAAACATTTGCTGAATATAGGCTCCTTCCTTTTAGTTTTCTTGCAGTAAAATTCTCTTTTTATCTGTCTCTCACACACACACGCACACCCCCACACCCCCACAGACTGTCTCACCTCAGTTCTTCACTGCTGTATATAGGCTAGTTGTGTTTCAATTTTTGACTGACATGCATAGTAGACTAGCAATGTGAGTGAGTATTCACCTACCAATTTTTTTTTCTCCAGATTTGTGCAAATCTGTGCAAGGTGAGGCCTAAATAGCCCAAAAAATGGTTAATGAACAAAATATTATAATAACAAATTGTCTGACCATCTGTCCACTGTCCGTGCCTCTGTCTTTCCATCTCTGCAATACAATATTTTATTATGTGCTTAATAAATTGTAATTCATTCATTCATCATCATCGTCATCACAATCATCATAATCACCTGACTATATTAATTCAAGAACTGACCGTCAAAGATTAATTGTAGATTATAGTCACACGACACTGGAGCATATAGACAACTACTGTCACATCATTCTGACACCAGCGAACCAGTTGATGGTAAGGGGAAAATAATATGGTCACATGTTGGCCACTCCGGGATTGTGACCAGAGACCTTTTGGTTACTAGTAAGCCACTCTACCGACTGTGCTACCTGAGCCCTTAACTGACTATCATCACTGGTCAAGGTTTTAATCATAGCAGTGAGTATCAGGGACGGAGGGGCAGTCTGGTATAGGTATATGTCACAGCATACATCAACAATCCCTTAACCATCATCAAAGATAATAATAGTATTTTTATTTATTTATTTAATCATTCTTATATAGCGCTTTTCCAGCTCAAGAGCTGCTCAAGGCGCTGGCCGATACAGGATCTAACTCAAGCCGCCCGAGACGCCCACCCGCAGCCTTTGGGCGCATGGTCTGACGCCTTAAAGGACTTTGTTATCAGTATCACAAGGAAGGAGATATGTATTTTAGCAAATTTTTGAGCATTTTTTGGTTTAAGATAAAACCTACTGGTGGAAAAATAATGCTGCTAAAATGTACAGTGAAATAAAAATAAGAGGTCTCAATGTTATGACTCGTCGTTGCTTCAGTAATTTTGTTCAGCATGAGAGGAACCACAGATTCAAACATTTAGTTTACCAAGTGGCGATCGAGAGACTACCATCTGAGGGATTCGGTAATAGTACAGTAAATAATATATTATAACCCTAGTATCTGGGATTACCTCAGGTCGTCAGACTCAACAACTCATTCTCTGCCTCTGTAACACTGAACACTGGCGCTCCACAGGGATGCATTCTCTCTCCACTACTTTTTACTCTGTTCACAAATGACTGTGTATCGGCAACCCCATTTGTGAAAATGTTAAAATTTTCCGATAACACTACCCTCGAAGGTCTGATCTCTGATGTGGACGAAACTGCGTATCGAGACGAGGTTCGAAGAATGGTTGGCTGGTGTTCGGACAATGACCTGGAGCTGAACGTCTCAAAGACAAAGGAGGTCGTGATCGACTTTCGCCGAATAAAGCAGGTCAACTCGTTCAAATTTCTCGGTTCCGTCATCTCGAGCAACCTGAGTTGGAATAATAACACCAAGTCTATTGTGAAAAAGTGCCAACAGCGTCTCCACTTTCTGAGACAGCTGCGAAAGTTTGGTATGTCTTGTGAAATTATGGCACAGTTCTATCGCGCGGTCATAGAGAGCATTTTGTGCTTCTCTATCACTGTCTCTATCACGGTACGGCAGCACAACCGCGATAGAAAATAAACAGCTCGAGCACATTGTTAAGACTGCCTCCAGAATAGCTGGTTGCGACTTTCCATCTGTCGCCTCCATTTTCACAACGCGAATGAAACGGAAAACGGGAAAGATAGTCTGTGATCAATCACACCCAGCCAACAGTCTCTGCAAGCTTCTGTCCTCTGGCCGTCTGTTCCATGCTTTAAGAGCCAGAACTTCTCGATTCAGAAACAGCTTCTTCCCAGATGCTGTCCTCAGTACATCACCAACCATGGAATGATCTGTATAAACTGGAAACTCACAACCATTGCTTGATTTGTACCTTTGTACAATAGGAATGTGCTATTCAATACATACTGTTGTGTGTGTTGTGTGTGTGTGTGTGTGTTGTGTGTAGATTTGGATGTGAAGCTTAACATTCTTAATCATTCTCTTCATTTTATTTAATGCTGTTAAATTGTTTTACTGCTGTATTTTGTTTTAATTGCAGTGTGTGTGTGACTCCATAATTTGTGATATATGACTGATGCATGTTTAACACTGTGTTTACCTATCCTTTAGTGCTGTATGCATGTTGAATGCCAATGAAGTGTATGACACGATGAATGCATGTGTGACTGTGCAAGAAAGGATGTATTTCATTGTCGCCATGCCACACCAAAATCCTTGTAACGTTTTTACTTGGTGAATAAATATTCTTATCTTATTATGGTGTGAGAGAAAGAAAAAAAATCTCTTCACAGTATTATCAGTATTATGGAGTGAGAGAGAAAGAGAGAGAGAGAGAGAGAGAGAGAGAGAGAGAGAGAGAGAGAGAGAGAGAGAGTGTACTGTTGCTTTGACAAAGTTAATAGTATTGGTCTATCTCTAACATTTCAGAAATAAAATTTAATTTCTCTTCTGTCTTCTAACAGTTACCTGCCTTTACACCACACGTCTGAGTGATGAATATGTTTGTTGTGTAGGAGAGTGTCTGTAATATGTGAGAGTGGATATTGATCGCCTCACTTTTGAGTCTGATTCAGAATAAAGCACATATAGCATCAATTATTATTATTATTAAATACGAAATTGTACATCATGAACAAACAACAGCTGTGACGAGTGTAATCAATGATTGCACACTGACATTATAGTGGTATGCATTGGAACTCACTTATTGTGGCGACAGTTTAATGTTATTTCCACTACCAAAGACAATAATCTATAGTCTTCGCTGGGAAGCTTACTTGGTTTTCACACCGACTCAACCAAAGCTTTTAGGTTTTGAGGTTAGTTCAGCCAGGCTAGCTATAAATAGCTTCACCGATAGCTTCGCCAGTGGTTCTTTCCTTTCCTTTCACTGGAAGGGAGGGTGTAGGCAAGCTATAAATAGCCCGCTGCCAGCAAAATGTGGGGGAACCTAAGAGTGCTGCTCACATAGGCAGGCATAGCAATATGAGTCTATTTCCTCAGCCCTCCTCCCCTCCATCTCCCCCCACAAAAGTCTTAAATACAAGAACTGAAAAAACAAATCACGCAGATATATTTTATCGTTTTTATAGAGCACTTATCCAGCTCCGGAGGTGCTCAAGGCACTAGCGGATACAGGATCTAATTCAAGCCGTCATGAGGTGCTCAAGGCACTAGCGGATACAGGATCTAATTCAAGCCGTCATGAGGTGCTCAAGGCACTAGCGGATACAGGATCTAATTCAAGCCGTCATGAGGTGCTCAATTGCTGCAATGAAGGCTCAAATATTGCAACTTTCCATTTTCATTATTTTTTTGGGGTTCTCTCTCTGAATGGCACTTGGAAATGTCTTTGGCATAATAATAGTGCAGTAAATAATATAGTAGCGAATGTTGTGGCTGAGTGGTTTAAGGTGAGACTAACTTGCCTTGTCCACAAGCCAGAAAGAAATGGTGCGGACGTTATGTTTCTCTGAATATTTACTTTCGAGGAGAGGATGGGTGTTTCTCCGGGTACTCAAAATTGTAAAAACACAACTAATATTAGGTAGATAGGGTTTGGGCGCGCCACAGGCTGCGACTGCGCCTATCCCATGGGAGGCGACCCAGAGTTTCTCGATAGGGGACAATAGAGTGCCCCCCCCTCCCCCTCCCACTTCCCCAATTTATAAAAAAAATGTTCTTAATCAGATTCTAAAATTGCTTCTGTAATGACTCTTTACACATTGTTCCACAATCACCTCCTTCTCAATCCCTAAGGACCCACCTCCTCGGAAGCTCTTTAATTAATAAAACTTTCCATACAATTTTTGTTTTCATTTTTGCAGGCGATGGCAGCAGCAACATAGTTTAGAGTGGAAAATGTTTGTAGTTCATAGAAACATATACAGCCGTTTATTCATTATTTATTAGACGCATCGCGCCCCTAAATTGTGTACAGTGCAGTAACTGCATGACTTGTAAATAAATAACGTAGGCAAGCAACTTTTTAAAAAGCGCAGTAGCTCAGCGGTAGAGCATTCGCCTGGCACACGAATGACACAGGTTGGAATCTCGTGGTGGGCCAAGATAAACGTGTCCCCGTTTCACTGTCCATCTTAGCAGTATGATTGCTCTGGTGGTTCAGTGTGATTAAGACCTTCCCCCCCTTCCTCCCTTGGATGGTTATCCCTGTCTGCCCTATCGCCAATGGTGGGTGTAGACGTTACATTTCAATGTTCAGTCATTGATTGGGGACCACGAAAGTTTGTTGGTGAGACATTGACAGAATGTGGTGTAACAGCTATCATCGGGGACTGGTTTAGAACAAAGAAGAGCCTTTAACATGGAACACACACACACCCAACAGCACAGAGCTTGTTCTGTTTACTTGACAGAATAAAATACAACAAATACCCCCGTCGTGCAGTTTGCTAGCTGACTTTTAATTTTCATCCAGCAAATGATACGCTGAACAGCGGTGGTGGGACACTTTCTTTAGTCAACACAGGGAAAGAATAATCTGATGCAACTCACTTCTGCCAATGGCTCATGCTTTACATTCATGCAAAATTGATGTTAACTTAAAAAAAAAAAAAAACCCCTTCACCCGCCCCTACCCCTCTCCTCCACCCGCTCGTCCTATCCCCTACCCTACACCACTCCCTTTCCAAATAAACAAACTCATGCACCAGCTACAATCCAAATTTGTCAAACTTTGTACACAAAAAACCCCAGCATGAATAAAATGACTAAATGAAATTATATATAAACCAAAATTCAGGAAATGCATGCATAAAAACAAACAAATTAGCACGCAGAACATACAACTTATGGCTTAAAATAATTGCATGGTTATTAACTAAGCATTTTCACAACCAAGAACAATGGAAGTGATTGTCAACATTTTCATAATGAAACGTCAGCTCATAAATTAAGCTTTGCAACACCTGAGAATGGCATTAGAATCAATACACCACAGGACCAAGTGTCTACATTTAATACATAAAAACCATCACACACATAAAATGTGTGTTCACAACTTTTTACTACCGAAGATGACAAACAAAAACCACTAATAAATCACAAACCTCTCCATTTTTATATTAAGTTTCAAGTTACTCACACACACATGCACAAACCAACACACACACACACATACACACCCACAAAAAACTAGAAGGGCAAGACCCATATGACTCACATACTCCTTCTGGAACGTGCAATAATTAACATGAAAATGAGTGCCCAGAAGAAAAAAAAATTAAACTGTGGTATTACAATGCAAAGTAATAATGACTTTGATCTTTCTATGCTCTTAACCTTGAGCCTGACCTTTACGTGACCACTCATGCTCAAGTATGATCAAATAACCCATTGTTGTGTATGGCTTAAATATACAGCCATTCCACTGTATGATGACCTATTTTTACAGTGTTTTTACAAGGCCTAAAATGGCCTGGACTTTCAAGATCAACTCCAAAAGCAGAATATATATGAAAGATCAATCCATCATCTCTACATACAACAAGTTTGGAATTTATATCTCTCATAGTTTATGGTCAAGGTCACTTCAAAATACCTTTAATGACTTTGGCCAGTTCCAATGACCTTGACATTGGAGTGAGGTTGACCCAATTTGTATAGCATGTTTTTTTTATTGATATTTATAATGCATCAAGGGATCATAAGTTCATTATTTAAAATTTAACAATTTAAATTTGTCAACAACATTTGTTAGCCTTGACCTTGAAGTGAAGTCATTCCTTTACTGATAATTTACTGACATTTATAAGGTCTCGTGAATAATTCAATCTTACCAAGTTTTGTTGTGGTATTTGAAGTGGGTTCTGAGATATTAATCCACTGGCAAGTTTTGCACAGGGAAAGAATAATCTGATGGAGGGCTAATTTTTTCATATTTTTAAAAATATATTTAAATGTCATTTCTTGACTATTTAAGGCTCATCTCACAAAGATTTGCAAAAATCTGGATTTTTTTTGGAGGGGGAGAGTTGGAGGGGAAGGGTGGGTGGGTGATCACAATCTTTATACACCTACTGAAGGTGACAAACAATCCTTTTATAAATCACAAACCCCTCTATTATATTGTTCTCTCTCTCTCTCTCTCTCTCTCTCTCTCTCTCTCTCTCTCACTCTCTCTCTCTCTCTTACATACACAGAGGAACCAACATGCACACCCACCC
Organism: Oncomelania hupensis; assembly: GCA_036898135.1. Lineage (NCBI taxonomy): Eukaryota > Metazoa > Mollusca > Gastropoda > Littorinimorpha > Pomatiopsidae > Oncomelania > Oncomelania hupensis. The sequence goes on from CM072519.1 coordinate 62,459,818, forward strand.
ACTCTGCACACGCACACACATCACTCCAACACTGAAAGCACAACCACAGAGCTAAACATCTTCAAGCATAGGAAGAATACAAACAAAAAAACACAATGAAGATAATAATGATCATGGTTTTAAATCATTGAGGATGTAATACCAATAGAAGAGAAGTGGATGTAGATAAAGAAAAGGAAGCTGAGAAAAGAGAGGTAGGGGGTGGGGATAGGGGGGAGGGGGTAGTGTGTGTGAGTGTGTGTGTGTGCGTGACTGAGTGTGGGTGGGTGTGTGTGGGTGTGGGTGTGTGTGTGTGTGTGTGAACATGTAATTCAAGTTTGTATACTAATTCAAAAAACACACAGTCACATCACATTGCTTGTCACCAGCAAAAATTAAATTGTTCGTATAAATAAGCAATATAATTCCAATTACATGTTGTCAACGTATGGCAAATTAAAGTATTTGTAAGAATTGAAAGCAAACTGTCAGTTGTCTTGTTCAGGCTAGGCCAACATTGATTTTTATAAAAGCCTGTCTATATTAGAACATTTTCTAGTCATCTTGGTTGGGTGAGTGAGTGTGTGAAAAGAGAGAGAGACAGAGACAGACAGAAAGAAAGATAGAGAAAAAAAAGAGAGGGAGAGAGAGACAGATTGAGATAGTAATTGCATAACTGTCATAATATTGCTGCACCAAAAATACATTATGAACAGTCAAAAACAACAAACACTTGAACATTAAAAAAAAAAATCCCAAAAGGTTATTATGAAAACTTTGTGTAGCACGTTATTTCTGCAGTGTTAATGCAATGTGGAGACAGGCAGTGCGGAAAGGCCTTTACCATTTGGAACGGGCACTTGCTCAGCAGTCAAGAGGCCAAAAAGGCTACAGAGAAAGACTAGGAGCCATACAGTAAGACCCGCGCCAGCCTTCACCAGCTCGCAGGGTGGGAGGGACAACCAATCCTGCATCGACCTGTCCAGTCATGCAGTGCTAGGACCTACCCCTAGATGCGCAACTCCATGGTCTCCCAAGATCAACGGATGCCTGCTACTATTCTAATGCAACGTATATCAGATCAAAATAAATGCAAAGCTCTAATCCCAGATCGACAAGAACAATCAGACAATGCGAACACCTAGTCTAGTCTGCATATTTTGTGGCAGAAACTTCACCATTCAATGCTTCCCATTATGAACACGACTAGGCTAGAAGAGTCTATTTAGTTTTTTTCTTTGGGGGTAGCAGCTACAAACGCCGGGCCAGTAAAAAGGCCAAGCCTGCGGCCAAACCGAAGCTGGCTGCTACGATCAGGTAGGGCGAGGCTGCCTTGAGGTCCTCCCACAGCAGCGTCCAGCGCAGGCCTGCCACCTGTTTCTGGATTGCCTGAAAGGTGGGGCGTCGCTGCAGCTGCTGCAGGTAGCGCTGGATGTGCGGGCAGGAGCTGGCGGGGAAAAAGCGAGCGTCCAGGCCTAGCAGGCTCATGCGCTGGAGAAGGACGGCGAAGGTGATGTCGGCTGCGGTGAAATCCGGACCACACAGCCACTGATCTCCTCCTTCCACTGTTGAAACCACACCATGAATTCATCACCACACCACATAGGAGGAGAGTAACATACAAAATAAATTTAACACACAAATTTTTAAAAAATATATTTCTCTATCTATTTATCTATCTATCTATCTATCTATCTATCTATCTATCTATCTATCTATCTATCTATCTATCTATCTATCTATCTATCTATCTATATATATTATATTAAATTTAATGTGTATACATGTATATTCAGTGAGAGAGAGAGTGAGAGAGAGAAAGTGGTTGGGTGTGAGACAGAAGGAGAGAGAGAAAGGGGGAAGAAAGAGAGCTAAAGAAAGAAAGATAAATAAAATGAGAGAGAAAGAGAGAAAGGTGGGGAGGGGGAAGAAAGGGATAGACAGAAAGAAACATGAAGAAAGAGAGCGGAAAAAGAGAGAAAGAGAAGAGGGAGATTGAGGGAGACAGAATGGGGGAGAGAAAAAGGGATGGAGGGACAAAGAAAGAAAAGAGTGAGACAGAAAGATAGAAAAGATGGCAAGAGGAGAAAGAAGAAAGATGAAGTGATAGAGAGTGAGAGACAGATAAACATAATCATACAGCAATCAGCTGTGTGTACGTATTAGCCATTAAGTTATCTGTAGAGGTTATCTGTGTGTTATCTATATGTTATGGGTACACATGACAACTCAGTTTTATCTTTTGAGTTCAAAATGTGTGGGTACGGTATGATGCACTTTCTATAAATAGTTATAGTTTAGCAATACCTATGATAGACTATAGCAGCCAAGATATCTGATAAAACCATTTACTGACTTACATTACAAATCAATAATGTAGTAAAAAAAACAAGTCAGGATCAGGGAAAATAATGAGTAAAAACCATATTTTGTTGGGGCAAGAAGTTGTCAAGTTATTCCGAACAACTGGAGCGAGCGATAGCCATGGATAATAACAGACAAGTGATTTTCATATTATTAAAGAGATGAATGAGAACAACAAGCCTGAGCCATATCCTACCATGCTGTGATAGGAATGCTCATGAATCTTCATATGGAAATAAATAAGGGAGTGTCAGTGCCATCCTAGTGGTTTTGCTGTCTTTGATCTTTCGTTAGGGATTTGGATAGTCAGCAAATGTGTGGGGACAATGATCACTGTAATGTACTTGCCGGTACTGACTGCTGACAATCTTTTCTCCATATCCTGAAACAGCGAGTCCAGCTGGGAGAGCTGACCTTTGACCTTCTCTTCATCTGTGATGATGTCATACTTCTGGGCAGCTATCTGGGATTTGGACAGGTAGCCATCACGAAGGTCAGGATGCAAGGTGGCCTTGTGGGTAAGGTACTGCAGCCGCTGTGCAAAGTTTTCTGCAAAAGACAGCCACCAAAAAAAAAAAAAAAAAAAAAAAAAAAAAGAATAAAAGAAAGAAAAGTCATGAAATCTCTTGTGGTCTTTACTGAAAAAAAAAAGTAACATTGAATGCCGTATATGCGTTTTCCCACAGGAGGCCTCAAAGAGCGGCAATGTGGGCCAATTTATATCCGCTCATGTGCTGCACATCCCCTTACACAAACACACAATCTCACTACGATGTGATGACATCATCCAACATTTCATTGCTCTATCATTATCATTCCAGCCTTAGGCATCACCAGTGTACCTCTTCCCACCCCCTTTCTCTCCCCAATACCCAGGACTGCGCTCAGTGGTGTGGTCCGTCAGACGATAGGGAAAACATGTAAAAGATGGAATGTCAGCTAGCATTACATGGCAAAAGTCGATTAAGCCCAAAATGCCTGAATCTGAGTAACTGGTCTTTGTATCCACTCAGCCCGCTCACCCAATAACGAGGCAAGAGTTGCCGTTATGAAGTTTTCCAGCTTTTATTCAGCAAAGGATGCAAACAGCATTAGCCACTGCATCCCGAAGCTCTCTCCAAAAACTCCATCCCTAAGTGCATACAGAGCTTCATTAATAATCTTTCTACGGTGTGTCAAAAGACGTAGAATATTCCATCTATAACAAATCAGAATAAAAATGATCACCGGGAAATACTCTCTGCCTTACTTCACAGAATGCTCTACGAACTTAGAAGACTACTTCTTCTTATGGAATAGATCTGGAATCTTCCGTTGGTGGTAAACAAGTATTTCCAGAAACATCTCAATACTGCTACAACAATGCTGACTGAAGAAAACAAACAAACTAACATTTATGCCAAATTTTTCTAGCAACATCCTATCCTATCCTATCCTATCCTATCCCATAACTCGAAGGTCGTTGGGACACCACAGATGATCGTTTAACTTAGAAGACTACTTCTTCTTATGGGATAGATCTGGAATCTTCCGTTGGTGGTAAACAAGTATTTCCAGAAACATCTCAATACTGCTACAACAATGCTGACTGAAGAAAACAAACTAACATTTATGCCAAATTTTTCTAGCAACATCCTATCCTATCCTATCCTATCCTATCCCATAACTCGAAGGTCGTTGGGGCACCACAGATGATCGTTTAACCTGCATACTCCATCTTTCTCTGCCCTCAGCAACCCTCATGGCTTCGCTCAGTGTAAAGCCAGACCATTCTTGCATGTTGTCCTCCCACCTCTTTTTCTAGTTCTGTCTCCCTCTTCTTCTGCCTCCATGCACCGTGACTTGCAGGACGGTCTTTGCAAGGCCTGATGCTCTTGTGCCATCGGAGTTTCCAGCAACAGCACACAACCAAATCAAAGGTAGATAAATGCTATCGTTGCATTCTGAGCTAAAACAAAATGTTCGTAATCATCGTGCTCGCCTCAATCGTAAAATCAAAAATGGGTCCTAGCTGCATTCTAACAAAATAGCACAAGACTTAGTGAGTTATCTGATGGAAGCAAAACAACGCTTAACTCCCCTCTCCCTCTCACCACCCCACCCCTCCCACAGGGCAGGAAAGTACACCTGAGACTTTTACATACATACTAGTTGGCAATGAGAAGAGGCTGTATATAGCAAGTTGTTTTTCTTTCTTTCTAATCTGTAGGGAAACTGAAAGATCAAACGTGTGATAGAGGGTTTTCAAAAACATTTTTGGCTAGATTTAAAAAAAAAATTCTGCTAGATAAATTACACTGTAAGTTAGTTAGTTATTCATTGCTTACAGGGTCAAGTGGACTGCAAAGAACCAAATCAGGGCCACAAAATCAAGACCACAACTTGGCTGAAAGAGGACTAACCCCTGATCTGCATAAACGATCTGCTGAAACAACCCCAGTGGTAACATCGAAGGCACTCCACCAGCTGGTACAATAAAGGCATCCCACACGTACACAGGGGGTGCTGAGACTATACTCTTATATATTGAACCCCCCTCACCCTCCCCCCCCCCCCCCCCCCCCCGCCTCCTTTTACAAAAACAAAATAGAATACAAACATCAATATAAAATGTCAACAAAACACATACAATGCCTACATTGCTAAATAATAATATTATAGGAAGCCCTAGTGACCATTTGGCAGAAAGCGTCCAATATTCCCAAGCTGATAAAACAGACTTCACACACAAATGAGGAGTTTTGTCCCGGAAGAGTTTCCAAGAAAAAAGGTAGGTGATTGGTCCAGCAAAGAAGAACATAGATTAATAGAACAGAATAGGAATGAAAAATAACAAATGAGAAAGAAAGCGACAGTGGGAATTTAAAGCACTAAAATTTCCAGAAAGTGGGGATACTATTTATACAGAAAGCCCCGGCACCTCCACTGGGGGTACAAAGTAAGGGGCAATTAGTGCTCCAACAGAGAAAAAAAACACACACACACAAAAAAAACAACACACTTTGAATACATTTACAAAAATAAAACTGCTAATTTCACATCCAGTCATTCAAATATTTTCCTGCAAAGAGAGCAAATTATTTTGTTCTTCAAAACATTTGTCTTCAGACCAAGGTTATGTTATGTTGCAACACAAAGTACATTTTTAACAAGCTTGAATTACTGGCAATATTGGTTTAAAATATAGGTCAAGGATGGCAAATCATGATGAAATGTTCACTACAAATCAAATCTACCAGTAAGTACACTTCAAACCCGAAAGCAAATATATCACAAGTATAAATGTGACACTGCTGCCCTAGCAAAGTTGAAGCCAATTTGGAAAGACAGGACCATCAGCCTACATTCCAAGGTCAGACTGCTGCACTCCCTTGTCATCTCCATCTTCCTATGCGCTTGCGAAACACGGACCCTCACAGCAGGTCTACAACGAAGAATACAAAGCATGGAGATGCGGTGCTACAGAAGACTTCAGGGCATTTCCTACACCCAGCACATCACCAACGACGAAGTCCGACAGACCATCACACAATTCATTAGACAACACGATGACCTGCTCACAGTGGGGAAGAAACGGAAACTCCGATGGTATGGCCATGTCATCAGATCATCAGGTCTTGCAAAGACCATCCTGCAAGGCACAGTGTAAGGAGATAGAAGAGGGAGACTGAAAAAGAGGTGGGAGGACAACATTTGAGAATGGACTGGTTTGACACTGAGCGAAACCATCAGGGTTGCTGAAGACAGGGAAAGATGGAGTACGCTGGTTAAATGATCATCTGTGGTGCCCCTACGACCTTCGAGTTATGGGGTATATTCATAATAATCATCATGCTAATCATCATCATCATCATCAGCAGCAGCAGCAGCATAATGATAATAATAATAATAATAATAATAATAATAATAATAAGAAGAAGAAGAAGAAGAAGAAGAAGAAGAAGAATAGAGGACAATAATAATAATAATAATAATAATAATAATAATAAAGGACAATAATAATAATAATAATAATAATAATAATAATAATAATAATAATAATAATAATAATAATAAGAAGAAGAAGAAGAAGAAGAAGAAGAAGAAGAAGTTGTTGTTTAATGTATTTAAAGTCTTTCCACCAAAGTGATACAATAATAATTTATTTAAAGTCTTTCCACCAAAGTGATATAATAATAATAATAATAATAATAATAATAATAATAATAATAATAATAATAATAATAATCGTCATTTACCTCAAAGATGCATTCTCTTCTATTTTCTTTCCCATATCAATCCCTGCCCTCTTCACGCCTCAATCTCCTGTTACTCCCACCCCCTCCAATCCTTTCTTCTTTCGTTTACTCACACTCACCAATCGGCCTACACATGCTAGACATGTAACAGCTCAACTTCAAAGAACGCCGGCCAATTATGACGTGTAACATCCGCTAAAACGTCATAATTATGTCGCTTGCGTGCGTTTACACGTCACAAACGTTTTGACTTTGAGCTCAGGTTCACAACCGTCGCATTTTCGTCTACGCGGAGTTTGAATCTGCTTCGTTGGTGTTCAATCTTCATCAGATACACATTGCCCAAACGTGTTTTGAAGCCTCATCATTTCACAGGCACGAAGAAGTTGCATTTGTTTTTCCTGAGCTCTGATCTAAGAAGGGGAAAAAAAAATGGTAAGACGTTTTGAAAGTTGAACGATATTATAGCTGGGCTGGACAAAGGAAGACGGGGGGTGGGGGTGGGGTGGGGGGGAGGGGAAGAAAGAAAGAAGAAAAAAAAACAACACAGAAGTTGGTCATGCAGTAAGTCCTTTTCAGGTAAAAGCTTTGTGTCATTTTCTTAAAATGCATATTTACAGCAGTTATAGCAACAGCTTGATCTAAGTACAATTAGGTAGCAACTCAACAACAAAAGAAAGTGTAACACATGTATGTCAGGGCGTTTTGCCCATAAACTGTTGTTTTGAAAGAATAAATGTTCTTTGCTATTAATCTGAGGTAAGATACAAAAACTTCTCGCTATCCCCCCACCCCCCACCCCCCCCCCCCTCCGCAAAAAAAAAAAAAAAAAAAGTGCACCTTCTCGCGTGAACCTGCTGATCCGCCCTTGTACTGTCTTGTGCAGTCAAGGTAAGGTGACAGCCTTTATGTAATACTGTCCTCCATTCTCTATAGGAGGGCCACTGTTGGCTGACAGCACAGTGTGGGACAGCTGTTTCCACCTTTGAAGGTCGTCAACTGACATCTGAGTTATTAGATCCTATTCTACATGATTATCCAGTGCTCTGAAACACTCTCCCTCTCCCCCCCCCCCCGTTTTTTTTTTTTACATTGAAATCATACACCTCTATGTAATAACTAATTTTCAGTTCAGACGTATGTATGCCTTTGTCCAGCATAAGGGGGCCTCAGGCTCATGCCTGTCTTCAATGCTGAAGAGCTCTACAAAAGGGAGCGAGTTCAATTAGTAAGGAGGGGGAGAGAGGAGGAGTAGAGAAGAGGAGGAGGGGGGTAAGAGGACAAAATAATTAACTTAGATCCCAGGCTTATCAAGGCCACCTACTCCTTCAGATAAGGATATAAACCAAGGTCTAGTCTGTGTACAATTGCATTCCTCTCCAAGAGCTGTAAAGATCCTGACGCTCATGTCCTAGGTGACCCATGCACAAAGCATGCACTATAGGTCCTGTTCCCCACACCTCTCCCCCTTCCCTGTCTTGTGTGGCCCTGCTCTTGCCCTTTGTGCCCTGCTCTTGCCCTTTGTGCTCTTGCCCTTTGTGCCCTGCTCTTGCTCTTTGTGCCCTGCTCTTGCCCTTTGTGCCCTGCTCTTGTCCTTTGTGCTCTTGCCCTTTGTGCCCTGCTCTTGCCCTTTGTGCCCTGCTCTTGCTCTTTGTGCCCTGCTCTTGCCCTTTGTGCCCTGCTCTTGTCCTTTGAGCCCTGCTCTTGTCCTTTGTGCCCTGCTCTTGCCCTTTGTGCCCTGCTCTTGCCCTTTGTGCCCTGCTCTTGCCCTTTGTGCCCTGCTCTTGTCCTTTGTGCCCTGCTCTTGTCCTTTGTGCTCTTGCCCTTTGTGCCCTGCTCTTGTCCTTTGTGCCCTGCTCTTGTCCTTTGTGCCCTGCTCTTGCCCTTTGTGCCCTGCTCTTGTCCTTTGTGCCCTGCTCTTGTCCTTTGTGCCCTGCTCTTGTCCTTTGTGCCCTGCTCTTGTCCTTTGTGCCCTGCTCTTGTCCTTTGTGCTCTTGCCCTTTGTGCCCTGCTCTTGTCCTTTGTGCCCTGCTCTTGTCCTTTGTGCCCTGCTCTTGCCCTTTGTGCCCTGCTCTTGTCCTTTGTGCCCTGCTCTTGTCCTTTGTGCCCTGCTCTTGTCCTTTGTGCTCTTGCCCTTTGTGCCCTGCTCTTGTCCTTTGTGCCCTGCTCTTGTCCTTTGTGCCCTGCTCTTGCCCTTTGTGCCCTGCTCTTGTCCTTTGTGCCCTGCTCTTGTCCTTTGTGCCCTGCTCTTGCCCTTTGTGCCCTGCTCTTGTCCTTTGTGCCCTGCTCTTGTCCTTTGTGCCCTGCTCTTGCCCTTTGTGCCCTGCTCTTGCCCTTTGTGCCCTGCTCTTGTCCTTTGTGCCCTGCTCTTGTCCTTTGTGCCCTGCTCTTGTCCTTTGTGCTCTTGCCCTTTGTGCCCTGCTCTTGTCCTTTGTGCCCTGCTCTTGTCCTTTGTGCTCTTGCCCTTTGTGCCCTGCTCTTGTCCTTTGTGCCCTGCTCTTGCCCTTTGTGCCCTGCTCTTGTCCTTTGTGCCCTGCTCTTGTCCTTTGTGCTCTTGCCCTTTGTGCCCTGCTCTTGTCCTTTGTGCCCTGCTCTTGTCCTTTGTGCCCTGCTCTTGCCCTTTGTGCCCTGCTCTTGCCCTTTGTGCCCTGCTCTTGCCCTTTGTGCCCTGCTCTTGTCCTTTGTGCCCTGCTCTTGTCCTTTGTGCTCTTGCCCTTTGTGCCCTGCTCTTGTCCTTTGTGCCCTGCTCTTGCCCTTTGTGCCCTGCTCTTGTCCTTTGTGCCCTGCTCTTGTCCTTTGTGCCCTGCTCTTGTCCTTTGTGCTCTTGCCCTTTGTGCCCTGCTCTTGTCCTTTGTGCCCTGCTCTTGTCCTTTGTGCCCTGCTCTTGCCCTTTGTGCCCTGCTCTTGTCCTTTGTGCCCTGCTCTTGTCCTTTGTGCCCTGCTCTTGCCCTTTGTGCCCTGCTCTTGTCCTTTGTGCCCTGCTCTTGTCCTTTGTGCCCTGCTCTTGTCCTTTGTGCCCTGCTCTTGCCCTTTGTGCCCTGCTCTTGTCCTTTGTGCCCTGCTCTTGTCCTTTGTGCCCTGCTCTTGCCCTTTGTGCCCTGCTCTTGCCCTTTGTGCCCTGCTCTTGTCCTTTGTGCCCTGCTCTTGCCCTTTGTGCCCTGCTCTTGCCCTTTGTGCCCTGCTCTTGTCCTTTGTGCCCTGCTCTTGCCCTGTGTGCCCTGCTCTTGCTCTTTGTGCCCTGCTCTTGCCCTTTGTGCCCTGCTCTTGTCCTTTGTGCCCTGCTCTTGCCCTTTGTGCCCTGCTCTTGTCCTTTGTGCCCTGCTCTTGCCCTTTGTGCCCTGCTCTTGCCCTTTGTGCCCTGCTTGGCTGATAAATAAAACCCCAAAATCCAAATACCCCAATCCTAGGATTTGGTCATCAGTTGGTCGACAAATGAATGAGTTCATGTTGAAGTGTTTGCAGGTTCAATACCCAGAGAGCCCAAAACAATAACTGGCTGCTTGTTTGGAGGCATAGTGGGTGTACTACAGCCCAAACATAATATCTGTGTGTAGCATATCTTTATTAAAGTCCGTTAAACCAATATTTATATCGACTTATCAGTATCTTTGGGTTTTGTAAAAGAAGATGCTAATTTTCTTTTTGTTAAGAACATGTATAACTATAAACTATTATTAAATTGATGAAAATAACTATCACTAGCCATTATAACCATCTCCCTCTCTTTGAACATACTACCATAAGTCCATATCCATCTATACATTCTCATCAAGAACACAGCACCGACCCTCTGGAATTCCCTTCCAGTAAACCTGCAGCAGAACTCACAGAGAGAGCAAGAGAGAAAGAAATGGAAGGACAGAGAAAGAGGGGGAGAGAGAGAGAGAGAGAGAGAGAGAGAGAGAGAGAGAGAGAGAGAGAGAGAGAGAGAGAGAGAAAGAAGAGAGAGAGGGAGAGAGAAACAGAGACAGACAGGGAAATGTGTTACTCGGCAAAGGTCGATTCAACCCCGGTGCTTGAATCTTGTGCCACTCGAATTCATATCCACGTAACCTGTTCATTCAGTAACAAATGCTACGACTGAGACGTGCACGATATTTATGAACACTATTTTTGTTTGGCAAAGCGTGCAATGATAGCGTGTGTTTACCTTTGATTTTATTCTGCTCTGTTGCTAGAAAAAGCTTTGCATAATGTTGATAGTTTTCATCGGTTGCAGACATGCCTACCCTCAATTTCAAGTTTCTGTATTAGCTTTTTCAAATTTCAGTATTACTATTACGATTTCCGTATTTACTTTTACTACCTATCGTTTTTGCACTCATCCTTTTTGATATTATGCGAAGAATCCAGTGATAGATTGATTTGCTGCCACAATGTTCTTTTTCTTCTCCAAAGCCTCGTTCCATCTGCCAGGTCTAGTCATGCATTCCCAGACATGCCTACCCTCAAATTGAAGTTTCCGTATTGGCTTTTTCAAATTTCAGTATTACTATTACGATTTCCGTATTTACTTTTACTACCTATTGTTTTTGCACTCATCCTTTTTGATATTATGCGAAGAATCCAGTGATAGATTGATTTGCTGCCACAATGTTCTTTTTCTTCTCCAAAGCCTCGTAATTCTTCATATACTGTGGGTGTGAGGGCCTTCCGCGTGCTGCTTGATGTCGTTCATATCACCGGCGGAGATGCCAAACTGGTTGGCACAAATCGTACTTTTGAGTCAGTGCTGCCGCGAATAACGAAAGAACATTTTTCCGAATACGAGGCAAGAAATGTCTGCCCCTTGCGCGTTTTTTTTGAAGATTCAGATTCACAATCACTTTGCTTAGCCATTCGTTTGAACGCCATGTTTTAAATTCTGTCTCACGAGCACCGATCTTTACTGCGACTGTGCAAAAACGGGTTCGGCAAACTTCGGTGCCTCTACCGGAAACTTCGATGTCACAGGTCTCCACTGCGACTGCGCATTGCGGCATTAAACCTTCGGAAAAAGATCATGCGGTGCATTACCACAGGCCAACGATTTCGATTTTTTTTCTTTATCATTTTTTTTAATTTCCGTACCGTAAAACAAATGTCCGTATTTTCCGTAGCGCTTGCCGAGTTTTTCAAATTTCCGGAAAAAATACGGAAATTCCGTACGGGTAGGCATGTCTGCATTCCACCCACCAGTTCTAGTCATGTATTCCACGCACCAGTTCTAGTCATGCATTCCATCTGCCAGGTCTAGTCATTCATTCCACCCACCAGTTCTAGTCATGCATTCCAACTGCCATTTTTAGTCATTCAACCTGCCAGTTCTAGTCATGCATTCCACTCGCCAGTTATGGTAATTAATTCCACCCGCCAGTTCCAGTCATGCATTCCACCCGCCAGTTCTAGTCATGCATTCCAACTGCCATTTCTAGTCATGCATTCCACCCGCCAGTTCTGGTAGTCCATTCCATCTGCTAGTTCTAGTCATGCACTCCACCCACCAGTTTTAGTCATTCATTCCATCCACCAACTCTAGTCATGCACTCCAGCGGCCAGTCAGTTCTAGTCATGCATTCTACAAGCCAGTTCTCGTCATGCCTTCTACCCGCCAGTTCTCGCCATGCCTTCCACCCGTCAGTTCTAGTCACAGGCTGCATTAGTGCAGTGAGCTATGTGGGCAAACTAACTAGAAAAGAAATCACTGCCTACATAATTATCCACCACTCACCTCTCATACTGCGCTGGACGGCAGCAGGCAGCCTGCAGCCAGAGGCAGAGAGATGGGGGTGGAAGACAACGCCGTAAGTGATAATGTCCACTGGAACCATGTTCAGCTGGTCTCTCACTGCGTACACTGACTGGCCGGCCAATGTTTTGGGATCCGGCAGCAGTCTGCTTCCTGTTCAAGTTGCACATCAACAACATAATAACAACTAAATAAAGCAAGTAAATGGGATTGTAAAGTTAGAATTGGCCTTATTGATGAGCTCAGAATTATAATACTCTGCATAATTGCAAAAGGTATAGGTGTTATCGCGAAGTGAGAAGCATGTTGTCAACAGATAGTTTGGATAAAGTGCGAGATGAGAGAGTGGATGATATCCTATCCTATCCTATCCTGTAACTCGGAGGTCGTAGAGGCACCACAGATGATCGTTTAACCAGCGTAATCCATCTTTCCCTGTCCTCAGCAACCCTGATGATTTCGCTCAGTGTCAAACCAGTCCATTCTCAAATGTTGTCCTACCACCTCTTTTTCAGTCTCCCTCTTCTGGATGATATAGTGGAGGTAAAAGAGGGATGGATGAAATGGTGGATGGATAATTTCATTGAGTGCATGTGTCTGTAGCGATAGGTGAGCGAGGATTATAACCTTCCAAGGGCAAGACAGAGTAGAAAGAAATATAATATGTTTTTGAATATGCAGACTGCAGGCTAGAGTTTCAAAGAAGAAAGTTCTATTTTGGTGAGTGTCTTGGATCTTCTTACGATTTTGAATTTAGAGGAAAATGACAGGGCTGAATAGGCAATGACAGTATTTGTTCAGTGGCAGACAGTTGGCAGCGTTGTTAGAAGATTAAGTTATCTTTCGTTACAGACACAGGTGCACTATGTAAAATTATCCATCCACCTTTTCATCCAACCCTCTTTCACCTCCACTATATCATCCACTCTCTCACCTGCACTTTATCCAAACTATCTGTGGACAAAATACTTCTCGCTCTGCCACAGGTGTGCCGTCTTATGGGGTGCGTTTTCACTGTGGAATATAATTTGTGGAACTAATAACAGAGCTTATTCTAGGATTTTGAAGAAGTGGGGGCAGGCCCCCCTTCCTTGAAAAAAATGGGGGATTAGGCCCCCCCTCTGACCAAAACAGTGGGGGCGTCTTCTCGGCATATATAGGGTGTACACACAAACAAATATCCATTCTGTTTTCTCCCGTGATGTTCCCGGATAAACTGTGAAACAGTCAAGTGTTGCATTCTCTCCAAACAGTAAGTACACACAAATCGCAGAAAAAATATATCACAAACTGGTATCTGTAACCTTGCTTTCACAACTGTTGCATAAAAGCTCTGCTATTTTAGAAGATCAGTCATGGGAAAACAGTGTGACTGTTTTCTTCACAGTTCCTCCACTGAATTCGAAGTCGAAAAGCGTGCGCTTTTTCGAAGCCATTCTGATTCTGATTGTAAACCAGTTCCAACCGGTCAGGTTCGTCGATGCCACACTCAGAAGAAAGGTGATAGGTCAAAAAGAATAGCATCGGCCAATGAAAATTTGAGACACATCGCATATACAAGAGAGCAACTTCCGTTTAACTCCAGTTTCCGCTACGCCCTAGCAGACGACAGAAACGTCACAGTAAAGCCCGCTTCGATCAAGACATGTAGCGGGATATTCCCAATCTCCGCGGGATCGCGAACGCGCTCATCGAATTTCTTTGCGGGAAACAAACTTTTTGTGCGTGATCCCGCGCATCCCGCGCCCTAGAATAAGCTCTGAAATAATACAGTGCACAGAGTTGCTAAACACAAATCTGCACTATATAAAGTACTTTGTTTGTTTTTTTAATTTATTTATTCATTTATTTATTGCTTTTACTTATAATTTATTTATTTAATTATTTATTTTATGTTTTAATTAATACATTTGTTTTTTGGTCTAATATCAAGTGAAGACATTAAATTCTGAAGAACTGAATTAATCTTCACAAAGACCTAAAAGTGCAAAAAGGAGCAAGGGAAATAACTCCTCCATGTTAGATAACAAATACAAAGCATGGAGATGAGGTACTACAGAAGACTTCTGGGCATTTTCTATACCCAGCACATCACCAACGACGAAGTCTAACAGATCATCACACAAGCCATTGGACAACACGATGACTTGCTCACAGTGGTGAAGAAATGGAAACTCTGATGGTATGGCCACATCACCAAAACATCAGGCCTAGCAAAGGCTATCCTGCAAAGCATGGTGCAAGGAGGCAGAAGAAGAGGGAGACAAAAAAAGAAGTGGAAAGACAACAGTCGAGAATGGACTGGCTTGACACTGAGTAAAGCCATGAGGACTGCTGAGGACAGAGAAAGATGGAGAACCCTGGTTAAACGATCATCTGTGGTGCCCCAACGACTTTTGAGTTACGGGATAGGATAGGATAAGATAGAATGTTAGATAAAAATATGTTAGAGCACTGACAAGCAATGCAATGTGTACAGGATTGATGAGCCAATGGGTGTGAGGTCTGAGGCAAGTTTTAACAAGCCAAATAAATTAAATTTAAGCAAACAACTTTAAAAGAAGTCATCTCTGAGTAATTCTTAATAAAAATGACAAAAAATCACTCTAATTACTATAAAAACTATAATCAATTAATTATACAACTGTAATGACAATTTGAATGCTCAAAGTCAAATGTATCTGTGCATTTTGACTAAAACCATCAATTGATTTTCAACACGGTTATTAACACCATCATCTGCCTAACCCTGACTACTATGAATGGTTTCTTCTAACAAAAGTGCCCAAATCGGCCAAAGAAGTAAAATTTTGTTGATAATTTAATATAAAAACTGAATTGTAGCGTAAAAGTTACCTGGGCCAGTAGAATCAATGTATTCAATGATGTCCTCAGGATTGTTTATGATGGTTTTTCCATGCACAAGCACCGGAATATGTGTACCCTCTGGATTAAGCTTCACGTACCATGGCTCCATGTGCTGTCCATGAAACAAGCTGACAAGCCGGTGTTTGTACTTCAAACCTTTCTCAAAAGCTGCAAGCAGCACCTGTAATCAAAATGTGGCATTTGAGAAACATGAGTCATTACGACAGACTCAAACGTACGTTAGGAATAAATTACTAAATAAATAAATAAAAAGAGATAACACTATTTTTCAAAATGCATTAACAAACCCTTGTGGAATAGTCATGTCCTTGTCATACTGAGGAGCAGCCAGAAATCACAAATGATTATTTGTCTCTTTTTGGATACCAATCCAACCATAGTAACTATAAACCTATCAGAATTACATTGTTTTCCACATTCCTCATTTATACAGTGACATGCGTTGATCAGATTGCATAAAATACCAACATACACAAACATTAACATCGTTACAACGCTTATCAAATAATCTGAAAACATACATTGTTTAGTTAAACTTTTCTGGTTGAAATAAACACATGACACACCGGTACAAAGCAATCACAATTAATAGCGATGACCAAACCAAGGTCAATGCTAGTAATTGTCAATAAAATTAAATTGTTTGCACCCTAATAATTACTTGATCCTCACCTTTTGTGAAGAAAAAGACGTTGGAAAGTAATATAGAGATATTTCCTGCCCATTTCCCTTGCCATTTTCGCTGTCAGGCGTAGATACCTTTTCTTTTTCATCCGCCACAACATCTGCATCTCCTTTCCCTGACATTTTGTGCATCAGTGTCGTATTTCTAAGATTGCGTGCATAACAGCAGAGAAAGAGTACTGTCCCTTGAGCCTAACTACAACATCTCCCTCCCCCCCTCTCCCTCTCCAAACAAACTGCAATAGAGGTAACAGTGATATACAGTTAAAATAAGTTCAACACATTTAGACTGCTATTTTTAATCGATTAGCATTTTCAATAAAAATATTAATATACTTTTCCATTAACAAACAATGAATTCTAACATAATCCTTGAATAATTGAATGATAATGAGATCTCCCTACAATATGGCGATCTCCTCAGTTTTCTAGTTGTGAAAACACTGTAAAGTATTTAAAGAAACCATGGATCGAGTTCTTTTGAAGCAGGGCGCAGAAGCAAAGCTGGAAAAGTGTTCCTTTTATGGGAAGCCGTGCTTGGTGAAGGAACGATTCCAGAAAAAGTACAGACACCCTGTTTTGGACAAATCTCTTACAACGCAACGTATCAAATCTGAAATCCGAGCCATCATTAGATGCCGCACGCATGGTAATAAGATTTTGTTTTTGTGCGACACTGACAGTTTTTAATTTGTTCTTTATGATTTTTCGCACAAAATACTCTTTACATATTCAGCATAGATTTAAACAAAACCCAAAATATACTACTCAAAATAATAGAAGGACCACTTGGACATATAAATCAAAAACACAAATTCAATAAATTTATTAGTTCATCATATTTTATTTCAATCATTTCTGCATCAATAACAAAAAAGATTTTAGACATCAGTCGTTTAAAATTCGAGTAAATTCAATTTAACTGGACATACCCCTCATTTACAAAATCAAAACTTTAGAAACCAAAAATCTATAGAAATAGAGTCAGTATCGGGTGTGGCCACCGTTTGCATCAATGCAGTCTTGGCATCGTTGTCTCATGGACCGTATCAGGTTATGGAGGATGTTTCCTGGGATGGCCAACCACTCTTGCTGGAGAACTTGGGCCAGAACTTCAAGGTTAGCTCCTGGAGGGAGGTTTGCCCGTGTCTGTCGACCCAAGACATCCCACAGATGTTCTATGGGGTTCAAATCGGGTGATCGAGCCGGCCAATCCATCCTTATGACGTGCTGTTGCTGCAGGAAGTCATTGACGATACGCGCTCAGTGGGGTCTGGCATTATCGTCCTGTAGTATGGCACCTTCCCCAATGGCCCGCAGAGCTGGGAGAACCCTAGGTTGTAGGACGTCATCCCTGTAGCCAATACCATTTAAGTTGCCATGAATTTGGAGCAGGGGTGTTCTGAAGTTTAATGCGAAGCCACCCCACATCATGACAGATCCACCACCAAAGCGGTCATGCTCGCGCACCGTCGCATCAGCAAAACGCTCCCGTGGCGCCTCCAAACATTCACTCGACGGTCGTTGAAAGACAAGGAGAACCGAGACTCGTCTGTAAAGAGCACCCTTAACCAATGTTACCTAGTCCACACCAAATGACGCCGAGCCCAGGCCAAACGCGCTGCATGGTGAGCTGGGGTGAGCAAAGGCCGTCTTGATCGCAGGTTTGCCTCGTGTAGACGGTTGCGAATTGTCTGGTCGCTGACGTTAACATTGCTGGCTGCGTGAAGCTGTCTTCTGATGGTGTTTGCTGTAGCGGACCTCATCCTCAGAGCTGATAGGGTGATGAAATGGTCTTGTCTTGCAGTGGTAACGCGGGGGCGTCCGGACCTTCTTGGTTCTTGGACGCTTCCAGTGTTGTTAAAGCACTCCCGCAGCCTTTGGACAACGGAGTCGGACACTCCCAGCCGCTTGCCAACTTCTCTCACCCCCATCCCTTCCTGAAGCCATGCAATAGCTCTGCCTCTATCCGCATCAGTCAATCGTCGCCTTGGGGGCATGGTTAGAAAAGCAGCAAAAGCGCTGCCATTTATACCCAGAAAAAAGCGACGATTTTTGAACTGAACTCAGAAAATGCAAGCCTTTCGCGTGCAAATCACTTTTTAATGTTGAAAATGTTGCTTTATTAGCAAGACAACAGTAAATTAGGGTCATTTTTTTGGGTAAAAATTGGGTTTGTTTTTCAACTCGGTGCAGAAAGTTCAAAACTCACACATGTGATTACTTGTCAGAATAAGATTGTCTTGAATGTTACTGTACAGGATAAGTTTTGAAATAAGCAATATAAGCGATATTATTGATAGCAGCAAAAAATAATTAAACTAAATGAAATATGAGAGTGGCCCTTCAATTATTTTGAGTAGTATAGTTCAAAAGGACTGTCACTTGGAGGTCTAGACAAAGGACTTTCAATAGAGATGAGGTAGCAAAGCCAGAATCGAGAAAGAAACGGGGTTTTAATAAAGCTTACTACAAATGGGGGTATATTGTGTAAAGAAACTCAAAATCATGTGTTAGTGACCATCTGGCATTTCTGTGATGCAACCTTGGGAACCAAAGTGACATTTGACTGTGAATATATAATTTATTTATTATACATTTAAATGATTTAATGAATCATACGTCATAATCAATGATTAATTAATGATTATTAATCATTATATTTGATCTTACCTTGTATATTTTTTAGGTATTCGAACTCCCAGTATCTTCATGGTTGACATGGAAAGCAACAGCATCTACATGGAGTATTTTGATATGGCTGTCACTGTCAGAGAATTCATCAACCATGTTCAAACATCTGGTGGAGGAGACACAACTCTTCTCAGCCTCGCTGGTAAAATTGGCGCCATCATCGGCAAGGCCCATCAGTCCAACATCATCCATGGCGACCTCACCACATCCAACATGCTACTGACTTTGAGAAAAGGTGCAGCAGAGACAGAAATATCAACTGCAGAGGAGATCCTACAGATGGATGTTGAGGATCTAGATATTGTGCTGATAGACTTTGGGCTGACTGCTTTGGACGGAACCCCTGAAGATAAAGGCGTGGATTTGTACGTCTTGGAGAGAGCGTTGCTCAGTACCCACCCCAACACCGAACATGTGTTTGAAGCTATCTTAGCCAGCTATCGCAAACATAACCACAAAGGCGCTGTAGAAGCGATTAAAAAACTGGACGAAGTTCGCTTAAGAGGACGCAAAAGAACCATGGTCGGATAGATTCAGAGGTCTGCTTTGGCTGCACTTGCAGTGTAAAATTACTCTGTGGTAGCAAAGTAAAACGAGAAGACAAGATAAAGAAAGAAATAAAGGAAGAGATAAACGCAGTAGACTCAAAATATTCTCTATACGTGTGTATGTACATACATTTTGATTAATGCTTTACCATTCTATATGATATGTGCACCTACAATTTATTAGAATAAAATAAAATTTAAAAAACTTGTAATATTAGCTGTGAAAGCGTTCCTCATGCCTCTCGAACTGCAAGACAGGTGGAGGGATTTGATAGATTGATAGTAATATTACTCCATTAAAAAAAAAACAAATTAGCTCACAAGTAACATTTACTCATTCTAATCTGTAAATCTCCCATTCAAAAGTACAGTTAAAAGTCATGGTATAATTTTTCTTTTCTTTAAAGCCTTCATTGCAAGTCGTACAAGAGTAAGGCCAGGGTCGATATACTGCATTGTGCATCACTGCTGCACCATTGCTGTTTGCTGTTTATTTTTCTTTCATGGCGAAAAAGGGTTTTATTCCGTTAGTGTTTAGTTTTTGCATACCAGTTAATATCAGAAACAGGATTTTGGATTAAAAAATACGTTTGTGTTGCGTAGCTTGTACAGTCCCCTATATGCTCATGTGTCTGGGGACATTAATTTATTCAAAGAAAAGAAAGAAACACAGTAGCTTGTACCTTGTTTTAGTCTGAAAATATGTGAGTTTCTTCTTTGTTATAAACCTAAAACTGATTAATATCAGTGTATTTGATTAGATAAGGAACTTTTATGTTTGTTTCAGATCCTTCCACTTTGAACATTCTTGATTATCAGTTGCAAATTGACTTTAATAATAATAATAATAATAATAATAATAATTTATTTTGTATAGCGCAATTCAAACATAAAGTGCTTCACAAAGCGCTTGATCACACGCAGCCACACACAGATACACACGCATATTAAATCTATTCTGCATTTAAAAACAAGATTACATGTAAACCTAGTGAATGTAACAAATACAAACCAACAAATAAAAGTATAAAATCAGTAAATCAATCAATCAACTTATAAAATAAATGAGTAATTTCAAAGAAAAAATAAAAGAGAGGGACGTTAATACCAAAAGAGGCAGATCAACAATACCTCATCTAAGATGTAAAGTGTAAAAGGTGGTGAAATACAGCAGTTTTAAAAGTAGAATAATCGTTGAATAACTAAACAACGTTACAACATATGACAGGCCAGATGAAAAGAATAAAAGCTTGTGTAATGGCATTAATCTGGTTTAAAAAGAAAACATATTTGTGATTCACATAATAATAATAACAACACCAATAATAATAATAATAATAATAATAATAATAATAATAATAATAATAATAATAATAATAGCAGTTCTAATTTCATTCACAGTGAGAACAAGTTAAGAGGGATCAAATTTCATTTAAAAAGCAAAACAATTTTAAGACAAGTACACGCATATGCACATGCATCCACATACACACGCATTCACTCAAACATTCACACACACACACATTTCAGATGTCAGCGCGACAGGGTGTCCGCAAGGGAGGATGTTCTACAGGTGTAAGCGGAAGAGATAGGTTTTCATTTGGGCTTTGAAAGAGTCAAGAGATGGAGATTGGCGAAGGCTGCATGGGAGTTTGTTCCACAGGGTAGGAGCATAGACGGAAAAGGCTCTCTTGCCAAATGTTTCAAGAGAGTAGCGAGGAACTGTCAGAAGAGAAGCGTCTTGAGAGCGAAGAGTGCGGGTTGGCTTGTAAGGGTTGAGAAGTTCAGAGAGGTAGACAGGAAAATGTTGGTCATGAAGAGACTGATAGCAAAGAGAGGCAACTTTGTAGTCAACTCTGACTTTGATTTGAATGTGCATTTGTTGTAGAGTGTAATAGGATTTATTTGGACTTGGAGTGATTGCATTTTTCTAGTGGTATCTGGTAGTGTTTTTGACAGAGAAAATAGCTTACTCATGAATATTCCATATAATCCAAGCACACTTTCGTGTCACAGAATACTGCCACATGACATGACAAAAGGAAATGAAACTGAAACTTGTGTATCAGTACATTTATTCAACCAAGCATTCAATGTATCCATTCATCAAGTCCCCACAGACAAGTCTCAAGTCTACAGCATACCACTTAAAATGATTCTGAAGAGTATCGAAAATGTTGACCCAAGTCTGGAGTTCTAAGTGAATACAGCAATACAGATCATCCCAATCAGTGCATCCTTTTTTTGCCTTAAAGAAACAAAAACAAAACACACACACAAATCAATATTAAGTCAAAGAACTGTTGGACACACACAAATTAAAAGAACTTTTGCACACACACACACATTAAATGTAGTTGCAAACGGGACCTATCCTATCCTATCCTATCCTGTCCCATAACCCGAAGGTCGTAGGGGCACCACAGATGATCGCTTAACCAGCATACTCCATCTTTCTCTGTCCTCAGCAGCCCTCATGGCTTCGCTCAGTGTCAAACCAGTCCATTCTCGAATGTTGTCCTCCCACCTCTTTTTCGGTCTCCCCCTTCTTCTACCTCCTTGCACTGTGCCTTGCAGAATGGTCTTTGCAAGGCCTGATGATCTGGTGACATGGCCATACCATCGGAGTTTCCGTTTCTTCACCACTGTGAGCAGGTCATCGTGTTGTCCAATGGCTTGTGTGATGGTCTGTCGGACTTCAACGTTGGTGATGTGTTGGGTATAGGAAATGCACAGAAGTCTTCTGTAGCACCTCATCTCCATGCTTTGTATTCTTCGTTGGAGATCTGCTGTGAGGGTCCATGCTTCGCAAGCATATAGGAAGATGGAGATGACCAGAGAGCGCAGCAGTCTTACTTTGGAATGTAGACTGATGGTTCTGTCTTTCCAAATGGGCTTCAACCTTGTCAGGGCAGCAGTTGTTTGTGCGATCCTGGAGAGGACTTCCTGTCGAGACCCATTGTCTGACACAATGGCTCCTAAATATTTGAAGCTGTGCACTGTGTTGAGGGATTGGCCTTGTACTTTGATGTCCGTGTTGATGCCATTGGTGTTGTTGGTCATCATTTTGGTCTTCTCCGCACTTATTTCCATTCCATAAGCTCTGGAGGTGGTGTCAAGCCTCTGTACAAGCTGTTCAAGTTCTTGTTCCTCTCCAGCCAATCCATCAATATCATCCGCAAAACGAAGATTGGAGATTGCTCTGCCCCCTATACTGACTGTGCCTTCGTGATCTGCAAGAGCATCTGACATGATGCGCTCTAGGAAGATGTTGAAGAGTGTTGGAGAGAGTAGGCATCCTTGACGCACACCGATTGTTGTTCTGAACCAGTTCCCGATGACGCTGTTATGGAGGACTGCACTGGTAGCCTTGTCATACAGGCTTTTGATGACTTCTATAATTTTAGGGCTGATGTTGTACACTTTCATGGTTGCCCATAGAGCTGCATGCCAGACTCGGTCAAATGCCTTCTTGAAGTCTATGAACACATGATATAGATGTTGTTGGTGCTGTAGGTATTTCTCACAGATTATTCTGAGGTTGAAAATCTGTTCAGTGGTACTTCGCCCTGCCATGAATCCTGCTTGTTCTTCAGCTATGATTTGTTCAGCTTGTGGTTTCAACCTGTTGAGTATTATTTTCAGGAGGACCTTGCTGGGATGCAAACGGGACACACACATAAAATCACAAAAGCTGCATTCTTCAGACTTTTTACTCTTCTTTTATTGAGTCCGTTCTTACCTTTTCTTTTATCTGCTGGTATGGAAGTTTGTGCGTAAAAAACAAAAGTGTGCTGGATCGAGTGGTGAAAGTCTGTGGGAAGGTTGTGAGAGTGAAACAAGAGAGTCTGCATGTGTTGTATGAAAGGCGTGTTGTGCGGAAAGCCAGTTGCATTGTGCTGGATAGCACTCATGTGCTTGCGCACCACTTCCAAGCTCCTGCCTTCTGGAAGACGCTACCAGACACCAAGGGTCAGAACTCTCAGAACGAAAAACAGTTTTATCCCAAAGGCTGTCTCATTACTTAATAAATGACGTGTGTGTGAGTGTGTGTGTTTGGCCAAAATAATTTCATTTAACATTTGTTGTCATTTAATGTTAGCATGCATAAGTGTAATTATATTCATGTGTGACTGTGTAGTTTTATCCTCATTGTCATTATGATTGTTGTTATTACTATTGTGATGTTTATTCCTTGTTGATTGTAATTGTACACCACGATGTAATTTCTTGTAAAACTAAAAGATAATAAAGTTGTCTTATCTTATCTTATCTTAAAGTCAAAGAACTGCTGCGCACACACACAAACTAAATGTAGTTGCAACTGTAATTTTCCCCACTGTAAATATACATATAATCAAAGTATTTTTAGTTTTACAAACCAACCAAAATTAGTGTTTAAGATTCTTCGGAGAACTATGAATCTAACCTTGTTATATTTTTTTCCCTTCCTTTAAATGTAATTGCCAAACAAATTACTATTATTATATAATATAGAATCCTTAACATTACTGTTACAACCTTTATATAAGTCCATTAATTGCTACTCATCATGTAGGGAAAGGGAGGGAGAGGGGGAGAGATGAGGAAGTGCATTAATAATACAATGAAAATATATTTTAGGAGTGATGTAGAGACCTACAATTGGGAAATATTTACGTTATTAGAGCAAGACTGTCAGTTTGAATATGCTCTTTATCAAATAAATTACTTTCACTATTATTGTCAATAGAAATGTACACTGACCTTTGCCCTTGCTTTTCTTCCCTTTGCCTTTTAGACCCTGCACACAGCAAAATAAATGGCATAAAGTTTATTGTCATGTTACTGATAGGTACTATATATAATTAATAAATAAGCATCTAGTTAAATAAAATAATAATAATAATACAATGGATCCTATATACGTGCTTTTCCAGAAATTACCAATCGGGACCAAAGCGCTGAAATCTGTATCAACATACACTCTCATCAACAAACACTCTCCCCTGCTACATATACTCTCACCTGTTACATACACTCTCACCTGTTACAAACACTCATCTGTTACATACACTCTCACCTGTTACAAACACTCATCTGTTACATACACTCTCACCTGTTATAAACACTCATCTGTTACATACACTCTCACCTGTTACACTCTCCCCTGCTACATACACTCTCCCCTGCTACATACACTCTCCCCTGTTACAAACACTCTCAACTGTTACATACATCTCACCTGTTACATACATCTCACCTGTTACAAACACTTTCACCTGTTACACTCTCACCTGTTACAAACAATCTCACCTGCTACATGCACTCTCACCCGTTACAAACACTCTCACATGTTACATATACTATCATCTGTTAATTACACTCTCACCTGTTACAAACAGTCAACACTCACCTGTTACAAACACTCTCACCTGTTACATACACTCTCACCTGTTACAAACACTCTCACCTGTTACTAACACTCTCACCTGTTACACTCTCACTTGTTACGAACACTCACCTGTTACAAACACTCACCTGTTACAAACACTCACCTGTTACACTCTCACCTTTTACAAACAATCACCTGTTACACTCTCACCTGTTACCAGGGTGGAGAACAACTGAATCAAAAAATCTCTGAAATCCGGCCGGGGCCCAGGGGCCAAGCCCCGGTATTCGCCCCCTGGAAGAAAATGAATTTAGGCAATTTTGAAAGTAATTTAGGGCCTCTCCTGAATTCAAAAAGCACAAAGTAAACATCAATAGAAACAACAACCAAAAAAAAGAATGTTTTATGCACATGTCTTTCAAAAAAGTTAAGAATCTTGATTTGTAGGCCTAACAAAGTTTGAGGTCCACCACTGTTACACACAAACTCCACATTTCCAATGTTACTGGGCACACGTTTGTCTATTTTTTTAGCTGTAAACAGGCAAGAATTTTTATAATTTTAGAGATATTTAGGGGTACGTTAGTAAAAACACCACATCTTAGGTATTAGTGACTAGTGTATAGATTTAAATGAAATAAAATGCAAAATGAACAGAAATAAATTCTCTTTTGATTATCTACCTTTTTATACTTCTCTTGTCATGTCTTGTTTTTTATTACTCCATGTGTATACAAAAAAAAAGCTTTAAAAAGTCCAAACAAGCCCCCTCCTCTTCTTCACTTTCATGCCAGTCTGAAAGATCATCATATGCATGCACACTACTGACACTAATTGTCTAATGTCAGTACCGATCTCTTCCTCCGACTCCAAGTCCATTTCTCTCACTTTAATGTCTAATAAATGGAAGCCTGTAAACTCCCCTTCATCAGTCGAAGAATCCAAACCATCCATTTTAGACACACACACAAGAAAATTTGGAAAAAAAAATCGAAAAAACGAACGCATTTCATACCAGAATAAACCGGAAGTCAATTGCCGGAAGTCTCGCAATCTTTCAAACAACGCGAGAATATAACCACATGGTTGATACGGACGCTTTTGGACGTTTTGCCTGTTTAGAACTCCGGCCGCTTTTGGCCGCTATGCCAAATAAAGGGTAGCACCTCAGCTTCTCACACTCGGAACTCAATATTTTTTCCTCGGAAATGCAAATGCCTTCCGCGGAAATCCGCGGATTCGCGGAAAGTTCTCCACCCTGTGTTACGTACAATCTCACCTGCTACATACACTCTCACCTGTTACAAACACTCTCACATGTTACATATACCCTCATATGTTAATTACACTCTCATCTGTTACGAACAGTCAACACTCACTTGTTACATACACTCTCACCTGTTACACTTTCGCCTGTTACATACACTCTCACCTGTTACAATATCACCTGTTACATACACTCTCACCTGTTACAAACACTCTCACCTGTTACAGACACTCTCACCTGTTACATACACTCTCACCTACACATCACTCTCACATCTGTATAAAGGCATATTAGGAGACAGAATGGACATTGATTTATTTTGAAATGTTGTATTGACAGTTGTTTGACTGCATCCAATACCACAATTAACGGGAGGGAGGAAACCGGAGTACCCTGAGAAAACCTTTAGTAACCTGAAAAGTCTAGTACCCAAGTCACATAAGGTCATCCCCTGCACGCCTGTAAACAAGACCGTTGTTACTAATCCACATAAAAAAATATACATATAAATATTATTTTGTCATCGACTTTTTCTTGTCAGACGGACCATCATGATTAAAACTACAGCATTTATTGTTCCTGCACAAAATAACGATTATTTAAAATAAAATAAAATTACCATTAACAACTTACCTTTCTTTTCTTCTTGGCAGGTTGGTCCTGCGGAATGAAAAAAAAAGAAGAAGAAAATGTTTACAAATGTGATTAATACATATGAAAATCTCGACTACAACAATCCTATTTCCACAATCAGTGAACGATGCTTAGACGTTGGCAGGTAGCAATTACCTCATGATTAAAATAAATAATACTCTCTTACCAACACATACAAAACGTCAGGTCACAAAAAGTCAATCCCGTTTATCAAGCAGAAGAATACGTATATTAATATAAACATAATAATACAATCTCTCTCTCTCTCTCTCTCTCTCTCTCTCTCTCTCTCTCTCTCTCTCTCTCTCTCTCTCTTTCTCTCTCTCTCTATTTTTATTTTTTTTTAAAATTCTTTTTCTCTTTTTATTATTTTTGTTTACGCAAGTTCAAAGCAAAAAGGAAAACAGAAGTGCAAAAAAGAAACTTAAACTTGCCAGAGTAGCATTATCATCCAGAACAGCCAGGTTATCAAACTTCAGGATCCCATCAAGACTTGACATTGTTGCCATCTGTCTGCTTCCAATCTGTTACACAAACATAAACAACTTTAAAACTATACAGAAAACAGTTAATTAAGGGCGATTTTTAGTGAGAGTCAACTCTAAGAATTGATCTAAACACCACTGAAAAATGATCGAGACCAACCCAAAGAGGTCACTCGGGATTTTTTAGACCGACCTTCATTGGGTGGTGGGTTTCGGATAGGGTGTCGGATAGTGCAGTGGTTGGAGCACTCGCTACAGTGTCGAAAGTGAAGCACCGTCCGGTGCGGTTAGCACTTGGATGGGTGACCGCTAAGGTGTGAAGCGACAAACAACAACGCCCCCAGTTGACTCAACTGTGATTGAGTACCTACTCTCTTGAGGGTGGGGAAGGTAAAGCAGCGAGGGAGAGAGTTGGGCATCACCCTCATTACGCTGGCCCAAGATAAGTGTGATCTCCAACATCACGCTCCCCTACGGCCACAAGGCTATGGGACTACCTTTTTTTTACCTTTTTCACCCCCGTTTCAAGCGTTAAAAATGGCCGACAGTCAATCTGAAAGGTGAGGCGCGTAGCACACTTTTATCTTTGTAGGAGATAATACAGATAATTTTTTTTAAGCATAATGATAAACAAAAGCAAAAATGGTAAAAACAACTACGAGGATCAAACTGCTATCAGTTTCATTTACAGTTTTCAAACAAAAGTAGCGTTCAGAACCTTTATAAACCTCATTGAAAGCAGAAATCCTAATGCACGCAAGCTGGACACAGCCATTTTCCCAGATGTAATCAACTAGAGTTTGACCCAAATGCTTTTCAGTGAACCAAGAAACGGGACATGCGCAGTTGAACTTGCAGACTAGACTAAAGTTGACCTCTAAAAGTCCCTCTACATTTGATTATTCGCACTTCAAGTGTCACTGTGTGGCGTTATCAGAGGTTAGGTTTAACGCTCGTTTGATCCAGTTACAGCAAAGTTAGAATAAATATGATGTGGATTCAAAGAACCAAAGTGTCGATCTGCAATGTACCGCTTAGTTTCCTCAGTGAATAAAGTATGAAGTAGAAACAAAGTAGTGCCTTGAGCAGCTCTTGAGCTGATAAAGCGCGCTATGTAAGAACAATTTTTTTTAATGTAGAAAAATAAAAAGAAATAATCAGCATTTATTATAGAAATCTAAGAGCTGAGGACCCAAGCCCCCAATGAAACAAAAACATTTGTTTAAAATAAATAAATAAACGGAGCAAAGAGAATACTATGTCCTAGCAAAACTAAACACAGACAAAAAGCCAATAAAAATATCCAACAGACATCAAGGAATTCTCACCTTTTCCTTCTTGGGGACAGATGTACGGACAAAATATTCCTCTTCATACCTAGGAAAAGAGGGCAAAGAGGTTAGGGTAAAGACAAAGCACAAATAAAATCCGCTTTACTCTTTAACACACTGAATGGCCAACTGGCCATATACACTGATCAAACTCATCTCTAACTTTGGTAGGACAAAACAATGCTGCTAACACTGAACTCAGAAAACCTTCCAGGTTTGTGCTACTCCAAAATGGAGAAATTTTGTTTGCTTGGCAATCTACACATGCACATGTGTTTTTAAACCGGTTAATAATATTAATATTATTTTCTGTTGAAATATAGTGAACAAGTTATCCAGTTGAACAAAAGCAACAACCACAAGAACACAACTTATGAAGACACTTAGTTTTATTGCTTGAAAACCTACATGCAAAGGTACATGTGTTTTAACCTTATTAATATCATTTTCTGTGGAAATATAGTGAACAGATTATCCATTTTAAAAAAATTAAACAAAAACAACTTATGGAGACACTTATTTTATTGCTTGAAAATCTACATGCATATGCACATGTGTTTTAACCATATTAATATTATTTTGTGTTCAAATATATTGAACGGTATATATAAAAAATATAAAAATAAAATAAAAACTTATGGAGACAGTTTTTATTTTGCTTCAAAATCTACATTTGTTCTACAATCCACATGTGTTTTAGCCATATTAATATAATTTCTGTTGAAGTATAATGAACAGATTATTATTGTTGTTTTTATTTCATTGTAATATTATGCCATATGTGTTGTAATGACAGGATGTATAATGGATGAATGCGAGTGGGTGCGCAATGAGTCACAATGTGAGATTTGCGCGAAGTACCATTCATTATTATTATTATTCTCCAACTGAAAAACAAAAACAAACAATAAACACACTACACATTACATACATTATATTACATAATTATTGCTTTAGGTCCAGCGGACTCTTCCGAGCCAAATCAGGACCGGACAACCCCCAATCCGCATAAAAGATCTGCTGAAACAACCCTAGTGGGAAAACTGAATGCCCTCCACCAGCCAGTCACTTTACAATAAAGACATCCCACGCATGGGACGGCTGAGGCTTCACCCCAACTTATCGAACCCCCGTTTACAAAAACAAAATAGAATACAAACATCATTATAAATTATCAACAAAACACATACATATGAAATGCCTACATTGCTAAATAATAACATCATAGGAAGCCCTAGTGACCACCTGGCAGAAAGCGTCCAATATTCCCAAGCTGATCCAACAGACCTCATACACAAACAAGGAGTCTTGTCCCGGAAGAGTTTTCAAGAAAAAAGGTAGGTCATTGATCTAGCGAAGAAGACAATAGTATAGCAGATTGATAGAACAGAGCAGGAATGAGAAAGAGCAAATGAGAAAGACAGCGACAGTGGGAATTTAAAGCACTAAATTTCCAGAAAGTGGGGATACTATTTATACTGAAACCCCCGGCACCCCAACGGGGGAACACACTACACAACCCCTTTTAAAATAATAAAAAAAAATAATAAAGACTTACTCATCTCTCTCCTTCCTCTTTCGGTCTGCTTTCAACCTGTGCAAATCACGAGACTCCTGAAGAAAAAAAAAAAAAGCAGCAAAAACATAATTGACACATTTTACAAACTTTATGGGGTTGGCGTTGGTACATAGTCACAATGCAGAAAATGTTTACAGTATAATAAACAACAACAACAACGAAAAATACAAAGCAGACAATTTCTTCCACAGTGGGTATACACAACCAAAACATTATCTACATAAAATGTTCAGACCACACACCTACCTACACACGACCTCACCAAAACAATCTTTGATCACAATCCAACTATAGGAAAGGTGCTAAGTAACTACACATAAATATATTATTATAATTTAGTTATTTGGTTATTCCCCATCACGTAACTCTGATGTCACTGGGGCACCACAGATGATTGTTTAACCAGCGCTAGCGTACTCCATCTTTCTCTGTCTTCAGCAACCCTGTTGGCTTCGCTCAGTGTCAAGCCAGTCCATTTTCGAACGTTTTCCCACCTCTTTTTCTCTCTCCCTCTTCTTCTACCTCCTTGCACTGTGCCTTGCAGAATGGTCTTTGCAAGGCCTGATGTTCTGGTGACATGGCCATACCATCTGAGTTTCTGTTTCTTTACCACTGAGCATATCATCGTGTTGTCCAATGGCTTGTGTGATGGTCTGTCGGACTTCGTCATTGTTGGTGTACTGGGTATAGGAAATGCCCAGAAGTCTTCTGTAGCACCTCATCTCCATACTTTGTAATTATTGTTGTATGTCTGCTGTGAGGGTTCATGTTTTGCAAGCATATAGGAAGATGGAGATGACAAGGAAGCGCAGCAACCTTACCTTGGAGTGTAGACTGATGGTCCTGTCTTTCCAAATGTGTTTCAACGTTGTCAGCGTTGATGCCATTGGTGTTGTTGGTCATCAGTTTGGTCTTCTCTGCACTTATTTCCATTCTGAAGGCTCTGGAGATGGTGTCAAGCCTATGTATCAGCTGTTCAAGTTCTTCTCCGGCAAATACATCAATGTCATCTGCAAAGCGGAGGTTGGAGATTGCTCTACCCCCTATGCTGACTGTGCCTTCGTGATCTGCAAGGGCATATGACATGATGCGCTCCACGAAGATATTGAAGAGCGTTGGAGAGAGTAGGCATCCTTGCCCCATGCCGATTGTTGCCTAACCAGTTCCCGATGGCGCTGTTGTGGAGGACTGCACTGGTAGGCTTGATGTATAGGCTTTTGATGACTTCAATAAAGTTAGGGCTGATGTTGTACACTCTCTTGGTTGCCCACAGAGCTGCATGCCAGACTTTTCTGAGGTTGAAAATCTGCTCAGTGGTACTTTGCACTGCCCTGAATCCTGCTTGTTCTTCAGCTATGACTTGTTCAGCTTGGGGTTTCAACCTGTTGAGTATTATTTTTGAGGAGGAATTTGCTGGGATGACTGATGAGGCTGATGGTGCTGTAATTTTCATACTCCTGAAGGTTACTATTTTGGGGAAGAGTGATGACAAGGGTTTGGGTCCATGGTGTAAGCCTCTCCCCACTCTGCCAGGTGTTGTTACGCAGGTATGTTGTCCACTCCCACTGACTTCCACTTCTTCAGAGATTGCATTGTTGCCTCAACTTCTTGAAGAATTGGGAGGATATCTTCTTCTTCCCTGTTTTGGGGACATGATAGAACTGATGTGTCTTCGGTGTGGTGTGTGGTTGTAAAGGTCAGAGCAGTACTCTGTCCATCTATCCAATACTGCTTTTTCTTCTGTAAGGCATATGCCAGACTTGCTGTGGATTGTGGAGACTTTGGGCTGTTAAACACTTGTCAGTCACAAGGGCGGATCAGCAGGTTCACGCGGGAGGGTGCACTTTTTTTTTTTTGGGGGGGGAGGGGGGGGGGGGGGGGGGGATAGAGAGAAGTTTTTGTATCTAACCTCAGATTCATAGCAAAGAACAGTTATTCTTTCAGAACAACAGTTTATGGGCAAAACGCCCTGACATACATGTGTTACACTTTCTTTTGTTGTTGAGTTGCTACCTAATTGTACTTAGATCAAGCTGTTGCTATAACTGCTGTAAATATACATTTTAAGAATAAACAGGATTAGAATAATATTAACAAGAATAAACGACAAATAAAATAAATTATAAATATCTTTATCTCTATCCATATCATCATCATCAAACAAAATATGTAGCCTACATACCACTTCAGTGTGAGGTAGGTCACAAAATGGTTCAGCACAATATAAAATGTCTTTTCACAAAATAGAAATACTCCTAAAAACTGGTAACTAACACTTATGCTGTGCAACAACTCTAGGCTGTTGCTTCTTTGACGTCTAAATAAAGAGTAACACAATATAAAATGAACATTAACGAAATAAGCAGAGGTATTCTCGCCCAATTTCCGGTCTTGTCATCATGCGCTAATCATTGACACTGTGCTTGTTTAGTCTACGGGCTGGACAGTCCCCGCTTCTATCAACAATGAGCCCAGCGCACAAGGAAATAAATGTTTTACATTGAAAATAAACCTCTTACATAAACGCACGTGAAAATGCAAGCGACATATGACGTTTTAGCGGATGTTACACGTCATAATTGGCCGGCGTTCTTTGAAGTTGAGCTGTTACATTACATGTCTAACGTGTGTAGGCCGATTGGTGAGTGTGAGTAAACGAAAGAAGAAAGGAGGGAGGGGTGGGGGTGGGGGTAACAGGAGATTGAGGCGTGAAGAGGGCAGGGATTGATATGGGAAAGAAAATAGGAGAGAATGCATCTTTATTATTATTATTATTTATCATTCTTAAATAGCGCTTTTTCAGCATCTTTGGGGTAAATGACGATTATTATTATTATTATTATTCTTATTATTATTATTATTATTGTATCACTTTGGTGGAAAGACTTTAAATAAATTATTATTGTATCACTTTGGTGGAAAGACTTTAAATACATTAAACTTCTTCTTCTTCCTCTTCTTCTTCTTCTTCTTCTTCTTCTTCTTCTTATTATTATTGTCCTCTATTCTTCTTCTTCTTCTTCTTCTTCTTCTTCTTCTTCTTATTATTATCATTATGCTGCTGCTGCTGATGATGATGATAAGCATGATTATTAGCATGATGATTATTATGAATATTATGGATATTCTGAATATTCTTCTTCCTCTTCTTTTTCTCCTTCCTCTTCTTTCTTCTTCTTCTTTTCCTTCTTCTTCTTCTTTTTTTTTTTTTTGGGTCGTCCGTGGGGGGGGGTGCACGTGCACCCGGTGCACCCCCCCCAGATCCGCCCCTGAGTCACTTCACAGTCTGGTAGGCCTTCTTGCTGTTGTTCTTGTTCAGACTGATCTCTACTTCCTGACACTGATCTTCTATCCAGTTCTCCTTTGCTGTGCACATGCTTTTTCAGATGTAGGCATCAGCTCCCTGTGAGGTGTTTTTTTTCTTTTTCATCTCTATTCATTTGTCACACAGGTCCAAAAGTTCAGGTGTGATCCATGGTTTCTTCTTTGGGCGGTGGATCTCAGGTGCGGCATCTGTCACAACTGAGTTCAAGGTGGTGGCCATGGTGTCATCTACTTCACCAGCTCCCAAAATGAGCAGTGGTGCAAATTTTCCTCCAATTGGCGTTTATTTAATTGTTCTTATATATGTAGAACTCAAAGCGCTGGCCAATACTGAATCTAACTCAAGCCGCCCGAGGCGCCCACTTGCAGCCTTTGGGCGCATAGTCTAAGCAGACAACTGAGCACAATCCTGGGCAACCAGGTGTGGGGAAGAAGGGACTTTGTGCTGGCTGGATACATTTGTGTAGTCGTCACTCACCCATCTAGAACATGAGTTTCAGGATCTTTAAAGTCTGTGTGATGTAATGCACGCTTGCACAGACTAAACCTTGGTTTATACTCTTCATCTGAAGGAGGAAGGCAAATAAAACTTTAAAAATGTATTCGTCTAAGAGTTCGGAAATGTAACAAATACAAAAAATTATTATGATAATTCTCCAATCATCATGACGTAAAATAGCAAATACAGACCCTAATCTCCTCCGGTTCATCCAATATGTCTCTCTTGAGCTCCTCTAGCATTGTGCTACTGAGTGCTTTCTTCTTCAGTCTCTCCAGTTTGTGCTGTGAGCGTTCTTCTAACGTCTCGTCACCAGCTGCAAAAGAAAACAGGAAAACAGATTGTACAGAAAAATGTATACAACACTTCATTAAACAAAAATTAAAAATCACTAAACCAACCAAATACAGTTCAACAGGCTTACTACAAAATCAAAGTCCAAGGGAACATTTCCCTCCTTCGGTATAGCTGAAGTTTTGTTGTAGTTTGTTTAGCAGTTGAACTGTGTGTTTGCATTCGTTGCAGCCTTCGTGTCTACAAGATTAGTCTTTGACGTAAGATGTGCAGCTCA
Source organism: Oncomelania hupensis (assembly GCA_036898135.1). Taxonomy (NCBI): domain Eukaryota; kingdom Metazoa; phylum Mollusca; class Gastropoda; order Littorinimorpha; family Pomatiopsidae; genus Oncomelania; species Oncomelania hupensis. The sequence goes on from CM072519.1 coordinate 62,494,026, forward strand.
GAACACGTCTAGGGTTGATTTTAGAAGACTTTTGGCCAGGTCATGACATATGAAGGTGATTGAGTGAGTGAGAGAGAGAGAGAGAGAGAGAGAGAGAGAGAGAGAGAGAGAGAGAGAGAGAGAGAGAGAGAGAGAGAGAGAGAGAGAGAGACTGTTCAAATATGTATGTGTGTGAGGGGGTGTGTGGGAAAAAGGGAGAGAGAAAGAGTTTTATTGATTCAGACCCTGGGCTCAAGACTGTGAGGTTCATGTATGTGTCTACCTGTGGGTGCACACCCATGAACTTCAGAATGTGTGCTTATGCATTTGTCTGCGGAAATGTGTACTCATTCTTTGCTAAATTTGCAAAAATGTTCCAAGTTCCACAAACAGTGAACAAGTAAAACTAAAGATTGAAGAGAACAAGGCATATACAAGAGGATACATACAATAATGCACAGGTGCCAACTTGGGTGCTCTGTACACTTCGTTCTTCTTCTTCTGCTCTTTCTCCTCGTCTTCGTCCGATTCATCTTCGTTAGACTAAGAAACAGAAACATTGCCAATATTGCTACTAATGATGTATTACAATAATTATCGGGTAATTTTATTTTAATAACACAATCGCATGGCTGCATTTACCTTGAATCATTGGAATCATGGTTGTTATTGTTATACTGAATTATTATTATTATAATTATGGTTTTATTGAATGTTGGATAAAAATACATAGAAAATCTATTAAGAGACTAAAATATACTTAAAAGTATACCACCACCACCCCCTCCCCCCCCCCCCCAAACAAAATCTTATTTTAACTTGTCAATACTATAAAACATATATAATGTATACATTTTAAAATGAACACCACAGGCACAAGAAAGCCAGGAAAATATATATGTTTACAAGATATTACCACAACCACAGCCTGTAACTGCAATGTGAAAAAAATTATATTAAAATTCCTACATTATTATATGCTTGTTTAGATTTATGACCTAATTAAATTTATTTATTTAGCCATTCTTATGTTTTTACAAAAATGAGTTTACTCACGCCTTCACCAAAGTTGTCCAAATTTGGACGAAATTTCAAAGGTTCTGAACCTCCTGAAACAGATTTTAAAAACACACTATTAGTAGTATTACTACACTCCTTCCAAGAACAGTATAAACCGAGGTCTAATCCGTGCATGCATGCATTCCATCGCATGGACTTTAATGATCCTGATGCTCAGGTCCTAGACGGGTGAGTTCCAGCTACACGAATACACCCAGCATGCACTAGGTCCCTTCTCCCCATCCACGATCGCCCAGGATTTTGCGTCGGACTATGCGCCCAAAGGCTGCAAGTGGGCGCCCCAGGCGGACTGGGCTAGATCCTGTACTGAACCAGTGCCTTGAGCGGCTCTTGAGCTGGTAAAGCGCTATATAAAAGTGATTAAATAAATAAAGAAGTAAATAAAACTTCAGCTTGCTGCAAGATACAGTGATTTCATAAAACCAAGCCCAAATCGATACATCAAGACTGTAATGTTGTGATGTGGTGGTTAAGATACAACTTCCACCACAATGACCAAGACAAATTCCTCTCATAATAACATTGAGCGAGACTAACAGTTGTCTACATAGTAAACACAATGTCTATGAAATCTTACATTGTTTGCATTGGAGTCTGCTAAAACAGTGGTTATCACAGTTGTGGTCTCTGGCAAAGAATATCTTTATAATGTCATTTCATGCATGATTTTAATTTTTGAAATATTTTTTATAATAATTTTTTAAATGACAAGAAAATCAGTGGTGTTAAGAGAAAAATTAAATAAAAATTGACAAAGTACTGTATAACCAACCTGTATCACCAAATCTGTGCCGTCGTACAAGCTTGGTGATCTGATACTTTAGCTTTTTTTCTATAGGTTGAATTTTTTCCAAGTACTGAAACATACAGGCAGGCAAACATAAATAACTAAAAACAGAAGGTTATTTTAAATAAAGTGAATAAAAGACAAAATGAAAAAAAACAACTACAAAAAAAACTAATAAAAACCTACGAAGTCAATTAAACCCACATTCATTTTAAAAATGAATGGAACGAGGCTAAAAGTTTGAAGATCTGATATTAAAAGGTTTCAAGAAAATAAAGTTAGAATTCACTACTGTCATTAAACGTCGGTTATATAATGTTGACCTCAGCTGAAAGGATAGCCCCACCTGAATAACCCCCGAATGACTTGACTAAACCACAGCCGCGTTACAGTCCTCTATTCAAAGACAATAATTATAACTAGTATAAGATTGCCAGGCACACCTCAAGTCTCGGATCTTTCAGTGGATCGATGAATAGGCCTCTGATTCACCGTCATAGCGAACACTTAAGTAAGCGTAATAGGATAGGGACAAAGGGTGGTGCGGTTGAAGGGGTTTGCAGAGGAAGGAGGAGGAGAAGAAGGAAGAAACAAGGAGCCCTCTTTGTCCATTTTATTTACTCATACAAGCAACACTCAAGTGAGCAAGCAGCCTGAGGGTGATGGACCCTTAGCTACCCACGGTGATCTTTGGCATACCATACAACGGGTCAGCACCGGTGCATCCTCATAATAGGGGAGATGTTTTCCCTCCAAGAAGAAAAACTCATAACTAACTGAGCCTGTCTCTACAATATAATGTTTCTGGTACCGCGTGCTAGCTGTGTGGGAAAGTGATTGGAGAGAAACAGAAGAGTCTGACTGAGTTATACGAGTGCTGTGCAGTGCGAAAGGCTAAAGAGATTGCGAGAAACACCACACACGTCCTTGCAAAGCATTATACACTTTTACCATCTGCTCGCCGTTTTCGATTGCCTAAATTTTCCAATGTTAGAACCAAATCGATCGAACTTCTGAATAAGTATAAATAATCTGTGACGGTGTGTGTGAAGGTGTAGGTGTGTGTGTGTGTAAGAAAAAGAGAGTGCCTTTATTTATACTATTTCTTTTAATCACTTTAATTACTTGTCGCCTGTGCAGTAGACGCTAATTTGTGCAATGACAGCTGTTATGTAGGTTTGTAAAATATAAGTCCTCCCTTCTTTGCTTGTGTAGTTATCTCTGTGATTAGAATTGATTTGTATGATCTTATATACATTAAAAAATACAACATGAATGTTCTTTTCCTTTAATGTAATTAACTTTTTAACCTGTTTGTACATTAATATAAGCGAGAAGGAAAATGATTTATAGATGTCCAGTAAGAATGTAAAGTGCCAACTGTGTAGGGCACAGGTGTTATGTTTTCTTTTTATTGATTGATGACTTCCTTTAACTGCCTGCAAAACATGTCTTAATTTCTCAGAGTGAGATAATAAAGTTTTCTTGTATCTTGTAGCAGTGGGATGACCAGAAATGGAAGAAAGAAGTTCTGGAACCTCAGGCTAAAAAATGAGGTTGCATCCCTTACTAGGAAAACCTCCACACAAAAAATATAGCCTTTAACATAAACTTAACATCATCCTTCTAAATATAAACTTTACTCTTACATGTATCATAAATAATCAATATAAAACAACCCAACCTAATGGTATCAACACCTTGCATTTGATGGCCAAATCATAATTCTCACCAATACCAGATTGGCCACACAAATGCCTGTCCAAAAGACGGGAATTTTTCTATCAGCAGACTAGGCCAGTCATGCCACTATCTGATTCCAGCTGCACTAACAGAACTGGAGAAAGAGAGAAAGAGGGGGGCCTAACTACTTGGACTGGACTACCTTCAGTACACATGCTTGTACCAATAATAAGAAGAGAGGGAGAGGGAGAGAGAAAGTGCATTTTTCCACAGGTTACATAAGTAATAACTAAGTAACAAGTTTTTAATTCTTAATAATAGCGTTTATATTTTCAAAAGTTTTTAAAAGCATTTATTACTCACTGTTCGGTTGACCACAAGGCGCCATATTGCGGGATGATTTTTGATGGGTTTGCCAGACACTTTGTTCTTCATCAGCAAAGACAAGTCTTGCATGTACTGAACCATCAAGTGGTTCTTGGCTTCCAGCAAGCTGATTCCCTGGTTGGACAAATAGAACAAATTAATAATAATATAACAATAATCATCCTCATCATCATCGGTTTTGTAAAGCACACGCACATTCAGACACTCAAAAATTAACTCAAGCAATAAAATAAAATCAGCACTTAAAACAGTTACAAGAGACGTACATGTATAAAAGGTATAAATTATCAGCAAGTAAACTATAATTATGTTTCTTTACAGTTCTTACTAACGTTCTCCTCCTCTGCATTCTCGCTCTCTTCCATATTTCACAAGGGTTTTTAAACTACAGTTGTTAGCTTTTAAAAAAACAACATGTAATTGTGCTTAGTAGTTTTATACACTGGCATGAAATTGTGAAAAAAAAGTCAGCATCTATGACTACTGACCTTTGAATTTGAATTTGTTAATGTGATGGTCTTGGCAGCTTCCAAGGCCTCCCTGGCAGCGTTATTTATTTCTTCAAACATTTTCTGCACATGTGGAAATACAAGATAAACTAAAAGTAAGATGAAATCCTGCCTTTAGCATACTGCATAACACAGCTGCAACTTGTGAAGTGTGATTTTATTTGCTAGGGCAAGTGTTAGAAAATTCTATATTATATTTATACATATGTATCTGCATGTATACAGTCAAAACATCAGACATTGCACACTCCTGCTCCCACATCTTTGATATTATTAACACTCCAAATGTTTGCCCCTCATACAGGGCTTCATCAGGTTCACAATCATCACTGAACTCAACTGTATGAGGGGCGAACATTTGGAGTGTTAATAATAATAAAAAAATAAACAAGTGGCAGGAGTGCAGTGTCTGATGTTTTGATTGTCTATTAATTATCGTCCGTCCGCCTGCCAACAGCTGATATATAATTTTATAACGGATTCCTTCACATGGGGATCTCAGCTAAGCTTCAGGTTTTACCATTTTAACTAGACATTAGTCATTAGAGCTAAAAAAAAGTTTCTCAAGTTGTCTCAACTACTCAACTCAAGCCCCTAGAGGCTAGAGCCTAGAGTCAAGGGGTGAAACCTGAAGGATCGTTTGCAAAATTGTGATTATTTTTAATGAAAGTGTTTGGGCAAGTTTAAATCGTCGCATATGGCCACCAGCTGACAAAATATATGTTAAATTTAACTCACCTCTTCTGTTGAAGTCATTTTGTGACAGTCCACCAACACAACACACGTGTTATTAGAATAAACAATGTTTTACAGTTATGGTTCCTGATTCATCTACTTGTGCAACAGTAAATAATACTATTTTTTTGTTTTAAAAAAACTAGATCTCTATGTATGTCATTTTATATTGAAATTTAATAAAAGGGCCTTTTAACAATTTGAAATTTACAATGTAGTACACTGTAACTTTACTTTTGCAGAGCTGTAGTGCGTTTTATTTTCATTATTTAAGTTTGGGTGTTAAGATTGCAGTGTACTTCCGGTTGTAGCAGAAAGATGTCTGGTAGAAAAAAGCACAAGTGGGCAATTGATTTTGCTGGCTCCAGCAGGTACCCTATAATTATTATATAGTTGTTGATTTTGTTTTCCTCATCGTAGTTCCACATTATTTTAGGGATTTATATCGTCTATTCTATATCCTCTCTGAAAGACTAATAGTTTTAACAGTTGTTCGCAGCTTCAGCACTATAGCATAGTTGATTAGTTCGGCATGCAGGCTTGGCCCTCATAATAGATCTTAATGAGGGTCCCAAGACCCCTCCCCCAACCTGGCATCAGTGCCTACCAATTTAGAATTTTTTAGACTCCAATTTGGTGGAGTAGTCCATGGAGAATCCATGATTCTGAATCTGATGATGTTTCAAGGTTGATGATCGCGTTCACAGCATCACGTCATTAGATGCTGTAAAGATGCTGAATTTACACGCATGCGCTAACGACGGTATAATTGATTATTTATTATGATCGCGTTGATTTACTTATTTATTTATTTATTTGCGTATGTCAGGTCAAGGGGGGAGCGTGGAGCCGTGGTGCCAGTTCACCCAGAATCACATGTCTCCAGTCCCGTGGGTTGTGTGGACATCACCAATAGTAGTGATAGACCAAAAGAGGCAGATCCCAACCTGATTGTCAAGGTAATGCCTTATTGAAATTCGCATAGTATTTTAGATTAGTATTATCAGGCTGCCACTAAAGTACTAAACCTGTAAGAAAGCAAAGCTGGCCATAATCTGAGTGTCAAAGGCTGTTGAGGGCATCTATGCCTAAACACGGTCTATGCTTGATAGATCTCTGACCCTGAGCTAGCATCAAGATAGCCTGTTTAGTGGAATTGGGCTTATTATATGTTAACGATGGGGTGTTTATGGAGATATTTATATTTTTTGTGTGTGTGTTGTAATAATTTCTGTTTATTTACCTACCTGCACATGAAGCCCTGATCCGTGCAGGAACTTCGTATCTCAACTATAGCTGATGGCCATATTTGCCATCATTTATCTCTTCTGTTAATACTGATACACTTTCAACTGATGCCATTACTGGCATTAGGAAAAAGCGCTGTATAAATACCCTTATTATTATAATATAATTTTGCTACATTTAGAAAGTGCTGTGATTTCTGTTTGTACTTAACTCAAACTTGTAGTTTTTTAGTTTTACAGCAACCATTTCAATGATTGCAGAAAAGTGGTATGTGGACTGAAAAGAAATTATAACATGTTAAGCATTTCAAGTTGTGGTCATGAAATGAAACATACTTGTTTTTTTATAAAGCAGTCTTTGTGAGTTTGTCAACTTCCTTTTAGAAACACGAGAGCAAGAGTTGGCTGCAGAATGAATAGTGAAGATGCTGAAAGCAGCAAACCAAATGGAAAGAAGAAGTAGAAGAGTTACCAAGGTTTTACCAGAACAGTATATTGATATTCATTTAATATTTTATCATTATAAGGCCACCCATCTCCCACCTCCCCCCAAAAAAGGAATGTCTGTTTATGGTATCCCGACCGACCCTAATTTTTTGGCCAGACCCTACACTTTTTGGTGGATCACCTGGAAAAAAAATTAAAAATAGCCAAAAAATATGCACCCAAGGTGGAAAAGTTTTGTTTGTTTTTTTTAAAAGAAAAAAAAAAGAAGCCGATCTACCGACCCAATTTTTTTCCCTATGTTATCGTAAACAGACATTTTTTTGTTGTGGGCCTAATGAGCTATTTATGTATGCACTTAATTATTCCTTTATCACCTTATGTATTCTACATTTCATAGTTTGGTGTTATGATAAATAATTGTATTTATTTATGTCCTTGTGTTTTTCTTGATGTACTATTCACTGTCCAGAGGTCCTGGGACATTGCACTAGGCCCTATCAAGCAGATCCCAATGAACATGTTCATCATGTGGATGGCTGGCAGCTCCATCTCCATCTTCCCCATCATGATGGTCGGCATGATGTTCTTCCGCCCTATCCAGGCCATCCTAGCCATTCAGAACAGTAAGTGGAATGTATCCAAGACGCTGTAAACTCCAGTCCCCTATCTGTAGGTGAGACAAACCACTACCTCATGATACATGATGATTTACTGTCCCCATTTGTACACAACAAGGAAAGTTGACATCCGGAGTTTGGAAACAAACTTTTTTGTCTCTTTCACAACCCTTGGCCCCAGGTCTTTGCAAGACAGTTTACTAGGAAACCTAGGGCTTTGCTCCGTAATTGTATGTTTTGAAGAATGAAATACAAATGAAGACATTTGTATTTTGCTTGATTTTTGTGTTTGTTTTGTTTAAGAAATGAGTGCCTTAACATATAAAACACACTTTAAGCAATACTAACAAAACAGAAAGCACAGGCTTTTAACAAAAAAATGAAACACAGCATTTTCATCATTAGAATTCCATTTTACAGGCCTCTCCAAAACGCATCGTTTGTCTCCTTGACACTCATTGTCAACTTCAAACATTCACAGTCGCTTCCATACTCCAACCAAAACACACATGGTAAGCGTCAAAGAAAGCTGAACTGTCCCACGAGATTTATTACTTCCATCCTGTGAGACTTCCATTGCTAACAATAACATTGTGTTTTGCTGCCGCTATCGGCTGTTCTTGGAGTTCGTACCAGCATCCAATATGGCTAAACAGGGTTAAGTTAATTATGCTGGGTTGATACAATCCTACGACTAGGTGCAGAAGTTGAGTTAGCACAGTCAGTTTTGAGTCCCTCTAGTCTACAAAGTCATACAAAAAAAATGTGCATCCGCTGTCACCTGTCCGAAAATGTGCATCCTCTGTCACTTTTAAGAAAATGTTGGTCCCCTTTTAAAAGAATTTGTCATCGGCTACCCAACATTTTTGTAATAAACAAAGTTCCTGTTGTGGCAAGCATGTCATTCAGGTCAAACTTTCATTCTGTAAGTAATTTGAGTGTTTCAATCTTTATTCCAGCGTTCAAGATGATCGAGGGCCACCAAGCGGCCTTTCAGAAGCTGGTGTACATTATTGGGAACCTTGCATGCTTGGCCATGGCGGTGTACAAGTGCCAAGTAATGGGGCTTCTTCCCACACATGCCTCTGACTGGCTGGCGTTCGCGCAACCACAGCTGGTAGGCATTTTTACACAAACACTTCTGTGTGTTTTTCAGCGAAGTTAGAACACTTGGTGCTTCCATTGCTTTGCGACAATTTGGTGAATTTAAAAAGCTGCGCCTAACCTTCCAAAGCTTGTTGAGAGGACAACGGATTTAAAATCTTGATAGGAAAATGTTCTCTCCAACTAGACATTATTACCACTTTCATGGTAAATGTATCCTTTGGACTGAGATTGATGGTTCATTAAGGCAGAGCTCAGAAGAATTTTCATTGAAGGAGTTATTTATTGATTTTAGTGGGTTATGATCGTAAATTGGAATAATTTGATAAAGATTGTTTGGGATTGGGGTGGCTGTAGGGGTTTGGAGGGGGCAGAAAGAAATCACTGCTGCGCCAAGGCACTGATTTTAGTAACTGTGTTTATTTAATTTTTCTTTTTCAATGTGTTTACTTATTGTTTCATTTTTTTTTATGTTAGCGTCTTTTGCTTTTTTCAATATAATGTGCTTTAGCTGTCAGGTGGTCCAAGTGAATGTGTGAGAAAATTGCTTTAAGAAAAACATTTGTTGTCTTCATTGGCGCTATATACAAAAAATTTGATTTAGTTTTATTGTTATTTTGTGTTATATAATAGGGGTCTTTTCAGATTGCTGAGTTTTTAGTTTGGTTGAAGAAGTGCAGATACTGCAATCTGTGTTATTATTATTAGTAGTAGTAGTGGTAGTAGTAATAGGTGTAGTAGGCGTAGTAATATTATTTGTTTGTACACGTGCATAACATTTAGTCCCCTACTGTCTATAGCTAACTTACAACTGTTATTTTTTTGTGCAGCGCATGGAGTGGTCAGGAGGCGGAGCCATTCTTTAATTTCCTGTGCAATTATTAATCATGCAGAACTCAATCTCAGAGGCTTTCTTTTCTTGACATGTGTTGTAATTTATTGATAATCCAGAAATGCTCTTCTCTTCTTGTAGAGAAAAATACAAGTGTCATAAAACTTTCTCAAAACTCATCCATCGCCAAAAAGTGTTTGTACACGAACAATAACACATATTTTTAACTTGAGCACATTCGTCGGATAACGCAGAATCATACAAAGTTTTTAACAAGGCTTTTGGAAATTCTTGGAAATAGTCACAAATTTATCAAACAAAAAGCAGATACAAATGATGATGTGACGGTTAGCTGGACCAGAAAGCTCTGGCACAGAACGCTGGGTAGTAGCTGAGCGTACTGCAACATCATTCCTGGAAGAGCATTGTCGCCTTGTGTTGTTAAGATTATTGTTATTGATGTAGAGATGTCGGTGCCTGCACAGATGACCTGTGGCTGTTCTGTGCAGTGAAAGCACGGGTCACATGCTCACTGTGGTGAACATCTCCTCTTTAGAGACATTTTTATGCGTTTTTTGATATCCTATCCTATCCCACAACTCGGAAGTCGTCGGGGCACCACAGATGATTGTTTAACCAGCGTATTCCATCTTTCTCTGTCTTCAGCAACCCTTATAGTCTGTTCTCGAATGTTGTTTTCCCACCTCTTTTTCTGTCTCCCTGATGTGATTCATTGCAAAGTTTAGTTAGGGTAAGGGGGTTTGTTCTATGGTAAAAGATCTCTCTGTAAAAAAAAAAAAAAAACAACAACCTTGAATGGCGGGGTCTTGGCTTTGATGCCTAAATAATTTCCTTTCCTCTGCTTCTATGCTTGCCCTTTAACCCCAACAAAATTCAAATTCCGTTATGATAAAGGAATTGAGGTGATGAAGTAAAGGTAGAACTTAGCATCGGGTCAGGTCTAACACTCATTAAAGGCCAACTAACAGATGCTGAACGTTTCAAAAGATTTGTGTAGACTGGTTAATGGAGATACACGTTTTTTTTTTTTTTATAAAAGTGTCGACATTTTTGTATTTGTTGTTTCCCAGAATGATTTCTGGCTTCTCATGCTTCATCCCCATAAGCATTTTGGAAGAAAGACTTAGTAACAGTCTGGAGTTACATTTTTGGAACTGTTAGACACAAAAGCAGTCTCTTTTTGTATATCAGTTTACACCTTGTACTCCTCCAATCAGCGTTTATCATGGATTGGGAATAAAATAACAGTCAAGGTTTATCACTGGAAAGCTAATGAAGCGAGCGTTGTGGCCAAGTGGGCTAAGGCGGGACTAACTTGCCTTGTCCACAGGCCAGAAACCAATGGCGCCTGACAGGTGTGGGTTCGATCCTGCATCGGGGCGTTATGTTTCTCCGAATATACTTTCGACTCGGGCAACGTCTCGGGGGTTTTCTCCGGGTACTCCGGTTTGCTCCCCCAGCAAAATTTCAAAAAATTTAAAGAATTTCTAAATTTCCAAAATTCACAACTAATGTTAGGTAGGTTGGGTTTGGGCGCGCCACAGGCTGCGACTACGCCTTCCACAGGGGAGGCGGCCCAGAATTTCCCGATAAAAAGGGACAATAAAGCATTAAAAAATATAATAACAAGGATACAAGAATTGTTGTATAATATTATTATCTTTGTGTTGCAACCCATATCTTGGAAACTGCAACCCCCCCCCCCCCCCCACCCCCCCTTCCAAATAAACTAAAGGCTTATTTTATCCAAAATTGTTTACTAGTTACGGCATTTATTTCAGCGGCATTATTTGATTTAATCAGTTTGTTTATTTCAAAGTCGTTTATTGAGGTAGTTGAATCATTTATTCCATTGTCAAATAGTCCACGCAATGTGCATCATTGTTTCAAAAGCATTTGTTGTTGAACTTGTATTGATGATGTTTGGAAAGAATGGTTGTTGCGCTGAAGATGATGAATTTTGTTTATTAGTGACATATGCCATTTTGTATGTTATGTGGAAAGTGGAATACAGTTGAAAGCGCTTATAATCATTATGTGGTTGTTTTTTTAATTTGTTTTTAAAATTCTTTGATAAAAATCCTGAATCAGAACAAGCGAAAAGTCTTGTCAGTCAATAATTGGTTTGTCAGCCAATCTGTCTTTCGCACACCATGTAATCAAGAACCACTAAAGGAATTCAGCCATAAGGATTAAAAAACACATCAAAACAACAACACAAACATAGCACAAAGACAGTAACTGTTATTTATTAATTGTATCGTTTTTATAGTTCAATAATGACTAAACAGTATACATACTGACCCAGTATATCACATAATTATGAATTACACACACAATAAATAAATAATGAACAACAAAAAGTTGTGCATGCATGACTATAAAATACAACAGTAAAACAGCTTTGTCCATTAAACTAAATTGTAATTCTTATGAACAGTTTTCCCATTAAAAGGTAGCCTTACTCCATCATAAATCAATTTTCACCTCTTAAAGAAATTTCAGATGCACGAAAAACAGCAAAGACACCAAAAACTGCTACATACATTTTTATGTAAAAGGACCAATATTTTGTAAATACATAAAAATTACGTAACAGTGAACAACACAAAAATCGGTATATAATTGTATGTAAGCATAGGCTTTGAAGTGTCTTCTTCCTCTGTAACAATACTCAATAAGATTACAACTACGTAGTTGTTATGGAGAAAAGTGAGAGAGAAAAGACTTCGAAGCCTGTGACATAAAAATAGTGGGAATTATATTAAAAAACATTAAAAAAAAAAAGTAATATTAAAATTTTATCACAGCTTCTGCACAATAGTTTTCAATAGTAAGGAAACAGCAACGAGTACTAGGATACCACTGTACAGGAATGTAAATGGAGGCACATGTTGCATTATAAAGATAAAAAAACTAGCAAGGCCAGTATGTACAACACACACTATAAGCTTGTACAGACTGTCAGTATTTGGTTGCAGCCCAAGACACATTGCATTATACAATAATAAAAGGTCTCGCCTCTTTCATACACGCTCTTGGAGAAGTGCGCAATCTTAATTTTGTTATTATTATTACTAAAATTGATATTATTACCAAACATTGATTAATATAGGTCTTCAGATGAGAGTATAAACCGAGGGAAAACAACTGAAGCACTGTGTTTTCACTCTTTCTATACTTTGCCACGCTATAGCATAGCGCCAACGCACAATGCTTTCATACTGACATACACGTACCTCTACTTTCAAAAGTCGCCGTGTGTAGACTCGACATAGTATACCAAACTAAGGTGGAAAAACCTCATATTTTAACTTTAGAGTACGCTTGCAACGTTCGTCTGGCATGGACTACTGTTGTTTCAAGGAGAGTGGGCTTCCAGTATGGAAGGGGACGCTAAAAGTGTTACTAGTGGACAAAGTGGTGAAGAAGAAAGTGATGAAGGTGAAGCGTAATTCCAGCGCTGTAGGTACACGCTACAATTAGAGGGAGATAACACTGTTTTGCACAACAATCAGGGAAAGGTCAATTAATGAATTGTTGCCTCCCTTACACTGCTTGTTTCTTATTTTGGGGGAATGGGATGTGCAAATTTGCGGAAGGGGGGGGGGGGGGGGGAGTGGAAGTAGGGGAGGGTTGTATCTTGAAAAAAAAAAATCAGTCAATAGCAAAGATAATTCTACCCAACTTGGCTATTGGTTAGTCCATTCTAATTTCTTTATGGAGCCTACTCCATTTTTTTTTTTTTCCTAACTCGTACAAATCCGCCAGTATTGAACGATAAAAGGGAAAGCAGCCCATGCCAGTATAGAATGAGTTAAGTAACAATCTTGTAAGCCGTGGTTGGAAAGTTCAAGGTTTACAGCCTGCAGTGTTGACCCAAAACAACACCGCCGTAATGCACAGGTAAGCGCCACCTACTCCTTCCGATGAGGGTATAAACTGAGGTCTAGTCTGTGCACTCGACACTTCCCATTGCACCATCTCAAAACGGTGTACAGTGGTGAATATATTGCTGCCAAATGGCAGGATTATAGGATCTGGAACTACACAAAATTAATTATAGAATATATAATCCATTTTGAGGTAAAAAAAAGGTAAAGGTAGTCCCATAGCCTTGTGGCCGTAGGGCACACCAGCTCAATGCCTATATGAGCAGCACTCTTTGGTTCCCCCACATTTTTCTGGCTGCGGGCTATTTATAGCTTGCCTACACCCTCCCTTCCAGTAAAAGGAAAGGAAAGAAGAGCACCGGCGAAGCTATTTATAGCTAGCCTGGCTGAACTAACCTCAAAACCTAAAAGCTTTGGTTGAGTCGGTGTGAGGGGAGCGTGATATTGAAGATCACACTTATCTTGGGCCAGCGTAATGAGGGTGATGCCCATCTCTCTTCCCTCGCTGCTTTACCTTCCCCACCCTTAAGAGAGTTGGTACTCAGTCACAGTTGACTCAACTAGAGGCGTTGTTATTTGTCGCTTCTTGTTTTGCGGTCACCCATCCAAGTGCTAACCGCACTGGACGGTGCTTAACTCGCGACACAGTAGCAAATGCTCCAACCACTGCGCTATTTGACACCCCAGTTTACTAAACAGAAAAATAACTTTTAAGACAAAACAGTAACTATTGTGACGGTAAGTTAGAACTTGACCGAGACTAAAAAATAAATACGTTGTGACGGTAAGTGCTAAGATCAATACAAGTACGCTCCATAACTTCCATCTTCAACACACTCACAACAAACAATATACATGACTCTCGTCGTGTAAAAATCAAAATATCTTGGACGGACATCCAATATAAAATAGAGAGATGGATAGTTTTCATTATATTTATCAACTGAGACGCTCACAAAAAAACAAGAAAATACTCCATGCTCTGTACAGTTTATAGGAAATTGTTAGCCTCTTAAGAGTAAAATATACCACTATAACCACATCCTCTCTCTCACCTCACGCCACAATATACATGTTGGCTGTCAGTGCACGTAAGGTAAGGGGACTATGGGATAGAGTGATTTCAAATCAAAAACAAATACACAGTGACATTGCTTATATTTTCAATTCTATTTATCATAAGTTTTAACAACACCCCCTCCCCCTCCTTACCCCCCCCCTTCCTCCCTCCAAAAAAAACCCTGATGGGTTAACAATAATGAAAACATAACTGCCAGATCTAAAGTAAAGAAAAATGGCATGCACACAATGCAATTAGATGCACAAATGCAAAAACAGACAAATCTGGCAGTTTCTATAAATGGAGAAAATTGATGGAACAAATGGCACAATATAATATTGTCCTGTCATCAAGTGTATTCACTACAACATTGGCAAAAACAGTCTCCTCCACCACTACAACATCAATTTAAATGCTTGAATACAATACAGTACTGCTGCAATGCATCAAGACATGACAGGCAACGTTTTCTCATAGGTATTTTGGCAGAAACGTTGTCCAGCTTGAGTTCAATCCTGCATCAACCAGCGCCTTGAGCTAGAAAAATGCTATATATATATAAAAACAATAAAATAACATTAAAAAAATAAAACGTACAGCTTTGCATTTTGCTCTCATTACTCTGACCTTTCAAAAACATTTAAACTCGTGGCTGGAATAAACTTGTCAGGATGCAGTAGTGGCCCATTATTATTTGTATTTTCAGCATCTTAATTTGAGACAAAGATGCATAGAAACACCAGAAAATGAACTGCTATATAGTTTAAAGGTTTAAAACGGCCTCAAATGTCAAAAGTCATTGAAACAAAGTCAAGTTTCACTGGCCTCTCAAGGTCCAGGAAGTTAAGTCTAGTGACATCTCCAGGTCAAAGTCAGATCAAGGTCAGAGGTCAATAGGTTCCATCCACTTGCATCTCTTGGTCGATGGCCTTGAGCGCCGCTAAGCACTCCACGCTCACGTTCAGCTTTCCTATCACTGTCTTCTCGTCATCAGGGGAAACAACTGCAGAAAAAAAAAAAAGAAGTATATGAATGAAGACAATGACCGGCCATGCAGTGGAGGGAATGAACACAGAAAATCATCAGAAAATCAATCACCGAAAACTAAGAAAACAAACCAGACAGAAATAATTGACAAAAAAATGAATGGCAAATATAATGAGCACATCATATAAATCACATTAAACAAATCTGCAAAGTCATAGATTGTGTGCGCATGAAATAGTGAGTGTGTGTATGCGTGTGTGTGTTAGAGAGAAAATAGTTAATAGTTCATGAGTTTGCCTCATTTTGTTTTATAGCTAATTTATTCTGTATTCATGAAAGAGACTAGAGCTAAGGTTATATTAGGCTGATAAATATTGCTCACAATAATAATAATAATATACATCACAGTAATAAAATAAAATGTGAAAGGAGAACAACTGGTGTTTAAATGTCACCCTATAGATCCCAACCTTTAATAAGGTTTAGGACAGAGCAACTGTAGTGTAAAGATGAAGTCATTGTGCAGCATGTCACCCTAAAGATCCCAACCTTTAAAAAGGTTTAGGACAGAGCAACTGTAGTGTAAAGATGAAGTCATTGTGCAGCATGTCACCCTATAGATCCCAACCTTTAATAAGGTTTAGGACAGAGCAACTGTAGTGTAAAGATGAAGTCATTGTGCAGCATGTCACCCTATAGATCCCAACCTTTAATAAGGTTTAGGACAGAGCAACTGTAGTGTAAAGATGAAGTCATTGTGCAGCATGTCACCCTATAGATCCCAACCTTTAATAAGGTTTAGGACAGAGCAACTGTAGTGTAAAGATGAAGTCATTGTGCAGCATGTCACCCTATAGATCCCAACCTTTAATAAGGTTTAGGACAGAGCAACTGTAGTGTAAAGATGAAGTCATTGTGCAGCATGTCACCTTATAGATCCCAACCTTTAACCCATATCTTACCAACAATTTTTTTTCCCATTTTCTTTGGATTATTTTGATTTTTCTTATTACAAACACACTCTCTAACACAAATATAATCATCAAATTGGAAATTTTATTTTTCTTACGGGTTTTTGAGGACACACGCTTGAAGCGTGCATGGTAGCTAGAGGGTGCGTGTAAATGTTGTCATGTTGCACTCTCCGAGAGTGCATGGTATCAAGAGAGTACTTTTTTTTTCTCCAAGACTTCAAAACAATAATACATACACAAGTATTCAGGAAAAAAAATACTACAAAAACAAAAAACAAAATACTGTAGTTGAACTTTGTTTCAATATTTACTCAAACTCAGAATGTCATGTTCGAGCCCTGGAGACACAGTGAATTGAGCAGCACGTCAAAAGATGCCATGAAAGGTGTTGAAGCACTGATTGTGGAACAACAGGTTTCTGCAGGAGTTGTTGCCTCTGATTGTGTAGAAGGCGTCCTGCTTGTTGTTGCCTAGGTATTGCTGGAACCTGCAGTGGTGAAGGGGGTGCCTGCTGTGTGGAGGGGGGTGCCTGCTGTGGGGAGGCAGGTGCCTGCTGTGGGGAGGGTGGTGCCGTCTGTAAGGAGGTGGGTGCCTGCTGTAAGGAGGTGGGTGTCTGCTGTGGGGAGGGTGGTGCCGTCTGTAAGGAGGTGGGTGCCTGTTGTAAGGAGGTGGGTGTCTGCTGTGGGGAGGCAGGTGCTTTTTGAGTAGAGACAGGTAGGGTCAGCTCTAACTCCTCCTCTAGCTCCTCTTCATCTTCTGGACCACCCATTCTGACAAGCTGTCCATTACTGCGATGCACAACTCCTTCTGCCTCAGCAAGAAGCTGACGACGACTCAAGTTGTTCATCTGTCCACTACCATCCTCATCACCACTGTCTTCTTCAGATTGTTGTCCATCCCCAGGAGGTGTGATGTACACAGCTGCAGTAAAAAAAACAACAACTTCTTCGTCGAGTTGACTTAAAACGTCAAGTACGGTCATCCGTTGTGGAAGAAGTCTGTAAAATCAAACAAAAAAACAAAAAAATTAAAATGAATGAACCACAAAAATGTAACTTTGAATACATTTGCAAAGAATGTGGTGTGTGTGGTGCAAGCACAATTGTACTGTATATGGATGAGCAGATATGAAAATTTATACTTGAACCATATTAGGCCTATATATGCACACCTACTACGAATGTATGCATTCATAACCTAAATCAGTAGGGTGCATAGTCATTGAAAAGCATTTTAACCTGTTTCCAAGGTTACAGAATCTGTAAATACACATAACTGAGTGATCTTTTACTACCATGTATGCTTGAAGCGTATGTAGCCTAGCGCTAAATACAGGGGCCTCCCGCTACCATGCACGCATGATGCGTGCAATGACATTGTGTTTTATTTCGACCAAAAGTTCTATGGAACTTCCGTCCTACAAAAAAATAACTTCTAAAAGGTTTTTCTAAAGATATCCCCGCAAACAAATGTGCATGCATCAGCAACATAACTGCTTTAGTAAATAAATGGCATTTACCTGGTTTGGCTTGAGGATTTTGAAGTCATTTTTAGACGTATGCTGCAGAAAAGGTCCTAACATGTGGTGGTTTTGCAAACAGTAAGCAGAATGAGACTTTGAAACGGTAGACAACTCCTTCGTCAATTGCAACATATCCAAATCAACAGTTATATCCCGTTTACTGCCACTAAAAAATGAAATAATACGAATGCACTTGTGAAGCGTGCATGGCTTAAAACGGGTAGGACAGAGCAACTGTAGTGTAAAGATGACGTCATTCTGCAGCATGTCACCCTATAGATCACAACCTTTAATAAGGTTTAGGACAGAGCAACTGTAGTGTAAAGATGAAGTCATTGTGCAGCATGTCACCCGCTAGATCCCAACCTTTAATAAGGTTTAGGACAGAGCAACTGTAGTGTAAAGATGAAGTCATTGTGCAGCATGTCACCCTATAGATCTCAACCTTTAATAAGGTTTAGGACAGAGCAACTGTAGTAGTGTAAAGATGAAGTCATTGTGCAGCATGTCACCCTATAGATCTCAACCTTTTATAAGGTTTAGGACAGAGCAACTGTAGTGTAAAGATGAAGTCATTGTGCAGCATGTCACCTTATAGATCCCAACCTTTAATAAGGTTTAGGACAGAGCACCTGTAGCAGTGTAAAGATGAAGTCATTGTGCAGCATGTCACCCTATAGATCTCAACCTTTTATAAGGTTTAGGACAGAGCAACTGTAGTGTAAAGATGAAGTCATTGTGCAGCATGTCACCCTATAGATCCCAACCTTTAATAAGGTTTAGGACAGAGCAACTGTAGTGTAAAGATGAAGTCATTGTGCAGCATGTCACCCTATAGATCTCAACCTTTTATAAGGTTTAGGACAGAGCACCTGTAGCAGTGTAAAGATGAAGTCATTGTGCAGCATGTCACCCTATAGATCTCAACCTTTAATAAGGTTTAGGACAGAGCAACTGTAGTGTAAAGATGAAGTCGTGCAGCATGTCACTCTATAGATCTCAACCTTTAATAAGGTTTAGGACAGAGCAACTGTAGTGTAAAGATGAAGTCATTGTGCAGCAGCACTCTAGCATTCAAAACCCTAACTTTCACAGTGACACTCTCTTACTAGTGTGCACTGCGGTTTGGAAAATAGGTCTCCATTGTATTTGTTAGCCATCCTGACCAGACAGCTGTTTCGACTCTGGGAGCATCTTCAGTGGTCACGGGACTGGTGAGACACAGAAAACTTGGCTCATGTGCCACCACAAAGCTATCTTGACCGCCCCTGACAGGGTGGAGACGCGTAACCAAGCTGGAACTGCAAGAAGATAGGTTGTGACGAATTGTTGTGTGAAGTTTGGAAGCTCTGCCGCTCACTTGTGGATCCAGAAGCCAGGATCCTATCCTATCCCGTAACTCGAAAGTCGTTTGGGCACCACAGATGATTGTTTAACCAGTGTACTACATCATTCTCTGTCCTCAGCAACCCTGATGGCTTCGCTCAGTGTCAAGCCAGTCCATTCTCGAATGTTGTCATCCCACCTCTTTTTCGGTCTCCATCTTCTTCTACCTCCTTGTACTATGCCTTGCAGGATGGTCTTTGCAAGGCCTGATGATCTGGAGATGTGGCCTCGTTTCTTCATTACTGTGAGCAGGTCATCATGTTTTTGTCCAATGGCTTGTGTGATGGTCTGTCGGACTTCGTTGTTGGTTATGTGCAGAGTATAGGAAATGCCCAGAAGTCTTTTTTAGCACCTCATCTTCATGCTTTGTATTCTTCGTTGTGGATGTGCTGTGAGGGTCCATGTTTCGCAAGCGTATAGGAAGATGGATATGACAAGGGAGCGCAATGTCTAATACCATGGCTCCTAAATATTTGAAGCTATGCACTGTGTTGAGGGATTGACCTTGGACTTTGATGTCCGTGTTGATGCCATTGGTGTTATTGGTCATCATTTTGGTCTTCCCTGCACTTAATTCCATTCCATAGGCTCTGAAGGTGGTATCAAGCCTCTGCACCAACTGCATTCCAGACTCGGTCAAACGCTTTCTTGAAGTCTATGAACACATGATATAGATGTTGTTGATGCTGTAGGTATTTCTTGCAGGTAATTCTGAGGTTGAAAATCTGTTCAGTGGTACTTCGCCCTGCCCTGAATCCTGCTTGTTCTTCAGCTATGATTTGTTCAGCTTGTGGTTTGAACCTGTCAGGATGCCAAGTAGATAACGTTTATTTCATCACAGTAATGTCTAAATATTTTTCAAAGCTAACTCACCGTCAACATCTTGCTCTCGAACGTCTTTTTCGTTCTTGAGGATGTCTCGCACGTTGACGTAGGCATAGCCCACTTCCTCACACTCTTCATCTTCCCCTTCTGGCTCGCTCACCACAGTAAACTTCAATCTGCACATACACAGAGCAACACAACATTAATGCAACAAGATGGCAAGTCATTGAAATCTACTGCAAGACATTTACTCTCCTAGCTAAAAAAAATATGCATTTTCATATCTCCCCCCCCCCCAAATTCCCTTCCACACATCCCCCCACCCCCTCCCAAAAAAAAGCAATTTCAAACGTGTGTGTGCGTGCGTGTGTGTGTGAGCTGGAGAATGTTTGTGGGTTCCTGTTCTAAGTGCTCAATTTCATGTCATAGTTATGTTGTATTGTATGTATGGATATGGGAGTGGGGTGGCCTACGCAAGATAAAAATATTCAAGAATGCGTGAGTGGTTGTCGATTTGGCAGGGTGTCTGTACGGTGTATGCAAGATTTAAGAAAATGTCACTAAGAATGTGAGAGTGGACATTGTTTCTTTTGGTGTATCTGTGTGTGTGTGTGTGTGTGTGTGTGTGTGTGTGAATAAAGGAGCTTGCGTGTTGTCTTGTCAAGATAAAATAGGCGCGAATGGCTGTAGTTTATTTATTAGTGTATAGCAGCGAGTATGGGTATGTTTTGTTTCCTTTGGTTTATTGTTATCTTCTATTTTATAATAATATTAATAATGGACACTTATATAGCGCTATTTCTTGTCTTTTTATAGACAAGCGCACAGCGCTTTACATGAAAAGAAACAAACAAACATTAAACAACTTTTGTACCGTTTCATATTTATTAATGATTTTAATTTTAAAAAAATATTGTTTTAACCCATTCCCTGCCACAGTGAAAAAGCGCATCTGTATTTCTGTATGCTGGAGCAAAATGTGACTTTTGAGGGTGTGTTCACTTAAACGTAAATAATTCAGGTATTTGAAGCGATATCTCTTAGATATTTGGCAAGTTTTTCTCTAACATCCCTGGCTTCAATTTCAAGTGAAAATAGTTTCATTTGACAAGACATACATTTGTTTGTAATTATTTATTCTTGTGTTTTTTCCCGTTATGGGCATTTTTGGAACATAAAAACGCACTTCATCACAAAAAATACATGACAGAACACCACAACAAACTGGTGTAATAAAAGGACAAACATCAACCACTCAATAAACTGCTTGGTAATCAACTCTACTGCTATATCATCCACAGAAATAAGGGTACAGAGACACCTGGTTCGTAGCTGACATCATTATCATCATCAATCCCTACCTCCGACAAAAGAGGGTGTTACTGGTTGTAATCAGTTTCTTCCTTGTCTGCTTCGCCGTCACTTCTATCTCTAATGTCTTCATCATCACTGTCTTGATCATTTAGGACCTCTTGAAGCACGTCAAGTGCTGAATATCGTCTGAAAACAGACCTTGTAGTGCCCCCACGTCGTCTACCGTCCGACTGAACACTGAGAACTTCTGAAGTTTCTAACAATACGCAAATTTCGTTTTTTTGCAATTTTTTCTAACAGTCAAAGGGAAGAAACCGTTGGTTCGAGATGTCTAACTGCTCTGCTAATGGTTACTGCGGTTACCTCCCTTCTTGGGTGAATACAGAATGCTGACGAATAACACATGAACAGCGTTTGTAGTTGGGCACACAGGAAGCAGAAAAACACCACGAACAGCATTCGCAGTATGGCAGTTAAGGGGTTAAATTTTATTTTGGTTTTGTTATTGGTTTTGTTGTTTGCTTATAATTGTATGAAATGGACCCACAACCAATTCATCAAAGCCTATGGCATCGTACCCTATCGATATTTCCTTATTTGAAGTAATAAGGATGCTGTATTGCATTGTCTTTGTATTGCGTTTAGTGTACTCACCTGCCCTGCAAGGGATCATCAGGCAGCAACTTGCTGGCCAACCACTGTCGCCTCTCATAGTGATGCTTCATGTCCACGGCCACAGCTGCCCAAATAACAACAGTAACGTAAAGGTTATTCAGCGCAAACACGCGCACACACACGCAAACACGCGCACACACACGCAAACACGCGCGCGCACACACACACACACACACCAACACATGCGCGCGCACACACACACACACAACAAGGTAAAGCAAAGGTCACTATAAGGCGCCTTTTCCTGGTTAAGGGTACACGACGGACGGACAGACAGACATTTTTGTTTTAAATAATTTTTGGACTATTTAGGTCTAATCTTGCACAGATCTGCAAAAATCTGGATTTTTTTTTTTGGTGGGGGGAGGGGGGGGGGGAGGTTGAGTACATTGCTATGCATGCGAGTCAAAAACTACATATACAGAACAGCACAAACACCAATTTGCGGTTAAAAAAGTTATAGTGTAGACGAAGACCTTGGGGGCAGTTTTATGAACAAATAAGGGACTTACATATCTACAGCTATATATAACTTAAGAGGTATCTACAGCTTTATATAACTTAGAGGGGTAAGTCCTTCATTTCTTATACCCTTTCATAAAACTGCCCCCTGACCTGCTACAGAACAAGATATAGTTGAAATACCACTGTCAAGGAATGACTTTCAACACATAAGACAAAAGGAACACCCAAACCAATCAATCAAACATACACACAGTGAGCTAAAAGACACTGACTTTTGCTGAAGTTGTAAGCGAGGGTCATGTAGGGGGCAGGTTTGGGCAGAGCGACAGGAGTCTCGGTTTCCTCGGGTGGAACACCCTGGAAGTGGTACTCCACAAACAGCCGCTTGACATCAGGGTTGCTCATCACCTCACTCTCCTCCTCCAAACACAAGTTGGCCACCATGATGGTCACGTGGTCACTCTGCACAACAAACAAGAAATCAACCCAAATGTTGGTCTTGAGGTCTATCTGCTTGTCTTGAATATCGTCGGTGTCCATTCAAAACCTCGTAACTCCGAAAAAGTCGTTTTTGCAATCTTTTCATGGTTATGTCCCTTGAATTTTTGCGCATTTTTTATCACAAGCTCGGAATTCATAGCTCAGTTAGAAAGCGTCAGTAATACAAAATATCAAAACCTCGTATGTCCCAACAGGTCAAACGATTTGTATCAAAATCTCGTATCTCACTTACGAGGTTTTTATCATTTGGAATAAATTTCTAAAACCTTGTAACTCAACTTACGAGGTTTCATTCCAATAAATGACGCACTAAGAACTTGAGTTTACGTCACTTACGCGGTTTTTGTTATTGTCATCGTGGAAATGTCAGCTGCTTCTGGTCAGTTTTTCTACATTTTGGTGAGTACTGATGATACATGTTGTCATTTTATTCAATCATGATTTCTTCTAGATTGATATCGTCCAGATCTTCTCCATTTCACTCTTCAGGAAGAAACGAACAGGCACGTTATATCACACTCTGTGACTAAATCTGACACTGAATGAGTGCAGTCAAAGGCATACTGTGGCATAATTCTAAATAATTTACAAAATACAGAATAATATTGTGTGTTTTTAGTTTTTAGTTTAATGCCCGTCACCCCTGCCAGGGTATGGGCCGCCAGCAACAGCTCTCCAGAGTCCTCTGTCCTATGCCATTCTTTCTAACTGACTCCAGGTGTAGCCCATCTTGGTGGTGTCGGCCTCGAGGTCGCGTCGCCAGGTGTTCCTTGGACGTCCTCTCTTTTGCTTTCCCTGGGGGTTCCACTTCAGCGCTTGCCGGGTGACGTTCGTCGCTGGTTTGCGTAGGGTATGCCTTATCCAGCCCCATCTCCTTTTCCTGATTTCATCTTCAGCAGGGAGTTGGCGGGTTCTTTCCAAAGGTTGGCGTTGCTGATGGTGTCGGGCCAGCGGATCTGGGGAATCCTTCTGAGGCAACTGTTGATGAAGGACTGGACTTTTTTGATGGTGGTCTTGGTTGTCCTCCATGTCTCTGCTCCATACAATAAGACTGACTTCACATTGGAGTTGAATACCCGTATCTTGGTGGCCAAAGACAGCTCTCTGGAGGTCCAGATGTTCTTGAGCTGAATGAAGACAGCTTTGCTTTGCCGATCCTAGCCTTCCGCATCTGTGCCGCCCTGCTGATCAATGATGCTACCCAAATAGGTGAAGGACTGCACTTCTTCCAAGGGACTTCCATTCACGATGACTGGTTCGGTACTGATGGAGTTGATCTTCAGGATCTTGCTCTTGTCCTTGTGGATGTTGAGGCCGACCTCCGACGATGTGGCCGCCACTGCATTTGTCTTCTCTAGCATCTGCTGTTGGCTATGGGAAAGAAAAGCAAGTTCGTCAGCGAAGTCCAGGTCCACGAGCTGGTTCCACAGTCCATTGGATTCCGTTCCTACTTTCCCTGGTGGACATCTTCATAACCCAATCTGTGGCGATGAGGAAGAGGAAAGGTGACAACAAGCACCCTTGTCGGACTGAAGTTTTCACCTGGAAGTTGTCTGTGAGCTGTCCGCCATGGATAACTCTGCAGGACATGCCGTCATAGGAGTTCCTGATCAGATTGACCATCTTGGCCGGGATGCCGTAGTGTCGAAGGAGCTTTCAGAGGGTATCTCGATCCACGCTGTCATACGCCTTCTCATAGTCGACGAAGTTGATATACAGCGGCGAGATCCATTCCAGGGACTGCTCCACTATGATGCGGAGCGTTGCAATCTGGTCCGTGCAGGAACTATTTTGTCGGAAGCCTGCCTGCTCGTCTCGTTACTGTGGGTCGACAGTATCCTTCATCCTTTCCAAAGGGACCCGGTTGAAGACCTTCCCAGGCACAGATAGAAGTGTGATGCCCCTGTCCCTGTAGTTGTTACAGTTGCTGAGGTCACCTTTCTTGGGAAGCTTGATCAGGTAACCTTCCTTCCAGTCTGCCGGAACATCTTCTTCCTCCCAGATCCTCTCAAAGAGTGGGTACAGCATCTCCACTGATGCTTCCAAGTCCGCTTTTAGAGCCTCTGCTGGGATGTCGTCTGGTCCAGCGGCCTTTCCGTTCTTAATCAGGGTGATGGCCTTCTTGATCTCTTCCGTGGTCGGTTTCTCACAGTTGATTGGAAGATCCACATTGGCTGGTTCAATGACTGGGGAATTCGTTTGTGCTGGTCTATTCAAAAGTTCATCAAAGTGTTCAGCCCATCTGTTCAACTGCTGGTCTATACTGTTTATGGTGTTTCTCTGCTTGTCCCTAACAGGTCTTTTTGGTTTGCTGAACTTTCCGGAGAGTCGCTTAGTGGTGTCGTACAACTGTTTCATATTGCCGCTGTACGCTGCCTGTTCCGCTTCAGCCGCCAGTCCATCCACGTAGGCCTTCTTATCTTTTTTTATGTTTCTTTTCACTTCTCTATGGGCTCCTGTGTAGTCTTCTTGGGCCTTGGCCTTAGCTGCTCTGGTTCTGCTGTTGTTGACTGTTGCCTTCCTCTTCTTTCTTTCTTCTATCTTGACCAAGGTCTCTGCTGTGATCCACTCTTTCTGTTGATGTTTCTTTGGCCCCACAACTTCTTGGCATGACGATCTTAGTCTCTCTTTCACTTTCTGCCACCTGTTGAGTACACTGTCTTCTTCTTCTTCAAATAATTCCTGAAGCACTTCGAACCTGTTCCTTAGCGCCAGACTAAACTGTTCTTTTGCCTTTGGGTCTTTCAGAAGGCTGATGTTGTACTTCATTCTTCTGCCTGACGAATGTCCTCTTCAACTTCAGCTTCAGTTTCGCCACCACCAAGTGATAGTCGGACGCCACGTCTGCTCCTCTACTCACTCTAACGTCTTGCAGGGATCTTCGGAATTTCTTGCTAATGCAGATGTGGTCGATCTGGTTCTCTGTCGCATTGTCTGGAGATACCCATGTACTCTTGTGGATCCGCTTGTGAGGAAAGATGCTGCCTCCGATGACTAGGTTGTTGAGTGCACACAGATCCGCAAATCTCTCTCCATTCTCATTCATTACTCCTAAGGCGTGGGTGCCCATAACTGGTTCGTATCCGGTGTTGTCAGACCCAATCTTGGCATTGACATCTCCCATGAGGATGGTGATGTCCTTGTCTGGGTAGGTCTCAAGGATCTTCTGTAGTCTGCTGTAGAAATGGTCTTTAACATCCTCTTCCCTGTCGTTCGGTGGAGCATAGCACTGGACAAGGTTCATCTTGATCTTCCTCATCTTGGTACGGAAGGATGCTGTGATGATCCTGGGGCCATGGGCCTCCCATTCTATAAGTGCTCTCTGTGCCTGATTGGACAACATAAAGCCTACTCCCTGCGTGTGGGGTGCATCGTTTTCTTCGTGCCCGGAATACAGCAATAGTTCTCCTGTCATCAGTCGCCTTTGTCCAGCTTGGGTCCATCGTGTCTCGCTGATGGCTAACACGGTCAGGTCATTATTCCTTATCTCAGCTGCTACCTGTGCCGTCTTTCCTGCTTCGTACATGGTCCGAACATTCCATGTGCCGATGGTGGTTCATTTAGGCTTATGTTATGATAATAAATGTTCATTTAGACTTATGGTAGTAAACGTTCATTTATTATGGTAATAAAAGTCCATTTAAACTGTTACGGTAATAACAGTTAATTAAGACTATTACGGTAATGAAAGTTAATTTAGACTATTATGTTATGGTAATAAAAGTGCATTTAGACTGTTATGTTATGCTTATGGTAATAAAAACTTCACATAAGTGTCATGTATTACTTTGCTTACATCTTATAATTCATTTCACAGGAAATTTCCGAGAAAGGACTTCGTGCTACTTTAAGTACAGGGCTTGCACTGGTCAGAAGGACATTATTATGTCAGTGATGAATGCAACAACGCGTTCATTGATTGCTGGGTGTTACAGTGTTAATCTATCAATGGCCTATTAGCCTATTTCAATTTTGTAAAGACAAGGGTTGTTTCTGCATTATTGAATAAAACAACATTGACAATGTTTTCTACTGCATTTTTCGGTCTTTTATTTTGTATTAATGTTTCCTTTGTTGTTTGCTATTGTGACTAATCCTTATAACTTGCAACTTCAAGCGCAAGCAAAACAGTCAAAACCTCGTAATTTGCAACTTCCAGCTCATACAAAATAGTAAAAACCTCGTATGTGAACATTTTTGTCTATTACTCAAACACGCATGCGCTCTTAATCTTGCCACTATTACTGCCAAATTTCCTGTTCAATACTGAATGCAAATTATACTAAAACCATTTGTTTTGGTGACACCTGATTTTTTAAAACAGTTTTTTTCATTTTTCTCAAAACTGTCTTTTAGGACATACGAGGTTTTGAATGGACACCGACGATATGTGCAAATGCTTTGAAATACTCGGGAATCAGAATAAGCCAAATGTCGGTCTGTCTGTCTGTCGGTCCGTTGCACACCATATCTCATGAACCACTAGACAGATTTTGTTAAAACTTCTTACCAACATTTTCTGGGTTAGTGGCCAGCATATGTGATCTTCCTCAAAGATCCAAGTCGAACACTGAAGTCAAATTTTGATCACTCCAAAGTGCAGGGGAAAGGGAGGAGAGGGTAGAGGGGAGGAGGTGAAGGGGGACAGGGGAAGAGGAAATCTTGTTATATAAAAGTACTTCAAAACAATTTTTTGTATGTGTGGTCAATATCAAACTCACAGGTTTGTGTCCTCGGCTCTTCTGCCTGGGAGGTGGGGCTACAGTGGTGACGCCTTCACTGTCTGACTCTATCACTGGGGGTTCTGATTCTGGCTCGCTTTCTGACACCTGGGCTGGTCTCTGTGGGGTCCTATTAGAGGTTGGAGTGGGCTCTTCGCGCAGGGTGGTCTCTTCATCTGAGGCCACCTCTTCCTCTATCTCTTCTCCCACTGACTCCTCGTCATCGTCCACTGGCTCAGGTGCCGGCGGGGGCTGTGGCTTCAAGGACTGTTTGAATCAAATGTAACATAACATCAACGGAAAAGGGCAAGACAGCGCACAAGGTACACAGACAAGACTCACTTCACAGGGAAGATCCACTACACACGATAAAAACATGCACTGGACCTGGAACGTGAAATCAACTTTTACTGACAACTTTATATGAACAAAAAGCCCATATAACATGCAAGCATACTCCCGTTATAAATGATGCCTATGAAACCCCACTACAGTGACTTAAAATGTAATACTTGTACCTATAAACAACTAACAATATGATAATTCCCTGTCAAGTACAATATTTTGTCCAGGTTGGTCTGCAGTTCCTCTGCCATGCTTTCATCACGAAAGTGATCTAATTTCAACCTCATGGATCAAAGTAGGGTCCCTCACCCAAATCCAAATTACAGAAAACTTCTACATTACACTACGAGACCACAAACAAGCTACCTTCCAGCAAGTGCACCATGAGCACCTTGGTAATGAGGGTACAACCAGTTTCCTCCCTCAACGATAATGATATTGGACGCAATCAATCTAAATTTGAACAATTCTTATTCCACTTCTATAACAGTGATCTTTTTAGGTCGCTGCACTTTGAGTTCTAATGAAGAAAAGCCTGTAACAGCACCCTGTGTTATTGTATTATTATTATTATTATTATTTTTATTATTATTATTAAAATTATTAAATTATAACAAATGACACTGGATAGTCCGATACAGTAGTTATTAAGAGTAAATATTTTAAGTTATCCTCAAACTCTTTAAAGTCATACCTTCTTTGCTGGTAGCTTTCTCGCAACTTTCTCTGCAAAAAGAGACAGAAAATCACAAATGAAAGACAGTATACAAATGCCATTGTCCCACACTACCACTAGTTACCAATAATTGATTGACATTTTTTTTAACCAATAAAAATTAATAATATATTTAAAAACTAGAAGGGCAGAGCCCATACGACTCACATGTTCTTTGTGGAACTTGCAATATTTAACATCAAAATGACTGCCCAGAACAAATCCAAAATGAAACAGGGGCATTAAAATGCGAAGTAATACAGACTTCGATCTTTCTGTGCTCTTGATCTTGAGATGACTTTGACTTCCGGCTCCAAACACACTCATGTAAAATAAAATAAACTACAGCAAAAGTTGTATTATGCCAAAAAATACAAAGACCTTGGGATGACCTTGACCTTTAGTAACCTTGACCTTGGGATGACCTTGACATGATCTCTCATGCTCATGTATGACTAAATAACCTAATGTTGTTGCATACTATGGGTTAAATAGAGCCATTCCACTGTACAATGACCTATTTTTTATGTTTTGGCAAGGCCTAAAATGACCTTGGCCTTCAAGATCAACGCATAAATGGAAAATACATGGAAAGACCAGTCTATCATCTCTAAATACAATCAGTTTTAACTTTATATCTCTCATAGTTTAGGGTCAAGGTCACTTCAAAGTACATATACCAACTGATTTTGGACAACTCCAGGGACCTTGACCTTGGAGTAAGGTTGACCAAATGTGCACAGAATGTATGTCTCATTGATATCTAGCATGCAACAAATAATCATAAGTTCAATATTAATAACTTGGAAAAAATTGAAATTTTGTGAAAAATTGTCATTAAAAAAGAAAACAACATTTGTTGACCCTGTGACCTTGACCCTGACCTTGAAGTGAAGTCATTCATTCACTGATCATCTGTGAGGTCTCATGGATATACACCATCTTACCAAGTTTGGTTGTGATAGCTGAAATAGGTTCTGAGATAGTAATCCACTTGCAAGTTTTGCACATCCAGACTGCGGACACTGGACGGAGAACAGACAGATGAACAGACGAGGTGGGGAGGCGTGGGAGGGGGGGGGGGGGGGGGCAAGATAATGTAATATTTGGACTATTTAGAACTCTCTTGAACACGTTTGCACAAATCTTGATTTTTATTTTTTTTAATTTGGGGGTGGGGAGGGAGGAGAGGGGGAGGGAAAGTTGGGGGGGAAGAAGAGGGGGGAGAGTACATAGACTCACATTGCTATGCATTTTTATTTTATTTCATTTATTTATTTTTTTAAAATTTACCTTATTGTCCCTTTTCCATAGGAAAATTCTGGGCCGCCTCCCCTTGGGAAAGCGTAGTCGCAGCCTGTGGCGCGCCCAAACCCAACCTACCTAACATTAGTTGTGATTTTGAAAATTTGCTGGGGGGAGCAAACCAGAGTACCCGGAGAAAACCCCTGAGACGTTGACAGAGTCGAAAGTAAATAATATTCGGAGAAACATAACGCCCAGATGCTGGATCAAACCCACACCTGTCAGGCGCCATTGGTTTCTGGCCTGTGGACAAGGCAAGTTAGTCCCGCCTTAGCCCACAACGCTCGCTCATTTGAGTCAAAAAGTGATATAATAATTATGTCAGATAATACGCTAAGGGAGGGTGAAAGAAAAAAACAACATACAAATTAACCCATGCAATATTAGACTAGTCCCTGAAACCAAACCTAATATATATTATAAGATGTACGACGGGCATAGTCTACAATCTGACAGTATTCATTCAGCATATCAAAACTATCCAGGGAAGGGGGACAACCACTTTAGGTTTGTAGTTGAAACTTTTTGTCTCCCTTTCTAATAGTCCTTCTCTTCTCTCTAACCTATCCAAAGAAAGGAAGGGCTACGTTCTGATACTGTAATGTTCAATCAATTGTGAAATGTTTAATCATCAAAGTATTAAATAACACAACGCTAACTAAATGTTCAAACAAACACAGTTTTAATCACACCATGTCATATTATCACAAAAAGACAAAAATAAAATCCCACATTAACATAATCCATAATAAATAAAACAACAAAAAACCAAAACAATCTTAACATTAGTAGAAAAACCAGGTGTCAGCAATCTGCAAGGAAAATAATACAAGCAAGCAAGAAAGGTAGCAAGCAAAATGTGTCAAACTAAACTGTCATAAGCAGCAATCAATATACAGAAACTCAGGGAAAAACAAATGAAACAAAACACAAATCTGAAATACAAAAGAAATAACCTTGGAATTATCATACCCCAAACTGCAATTCCACTCAACATGTAAGATAATGGCAATATGTTGTCTATTAAACTTTGATTCGTACCTTGCATTTGCCAATAAGTGTGATACGAGATACTGTCCGTAAACTCCACACTCTCCGTATCATCTAATCAAATCCAAATAAATTTAAAAAGGTGTACAGCCTGTGACACTCAGACTGGGGTCAGCGCTGATTTGAGGTCAACCTGCCTCAATCAACTTAATAGCAGCCCGTTACAGATGACAGTAAAATCTGTCCCAGTTAAATGCATGACACATTGTAGGCTAAGTACTAAATACAGATAATTCTTTTTCCAGATATTCTTCATTTTAAAGTTTGCATTGTCTAAATAACATAATAACAAAGAAAATTTGACAACACTAATTTTATATATATATATATACACATACAAACACACACACAATGAATCGGACATTCTAATTAACAAAAGTTGACAAAAATATATTTTAATTATATGCTTGTACACCAGTGAAAACATGCTTTGCACCTTGCCTGGAATGTGAACCTAACTTTCACTGACACCATTACATGAATGAACAAAGTTTATTTTTATTTATTTAATTTAACGTCTATTGACACCTGTGATATTAGACAATGAACAAAAGGACCAAATAACATGCAAGAATGCTCCCATTATAAATTATGCCAATAACGCAATTTTCTAACAATAATTTATGTGCAATAGCCCAGTTCAAACATGTGAGAATGTGTTTCTAAAATCACAGACCCGTGAATAAAGATGGCGAATACAAATAATGAGCTCTGTTGGAAAAAGCATGCAAACAAATGGGATCCTCTGACATCTTGTTGTTACCTTTACAGTCAAACTGAACTGCATGCAACCCATTTGATGCATACACACAAGTCACACAGTTCACTCATTCAACTCAAGCTGCAATTCCTACATGCAGTAAGAGAAGCTGCTTTACAAAAAGCGTACATGCAACTACTTTTCGTAATTGATAAACGTGATGGCATAAGATGATGAAACTAATTGCCGCAACCTCCACATCATACCTCTTAAAACTCCTAGTGCTGACGTTTTGAACATTAAGAAAATTCCAGATTGGCAGAAAATAATTACAACTCCCCCTTCCCCTCTTTCTTTCTCTCCCCACCCCCCTCACTCCCGGACCAAAACAAAAAAAAAAAAACAAAAAAAAACACCCAAAGAAAAAACAACAGGGAACAGCAGAATACACACAGCGACACTGAGACTCTCACTGATGCTTGCTTCCACTTGAAGAGAGAAGTAAGCCTTGGGCGGGTCTCACAGCTTTGCTGTGTGTCAGGAGTAGTCATAAGATCATGTACACAGAGTATATGAGACATGCCAAGTGCTTCTCACGAAGTGTAAGCCTCATCTAGTCTTAACTACACTGTGTGCTTATAAGGTCTAAGTGTATTATTGCATTTGGACCTTAGTATTACTATAGTAGTTATTGTGTGGGGACGAAACCTTTCTAAATGCCCCTGCGTTGTCTCAACAACTGAATTACTGGGACTCTTGGGCATGTAATTTGCCTGGATCCGTGACCGATCATTCATCATGGCAGTAGAATAAATGTTTAAATTCTGGGAGCACATCTAACTGGTTCTTAAATGAACGTGCTTTGTGTTTGTTTAAGTGACCTTGTGTGACCTTACTTTCAACAGTAGGATCGAGTTAAGGACGAAATTGTGTAAACGCACATGAATCACATTCAGGATTGAGAAGATCATGTCTGGGTAGTTTCCACATGCACCTTGGAATAAACTCTGTCATCACGAGCATGTGAACATTAAACCTTTTAAAGCAAGCCAGGATATATACTATTAAATCATGTCAACTCTTTGAAGATGCACCAAAAGATACAAATTCAACTACAGTAAAAGCTATTCCATTGGTTAAGTCAACTATTATCCTTTTGATTTCTACGCCCTTTGAACTATTTTTCAAGAATGCAATAATATCATCAGAACAGAACAGTACTACTGATATGATGATTTATATGTTGAAGAAAGTATTTCCATCAGCCATATCCACCAATGGTCGGTGTAGACGTTAAACTTCAATGTTCATTCACGTTCAATTCTTTTTTTTTTTTTATTTCAGGCAAGAACTTCTCAATTTTTGTTTTAAACACAATTCAGTGTTTTGCTGTGGTTAATATTTGCATGTTTCCAAAATACTGAGTCATTGCAAGAAGGGAAAAAGAAAGATGGAGGAAGCATCTTCAAACAGTTTGAAACAATTAAACTCCGTATGACAAAGTGACCATTACTGAACCCACATGCACCTTGGAATACAGACTAACATACACATTGGACATTATACAGTGGAAGAGCATGCATGGACAACAAGTACACAGTTTTTTGTTTACCAGGCTTGTGTTCAATATGTGTCCGCGCTTTTGGTTTGGGCCGCAGTGAGAACGTATCACCCAATGTCGAGTCATCTAAAGCACATGAGGAAGTTGAAACAGGATGAAAAAAAGGAAAAGAATTAAAAAAAAGAGTTTATAGAAATGAAAAATAAATCTAGTAATTAGGAACACTGAAAAATGACTTCTTACCTATCAAAACAAGCACACAATCCTCAGTAGATTTTGCCTGCAGATTTTTTTACCTCAAGGAGTTCTCTCCGAAAAGCATGGTTTGATCTAGATTTTTCTGGCCGTTTGATCACATTACAATCCTTTTAAAAGTACTACTGTAGTTCTTCCCTCGGTAGAGACTTACGGCACTTGCCAACTGTTGAATGTCGTCACAATGGCTACACAATTATGGGTTTATTCGCTAAATGAATTAAAATAATACTCTACAAAACAAACACTTCGATCTTTTATACAGAACAAGGCCATATCATGAAATGGGTGATGTGATGATTCGTATTTTAATGGTCATAGGACTAGGCGTACGTACATTTTACCTACTACGCCATTGCCATCAATATTTTCTGTTATGATGAAAATAAAACTGTACAAAAAAAGAAACTAAAAGACACAATCCCAACTCCCAACTCCACACAGGCATACACACAAATAATGATCAACAGGTTTCAGACACTTCAGCAAAGATTGAGCAGCTCTTCAGCTGGAAAAGAGCGCTATACGAACAATTTCATACATTTAAAAAAGAGATTGGTCAAGCTTTCTTCTATGCAAAACAGTTCCTTATCAAAAAGAAAGCTGAAATATCCAGCAGAAGGAAGTTTAGAAACATAAAGTCAACAGAAGCGGAATCCAATAGTAAGCTGAGTGAACCATAGTGGTCTGGGCAGGGTCAAGACCCAAAACAGCTACAGGCATCTAAAATACTAAACTACTAGAAATAAACACCAAATGAAATGTTACCATTACAGTAGATAGTAAGAGAAAGAAAGAAAAAGCTACTACATGTACTTCAATAACTACCAAGCCGAGAAGAAAGAAATAATATTATAATATAAATACTGGATGCTTTAAGCGCACTGGGTCCCAAGTCACCTACCAGGCGACGTGTACCAACATACACACTTACATGTTACACACGCTCTCACACACCACAACACGCATCTATCACTCAAACATGTGGTGTAAAGGCAGGGAGATTGCTATTAGAAGATGGAAAGGAAACAGATTTGTAATTTTGGAAGTTTTAGAATGACAGCAACGAATGCAATCATTAAAAGTACATGTATTAGCAAATCCCAAAATCTTCCAAACTCAAACAAACAAAAACTTCACACAATAAAATAAAACAATGAGTGTCAATGGTTATTAAAAAATTGCTTCACGCTACAAAATTTAAAAATAAAAAAAAGAATTTCAGCCAATAAGGAAAAAATCAAATGCAAAGAAACCCCCCCAAAACAGCAGACAGGACCATATCATAAAAGCAGAATATATGTTTAGAAAAAGACTTAACTATTTTACAGCAAACAACAGCCTGGCCCCCTCCCTCTCATTCTCCTTCACCTCTCCCACCAAAATGATGTATAGAATTTTAGAATTTTAGAAGGCAAAAAAAAAATTCAGAGGAAGCAAAATGATCTGAAAATCAGAGTATGAAAATATACAGAGAAAGAACTCGCTAAAAATGCCAAATATACCAAAACAAGCAGCCAAGGGATGGCTTCAAACTGCAAAACTGTTAGATGGTAAGTAGAGAAAAAAAAGCATTGACAAATATCAAAACCAAACAATAGCTAGAGATTTAAAAAAAAATACTTAAAACGTAATGCCGAAAATTGCTATAGAACACCACCCCCCCCCCTCCCTCCTCCAAAATAATACAACACCAAGGGAAATAATCCTAAGAGAACGGCTAAAAAGAACAGAAACAGCACCAACCAAGGAACTAACAAGGGTCACATAACTGCTGTATACCTTCCTCGGACGCAGAACCTGATTCGATATTGAGGGAGGAGCGGGGAGCCGTCATGGGTCTCTCCGGAAGCTCTTCTTCGGTGGAATATTGCTCAGCATCTGAAATCTGAGGACCTAAAGGAGCAGCCAGCCTAGAGGGCGGAGCTGTTAAGAAGGACGGAAGGAGGTGGGCGGCAGCAGAGAGGGCAGGATGAAAAAAAAAAGAAGCATGAGTAGTTTGACCAAAACATGCTTTGTGAATAAAGAAATGCGCTAAAGTCTTCAATATCTTTTGTGAATAAAGAAATGCTAAAAGTCATCAGTATCCTTGTGAATTAAAAAAAAAATGCTAACAGTCTTCAATATCCTTATTATTACAGAAATTTGCTAAAGTCTTCAGTATGTTTGTCATTTAAAAAATGCACTAAAGTCTTCAATATCTTTTTGAATAATTTCAATAAAGAAACGCTAAAGTCTTCAGTATCTTTGTGATGAAAGAAATGGTAAAATAAAAATCTTCAGTATCTTGGCGAATAAATAAATGCGCATACGTCTTTCAATAACCGTTACGACATACCAGTAAGGATAGTCATTGCATACTCAGCCTGTCCAACTTTCATGTGGGTGTAATCATTTAAAAATTATGCTTGTGAACTAAATGGTGCCAATCTTCACTAGCCAACATGCGGCACACAGATTTCATTAGGAGGGGAGGAAGGGGGGAGGGGGGGGGACCTTATTTGGGACAAGATTCTGATGATACAAGTAACCAGTCATTGCCCCTTGCCAAACGCAACCTATTTGATTTTCATGAGGGGCTTAAGTAAATTAAAATTTGCTCGTGAATGAAAACATCCTTACTCGTCAAGAAAACATCATGACGTAAAGTTACTAAAGTCTTTAACACCATGTCAACGTTACCACAG
This sequence comes from Oncomelania hupensis, assembly GCA_036898135.1. Classification (NCBI taxonomy): domain Eukaryota; kingdom Metazoa; phylum Mollusca; class Gastropoda; order Littorinimorpha; family Pomatiopsidae; genus Oncomelania; species Oncomelania hupensis. The sequence continues at coordinate 62,530,395 of CM072519.1, forward strand.
ATGCTCAAAGTTTCAACAGGAGCGTGCCGCTGGTACTATTGTATGCATCTGGCCAAACTTCAACCCGTGTTGTTATCATGTCACAGATGCATACAAACTTCGCCTTACACTGCAAGCTATGTTACTTTAACATAACTGAGGGTGTTTTTATTTGTTTCCAGTCAGTAATGTCTTTTGACTGTTACGAAAGAATGCTGTAATAGCCCACCGGCCATTATCTGCTAGGTGGATTGCATGTGTATATCTTACTCCATCTCATTTCATATCTCAATGTGCAAAATGAATTCTTCTAATGAGGTGAAATAAAATATTGAGTATGGAGTCTTTGTGTAGCCCTATTCCAGACTGACGTTGCAATCTTCAACGCAAATACATAAACAATTCACTGACGCTATATCAAAACAAATCCAGCAATAAGTTAATTGTAACTTGCAAGGCAGTGCCCAATAGTAAACATCACACGTACGTATTTGTTGAGGAATTAATCTTTCAACATGCTGCCTTATCACGAAAACTACTATCCCTGAAAATACAACAGTATTGGTCTCACACTATAATGCATTGTATAATAACTGGCGCCCTTTATATTTACATGGCTGCAAGTGGGGTCCAAATGGATTTTCTGGGGTCCAAATGGATTTTCTGAACCTTTTCCACAGTATTTACAACTGTCAATTGTCTGTTCCTAGACTGGGCACCAGGCCTTATTTATCTTCCAGCAATGCACCTACCAGAACACATCAAAAAGCCACACTTTCAGCATAGTCACATTCACACATGTTTTCATATTTCGTAGTTGTTGTTTTTTATATAGAGGTACTAACTACTGACTTGACTGTTCTATACGTTTCCTGGATTCTAGGTGTTATGACTAAACCTTGCACAAAAGTTAGAATTTTTTTTTATTTTTTTTTTAAAGCAGTCAAAAATGATAGCATTCTTAAAAAAAAAATTCTTCACTTCATTCTGTGCTGTTACTACAGATGCTTTGATGATGATGTTTGTGTTGCAGAACATTCTATGATGCCAGGGACAAGTTTTATTTCGATAGGTTGTTGATGGTGTCAATCTGGAATCTTCCACATTGTTCGACAATGTTGATAGACTATATAAAGAAGCATTGTCTGCGTGTCTGAGAGGGTGTTTTTTGGAAAGAGATTTTCTCTTCAGTGGTTGGGGTTTGTTGAAAAAAGTTGTAAAACTTTATAACAATGACTCCTGCCTTGTTGCTGAGTGAGCGAATTCGAGTTACACAAGGTTCAAGCATCTAGGCTGAGTCGACCATTGCCGTGTAACACTAACTGCAGAAGAGAAAGGCAGCCTCTACTAGAGAAAAAAACCCAGTCTTGCTCCTCTAGGTGGAGCAACCTCTACCTGCATTCTGACATAAACTTTTTGTCTAACAGAGACTTCTACACCCTAAAAAAAACAAAAACAATAACACCGGAAAGGTAAAACACAAGTCTCAAGCACAGTCCACCTAGACTGATGGAGGGTCTAATACTGCACACCTATATAAATATAGGTTTTTGGTTATCTAAGGATTAATGTTTCACAAAGACCTCATTACTATAGTAGTGCTAACACACACTGTACTCTGTATATCATCAACACATTGGACTAGCACTAAGATATCATCAGGGCAATGCAACTAAATAACATCAACACTGCCTTGTTCAATGGAACATTGTTCCCAACAAACATTTTCCTGGCATTCAGCGCTAATTGCATTTACTGAATTATAGCAGTCAAACAGCGCTGCACACTTTCCCCAAAACCAAACCTTGATTTTGGAGAGAGAGAGAGACAGAGACAGAGCAAAAGAAAACAAATACAAAAGAAGGAGAAAATGGCATTCCATATATTTACCCTCAGCTCTCTCATGGGCTTGTCCCTCCTCACCAACTGACTGGATTGTGCTCATGCCTGCCGACAATGACCATCAAATCATCCCAAAATAATTATTATATTCTTTTCTTCTATAGCGCTCTCCATCTCTCTTCAGCCACACTCAAGCGCCCGCCAACCACATTTATGGACAAGGCGCATGGCATGCATGTATGCTCATACACACACATACGCTCACAAGCAGGAACAAGGGAGGCAAAATGTTTGTGCAGAACACAAGTGATGAAGATGCCTTGGCTAAAGAGACGGGGCTGGAACAGCTCTTATACAGTGGAACCTCCGGTATCAGTCTCTCTGGTATACGACTCCCTCCGTTATGTGACCTCAAAACTTCTGACAAATTCACTTCCAATAATAAATGACCTCTGGTATGCGACAACCTCGTTTATGCGACCTGCGACCCTGTCTTAAGCCCTTTATACGACCGTCTTAGGTAAATTAAAAGAGATTTCAGTTAATTTATTGTCTGTACCTTTTCGTTTTTTCTCTCATGTTAGTGTATGCCTGCTGTTGTCTGCTATTTCCGGTTCGCAAGTAAGGGACATTACTAGCCTACACTAGCTTGTCAAAATGGCGTCGCGCAAGAGGAAAGTTTTGAGTTTGGCAGAGAAAGTTTTTCCCTGTTCAAAATGTCTGAAGACACGACTGTTTTCTATTTTTGAAGTTGTGAATAAAAGACAAAGCTAAAAATAAAACATGTTTTACAGTTTTCTTTGTCAGAGAATACATGCTGGTGAGTGTGAAAATTATGACTACATACCACTCCGAGCCTTACCCTCCCCCCCCCCCCCCCCCCCCCCACTCCTTGGTTCCGGTATAAGACCACCTCTATTATAAGATTTCGGACGGTCGTATACTAGAGGTTCCACTGTATTTAGATTTCAGGGCTGAAAACGTTTATAATTTAACCAATTTTTTCACAACAGTGCACAAGTCATCCATATACACTCTTTCTATATCTAATTACTCACATTCATACGCACACACACACACACAGACACATACCCCACACATACCAACAAGACAACCAACTAAATAAGAGTAACATACTTAAATAAATAGAATAAACTGCTGACCTGCGACGGAAGAGATGGACTGTGAAGTAGGCATAAAGTCACTGATCACCTGGGAGACAGTGTCGTTCACTAGGTCTCCCCCATCCTTCGAATCTTCCTGCAACCGCACACGCCGTCTGCTGGCCGGCTTGGGCTGCAACACACACACAAAAAAAAAGCAAAATCTCCATTACGGTTCACAGTCAAGATAAGAAATGAGAAGACTGAAATCAAAAGTTAACCACTCAAACAAGAAGTTTGTTTTAAAAGTCAGTATTTTGGGAATAAAACATTTTCTTACTGTTCAAAAGTTTTACGCATAAAGTTGTTTCACGACAGTCAAACATAAGAATGTTACACCGCTTAATTTGGACTGAAAGATTGTAAGAAAATAAAAAGATTTAAAGTTAAACCACAATATTTCCATCCAACTAATTGAAAATGGCACTCGTAAATAAAATAAATAAATAAATAAATAAATGACTACACAAACTTAAAACAAAAACAAAATCAATGTAACTTCCATCGTTAATACATTCAAATTTTGAAGCAAAACAGAAAATAAAAACCATCTAAACAATAAACAATCCAAATACAAATGAAGTCCAATAAAATAATGATCTCCATATTTCTCGTGCAGAAAACCACATTAAAAAAACGGTGCAAAAACCCCCAAAAAACAACCATCATGAAATCACTTACTGATGTGCCAACCCCTGCTGGTAACTGCAGAATAAAAAGGAAACAAGTTTTTTTTATTGAAATGCTAATGTTGTCTGTGTATGACTGACCGGCTGACTGACTGATTAATTATGATCTTATAAACTTAAAACTACTTCCGACCAATGTATCATACAAGCAGGTACCGTCGTATGTATGGAATTTCCCCCTTTGAGAGACTTCGGTACATGGACCTAGGTCAAAAAGTTTGTGAATGGGAAAACATTATTATGAGAGAAATTTGATGTGATACTGTATAGGGTTTATATTATATTATGTTATGTTGTGTTTTCTTATATTTTAATATATTAATAATAATAATAAAAACGCAATAATTTATGTTATACAGCCCAATTCCAAACTAAACAGTCTGCTTAAAGAGTAAGTGCTCACAGCCATACTCTCACACAAGCATTATATCATATTATACTGTATTATACTAAATTATATGATATGAAACGCTTTGCATTTTATGAGAGAAAATAGACGGTGAGTGATTAACAGTAGACCTACAGAGGCCATGGAGCCCAGAGGCCGCTTGTTGACCATCTGGCCCTCAATGTCTGATAGCCTCTCCTTCGGCATAGGGGTGGAGTGGGCGCCAGGCCCCGTTTTCTTCATGCTGGAGCGGGCGGGGCTGTGGAGTCGTTCAGGCACGTCCTGAGGTGCCGCATCCATCTGTTGCAAAGCCACATAGCAAAAAGACGAGGTGAAAGACGGCAGCGACAATGATGGTGATGATGATGACGTTGATGATTATGATGACGGCGATGATGATGATGATGATGAAGTCAATGATGGTGATGATATGGTGATTGTAACAGCAGAAATAGTGATGACAAAATGTAGGAAATTAGCTTAGCGCAAAATAGATAGCATCGATTAAAACTTGACGTTAATTCATCAGTTACCCAAAGGAAAGCAGACATATGTTAAATTAACTCTCTTCAGACAGTCACACCGCCAGCCTCTCCAGATAATATCTAACAGACTTAGCAATTCATGACTGTAATTAGTACTTGCAAAACTGACCAGAACGTTGTCCCCGTTAATTAGCTTACTTTAGCCAAACGTCATCCCCGGTAACTAGCCAGGCACCGCTTATCGCTAGTGAATCTGTCCTACGCCCGGTCACTGATGTTCCAAGTAAGACATAATCGAACGTGTCCCACTATTAGGACCGGTGGGGGAAATATTCAAATAAAAACGAATAATCCCGTATATGCGAGATTAACTAAAACAAGAGTTACACGATTGGTCAGAAGACTACTAGGAACCCTTGCATATCCTTGGGGGCCCAATCTTAGCTCGTCAGTCGATTTTTACCTACGAAGCTGCGAGGGTCAAACCAAGGAACAAGCTGCAGTGAACGCTTATCCTCAGCCTTATCATCAAGATATACTAGAGACGGTTTCATGGATCCCAGAGTCTAGAAGTAAGATAGCATTAGTAGTTTTGATATGTGTATGTTTATTTTATATTGATTGCCATGTATTAATAATATGTTCTTGATATATATATATATATATATATATATATATATATATATATATATATATATATATATATATATATATATATATATATATATATATATATATATATATATATATAGTTACAGAAACAGATTATTGTTTCTGAGACAGTATGCATGTGGATTGATGTATCTTAGCCTTAAGATTCGAATCGAATTGTGCATATGGGAACCTTGCAGGTGTCTGATGCTATGGACATTTGCAGAGGAGACCGCACACTTATATCTAACGAGAATATTGTAGCCAGAGCTCCGACTTTTACAGGTCAGCTCTGGGACGGTTTGTGGGGACAAACGCATGACGCTTGCTCCCGTGGTACAGAAGGAGAACAACCAAGATTCTACCTCTCCACGTCCTAACCTCGTAGCTACAAGAATCACCCGACTCACACGCTCAACCTGAGAAGCAAGACTTCTCAGAAGGACCCAAGCACTCTCAACGACAGAGCAGCTAAGTCACCCACAAATGCAAACTGAGTTCTACCCTCGAGAAAACATAATCGACCACTAGATCATTTAGTGAACTATGAATATATTCGCGTAGCATATGATGAAGAAGACCTGCTGACAAACTTTCCCAGCACATCGAACTCTTAGAATTATTAACTTACCTGTTTAGTGAAGTACATGTAAAAGTTGTGTTGAATATATAAAAAGGGAAATTACATACATACGACTGGTGTCATTCTATTTGTATTGTTGTGTAGCTATTAGTTTTCTTCTCTAGAGACATACTAACCTAGTCTTTTGATTAGCAATCAACGTTTCTCAAGTTGAGCCAAATGATACTAAAAAGCCCGAGAACAAATATAAATTTTATGTGACCAAAGCGCAGTGATCAGTCTCTCACACAGTTCGGAATTCTGGTAAAAGAACGATCGATAGTGGTAGCCCATCGCCCATCTATCAATAAGTCTTACCCCCTAGTAAGATAAACGTATCTTCCCCAGAATATCATCACAGTGATGATAATGACAGTGATGATGACAACAACGAAGATGAGGATGATGATGATGACAATGATGGTGGTGGTGATGATGATAATGATGATGATAATGTGTTCAATATTTTCAAGGTTTTAAGAATAATAGAAGCAATTTATTATGACAACAACCTGCATGCAGTGATTACGATCCTGAATCTTGGTAGGGAGATGGTGTATATCAAAATAATGATGCCAAATTCGTACTGTATTCAAACTACATCCTACAAGACAAAAATGTAATAATCATTGAATCAAACACAAACTTTTTGAATGAAGTACCACCTATCCTATCCTATACTGTAACTCGTAGGTCGCTGGGGCACCACAGATGATCGTTTAACCAGCCTACTCCATCTTTCTATGTCCTCAGCAACCCTCATGGCTTCGCTCAGTGTCAAGCCAGTCCATTCTCGAATGTTGTCATCCCACCTCTTTTTCTGTCTCCCTCTTCTTCTGCCTCTTGCACTGTGCCTTGCAGGACGGTCTTTGCAAGGCCCGATGCTCTGGTGACTTGGCCATACCTTCGGAGTTTCCGTTTCTTCACCACTGTAAGCATGTTGTCCAATGGCTTGTGTAATGGTCTGTTGGACTTCATCGTTGGTGATGTACTGGGTATAGTAAATGCAAAAGAAGTCTTCTGTAGCACCTCATCTCCAAGCTTTGTATTCTTTGTTGTAGGTCTGCTGTGAGGATCCATGTTTCGCGAGCATATAGGAAGATGAAAATGACAAGGGAGCACAGCAGCCCTACCTTGGAGTGTAGACTGATGATTTTATCTTTCGAAATGGGCTTCAACCTTGTCAGGACAGCAGTTGTTTGTGTGATCCTAGAGAGGACTTCCTGTTGGGACCCATTGTCTGATACAATGTCTTATAAATATTTGAAGCTATGCACTGTGTTGAGGGATTGACCTTGGACTTTGATGTCCATTTGATGCAATTGGTGTGGTTGTTCATTATTTTGGTCTTCTCTGGACTTAGTTCCATTCCAAAGGCTGTGGAGGTGGTGTCAAGCCTCTGTACCAGCTGTTCAAGTTCTTGTTCCTCTCCAGCCAATGCATCAATGTCATCCTCAAAACGTAGGTTGGAGATTGCTATACCCCCTTAGCCAACGGTGACTTGGCACTAAGGCACAGGCACAGGCACAGGAAGTACCACAACAATAGGAAAATATAATAACAATAAAAGAAAAAAAAATCCCCAAACTCAAATACCTCAATGGGAGTGTGCTTCATCTTAGCAGGCTTGACATAAGGAGACTGCCAGTACATCTCCACGTCGATGGTGCCCAAGCTCTGCTCTCGGTCAGGCTGAGCGTCGGAGCCGGCTGCCTCGGGACGCATGAGGGGGAATGTGCCCTTCAGCTCGTTTGTGCCCAGCAGCACCATCAGAGGAATGGACGCCTTGCCCAGGTAAGACTTTTCTTCTGGGTCGGCGTCATCGAATACGAAGATATCCAAATGCTGGAGTGAGAGAGAAAAAAATCATAAGTGTTTTAGTACACAGGTATGCTATTAACTCTTAGCGTTCTACACGGTACCGCAACACACCGCGCATGCCAAAAAATCCTGATTCGCTCTAAACCGGGGTGAAAGGCAAACATACAATACTGACTGACTCATTGCATGGCCAAGGTCACTACATCATGCAATGTCAGGGGCACAGTACATCCTAAAGGAATCTTCTCTAAGGGAAAATAATGATCATAGTATATGAATTATAATTGTAAATGTTCCTATCCTATCCTATCCTATCCTGTCCCGTAACTCAGAGATCGTAGGGGCACCACAGATGATCGTTTAACCAGCATACTCCATCTTTCTCTGTCCTCAGCAATCCTGATGGCTTCGCTCAGTGTCAAACCAGTCCATTCTCGAATGTTGTCCTCCCACCTCTTTTTCGGTCTCCCTCTTCTTCTACCTCCTTGCACTGTGCCTTGCAGAATGTTCTTTGCAAGGCCTGATGATCTGATGATCTGGCCATACCATCGGAGTTTCCGTTTCTTCACCACTGTGAGCAGGTCATCGTGTTGTCCAATGGCTTGTGTGATGGTCTGTCGGACTTCGTCGTTGGTGGTGTGTTGGGTATAGGAAAAGCCCAGATGTTTTCTGTAGCACCTCATCTCCATGCTTTGTATTCTTCGTTGCAGATCTGCTGTGAGGGTCCATGCTTCGCAAGCATATAGGAAGATGGAGATGACAAGGGAGCGCAGCAGTTTTACTTTGGAATGTAGACTGATGGTCCTGTCTTTCCAAATGGGCTTCAACCTTGTCAGGGCAGCAGTTGTTTGTGCGATCCTGGAGAGGACTTCCTGTTGGGACCCATTGTCTGATACAATGGCTCCTAAATATTTGAAGCTATGCACTGTGTTGAGGGATTGGCCTTGGACTTTGATGTCCGTGTTGATGCCATTGGTGTTGTTGGTCATCATTTTGGTCTTCTCTGCACTTATTTCCATTCCATGTAAATGTTCTGTTGGGATTATTGTTAGCTTATCAATTTATAACAGGTAAGAATTACAAATATTAGTTTGGATGCATTAGAAAGACATTCGCCAGCTCTCGACATGCTCATGTTGTTCTAAAAATAAAATACGGACATGACGTTGGTGATCTTTGACACTGCATGAGTCAGTCCGAACAGCGAAATGAATACCAAAATAGAAATTGATGTCATGTACAGCCTTGACCATTTTTTCTAACTTTAAACTTCTAGTACACAACATCCAGCTGTCTTTGTTCAATATTTGCCGATTGGTGTGAATTTCGGTCGGTCATATTTTAATGTTATTTCGATTGATTTTTTAAATAATTTTTGTTAATGTTTCGGGATATTAATGGTGGGCTTTGACAGTGGTAGTGTTGATGGTTTTTGTAGATTTGTTTAAACAAGTTACCAAGATATCAAGCTCATGACTTATGCATTGATAAACAGAGTGATATTTCTGTGTATGGTGTGAATAATAACGATCAGAGTGACTTAGATGGTGAAATATTGATCCATTTCTTCAATGTCATGGTAGATTATGACTCTGGGAGGACTGACTATATTTGGGACCCAAATAATGAAGAGTTTGCTAGTTTTATAGATCTTACTAAGCCTCCAGACTGAGATGTAAAACCTGTGGAATATTTTCCGCCACTTTTATCAAACGAACTATAAGAAAAATCAGTCGCGGAGTAATCAGGTAAGCAGCAGAAAATGGTGACAGGTGTTGTGATTTGTTACCTGTGGGTCATTGAGTGTATGCATTGATTGGAGCCAATGGGATAAGTGTTGTACATGCTTATTGTACTAAGCTTGCCTTGTATTAATTTTTTCACAGCATTACCATCATCATAATCACTGTACTTCTGACTTTATTAACAATTTTACTAATTTACCTGTGATTATCCATTACAAATCAATATTGACAGGTCCACAATAGCCAGAAACTCTAAATAAAATATTTACTGCATAGTACATTCAACGAACAACACTCCCCCAAACTTTCAAGCTGATCAACACAAAAACATGATAAGATTTTATTATTTTTGTACAACCACCCATTTTCTGGAGCTTTTCTAGAATTCCTTGTGGGACTGAAGTCTGTAAGCAGTAAGAGCACCGCAGGATGCCAAGAGTTAACAAATCATGACCAAGCAGCAGAAGCGTTTTAGTACGCAGGTATAAATATGATCAGAAGGATGGTGGCTCCAACAGCAGGTCCCTTTTCCTAAGGGGAGATTACTTATCCTTACGTTTGTGCACATGGGAGATTACTGATCCTTACATTTGTTTGAACAACTAATTGTTGTCTCTCCTGTCCTATATCTCTGCTTTGTTGAAACATTACCTAAACAAAAACATTCAGCTTTGTACTCCTCCACTTCACTCCCTCACAGGGTTAGCGTTTGATGTAAACAGTATACAGGACACATTAACTCTTGGTGACCTATAAGGTTTTCTGTACATTTGTGCGTATATCCTGTAAGGATTTCAAGTTTATTGCAAAAAATTGGGTTATGAATTTGAAAAAAATGCAAAAAATTTATTTATTGTCACATTGACTTCATATTTTAGGATTATGTTTACAAAATGGTTATTTTATGTACCCAAAGAACCATTTTGACTTTAGTACTATTTTTACCTGTTGGAATCTTGTAATTAATTCATAATTACAGGTATTTTATGGACTATATTAATATAACAACAAGACAGTGTGGATTGCATGTGAATGTGTGCACAGTCAACACAGACAAGAAAACTCACTCTGGTTGTCTACACCAAGTCCTTGTGCTCTTTCAGCAATAAGCTGATCGATAAGGTTACCAAACTCACTATCACTGTCGGAGCCTGCCATCATGGCCGAAAATTTCGCAAACCCAAACCTCAAACAAAATCGTTAAAAAGTACACAAAGCCACGTCAAACTTGCGAAAACGATAGCGGAAACACACGTGAACCTTTCCGGAAGTTGACTAAACCTCTCACGCACTGGAGAGTTCCTATTTCCTGTGGTTTCATGACTAAAACGTGCAATAACGAAGCGCGCATTACCGCGTTTCAGGGTTACGGACGAGGAGCGCATTACCGTGTTATAGGACGCTAGAAGTTAAGACATGACATAAATCATTCACGCGTCACTGAAATACCCTCAGTAGCAGACTGACCACATTGCGCAAGTACTCGTGGAGATCCGCCGTCATGGCCACAGGGTACGTTTTGTGGTCGTGGAACTCTGGGTTGTTGGAATTCCGTACGATGACTGTGTCATGGTCGTCAAAGTCAAAGAACTGGTACACACAGTATGGCGATGGCTGAACATCTGCAAAAACACAATGACAGTTACAGTGCCCAAGAGAGAAAAAGGCAGAACAATTGAGGGAACAACAATTGAGCAATAAGCAAAGGCACTATACAAGAGCAGTTACACAATGAGAAAATAGTTGAATGCATCAACAAAAGATGAAAGCTTTACAGACAAAATTATTGTCCTTTACTAGGAAATTCATCCTGGTTCCAAACATTTGTTATGCACAATAAACTGCTATAGTCATTTGACCTGCTATGCTTTCCTATGTCACATAAGGCCCCACAACATCGGCCTATACTGAAGTTTGATGTGACTTGATTAGCTGTGCGCTGAACTACCTCAAATATTGCTTCACCACAGACTAATTAGCAGTTTTAATGCTATAGGAGACAGCAACTCACTGTAAAATAATATTTACAACAACTTGTGATGAGTAATTCGATAAGCACGTCAACTAGAGGGCAAAAGGATGACAAAATATGTCATCTATGCTATGCTATGCTATGCTAAGCTATGCTATACTATACTCTACTATACTATATTATACTACACTTTACTATACTAATAAATTCGCTAAAATCATTTATTATTATGTATTTGGATTTTATCGTTCTTACATAGCGCTTTTTGAGCTCAAGTGCTGCTCAAGGCACTGGTCAATACAGGATCTAACACTGACGCCACAGACAAGTGAGCACAAGCCACAGACAAGTGAGCACAAGCCACAGACAAGTGAGCACAAGCCACAGACAAGTGAGCACAAGCCACAGACAAGTGAGCACAAGCCACAGACAAGTGAGCACAAGCCACAGACAAGTGAGCACAAGCCACAGACAAGTGAGCACAAGCCACAGACAAGTGAGCACAAGCCACAGACAAGTGAGCACAAGCCACAGACAAGTAAGCACAAGCCACAGACAAGTGAGCACAAGCCAACAAGTAAGCACAAGCCACAGACAAGAGAGTATAAGCCACAGATAAGTGAGCACAAGCCACAGACAAGTGAGCACAAGCCACAGACAAGTGAGCACAAGCCACAGACAAGTGAGCACAAGCCAACAAGTAAGCACAAGCCACAGACAAGTGAGCACAAGCCACAGCGACTTGGGGATGGGAGAGAAGAGGAGGAGTAGAGCTTGCTGGGTGTTGCTGGGTGTATTTGTGTTGCCAGCACTCACCCATCTAGGAAATGAGCATCAGGATCTTTCAAATACCCTTCATGGAATGTGTGCGTGCACTTGTTAGGCCTCAGTTTGTACCCTCAACCAAAGGAGCCGTTAACAAAGTGCAATTCACACCATTGATTTACTGTGTGGCGTTATTTAGGCAGTTGAATTACAAAGTGCGATGTCTACTCACCAGGCCTGCGAGCTTTGAGCTTGTTACACTTGGTGATCTTGACGTGGAGCTGGTTGACATTGTCCAATGGTCGCTTGGCCGCCTCGTCATCCAGAGCCTTCAGGTCCTGGTTTATCTGACGTTCATTGGCTGTCAGGTAGCCCAGAGCTTTGGTACGCTCCTGTTCAATGCGCAACAACAGCCTCCATATAATTGACAGATTTGTTTTCTTGTCATCATAGTCATAGTCAGAGAATGTCTAGCCCTCGCCATTTAACGTCTGAATCATCTCAGCATACTTTAAATTCTTTCAGTCTTTTAAGCAAGTGACATTTGGAGGGGAGATAATCCTGACACTGTTGGACTCTGGATCTTGTACATTGCCGAAGCCAATGTTGTAATATTTATGCAATGTAACTGTATAATGCTCATTAAAAAAAAGACGCATAAAAAACCCTGACTGAACTGATACTAACGATTTTTAAATCAGATAGAATAATTCATGTTACATTTTGAGTGAATACACCCACAGAATCAATAAAATAATTAAGTGGAATGAATATATAATTAGACTGCTAAGCAAAAACTGAAGCAGCAAAGAATAAAAAATTGAAATTGCTCAACAAGAGATGAATACATTTGTGTTTTGTTGTGTTGAGTTGGACTGAACTGGATTGGATTGGATTGTACAGTGGAACCTCTCTACAACGACCTTGAAAATGTTGACAAAAATCGGTCTTTATAGAGAGGGGTCTTTACAGAGAGCATAATGGCCTTTTCTTGAATCAATTTGCCAGTGATCGGAATATTCTTTCTTCTAGCATCCAGAAACCAATCCCAAACTTTCTCATTTACTTCCGAGTATGTTGTCTTCCTTCGTTTTGATCGCGTACGATCGGCATTATCACCACTTTCCCACCTTTTAAGAATGTCATCTTTGTCTCGGATAATTCCTTGAATTTGTGTTTTTGTGTCTGTTTACAACATTAACTCGATCTTCCAGAGATAAAAATTTTCTTTTCTTTGTAGACTCCATCATCCCATCACGCTTTCTTTGCTTCTTCTCAGTGCCGCGCTCGTAATGTGAATAAAGTGAAATGCAAACCCCAAACGAGTAGAATCTAGAATGTGACGTTACAAGATGACGTCAAACTTATAGAAGATTACTTTATCGGCTGGCGTGTCACATATAGGTACCTGTCTGACTGTGCTGAACAAGATCGTAGACAGTCTTTATTGTGCAGTCATGCCGAGAAAGTCGCTATACGGTCTGCAAAGATCGGTCGTTAGACGTTATAGCGAGGGAGTCGCTATACTGATGACAGCAATATAAGGAAATACATCGGTTAAAATAAAATGGGTCGTTGTAGCGGGGGAGTCGTTATAGAGGGGGGTCGTTGTGAGAGGTTCCACTGTAATAAAATGTGAATGAGAACATGAAACGTTACTGACCTTGTACAGACGCAGGGCTTGCTCCATGGGCACTCTCAGTCGTATCCAGTACTCCACTGTGCCGTAACCAACCCCAGTTTCTCCATCGGCCACACCTACATTCACAAACAATAATGTAAACCAACTATGAACTGCCTTATAAGGTCGATGATTCCCAACTCAAGAATCTAGAAGCTAGAGAAATAATATTTTACTTTTAAAGTCTCTTCACAAACATGTGATTTTAGAACCACATTATTCTCACGCATGGACATAACAAACGCGCAGTAAAATTGCAATAATTTAAAGTTTAAATGCAACCATGAACAATAAATAACACTGCTCAAAACTAGAGACAATCACTCAAAAATAATCAAGGACTTGTTGGTGTCAGATAACCGATTCTATTGTTATTTATCTAATATCACAGATGTGAATAGACGTTAAATTAAATAAATAATAAAAATAACCGATTCTACATCTGCACTCTGCTGTGAGAGCATGTCTTGTGTAACATGGTACTAAGCTGGAGAGACGAAAAAGAAGAGAAATCAAAACGCCATCAGTCGAATTTGAAGTCTTGGTACTTTATTCCTTCTCTCATAACCAGCTTTGTGAGGCTCCAGTCTTGCACATTGTCTCTACTCCCCATACAGATAGCAAAACGTACAAGCTGAGCCTCTACATAGTGTTGCTGGTTCTAGCGTCCGAATCAAAGTCTTCTAGCCTCCAACGTCAGAATCAAAAGTCTCCTAGAGGAACCTCAGAATCAAAAGTAAGTCTCATCCCTTATTCTGCCACTACCCCTTAAAATCCCTAAAACGTTTACGTGCCCACGCTCAATGTTCACGTGACCACGCTCAAAGTTCACGTGTCCACGCTATGGTCAAGATGCTATGGCCGTTAATTGGGTTAAGATAATGAGCAGAAGAGGGAAACGATCACGAGAAGCTAATCAACCCTCGCATTCGTTGGGATCTTAATGGCACGAACACCAGCTATAAAGATTAGGCTCTGCAATCTAACGCTGGCGCTCCCTTTGACCCGGGAGTATTTACAGCCTCGAGGGACGACTTTGATACACTTGGAGTGTGTGGAGGGGGCAGAAGATGGAGGGAGACAGCGGTCACTGGATTACCTGTAAGAGTAGCCAGGCCATGGATGCGGCCAGCCGGCTTGTCAAAAATGTCCCGGAAAACCAGCTGACAGGCGGCCACCGTGCGATAGTCTTGCCCAAACGTCTGGTGTAGCTCCAATGTGCAGGTTTGCTGAAACACAAATCCTGCTTCCACTCACCACTATGACAGGACTAAAACATAACGTCATTAACAAAATCATACCTAATTAATAGTTACACTTTGCGTAAACGATAGCCTTTGCTTTATAGCAGACTGAGAGCTTGAACAGTAACATAACTATTTTGTCAAACAGCGATGCATTTTCAACCCTACTTTGACTCCCCCCAATAACAGGACAAATATACTTCACTAACAAAATAATACCGACTAATAGTTATACTTTGTGTAAACGATAGCCTTTGCTTTACAATGGCGTGACAGCTTAACAGCAAGTTTGTAAAGCAGCACTGTATTTTGAATCCTACCTTGACTCACCACAATAACACCACCAATATATTTCCCTGACAAAATAGCCAAAGTCAAGAAATCTTTATTCACAAAGAAGACAGAGAAAACAACCGACGTAACATATAACATAGGCAACATACACACTCTGCCTCTCTCTCACACACACATACAATGGGCATGCACATGGCTAAACAGAAAATCATACCTAGCAATAGTTATACTTCGCATAAAACAAAAGCCTTTGTTTGTACAACGGCTTGACCGTGTAACAGTAGCACACCTATTTTCTAAAACAATAATGTCCTTTTAACATGGATGAATCTTTCTCTTCAAAAGCGCTGTTAACCCGCCCAGTTTCTGTCAGTCTCTTTTGCAAATGCAGGGTGAAGTTAGTGTTCATTGCAGATACAAGTTTCAAAGAACAAACTGCATTAGACCAGTATTTTCTCCAGGCATATGAAAAAGACAGAATTCTAGATTCCATATCTTCCAGCCTAGTCGCATATTATAAGAAGCCAATAACAAATAAGTGGTAACAACACAAAACACTTATCAAATGTGCACAACGGAGGACAAAGAAACGTATTCAGTGAACTGACAAACCTTTAACCCCTTAACTGCCGTAGTGAAAAGCGCATCTGTACTTCCTGTATGCCGGAGCAAAATTTGACTGTTGAGGGTGTGTTCACTAAAACGTGAATAATTCAGGCATTTGAAAAGATATCTCTTAGATATTTGGCAAAGTTTTTTGTAACGTCCCTGGCTTCAATATCAAGTGAAAATAGTTTCATTTGACAAGACATACATTTTTTAGTAATTATTTATTCTTGTTTTTTTGCTGTAATCAGGCATTTTTGGAACATAAAAACACACATCAACACAAAAAATGCATGACAGAACACCACAAAAAACTGGTGTAACAAAAAGACAAACATCAATCAATCAATAAACTACTTGGAAATCAACTTTACGTCTATATCATCCACAGAAATAAGGGTACCTGTCGATGGTATGGTAGGCCTAAGTCCGGAATCACACGTCATAATCCACAGCAAAGTCACAACACACACAGCAGGGAAAAGTCCACACACTACTTCCAGTATATGATTTTTGTGTGATAAGGTCTTCATCATCACTGTCTTGATCATTTAGGACCTCTTGAAGCACTTCAAGTGCTGAATATCGTCTAAAAACAGACCTCGTAGTACCCCCTCATCTTCCACCGTCCGCCATTTTGTATGATGACTGAAGACTGCGAAGTACTGGAATTTCAAATATTGTACAACTTTCAGTTTTTGCGATTTATAATGGTCAAAGGGAAAGAACCGTTGGTTGGAGATTTCTAGCTGCTCTGCCAACAGTTACTGCGGTTACCTCCCTTCTTGGGTGACTACAGAATGCCGACGAATAAACCCCGGACGGCCTTCGGGGTTGGGCACACAGGAAGCAGAAAATCATCCCTAATGAGGTTCGGGGTTGGGCGGTTAAGGGGTTAACACCAATGCAAATTACAGACTCACCTTCTGCAGGTAGTGCAGAAAAAAGTCGTCCACTTTGACAATGTACTGTGAAGTGAAGTCAAACCCAGGCCTGAAAACAAACCAAAACAAAACAAATCAAGGTTTCAACTGTTTTAGCTCTGTAGACCCAATGGTACCCTTCCCCAAAATCTTACAGAGATTTGATCCGCCCTAATAAGGTGCATTGTGGGGGTATGGTTAGAGAGAGAGAGAGGGGGGAGGGGGGAAGAACTTTACAGGGTATAAGGTAAAAGCAAATGGTTTTCTGTAAACCTTACAGTCGTAGTAAGTACAAGAGGGGCGTAAAAATGATGGACCTCTCCTTTTCTTCAGGACCAGATTTAATCAGAGCCATTCCCCATCCCCTGCTTTAACAGAAATGACAGGACCTTTCTTTTCTCAGGGCCGCTTTATGAGGGCCGTTCCTCACCCCCCTCCCACCTCCCCTTGCTCAAATGAGCAATGGAAATGATAGAACATGAACTTACTTAGAGCCACGAATGACAGGGGTAGACTGGATCTCAAATTCAAAGAACTCCCAGGTGCAGAAGAGTGATGGCTCCTCGTCGCCAATATGGCGCACTGCGTCCTCCGATAGGCTGACCTGCACACCGTGCATTCACATTCACAGTCTAGTCCCTCGCATCCATGAATTTATTAATTACCCCAAACGAAAAGGAAAGAAAGGACAAGAAAAGAAAAGAATGAAAGAATGAAACGTCAATACAACAAAAATCTTCTAAAAAAACAAAAGCCAGACACAATCCACCCCTCCTCCTCCCCCCATTATCCCTCCTTCCCCTGACGGAGAGGAAGTCTTCCCGCCAAAACCAGTCTTTATCTAAACACAGAAATCTGGTCAAATAAACCCCTCAACAAATGATGTAAAGGAATCAGTTAACAAACCAACCCAGAGACAGTCACCTCTACCCTAGCAATTAGCAATATGTAAGGCAATGCTGCTGACAAAATATTGTTTGGGGCACTGAGTTATAGGAATGAATGAACACTGAATTATAGGAATGAATGAGCACCGAGTTATAGGAATGAATGAGCACTGAATTATAGGAATGAATGAGCACTGAATTATAGAAATGAATGAGCACTGAATTATAGAAATGAATGAGCACTGAATTATAGAAATGAATGAGCACTGAATTATAGAAATGAATGAGCACCCAGTTATAGAAATGAATGAGCACTGAATTATAGAAATGAATGAGCACTGAATTATAGAAATGAATGAGCACTGAATTATAGAAATGATTGAGCATCCAGTTAACGAAATGAATGAGCACTGAATTATAGAAATGAATGAGCACTAAATTATAGAAATGAATGAGCACTGAATTATAGAAATGAATGAGCACTGAATTATAGAAATGAACGAGCACCCAGTTATAGAAATGAATGAGCACTGAAGTATAGAAATGAATGAGCACTGAATTATAGAAATGAATGAGCACTGAATTATAGAAATGAATGAGCACTGAATTATAGAAATGAATGAGCACCCAGTTATAGGAATGAATGAGCACTGAAGTGTAACATCAACACCCACCTTTGGTAGACGGGGATAACCATACCATGGCAGAAAGGGTAGGGACTTAAATCAACACTAAACCACCAAAGCAATCATGCATGGACAGTGAAAAATTGCCACTTTTAAATTTTGCCTATCAATGGGATTCGAACCTGGATCATGGGTGTGCCAGGCGAACACTTCACCACTCAACTATGGTGGTAGGACATGAGTTGTCAGTTCCTTTGATATTATTGTAGAAAAAGAAAACCTTTCCGAACGCTGGATGATCATATTTTATATTATTTTTAAGCGGTCACCTCAATTCCTGCTCATCAACCAATGTAGCTGACATAGTGTCACTATTACAAAATAAAATATTTGTATTCTGCTTACCTTGTGAACATGGATTTCAAACAGGTTCTGTCCTCTCTCCAGCTGTAGAGTTTCCTCAAGATCAACGGTGGACTCAACCTGTGCAGATAAAACAAATATTATTTCTTCAAGATCAACGGTGGTCGCCATCTGTGCAGATAAAACAATTGTTATTTTCAGTACAGGTTTTCATCTAACCATATCTGTCTACAGCAAGTCAATGTGAATGTTAGTCATCAAGTCAAATCAAGAAAAACTCACAGAAGCTGTCCCAACTCCCTTCTCCCTATCCCCTGTTGCCCAGGATTGTGCTCAGTCGTCTAGGCGTTAGACTATGCGTCCAAAGATTGCAAGTGAGCACCTCAGGCGGCTTGTGTTAGATCTTGTATTGACTATAGTGTCTTGAGCAGCTCTTGAACTGGAAAAGCGCTATGTAAGATTGATTAAGATTAAAGTCACAATGGGAAAAGGTAAGAGATCAAACAGAATGTTATTTAATTAATTAATGTATTTAAACGTTCTTATATAGCGCATCGGATGTTAAACAAAATCTGTAAAAGCAAAATCAACTGTTCATAAAAACTCTTTTTCTTCTTATTCTAAGGAGCAGTACTTGACGGGAACAACTTGAAAAATCTAATTACATCTCCGAAACAACCCTAGTGGTAACACTGAAGGCACTCCACCAGCCGGTCACTTTACAGGAAAGACATCCCACGCAGAGGACGCTGAGGCTGTACTCTAATTTATCGAACCCCCGTTTACAAAAACAAAATAGAATACAAACATCATTGTAAAATTAAAAAAAAAACATATACATATAAAATGCCTACATTGCCAAATAATAACATCATAGGAAGCCCCAGTGACCACCCGGCAGAAAGCGTCCAATACTCTCAAGCTGATCCAACAGACCTCACACACAAATGAGGAGTTTTGTCCCGGAAGAGTTTTCCAGAAAAAATGTAGGTGACTGGTCTAGTGAAGAAGAAGATAGTATAGTAGATTGATAGAACAGAGTAGGAATGAGAAAGAACAAAGGAGAAAGACAGCGACAGTGTGAATTTAAAGCACTAAATTTCCAGAAAAGGGGGATACTATTTATACTGAAACCTTCGGCATCCCCAAGGGGGGAAATACAAATACAGCAGCATAGGGTTACACACACACACACACATACCCTCACACACACACACAATCCAATACAGTAATACTGAGCTATCCAGTAATACTGAACTGTCCAATACAGTAATACTGAGCTATCCAGTAATACTGAGCTATCCAATACAGTAATACTGAGCTATCCAGTAATACTGAGCTATACAATACATTCATACCAAGCTATCCAGTAATACTGACCTATCCAATACATTCATACTGAGCTATCCAGTAATACTGACTATCCAATACAGTAATATTGATCTATCCAGTAATACTGAGCTATCCAATACAGTAATACTGAGCTATCCAGTAATACTGAGCTATCCAGTAATACTGAGCTATCCAATACATTCATACCGAGCTATCCAATGCATGCTGAGCTATCCAATGCAGTCATATTGACCTATCCAGTAATACTGAGCAATCCAATGCAGTAATACTGATCGAGCTATTCAGTAATACTAAGCAATCTAAACTATATAGAGACAAACAAATGATCATGCACTAATAACTGACAATCAACCAACAAAAGTATACCACCTAACATGGCACAACATAGACTAGCCCTTATGGTACAACATGTCTGCTGAAACTCTTTCACACGAGCCCACACGATAACAATAAATATGCCTCCCAAGACTTACATCTTCATCTGGTGGAGGTATACGGTACTGTCTAGTGCCATAGGCGACATCTCGCAACTGTGCCTCCAGTTTCTGAAAACGACAGGAAGAAATCGACACTGACTATTAAGATTAAATGCACCAATACTTTAAAGAGTTGACATAATAATTATTTCCAGAATGTGGCACAGGCTGGCACATTGAACATCACGTCCAGCGAAGCTGATGTTATTTTACTAAATTTCAAAGCATCGCTGACTATTGAGGGAAACTTGCTTCAAATAAAAAGGAGTCAAAACAGAGGCAAAAAAACGTTTATAGTTTTCCTTTGAACAGCTGCAATATTAATTTCAGTAAAACAGTGTTATTCTTCAGTCGCAAAATTTTAATTTCATTTGCAGGTAGTGTCCCTGTAACCCTTTGGTCGCTGGAGATGGAAGCGTTTGGGACCTCCCTGTTATCTAGGCCAGCTAAATAAGGGTAGTGCCTATCTTCTCTTCCTCCATGCTTTACCATCTAAACAGACCCAGGTACCCATTCACAGTTAAGTGGGCAGAGGGATGTGCCGTGCGCTTGTTTCAATCTTTTTGTGTGGTTTGGTACTTGTCTTCCAAGCACTGTCACCCATCCAAGTACTAACCTCTCCAGACGCGTTGCTTTCATTTGTGGCAGAAGCACAATCACCACACAACATCCCACCACGCACCCTAATGGGCATAGGATGGAAAAAGACGCTTGCCTCTGGTGATACGAAAATGGGGATGCGGACCTTCGATCTATTCTTACCTTGATTCTGGCAGCCCTGATGTCCAACAGTCTGGCATATTCATCCAGCTTCAGCTCATATTCCTTCTTGGTGTCTGACAGCTGTTGGTTAGCCAGCTCAGTCTAAACACACGGAAACAAAACAATCGTGTAAAATGTTTTCAAGGCTGGCGTTTCCGAACACTGGATCATCATGAAAAAAACAAGAAAACTAGAGCTCAGTGTTACCAATGAAGATTTGCAGTCAACAGTGTACAGTACCACCGCCTTTAGCTTTGAAGGTAAGGTGACAGTCTATGTGCAATACTGTCCTCCATTCTCTAAAACTATAGCTCAGTGTTCCCGATGAAGATTTGCAGTCAACAGTGTACAGTACCACCGCCTTTAGCTTTGAAGGTAAGGTGACAACCTATGTGCAATACTGTCCTCCATTCTCTATAGGTGGACCACTGCTGGTTGACAGCACAGTGTGGGAAAGCTGTTTCCACCTTTGGAGGTCATCCTCAGGCACACGCTAAGCCCTTCTGCTGAAGCGGGGTATGGCTTGAGTCCAAAATCAAAATCAATATTGTGCGACACGGAAGTTATAATAGGAAAGATGCATACTGAGAAATAGCTCTAAATCTTTGTTCCAGTTTAAACTTTTTCCTGTACTTCCTGATTGACCTTTTATCAGATGAGGAAAGAATTCTTTCTTTTTTTTTAACAGAAGCTACTGTTGTTTTATCCTACACAAGGACTACGATTTTTAGCTTTGTTTCACTGACCTCTCTTTGGTAGTCCTTGTTGATTTTGTGCTGCACAACCAGCATGTTCCTGGTCTTCTCCAGCTCATGCACAGTCTCCGCGTACTCTGCCTGCAGCTCTATCAGCTGTCGCCTGTGATCTGGTAACAACAGCCAAAATACACATAACACACAGTTATTAATGCATAGCTTTTTTGTTTTAATAAGCTATAAAATACTGTTATATTATAAAAAAAAGAAGCTTTGCAATGGATAACAACTTCATTTTATTTATCACCTGATAGATTTCAACCTGTAATAATGTAACGTTAAATGTATATGAGTGGGTGTATGTGGGGCTTCCAAAGTCTGCCTGAACGTATTTCGTAGTATATATACTATTATCCATTGCCTGTTCCTATACTCTGCATCACACCTGTAATTTTCTTCCACCATACTGTGCCTGCAAGAACGCAAATTAAAAAAAAAAAACCGATGAAATTCTCTCTTCCTGCAGTCACATGCACTCTCATATGTATAGGTAACATTAAAAAAAACCATTAACTGACATATCGTTGCAGAAAATGTTTCTCTCATTTGTTTTATTCTTTGATTTTTCTTTTGGAATGAAAAAACACACAAAAAAACACAAAAAAAATAACAAAAAAGAACCAAAACAACAACAGAAGACTGCTAGCATTCAAAAGGTACAATAACGAGAAACAAATGTGTGTATGAGTCAAAGGAATGCTAATGTCCACAAAGACAAGACAAAACCACACAATGCAAATGTTGGGGTTGAGCTCTTCATCAAGCGGACAACACACAAGAGACAACAAAACAAGACTTCCCCACAGAACTCCAACAAAGAAAGAAATGATATTTGGAAAGGAGGCCAGTAAAAGAAGAAGCGATAGTTATAATAATAGGCGAGTGATAGTCCAAATATTCAAAGCACTGGAAGAGGTTCGTTCCGTCTTCTTCCATCTAGACTGAGCCTTAGTGGCTAACATCGTCCTACAAGCTGTGTGCTCATGAACAACAAGGAGACACACACCCACACCCATCCACAACAACAAAAAACTTGAAGTAGGAGACAACACATTTGTTTAAAAACCCAGGCAGCAGGTGACTCGGCTAAAGAGGTGTGGGACTGAAGTTTATTGATAGCGTTTTAGTAGATGTAGCAGCTTTAGGACAAAACAGGGGCCCTGAAGCCATTCTTAATGTCCATCATTGTCATTTGTACTCACGGCTGATTTGCATGCAATTTTCCTATAATATTTTTGGGAGGTTTATTCCTCATACAAGTAGAATAATAAATTACATTTTTTTTTTTTTTTTGGGGGGGGGGGGGGGGAGGGGAATTTGACCTTATTAGTTGTTTTCCTCTGGGGAACAAAGAGGACTTGGCAGTACGTACCTTTGTCAAGCTCGTTGTCAACCATCTGCAGGAAATCAGGGTTGGGTTGTGCTTTTTGCTTTTTTGTTTTGATCAGCACTAGGGCATCCTCCAGCTCTGTCAGGTCAATGCGACTCTCCTGTAAACAAGATGTAGAGACAAAGAATAAGTACAAAAGAACGAGCAAAGGTTCGCAAGCGCCTCGCATTGGCCGGGCCGTGGTAGCGGATATTTAAGGTATATAAGATTTCCAATACTTCATTGAACATTGGACAGGTAGGGAGATAGCTGTGTCAATGGGAAGATGTTTGTTTCCCTGTTCCCCCCACCACAACAATATCTTGATCACTTTGACAATTTTCTCGTTTTTAAAATCTATCGCTTTTTCTACACTTTCCACTGCCATAGTTCTGCTATTCATGTATGGTCGGACCACCAACAAGCACAAAGAATGAGTATATGAAGATTTACTCATTATTTTTTATATATCATGATTTACTCATTTTTTTTGTGCTTGTTGGTTGGCTAGATGAGACAAAAACACAAAAATAAATCTTTTGAGATTGGACTTGAAAGATGAGAGAGGGACTTGATTGAGTGGAAGGAAAGATGCAGTGACTTAATGATAGTTACAAATCTACACAAATATACAAACCTTGGTAAAGAACTTGAGTTTCTCGTTCATGTCGTCAAACTGCTCCTTCAGCTGGAAGTGGTTAATCTGCAGCTCACGGTGTTCCTGCTCCAGCTTGTCGTAGGCATCCTGGGCGTTGGCGTACTTGTCGATGATGCCGCCCTTCTCGCCCAGGTCGGCTTTCAGGGTGGCTTCCAGCTGCGCGATCTGCACTTTCAGCTTGTTCTCCCTCTGTCGCCACTCTCTCTCTCGCTCCAGGTCAAAAGCGCTGCACAGTTCAGACACAAAGTAGTTTAGTTTAGTTTATTTCAGTGTTCTTATATAGCGCTTTTTCCAACTCAAGAGATGCTCAAGGTGCTGGCTGATACAGGATCTAACTCAAGTGGCCCGAGGCCCCCACTTCCAACCTTTTGGGTGTCCAGTCAGACGCCCATATGACTGAGCATGATCCTGGGTGACCGGGGATGAGGTGACGGGTTTATAGGTGCAGCTGGCAATCACCAGTCTAGGACATGACATCAGGACCTTTAAAGTCCATGTGATGGAATGCGTGCCTGCACAGACTAGACCTCGGTTTATACTCTCATCCCAAGGAGTAGGGGCGCAGTGTCTAAAAGTAAAAAAAAAAAGGTAAAGGTAAAGGTAGTCCCATAGCCTTGTGGCCGTAGGGGAGCGTGATGTTGGAGATCACACTTATCTTGGGCCAGCGTAATGAGGGTGATGCCCAACTCTCTCCCTCGCTGCTTTACCTTCCCCACCCTCAAGAGAGTAGGTACTCAATCACAGTTGAGTCAACTGGGGGCGTTGTTGTTTGTCGCTTCACACCTTAGCGGTCACCCATCCAAGTGCTAACCGCACCGGACGGTGCTTCACTTTCGACACAGTAGCGAGTGCTCCAACCACTGCACTATCCGACACCCCAGTGTCTAAAGGTAATTTTTATAAAATTTAAGAGTGTACAATTTTTACATTTAAAAAATTCAATGGGCTGCGGACCACTGCCTGTACAGGTTGCAAAGATATCGCCTGACGTTCAAGCACACTGCATCCAATACAGGTCCACAGAGCCAACTGACCTCCCCAGTGGGTTTACGTAAAAATGTCTGCATATTATTATTTTTTCGCATGTTCTGATCAAAATTTGTTGCCAATTTTGGATGAAAGTCAACACTTCGGGTTGTGAAAACTGGTCACCTTATGGCTAACATTACACTATGTCCTGAAAGTTTGTAATTTGCGATACCATTGTTCTGTATGTGAGTCACAAGTAGTTTGGCATGGCTGTGTGTGAATGAGCGCGTTGAGCCTATAGTTACATGGGACTGCGCTACATAAAAATGTGTAATTATTATTATAATTATTATTTACTTTTTTTAATCCTGTGCATGGCTGTGTCTGAGAATAAGATCATTCAACCACCTGCTATGATTTTGGGACCTCTTACAAAGACGCCACCTCGCATTGTTCGGCTCTGTCAGACAAAACAGGTTCAAAGCACAGAACAGATGGCTTGGTCTGACATTTAAAAAAAAAACTATATATCTTAAAATTATTTAGCACTCATCATGTGCAAGGTCAGAGGTCACTGTCGATTGTCACTTCGTAACTTGAGGCTGAATCATACCTGTTCTGTGAAAGGTTTACAACTGTTGGTGTAATGAATGCATGTTGTGCATGTGCATGCCATTTGGGCTGTTACGTAGGTCTTTTAGTAGGCCTACAGACATTTTAAGCTTTTGAGTTGTTCGTGGTTGTGACTGTGAATTTGCATGCAGGCTGAAAGCGATTGACACACGCCTGTGAACTAGTATATAGGTTATTTGTTAATTTATTTGCTTGCTGGGATGCTTAACGTTGCCTCAAAGCCCTTGCCTTGTACTTTTAGATGGCAAGAAATTACTATTATATCTGGCCGCGTAAAATCCAATACAGGTCTACAGTCCTGCTGCAGCACATGTAGCCTACCTTGCCACCAGTTTTTCGTTGGCTTCTTTGAGCGTGTCAATCTCTCTCTGGAGGTCGATGACCTGCTCCTTCAGCTCAATCATGTGTCTGCGCTCGGTGTCGCCCATCTTGAGCTGGTTCTGCAGCGTCAGGACTCGGTTCTGCTCATCCTTCAGCTGCACGTTAAGACGCTCCATCTCCATCATCACCTGTTCGTTGTTGTGGCGCAGCACCTGGGTGTTCTGCAGCACCAATAGCGAGACAATAACAGTCATGAACGTAAATGATGTAATGCCTAATGGCCTGCCTTAACTGAAGGTTCGTGGAAGGTTCACAAACCTTTTTTTGTGAGGTTCTCAGATTCCAAAACCTAGGTTCCTCAACCTTTGGGACCAAAAAATGGTTCAGAAACCAAGGTTTCAGGATCTAGGAACCTCAAATAATGGTTCGTACAACACTGTGAAATAATTTTCCTTGAAATAGTTGGGACAATAAAGAGTCTGCTTCTAATATTACTGTGTACACTTCTGTTGCATTTGCTTTTACTTTTTAATCTTAAACTCTACCCTGATTATTGTCAAACTTCCAGTGCTTTGAATAGTTTGACTATCATTCACCTATTATTATAAATATTGCGTCTTCTTCTTGCCCCTCTTCTAAATATCATTCAATTCAGTTCAACAGATCTTTGTGACCTCTTACTAATAATGATGACAGGCGTTAAACATTGCTCCAATCAGACTTGAAGAATACAAGGTATACAATGTCAAAATGCATGCACACATAACACTCTTCACATCTAACGCACTCATATCTCCCCTCACACACACATTTTATTTTACATTATAAAACTAACATTATTTAACATAAAAGCAAGCGCATCATGTGTAAACATATATAGTACAGTATAAATTTGGGTCATAAGCAAAAGTACATCTGGCACGCATATCTTCACACACAACCGCTGCCAACCAATATCGCAATCAGCATAACATATCAGAGTCATGGAAGTAGGAATGATCAATGGAAATGAACAGTGCGGCTATTTAAACTACGGAGGCGCCTTCCGGAAGGCAGTGTCTCAAACAGAGCTGGCATCCTATCGTTTTGTCTTGTCTTTGTCAAAATTAGCATTCCTTGACCGTTATGTACTCATTTGTTTCTCATTAACTGATTGTGATTCTGTTTCTGATTCTGCCACAAAGGGGACTGTCGCGATACAAGCGCCTACTCTACGCATCCTCGATATTCTGCTATAGGCCAGACAATGCGTCATAGACAGTACGTCATAGACAGTGACGATAATAATATTGTTTTCGGAATGACGCAGTATGCGACATTGTTTTTATTTAGTGTAGTTCAATTTTAGATTATTGTTACCATAGACAATTTGTGTACTATCCTTTCGATTGGCTGGATGTGGGAAATATCGTTAAGAAAAACCATTCGAGCGACCATCTTGGAGGGCAAAGAACGTATGTTTACGCCAGACCACTATTTCGGATTACTGAGGTCATAAAGTTGGTTCAAAAAGCTCGTCTCACCCTAAACAACACGTGTCGTAGATACCACAAACGAATCCTGAGCTGGTAAGTTACGATTCGATGTGTGAAGCTGGGAAATGGGTAGTCTTGTGCTTGTGTCCATTGCGCCATGCGAATCATTCATCGTCCTTCATCAAGGTGATTCGTATTATTCTTCAATGTATGCAAATTGTATGATAATAGTTGTTTTAACATGTTGTTCTCATTTCATATAAATTCTTCAGCGCGTGAAGTTTATATGGTGATAGTTAATTTAACATGTTTAGCTTAGTTCATAAAGAATGTTGGTGCATTCTTGATCATTGGAACAGTGTGGATGAACAGCGAGGAAAGAACATTATTATGTTTTGAGAATAAGATACAATAACCCGTGAATATGCAGGGTTCTTATTCAAACAACGTCAACGGCGTTCCTCGCTGGTCATTCAACAGGATGCAGATTGTGTATTTAGTCCCTGTTAATTTGTCTGTGCGCAGGGAAAGGATTTTTTGCTTCCTTCTTCATAATATTTTCGATTCCTGATATGATCGTTTTAATCTACTTCCATCCTCAACGTTTATTCTTCTGATGACATGGAGCTCGTCATATCCCTGACGTCCATGTGAAGCCAGCTGGATGACATACCATCCTTTTGGTCAAACGTGAGGACATAAACTGTGTTAAACAAAAGAGACAATTCTTCTTCTCCATCAGGGAATCTACGCCAGCTAAGTAACTTTTTTAATCAACAGTGAAATCCTTCATAACCATGAATTCACGGGTTCTCGTATCGTATCATATGAAATAAATATCATCAACCATCAACCAGTGGTATTCTTTTTTAGTTGTAAAAAGCAAACAGGACGAATGAATAGCTAGTAATTTCTTTTATTCTTTATTTTCTATTTCTCAACATTATTTTCTTGTTTCTTATCGATTTTTAGGCATAATACAAAGAGGAAATTGATTCTATTTGTATAAAAATTCTTTCAACTGTTCATTCATCTTTTAACATCTATATATATATTAATATAAGTTATATATATAACGCGACAATGGGGGCTCGTCTCGTGATAGTTGGAGTCACAATCACTTTTTAAGTCGTGTTACCACTGTTGGTGATGATATTTACTACATTGTACATGTAAATTATCATTGTATCATTCATTTGTTCAACGCGGGAGGTTGGAGGGAGCCGCTCTTACAAATGGGCGGACTTATGGACTACCCTACCAACCAATGTAACATCAGCTTCCCACGTCGATCATAAGTTACCAATTATATTACAGATATAATTAGGTTGCATATTTATAACCTTATGCAAACGACTCCCAGTACGTGTTGTCAATCAAATGTTCAGCAGTAATTTCGGGTATTACATGCTGTAAAAGAATAGGCAGAACGGTGGTCTATTTTATTATCTCAGTCTTAACCGATTGAGTGTTGAAGCTAATATTGGAATCCTATAGCATTTGTTGTTATAGTGAATCCGGAGACACGAGGACCTGTGTCAATATTAGAAGGAGAGAGATAACAAGTTATAATTTAGTATGAAGACTAAATAACTTGTTGACCTACTAGTCACCTTTGAAGGTAAGGTAAATGTTCTATGTTCAACGGACCGAACAGTAGACAGACAGTAGCGTCGCGCTTAATAGATCAGTGATAAACGGAATAATCACATAGGATCATTAAGTCAGTTTTGTAGCCTAACATTTCTGTTCGCCGAAGTAAGAGCGACATAGAAAATTAGAAGAATACTCGTAGTGAGAGAGTATTAGCAGAAGGGTCTAGTAAACTCATCCGCCACAAAGGAACGGACCGCGAGTTATACTAGAGTGTATTTTATAATTTATAAATATACACACAGTAAATCCCTGAGACACAGGTGTATCATCCAGGGTGGATTGTATCTGTGTGGCAATCAAATAAGGCCACGTACAGTTGATCTTATTAGGCGAATCAAGGTAAAGGTAGCAGGATAACTTTTGTGAATTTGATAAGTTTAGCTACTGGATTCGAGCCTAGACAGTGACACGTTATCACAATTCTAATTACATTACAAGAATGAAATAGAATCTTTGAGTTCGAAGTAGAACTGGTGTTAACAAGAGGGTGCCATTGCCGGATACACAAAACTCTTCTTTTCAAGTTCTTGGTTTTATGCTGTTAATACGCGAATAGCAAATAACGGAATTTGCAGTAAAAGCGTATAGTTATAACGAATCCATTGGGGTTGTTCGAAGATATTTCAAAGAGTTGCCATTTTGTATTTTTTTTTCCTCCTCGGGAAAATAACGTCATTGACGTGACGTAATCGGCGTGACGTAATCGGCGTGACGAAATCGGAACTTTTCGAACGCTAATTTATTCTTTCCTGTCGTATTACATTTTTGGAATTCGTAAATGACGACTCGTGCTCAAGCGAAAGCAATGGAAGCCAACGATCCTTTCTTAAAGTTTAAGGCCGAAGGAGAAGCGTTGGGGTTGTCGGGTCCAGATCTTGTCAATTACGTCAAGGAAGAGAAAACGCGTTTAGCTCAAGCTGAAGCGGAAGAAAGGAAGCGTCAAGCTGAAATCGATGAAAGGAAACATAAAGCAACATTGGAATATGAATTAGAACTCGAACGAATACGTCACGTGAACAGTGACAACACCAACGACAATGCTGCCGATCCGTCGGATTCCCGTTCATCGCAGTTTTATCAGGAAAAACTGAAGATAAAACTACCTTTTCTGGAAGACAAAGATGATCTGGAAGATTATCTACGCACCTTTGAGAGAACGGCTAAGATCCAAGAATGGCCAATTAATCAATGGGCTCCTCGCCTAGGCACCTTGCTAAAAGGGAAAGCGAGGGAGGTCTACTCTATGTTGAGTGATGCTGATGCCGGTGATTACGGAACATTACGGCGATCATTATTGTTCCGATTCCAGCTGACGGCAGAAGAATATCGGAAAAAATTTCGAGATGCCAGAAGACAGCAAGGAGAATCAACACAAGAGTACGCTACCAAGTTAGATCTCTGGTTATCCAGATGGCAAGAACTTGCAGGGAAAGACAACACATATGACGATCTGCGTGATTTGATACTGCAAGAAAAGTTTCTTAGTGGGATACCGTTTGATCAAGCGCGTTTTGTCAGAGAAAAGGAGCCGGAGACGATGGGCGATGCAATAAGATTTGCTTTAACCTACGAATCAGCAAAGCAAGCCACTATGTCTGATCATGAAAGACCCAGGAATAGATTCGGAGATAGACTCAAGCATAGTAGAAGGAAAGAAGATGAGGAAGGAGATAAAAAGAAAGTGGAGGCAACGCAGAAGCAGCTCCACAACGTCAGGACAAGGAGGCCTGAAGTAACCTGCTATACTTGTAACCAGCAAGGTCATGTGGCGAGACAATGCCCAAAGGGAGGGAAAGAAAACAAAGCAGCCGCCGCAATAGCTGGAAGTATGAGGCAGGATGATGTACAGAGTCACGGCAAGCTCTGTTCATTATGTACGGCGATACCGTTCTCGCCGGAGTGCCAAGTAGAAGTGGAAGGAAAGCAAGCGACGGCATTGCGCGACACTGGAGCGTCGATCACCATCGTCGATTCCAGTCTCGTACCCGAGCGATGTTTGTCAGGAGAGACCATTGAGATAGTGATGGCCTCGTCGCCTGCAAAGTTAACACTACCAATTGCGACGGTACACATGAACACACCATTCTTTGAAGGGAAGACCGTTGTGGCCGTTATGAAGCAACCGGTAGAGCAAGTTCTTGTAGGGAACTACCGTAAGTCTGAGGATGGGAACCTGACACCTGTTCCAGTTTACGCAATTCGAGAAGTATGCGCAGCAATGCAAACTAGAGCTTCTGTGGGGAAAACAGATAAAACATTGAAAACATCCAATTCTCTGCTCGGGGATGTCACTCCAGTGGAGTTGGGACAAGCTCAGAAGGAGGATCCAACCCTGGAGAAAGCAAGGAAGCTAGCTGACAATGAGACCAAGCATGGGAAAGGAGGGCGCAAAGCAACTTCTAAAGCCACCTACAGCTGGAGAAAGGGAATTTTGTACCGTTCTTTTCTCCAAAACGGTAAAGAGACCAAACAAATTGTTGTCCCAAAGAAATATCGCAACGAAGTGTTACGATTGGCCCATGACACGCCGATGTCAGGACACCTGGGCGTAACCAAAACCAGGAAGAGAATCTGGAACGATTTCGTATGGCCCGGAATCTGCGGAGACATCAGACGCTATTGCGCGTCATGTGACATATGCCAGAGGACGTTACCGAAGGGTCAAGTTCGGAAACTGCCGTTGGGCAAGATGCCAATAATCCACACACCTTTTGATCGTGTGGCGGTGGATATCATCGGACCTATCTTACCAGCGTCCAACAGGGGGCACCGCTATATAATCACCATGGTGGACTATGCTACACGCTACGTCGAAGCCAAGCCATTAAAATCCATCAAAGCCGAAGATGTGGCCGAATCATTGTGGGAAATGTGGACTCGCTTAGGTATTCCGAGAGAGATTCTGACAGACAACGGATCTCAATTCGTAGGATCCCTAGCTGACGAAGTGAACAGGCTATTGAGTGTGAAAGGCCTGAGGACCACGCCAAGACACGCACAATGCAACGGGTTGGTGGAACGTTTCAATGGTACCATCAAAAGTATGCTGAAACATCTTTGTCAAGAACAACCAAAAGAATGGGACAGGTTTATTCCTGCACTTCTATTTGCTATCAGAGAAGTACCCGCAAGAATCACTACAATTCTCTCCCTTTGAGCTTCTTTATGGACGAACTGTACGAGGACCGTTACAGATTCTGAAAGAGCTCTGGACACAGGAAGAACAGACGGAAGAAACCAGGACCACATTTCAGTATGTGATCGACCTCCGGAACAGAATTGAAGAAACCTGCAAAATCGCCAGAGAAAATCTTGGAAAAGCAAGCGCTAAACACGCGAAACATTTCAACATGAAAGCAAAAGCGCGAAAATTCAACGTTGGAGATAAAGTTCTCATGCTTGTTTCCGATAAAGCCAACAAACTGCAGATGCTATGGAAAGGTCCATATGTTGTCACTGACCGCATCAATGAATGTGACTACAAGATTGCAGTAGGAGACAATGAGAAAATCTACCATGCTAATGCATTGAAACTGTACGTTGAAAGAGAGAAGCAAGTGGAAACTCATATCGTCGCCGTTGTGATGATCGACGAACATGAACAGAAAGGTACTACTGAGACAAAAGATAGCATACCCGTGATTCAGATGGAAAATGCCAAAGGACCGACAGATATTCATTCATTGGACAAACCGACGGAAAAGCAAGACACAATGAGCAATTTCATTGATGACGTCATGGTAGCAACTGAAACGTGGGAGGAGCACGTGCAAGTCCTCAAAGCAACGTTGGATAGATTACATGTGCAATCTGACAGCAAAACCTTCCAAATGTTATTTTGGATTTGAGAGCCTGTCATTTCTAGGACACATAGTTGGTCAAGGTACAATTCAACCAGAAGAGGACAAGGTTGAAAAGATCAGAAACGCGCAACCACCGAAGACGAAGAAAGACTTGCGCGCTTTCTTGGGTCTAGCAGGGTATTATCGGAAGTTCGTGCCGAACTTCGCTACGCTCGCACTGCCGCTGACTGAAAAGACGAAAAAAGGGCATCCTGAACGAGTTCAGTGGGACGACAAATGCGAAGAAGCATTCACGTCACTCAAGCGAGAGTTGTGCAAGAAGCCAGTCATCTGTCTCCCTGATCCAGAGAAACAGTACGTCCTGAGGACGGACGCATCAGACAGAGGTATTGGCGCTATCCTGATGCAAGACCATGGTGATGGTTTACAACCAATCGCGTACGCCAGCAAGAAGCTGAGTGAAACTGAAGGCCGGTATGCCACAATCGAGAAGGAATGCATGGCAATAGTATGGGGAATACGGAAGTTTGAACAATACCTGTTTGGAACAAAGTTTGTTATTGAAACAGATCACCAGCCTCTACAATATCTGCAAAAAGCAAGGACAGAAAACGGACGGCTGATGAGATGGGCCATACAACTCCAACAGTATAACTTCTCTGTACGAGTCATTCCAGGCAAAGACAATATCGGGGCAGATTATCTCAGCCGCTCGATGTAAGTGTAAGGAAAAATTGCATTCTTGATTTTTCACTTAAGCGGGGGGATATTGTCGCGATACAAGCGCCTACTCTACGCATCCTCGATATTCTGCTATAGGCCAGACAATGCGTCATAGACAGTACGTCATAGACAGTGACGATAATAATATTGTTTTCGGAATGACGCAGTATGCGACATTGTTTTTATTTAGTGTAGTTCAATTTTAGATTATTGTTACCATAGACAATTTGTGTACTATCCTTTCGATTGGCTGGATGTGGGAAATATCGTTAAGAAAAACCATTCGAGCGACCATCTTGGAGGGCAAAGAACGTATGTTTACGCCAGACCACTATTTCGGATTACTGAGGTCATAAAGTTGGTTCAAAAAGCTCGTCTCACCCTAAACAACACGTGTCGTAGATACCACAAACGAATCCTGAGCTGGTAAGTTACGATTCGATGTGTGAAGCTGGGAAATGGGTAGTCTTGTGCTTGTGTCCATTGCGCCATGCGAATCATTCATCGTCCTTCATCAAGGTGATTCGTATTATTCTTCAATGTATGCAAATTGTATGATAATAGTTGTTTTAACATGTTGTTCTCATTTCATATAAATTCTTCAGCGCGTGAAGTTTATATGGTGATAGTTAATTTAACATGTTTAGCTTAGTTCATAAAGAATGTTGGTGCATTCTTGATCATTGGAACAGTGTGGATGAACAGCGAGGAAAGAACATTATTATGTTTTGAGAATAAGATACAATAACCCGTGAATATGCAGGGTTCTTATTCAAACAACGTCAACGGCGTTCCTCGCTGGTCATTCAACAGGATGCAGATTGTGTATTTAGTCCCTGTTAATTTGTCTGTGCGCAGGGAAAGGATTTTTTGCTTCCTTCTTCATAATATTTTCGATTCCTGATATGATCGTTTTAATCTACTTCCATCCTCAACGTTTATTCTTCTGATGACATGGAGCTCGTCATATCCCTGACGTCCATGTGAAGCCAGCTGGACGACATACCATCCTTTTGGTCAAACGTGAGGACATAAACTGTGTTAAACAAAAGAGACAATTCTTCTTCTCCATCAGGGAATCTACGCCAGCTAAGTAACTTTTTTAATCAACAGTGAAATCCTTCATAACCATGAATTCACGGGTTCTCGTATCGTATCATATGAAATAAATATCATCAACCATCAACCAGTGGTATTCTTTTTTAGTTGTAAAAAGCAAACAGGACGAATGAATAGCTAGTAATTTCTTTTATTCTTTATTTTCTATTTCTCAACATTATTTTCTTGTTTCTTATCGATTTTTAGGCATAATACAAAGAGGAAATTGATTCTATTTGTATAAAAATTCTTTCAACTGTTCATTCATCTTTTAACATCTATATATATATTAATATAAATTATATATATAACGCGACAGGGACTGCTCACCTCTTCCAAAGCAGAGTACTTGTCCTGTAAAGCCATCAAGCGTGAAGACTTCTCTTTGATGTCTCGCTGAAGCTTGATCAGGTCAATGTTTTCTTGCACCATGTGTCTGGTAATAAAACAATATAACAACAAAATAATATAACACTTATAGAATACCTATATAGGAACAGTGCAACTTTGTTAAATAACCATATTTTTTTACTGCGCGAGAAACACGCCCAAAGATGAAATGTGCATGTTGAAAAGATTACTTATTTTTGGTAATAATAATAATAATAATAATAATAATAATAATAATAATAATAATAATAATAATAATAAAGACCGTTTATTTTTGTTAAGAATACTACTACTACTAACTAACAAAGCCCATATGACTCACATGCTCCTTATGGAACTTTATTTTTATAACATAAAAATGACTGCACAGAAAAATACCCAAAATGAAACAATGGCATTATGTGCATAGGAATACCGACTTTGATCTTTTTACCTTGAGATGACTTTGACCTCTGGCTCCAAATACACTCATGTTCTATACAAATAAACTACAGCAAAATTGTATTATGCAACAAAAAAAAATAAGCAGTGTTCTTGGGATGACTTTGACCTTCAATGACCTTGACCTTCATGTGACTTCTCATGCTTATGTATGATCAAATAACCACATGAGTCAAATAGAGCCATTCCAACATGGTGCATAGCTTCAATTATTTAGGAGCCATTGTATCAGACAATGGGTCCCAACAGGAAGCCCTCTACAGGATTGCACAAATAACTGCTGCCCTGGCAAGGTTGAAGCCCATTTGGAAAGGACCATCAGTCTACACTCTGAGGCAAGACTGCTGCGCTACATTGTCATCTCCATCTTCTCATATGCTTGCAAAACATGGACCCTCACAGCAGATCTACAACGAAGAATACAAAGCATGGAGATGATGTGCTACACAAGACTTTTGGGCATTTTCCTATACTCAGCACATCACCAATGACGAAGTCTGGCATACCATCACACAAGCCATTAGACAACACAATGACCTGCTCACAGTGGTGAAGAAACGGAAACTCCTATGACATTGCCTCATCACTAGAGCATCAGGTTTTGCAAAGACCATCCTGCAAGGCATGGTGCAAGAAGGCAGAAGAGGGAGAAAAAGAGGTGGGAGGACAACATTTGAGAATGAACTGGCTTGACACTGAGCGAAGCCATGAAGGTTGAGGACAGAGGAAGATGGAATACGCAGGTTAAACGATCATCTGTGGTGCCCCAATGACTTTCGGGTTACAGGATTGGATAGGATAGGATAGTATAGGACTGTATGATGACCTATTTTTTATGTTTTTGCCAGGCCTAAAATGACCTTGACCTTCAAGATCAACGCAAAAATGAAAGATCAATCGATCATCTCTAAATACAATAAGTTAGAACTTTAAGTCTCTTAAGTTTAGGGTCAAGGTCACTTCAAACAGAGCTGCTAACCCCTAAAAAAAATTTCAGTAGCAAACAAAGAAAAATATCAGTAGTTTCAGCTCAATTTCAGTAGCAAATGTACGAACAAGAATTTTCACATGATAAAATGAGCATTATTTAAAATGTTGATAATCGCGTGTAATCGCCTGAAGGAAACACGGGGATCACAGGACATGACTGTGGTCTCTCTCTCTCTCTCTCTCTCTCTCTCAGTCTACCGCGCAGTGGCTGCTGAGCTAAAAATAGCGCACACGCAAAGCGCTATACGAAAGTCTATGATATTGACGAAAGCCTAGTAGGCCTACGTCTCTCGCGGCTTTGTTTCGATGCTTGTAAAAAAATAGGTATGCTTTGAAATTTTTCTTCCGTAGTATTTCTTGAAATGGCGTAGTTGCGGAATTAAAGAACATTTTCCGGAGAAACTACGGACGTTCCGTAGGGGTTGGCAGCTCTGCTTCAAAGTACCTATACTGACTTTGGACAGCTCTAGTGACCTTGACCTTGGACTGGGGTTGACCAAATGTGCACAGGATGTGTGTCTCATTGATATCTAGCATGCATCAAAGAAATATAAATTCAATATTAATAAATTAGAAACAAATTGAAATTTTGTGAAAAATTTAAATTTTGTGTTATTAACATTTGTTGACCCTGTGACCCTGACCCTGAAGTGAAGCCCTTCATTCACTGATCATTTATGAGGTCTCATAGGTATACACAATTAGACCAAGTTTGGTTGCGATGGTTGAAATGGGTTCTGATATATTAATCCACTTGCAAGTTTTGAACGCCAGGGGTGGACAGCAAACAGGCGGACGGACAGACAATTTAAAAAAAAAGAAGTAATTTTTAGACTATTTAAGACTTATTTAGCACAGACTTGCCAAAATCTTGAAATTTTATGTTTTGGGGGTGAGTACTTAAGACTTACATTGCTATGCATGTGAGTGAAAAAGCTAAAGCTACAGCATAATTCCCCAATAAAACTGAGGTTAAATTTTTATACGATTCAATTTTTTTCCCCCATCACATCACTCTGTGAATCTTGAGTTCTGAGAAAGAACAACAACACCAAACAACACCAGCAAACAACCTTCACATTGCTGTTCCAGGCCAAGAGCGGAAAAGAAATAATGTAAGCAAGAACCAAAACATAGGGAGACACAACAGTTAGGATGTTTGATCGAGTGCATGTATTTTTATGTAATGACTATGTAAAGCGCGGTGAGTCTGGTCATAGGCTGGAGTACCTGCTATATAAAAATCCGTTATTATTATTATTATTATTATTATTATTATTATTATTATTGTGCAAAACATGAGCAGTAGTTGTTCGACCTAAAAAGATGGAACTGGAGTTTAATGTGGCATCTTGGATAAAATCCTTATAAGACACTATCCTCCGGGGATTATTGAAAATGATAGGAAAGATCTCTCTCCCCTTAATATCTGCTACACTCCTATCCTATCCTGTAATTCAAAGGTCGTTGGGGCACCAAAGATGATTGTTTAACCAGCGTACTCCATCTTTTTCTGTTCTAAGCAACCCTCATGGCTTCGTTCAGTGTCAAACCAGTCCATTCTCGTATGTTGTCCTCCCACCTCTTTTTCGGACTCCCTCTTCTTCTGCCTCCTTGCACCATGTCTTGCTGGATGGTTTTTGCAAGGCCTGATGCTCTGGTGATGTGGTCATACCATAGAAGTTTCCGTTTTTTCACCACTGTGAGCATGTCATAGTGTTGTCCAATGGCTTGTGTGATGGTCTTTCGGACTTTGTCATTAGTGATGTGCTGGGTATAGAAAATGCCCAGAGGTCTTCCGTAGCACCTCATCTCTGTGCTTTGTATTCTTTGTTGTAGATCTACTGTGAGGGTCCATGTTTTGTAAGCGTATAGGAAGATAGAGAGGACAAGGGAGCGCAGCAGCCTTACCTTGGAATGTAGACTGATGGTCCTGTCTTTCCAAAGGGGCTTCAACCTTGTCAGGGCAGCAGTTGTTTGTGCAATCCTGTAGAGGACTTCCTGTCGGGACCCATTGTCTGACAAAATGGCTCCTAAATATTTGAATGTGCTACACAGTGGTTTTGAGTCTGTGGAGTTTTGCCATAGATACAGATGGACATTTGGCTGTGTTGTCAGCTGGTCAGTGTATCAGCTGGGCTTGCAGGATAGCAAAGGACTGATTTTTAATAGCATAACACAATGCCTGAATGAAGTCCTTGGAAAACAAAACTTCTTCAAGCGACAAAAAATATGATGGTTGGAAAATTTTCTTCACTAAGAATAAAATAGAGCCATACCTCTGATCTTCTGTAACTTGGGTCTTGAACTTGATCAGTTCATTCTCAAATTCAGCTTCTCGCATCCTGCCCTGTAAACCATTAAAACCACACACGAACTGAACCATTATTGTTACATTTTACAAGTGAATAAACACACGCCTAATATAATCAGAATCTGAACATCGTGGCTTGATGTTCTTTCAGTGCAAATTCTTAGACTTTCTCCCAATGTGAAAATAAACAATCAGGTCAACATAAAACAAAGAGTAAAGTTTTATTAAGAATAAAAGTGGATTAAGGAAAAACAAGAACTTGTATTATATCTGTTTTTATAGATCAAGCAATCGAAATGTCTTCTACATAATAATAATATTATTATTATTCCCCCAAAATGGACTACAGATAAAATCAACACAGTAACAGGTCAGAACTTCTCCAAATGTATGCAACAGATAAAAAGATCTACAGAGAACTTTTCAGTGTAACAGTTGTGCATGACAAATGAGTATAACTTAATGGATACCAATTACAAACAAAACACTAACTTTCTACAACTTTTTTCTATTACATAGTGTGCAAACATTTTACTTGGCAAGATATCAGCCAGCTGAAGGAGTTTTTTCCAAAGTCCAGGTTTGATCTACTTTCATCATGCCGTTTACCACTTCATACCAATTTAAAGGTACCACTTTTATTCTTTTACTAATGAAACGCATCTGCATTGCTATTTTATTCTTAATACTAGAGTAAAACAATACATTTCAATGGAATATACCTGCTCTCTGAGACGTTCAATCTCCATTTCGTATAAGTTCAGCTGCGTTTGTAACTGGTCAACATTGCCTTCCCTGTCAAAGAAATACAAAGAGACAAATGAATGTAACCTGCTGATTTGCCTTTCTTATATAATTCTTAGTAATTTCACACCCAGTCATTACAAGATAAGCAGCATACAAAATGAGACCGACCTGCCATTGAACAAGGGCCTTTAATTCTTATTCCCCTTCTTCTTCTGCATAATGTGTAAAACCCATTCATCAGACAACAGGCAACAACTCCCGATGGAGCATTTTAGTGAAATACATAAATTGAGAACATATTTAGTTTGCTGCGTTTTGTCACCTCTGTGCCTTCTTTCATTCTATCATTATCCGTGCTTTATCTTGCATTTTCGATGTCTGAGTTCTCTGGCCTTTTATTATTATTATTGTTGTTGTAATTTTTATTGTCGTTGTTGTTGTTATTATTATTATTATTATTATTATTATTATTATTATGTATTATTAATTAGAGAGGGAGAGAGAGAGAGAGAGTGTGTGTGTGTGAGAGAGAGAGAGAGAGAGAGGGTGAGAGAGAGAGAGGGTGAGAGAGAGAGAGAGGGTGAGAGAGAGAGAGAGAGAACGAGAGAGAGGGTAAGAGAGAGAGAGAGAGAAAGAGAGAGAGAGAGAGCCTCTTCTGACTATGACGCATGTTTAGTGTTTACGTCATCATCACTGACCTCATGGTTTTTTTTTGTTTTTTTTTTTTTTTTTTTCATCACTGAAGAAGGGCGTAGCCCGAAAGTCTTTGCTTTTATATTTTTCTTGGTGTTTTTTGTGTATTTTGTTTCTGATTTCTTCATTCTATCTTTGGACAGATAGTAGAAATAAAACCAAAAACATATTTTAAAAAAAAAAAAAGTAAAATAAAACAACTTGGCACAGCGTGCCCCTACTCCTTCGGATGAGAGTA
Source organism: Oncomelania hupensis (assembly GCA_036898135.1). Lineage (NCBI taxonomy): Eukaryota > Metazoa > Mollusca > Gastropoda > Littorinimorpha > Pomatiopsidae > Oncomelania > Oncomelania hupensis. The sequence goes on from CM072519.1 coordinate 62,571,005, forward strand.
TAAACCGAGGTTCATGGCATGGACTTCAAAAGATCCTGACGCTCATGTACTAGACGGGTGAGTGCAGACTACACAAATACACCCAGCATGCACTAGGTCCTTTCTTCCTATCCCCGGTCACTCAAGATTGTGCTCAGTTGTCTGGACATCAGACAATGCACACAATGGCTGCCAGTGGGCGCCTCGGGTGGCTTGAGTTAGAAATCCTGTATCGGCCAGCACCTTGAGCAGCTCTTGAGCTGGAAAGGGGCTATTTTAAACCAATTAAATAATAATAGTAATAATAGTAATAATAATAATAATAATAATAATTTCTATTATAAAGCGCAATTCCAAACTAAAAGTCTGCTCAAAGCGCTCACACGCGTACTCTTCACACAAGCACTTGCAGAATCAGAGACTGTACAATGCAATAAAACCTGGAGCAATTGAAATATAGATACTAAACTACATACATCTAACACATGCACATACACCAACACTCGCAAGCGCAATTTAAGTTCTTCACACAGTTGTTTGCAACTCTGGCGGCTTGAGTTAGATCCTGTATTGACCAGCGCTATATAAAAGTGAATAAATAAATAAATAAACTCTCACTAACTAAAACCCAAGACACGAACTCTTCTTTTTTTGTGTGTTGTAATCCCACCCCCATGGTTCACAGGTAAAGCATTCGCCTGGCACATCGATGACCCAAGTTCGAATCCCGTGGTAGGCCAGATAAAAATGGCCCATTTTTAATTGCCAGTCTTAGCATCATGATTGCTCTGGTGGTTCAGTGTTGATTTAGGTCCCTATTCCCCCCTTCCCTGGGATAGTTATCCCCGTCTGCTGTAAACACCTCATAGCGGGTGTGGACATTTTTTCAATGTTCGTTCCTTCACTCTTTTGTTTGTTTAGATCAACTTCTGATCAACCCCTACTGTATTTAAAACCTGAAAGAAAAAAAGAAAGAAAGAAAGAAGAAAGAAAGAAACGAAAAGAAAAGAAAAGACAGAAAGAAAGAAATACAGAATGCATTTCTCAGACTGAGTTGCAGTTGCAGCTCTCACATCACAAACTAAAATAATAATCTTCTTTTTCGTTTTTGTTTGCTAAGATCAGCCTCTACTTCCTTTCAAACACAAATGAAGAAATAACTAAATAATGAAACAAGTATTAAAAAAAAAAGAAGAAAAAAAGAAGAAAGAAATACATACAGCATGCGCTTCTCAGATCGTGACTGCTCCAAGAGACTGTGGCTGTGTTGATCGAAGGGAGGACTATGTACGCTGAAAATTGACCAGAAAGCAAAGCCGTAAGACCAATTGCAGAAATAGCCAATATTGGCTTCAGCAGTGTACCACATCCACATCCAGAAGTCAAGTGACTTTTCAAATTCAAGTCATCAACAAGCATAACTTACCGATTGAATAATATTTTTGACGATCTATGAAGAAAGTTTAGTTTCCAAACAAATGATACAACCTGTAACCTACATAATCACGTATCAAATGGAATCAAATCACAGAGCTAAGTAGGAGATGAACATGCTTTAGAAAATAACTTCAAACATTTCGATACATTGCAAAATAACACTCCATTACCTTGCTACATGTATTACGTTATTTCACTGTTATAGTTTTGGAATACTGCAGTGTTATCTCTCAACAACCAAATAGTCAGCTCACCCTAAAATGTCACAATAATAATAATAATAATAATAATAATAATAATAATAATAATAATAATAATAATAATAATAATAATACAGGATTCTATCACGTGTTTTTCTTCAAAGCGCTGCGATTTGAAGAAATCATTATTATGCAAGGTGGAGCAGAAATCAATTTTTATTTTTGAAAATTAGATGAAGTGCATCCATTGAAGGGAGGGAGAAAGCCAAAAAACCTGAAGAAACCCCTCAATGTTCTGAAAAGTCTTGTTCCTAAGTCACGTAGGTTCGTCCCTTCGGCATAGCAAACCAGCTCACTATCAACTATGGTACCAGGCCACCCCAAGAAGAAATGAGAACATGGAGAAAGAGCTAACTTTTATTTTCAATCTGCAGGGTTGAAACAGTTCCAGTAGGAAAACGCCAACAAATTTTAAAAAATCAAATAACTTATTAAATTTACAATATAGATAAAACACGCCCCTTAAAAAAGAAAGATAAATGATGAAATCGGATAAGACCGGATTCACCAACACATGCGCTATCTATACATTCACAAACACTCAAATATATGTGTGTGTGTGTATATAATTATGTATATGTGGAGAGAGAGAGAGAGAGAGAGAGAGAGAGAGAGAGAGAGAGAGAGAGAGAGAGAGAGAGAGAGAGAGAGAGAGAAGACACACACACACTATTGAAAAAAACTACCACCTCACACACACACAACACAGCACAGCAAACATATTTCCGTAGTCTCAAAATGAACTGATTCTGACCATACCCGTAGCTTGTCCACCAAGTAATGAGAACTCTCACAACATGATGCCTCTTCAAATCTGGACTCCCAGTATTCCCGTTTCCTATTCGTGGTAACCAAGAACGTTTCTATAATAGTTATATCCCTAGAAACAGGGGTGGAGGGTGTAGGGTGGGAGGGGGAGAGAGTGAAGGGATGGAGGAGATGGGAGAGGTAGGGATGACGATGACATACAGCCAGAAGGAACTAACCTTTTACCAACACAGCAAAACAATTTTTAACGTTCAACACAATAATGTTAGGGTCTTCTCCCTTTCAGCTCTTGTCTGAATAACATTTTCACTGTTGTTCACACCTTCATCCGTGTCAGAATCACTCACAAAATATCACACCCAGTTTTGCATAGGAAATGCGTCGCACCACCCAATAAATTAAGCTTAATTTCCTTGCAACCTATAAGGGCAATTACTATATCTTGAATATTGAAATCAAATCCTGTTTCAAGATGAACATTATACTACTACAAAAGGAGTATACACACTACTAACACTAGTCCATTACCACACAGTGCTCAAGATTGTATTTAAAAAAAAGAAAGAATTAAACAGTGCTAAATTGTACATCTTATCCAAAAGCACTGCACTGAACTTTGCAGTTTATTCAAAGAAACTGCATTGAACATTACAGTTTATCCAAAGACACTGCACTGAACGTTACAGCGTATCCAACAACACTGCACTGGATGTTACAGTCTATCCAAAGACACTGCACTCAACGTTACAGTGTATCCAACAACACTGCACCAGACGTTACAGTCTATCCAAAGACACTGCACTGAAATTTACACCCTCAGTCTTCTGATTGAATAAAACAAAAGTGTCTATTATTCTTTGCAGCAAATATAAAAAGCATAAAAATACGCGCATTGTCCACGCAAAGTTACACATGAGTAAAAGACAACCAAATTCATCTCACACTCTCTTCTTTAGGGGAGGAGGACTGGTATGACTGCAAGTAACAAAGGCAACCACAAGTAAATACATGCAAACAATACAAAATAAATAAATACACAAATAAATAAACTAAAAAAAAAACATACGCAAATAAATACACAAATACACCATTTAAAAAAGAAAAGAAAGATAAGATATACAAAAATAAATAAGTAATTAAATATATAAATCCATTAATTAATAAAATTCATATGGCCAACGTAAGAACTTAACCAAATCCATAAACACACTCCTAAACCCCACCAACATCACTCAAACAAAGTACTGCCCTCCAGCGCTACTTCATCTTTCCAATGAATTAGAATCAAGTAAAATGCGGCAACACTATACAAAATGTCACCAAATTATACTCTAAAGCAGACAAGTTACAGCTCGGTATTCATGCTGCAGCTCGTTACCAATTATTTCATTTTCTCAACCCCGAAATCCTCATCAGTAAAGAGGCGTCCCCGCCACCTTTCGGTCAAAATCCTCCTTAGTAAGACCCCGCCTCTCTCGCCCTCAAACAAACATGTTACGTTCACCCATTTACAAAGTCCCTCCACCTCCCAACACCCAAATTTGTAACCTGGAGGCAGGCAGTCTTATGAACAAGGATATAAGGAACGAATCAAAGCCTCGCACCTCTAAAGTTGAAATTTAACTTAGAGGGATTCTAACCCGTCAGAAACAGCTCTTGCGGGTTCCAGTGTATAGCCAAACTACAGTCTAAACGCTTACCCCCTTTTTCTTTACAACCTGACGCGAGCCAGCCTACACCCCAAGCTAAGTTCAACTTTCTGGAGACCGCTGAATGCGGCTGAAAGCGCGACGGAAAAAAAAAGAAGAATTTCCACGCTTACGCCACAAACACTGAAAATAAGGCATAGTGTTGATAGAAATTGATCTGTTGCCTTTTAGAGTAGCTGTCAGTGCATGCTAATATTGTATCTTGTGACTAGATCAAATTCCACACCCACAAGACAGCACACATTCCACCTGTGTTGGACTCCTTCTCTACGGCACAAACGAGAAAACCCGTTTCGCCTTTTAACTTCCGATTTAGCGTTTCACCACATTCATGTCTCGCTAAAGGCGTTATTTAGATGGTTGTCAGCCATCGTAACTGTACAAAAATGCTTTCACTGACGGGTAACACAAACGTTGCTGCAGTTACATTTGTTAAAAAATACAGGCGGCATCCAATTTAGAGGTGCAAGTATCCTATTCATTCTTTACACCATACCCGTCCATGAAACTGACCCCCTGATCTTACTTTTCTTCTTCTTCTTCTATTTCTACCACACACTTTTCTTGCGATTCTTCTACTGGGCTTAGCGGACTGAGTGACCTGAAAGGCAGAAAGATCACAGCTACATAAAGCTAAGTAAGGCACATTTCTCATACTCTGTCAGACAATGAAAGAGCTAACAAATGCTTAACCGAATTCCTCATAGGTCACCAAAATAAATAAATCAATAAATCAATAAAAATAAAATAACTAAAAAAATGTGAAGAAAGTAGCATTAGACATTATTAGTACACTGCCTCGATGAAGTCGAGCAACAGAAATACATCAAATGGCAATAAACCAAAATTAAATTAAAAACAGACAAAAACTTCACAGAAAGAATAAAACAGAATTACATGTACTTGTTAGCATTCAAATTTAACAATAATAAGAAATGACTTCCAGTATTATTTCCTATCGCTCACCTATTATCCTTACTTCATTTTCTGAACTCCTTTGTACATAACCTCATTTCATTCACGTTGGGAGTTCTGTAGGGGAGTATTGTTTGGTCCTATTTTGGGTCCAAATTAGCGTTTCTTTTAGTTTTTTCTCATTCTTATAAAACATACACTTAGCAAATAATATATTTTAGGTAGAACGGCAGTGCGCCCAAAGGCTGCAAGTGGGCGCCTCGGGCGGCTTGAGCTAGATCCTGTATGGACCAGCGCCTTGAGCAGCTCTTGAGCTGGAAAAAGCGCTATGTAAGAACGCCTAAATAAATAAACACATCAAATCACATCACAACACATCACAACGCATCACAACACATCACATCACATTTTCTGCTGTGTTTTGCCTGCCAGGAGAAGAGCTTTGGCTCAAGCATTTGGCACTGCATAATTTTGTCTTGTTTTTGGTCCATATTCGCAGTTCTTTTAGTTTGTTTATCCATAGTGTTCTCATTATTATAAATATAAGACAAGTGCTTAGAAAATAATATACTGACGTACAATGGTCATAAACTGGTAATAAAACAAATTTCACAAGCCTGTAAGCCTGATTCGCATGTAAACCTTTTTTTCCCCTGTCAACATCTGAACCCACTGAAGGAGTTTTCTCCGAAGACCAGGTTCTATCTACTTTCATCAAAGCTGTTTTACCACATCAAAACCTTTTCAAGGTATACAGTTTCTTGAAATTTCACAAACCTTTCTTCAAGGAGAAAAAAAACAACAAAACAACAACAAAAAACCACCACAACTTATCAAGATGTCTTACCGTTTGGAGGCTTCGTGATGCACTGGTGGAGGGCCTATGACACGGAGATTCTTGGTAAGGCGGGAGTCCATCTGGACAGTCTGGTGTTTGGGGAACAGGCGAGACTGTACGTGAGAGTAAGGCACAGACTTGGCGCTGGTAACCAGTTCCTGCTTCAGCATGAGCACCTGTGAACAATGGGCCAGTGTCCACTCAACAGGCGACCTTTGCGCTAGCTGAGTGTCAGGGGTCTATCAAGCATTAGCTGCATGTGTAGGCCTATGCCCTCAACAGCCTCTGATACTCAGACTGGTGTCAGTGTCTTTTCCAGGCTGATTGCCTCTATAACCTTACTAACAGCCTCTGATACTCAGACTGGTGTCAGTGTCTTTTCCAGGCTGATTGCCTCTATAACCTCACTAACAGCCCACAAAAGCACTCTCAGTCAGTCACCCACCGATGCGCTTGTTGTTAACCCCTAAGCTAGTTGTCACGACAAAATTGGCTCTCTACAATTCATCTGGTTCTATTGAATGCAGTTATTTTCCTTTTACCATTTCTGAAACGAATGGCTTCCTTTTCATCACCCCACTCGACAAAGATGACCCTGAACATGGATTCAATTTTTGTTAAGACTGTTATGCAATGTTTTCAAATAACTGAACAGAGAGCCATTTCTCTCCTTAATGAATGTTAGGTAATCATAGCAGAGTAAGGGTTAACTCCCCTCACAAACATTGAAATGTACGTTATAAAACAATAATTATAAAATATTACAAGAAGGTTATTTCTGTCATCCTTCTGCGCTTTGAACTGATTTACTTACAAAAAAATCACTGTATAAATAAACTAATTATTATTATTATTATTATTATTATTATTATTATTATTATTATTATTATTATTATTATTATTTTTATTATTATTATTATTAACGTCTGAGATGTGAACAAAGATAATTGTAAAACAGAATGCTTTAGCATTACTCTTAGCTGATGGTGGCTATATGAACAAAATTTAAACTAAAATAATGCAAATAACCTGAAGGCTAATGGCATTAATCTTGCAAACTGAAAGTTTCCAACATCTACAAAATTAAAATTTTCTTAGCAGCATACCACCAACATGTTACGATTGAGCATGACAGAACAGTCATTTTGTTTTGCAAAGCATGCAATAATAGAGTGTATTTACCTTTGATTTGATTTTGCATTGTTGCTAGAAGAAGCTTTGTATAATGTTGATAATTTTCGTCAATCGATATTGTTGAGAATTTTCTGGAAATACTTGTTTATTATTATCGATCGAAGCTTATAGACCTTACGTGTAAAAGCTGGTCGAATCTAAAAATTCTATAACGTAAGACAGTAAATAGTTCGGGTGACAAGTTGTATTTTGATTGGGTGTTATTGCATTATGCTGGAATGTTCAAACTTTTTCTCGACTGCCGAGAGGCTATATAAGTAATGCACTGACTGCTTGTGATGGTGATCTTTGTTGTGATTTTCGGAAAGCGGTCTTGTATGCAGTTGTTGGTATTTGCTGAATAAAGTTGAAAAACTTTATATGACGACTCCTGCCTTGTTGCTGAGTGAACAGGCTGTGTGGATAAACGAATTCTAGTTGCACTTATCAAGATCCAAGCATCGGGGCTGAATCGATCATTGAAAAATACCAAGTAACACAATAGTATTCTAAATTTGGACTTCCTGCCAGCAGATGATCCTGTCACAGTTTCAGATGCAAATTTTAAAGTGCAAGATCAAGTCGGCATCATCAACAGGCTAAGAAAAAGTACATCTGGGATGCAGCTTTTCAAATACAAACACTGTAAAGCTTCCAAATACTGTTTGTATGATAGACACCATCTACGCTTTTCCAAGTAAATTCGCCCAACAATATCCAGCCTCTGCCTGTAGCATACATAACCTGTGTCTCATTCTAGTCACAAACAATGTGTTTTATTTAGGGGAGACAAAAAGTGTGTACAAAAACCATGAAACACAAGCAGCAGTTGTCTCACCAAAATAATTGGAGCTGGAGTAAAACTACAGCAGCTTAAAACTAATCCTTTGTTATCCTACGCATTTTATAGAAAATTACAACAACAACAACAACAACTGCAACAACAACAACCACAGCAACAACAATGTACCTTCTCTTTCAACAGAGCCTTCTCTTTTTCCAGTGTCTGTACTCTGTCCTGGAGCTCCAATACCTTTTCCTCTGCTTCTACACCTCCTTCCCCTTTACCTGTTAGAGACGATCACAAAAACTAATACATTTGGAGGGACATTTTTCTCATCTCTTCCGTGTATTGAAACAAAGGCTCACAAAGGAAAATAGTTACCATTCTTTACAGGGCTACAGGGTGCTACTTAAAAAAAAAAAAAAATTTGACCCCGGTGTCTTATCATACGTTGCGCTAGCATCTGTCCCAACAAAGTCAAGACTCATAACAGTTAAAACAACGCAACAAACAATTGAGATTTACGCAGCTTACATTAACACAAACAACTCACATTTAAGGAAATGGGGATAGATCATGTCTTATAATATATGTGTCATTTTCTTGTGCGTCTTATGAAGGTAATACGTTGCACCTCATGTAGGGCTGAAACTGGATTGTTTGTTTTAAAATTCGGGGAACAGGGGGGTGCATCTTATTGTGTGTATTTTGTATCGCCTTACAGTCAGTAAAAGACAGTATATTTCAAAACATGGGATCGCAAGAGTAGGTATTTATATAGTATAATCAAAAGACGCTGAAACTAAATTCCACGTTAATGTGTAGTTGTTAGTAACTTCAAAACCTTACCTTCCCCGTCCTGTTTCTTTTTGTCTTTGGCAAGACGCAACATCTTAGTGGCCATTCTAGAGAAAGGAAAAACAAAACACAAAATTATTACTCTATTATAAATACATGTGACCAAGAGATTCGCCATGAATCAGTCTTTCTTTTCTCTGTTGAGATATGTCCATAAAACCCATATTATCATCATCATCCTCATCATCAAAATAATAATAATAATAATAATAATAATAATAATAATAATCATAATAATAAAAAATAAAGAAAAACTAATAGGAATACCACTACAAATGCCAATATAATAAAAAACAGCAATTTTTTGAAAAAATTCAAGGTTTGTTTTCCTATAGAGCTTTTTTTTTCTGTTTTCTTTTAAGTTTAGTTCTTTTTATTTTGTGTTAAGCTTGTTTACTGCCATGCCCAATTTCTTTTAGTGTGTTCTTAGAGGGAAAAGAACAGGCAAAACTTAACACCTTCCTGTCACTTTCTCTTAGAAATTCATCTTCAAATCAGTCATTTAAATCCTGCCTTACAAACTTATTATTCTCCTTCCACTGACTAAACTGAATAAAATAAATCTGCCAAGTCATAGTTCGTGTGTGTGTGAATGTGTGTGTGTGTAGTGTGTGTGTGTAAGTGTGTGTGTATGTGCTCGGGAGTGAGTTCGTGTGTGTGCTTGTATGTAAAGACCAGTAGTAGATTTATATATATATATAGGTTAACTGTTAATAGTTCAAGCATTTTTCCTTGTCAGGTTGCCTAGGGATGGTCTGGTGGTGCAGATGATACACAACTGGTTTTCTATGCTGAAGGGTTGTGGGTTAGAACTTATAGGTATGAGATTTTCAGGTCATTGAGGGTTTTCTCCCGATACTCCAGTTTCCTCATTCCCTTCAATAATGGTACTGGATGCAGACTGTCTAAAATTCCACAAATAAAATTTGAGTTGATTTCAGTCTTCTCTTAGCGACTTGCCTTTACACCACATGTTTGAGTGATGGATGTGTGTTTGGCGTTGATGTAGGACTGTCTGTAACATGTGAGCTTGAATGTTGGTTACAGATCGCTGTGCTAATTGGGTCTGATTTAGGAATAAGGTGCGTTGGTGTCCACAGGTGTTACGTTGAAACGTGAACGAAAGTATGTCGAAAGCGTGTACGATAGATCTAATCGTTTCGTTTTGCAAAGTATTCAATAATGGAGTTTATTTACCTTTGATTTGAGTTTGCATTGTTGTTAGGAGAGGCTTTGTATAACGTTGATAATTTGCGTTAGTCGATATTATTTGAGAATCTTCTGGATATGCGTGTTTACTCTTGATAGAAATTTCCGGATGGATATCGAAGGTCGTGAATGTTCCCGGAAGTAGAGAAAATGTGAGTGACGTAAGTCAGTGATGACGATCTTTAGTTCGATTGGTGGCAGTGCGTCATTTCTACCACGTACCAAATCGTTCCAGAAAAGAGAGAGGTTATTTAATCGTGAGCCGAGTCGCTGTTGAGAGAGTAAAGTTGTTGATAGTGACTTGGAGAGTTGCTGTGAAAGTTGTTGAGTTGAATTGAGAATTGTATGCAGTTGTTGATGTGTGCTGAATAAAAGTGGAAAACTTCATACGTCGACTTTGTGAATTGTATGCTGTTTGGACGGGCTGTGTGAATAAACGAATCTGAGTTACACAACTATCAGGAATTCAAGCATCGGGGCTGAATCAGATACTGATAGAAAACACCAACATCAAACGGAGTGTAACATTTTGGGGGTCAAGCCGCGATTCACGCCATAGCCAAGGGTTCAACTGCTACAACAAGCGAGTCAACGTTACGAGAGGCAGTCATCGAGGGTAGCCGCCAACAAGTTGCGTCGAGAGGGGCCAACATACTGGGACTACATCACCGATAGGTTCGGGTTGACTGCAAGGGCGTGTGGTCGCTGAAGAGTTGCTTCGTGAGCGAACAACAGATCAGGACTACGTGGCTGCCGCAGGACTACGTCGAGGGACAGTCTCGGAGCTACATCGCCAGTGTTACAGCGAGCGTCGAGCGGACGTCGCGTCTACTTCAGCACAGGAGCGTATACATCAACACCAGCGTGGTGCAGCGTCGCATACGACGAGGACAGCGGGGCCTGCGTCAACGAAGGCGACTAGTGACAAGCATCAGCGCTACTGCAGAAAGCGTGCTGTTCTAGAACAGTCTAGAAAGGTACAGCACAGTCAAGAACTTTCCAGAAAAAAAAGAACTCTACAGTCAAGAACTTTCTAGAAAAGAACTTTCCGAAAAAGAACTTTCCAGAAGCATCAAGATGGCTGACTTCTGGCAGAAAGGGGTTGAACTAAATCTAAAAGGCAAACAGCTGACGGAGTACGTCAAGTCTCAAGAGAGAATATGGCGCGAAGAAAGAGAAAGAGAATTTGAACTGAAGCGTCTGGAAATTGAACAGCAGCGGCAAGAAAGAGAAGATGAGCGCAGACGTGAGGAAAGAGAAGCTGATCGTCAGTTCCAACTAGAGTTGGCGCGCATCCAGCAACAGCAGCATGCGCCACAAGTTATCAGTGACAACACGGCTCCAAAATTGCCAGCTTTCGTCGACGGGAAGGACCAGATCGACAGCTATCTGGCGAGATTCGAAAGGTTCGCCGAAAGCTCCAATTGGCAACCTCGAGACTGGGCGATTCGACTGAGTGCACTTCTGACGGGGCAAGCTCTCGAAGTTTACACCAGACTGTCGAACGATGACGCCAAAAACTACGACGTCTTGAAAGAGGCCCTGTTGCAGTGCTACAACTTTACAGAGAAGGGCTACCGTAAACGCTTCCGTGAATGCCGGCCCAAGTCAGACGAAACGCCAAAGCAGTTTGTGGAGCGCCTGTCGTCATATCTACACAAGTGGGTGGAGTTATCAGGCGAAAGCAAGTCTTACGACAGTCTCCATGACCTGATCGTGAAGGAACAATTTCTCAATGCCTGTCACAAGGACCTAGCGACCCACTTAGAAGAACAAAAGCTGCAGACGCTTAAAGATGTGACTGAGGCTGCTGAAAGATATCTCATCGCTCATGGGAAAACCCTGGGGCCACCCAGTGCGACGAAACATTTTCAGAAGACTGGAAACCATGTGAACCAGATCCAGGGGAGCCAGACGAACCATAGACAGACGGACTCCACGCCTCCTCCCAGGGAAGGGCATTCAAGAGGCTGTTTCACTTGCAACGCTACAGACCACAGAGCAGCTAACTGTCCTCAAAACAAAAGTAGCGTACAGCGGAGCAGTACGGACAATGCAGCGGTGGGCAACCGACAGAGACGTTTCTCCAATCAACGGCAAACCAGTAGATCTGACCATCAAGTGTGCGGCGGGAGCGTCATTCTTCCGAGTGAGACCGAGCGCACAGCTACCCCTGCGGACGTGCAAGAGTGCATGACTGATGGCCAACTCCTCCTTGCCAACGGAAAATCCATCCCTGTCGTCGCCAGCGCAGCTGTGACCGTCCAGAACATGCCAGTTTCCAAGGGACGCGTCGGAAATCATGAAGTGACTGTTTTAAGAGACTCTGGCTGCAGTGGGGTCATCGTCAGAGAAGACCTAATCGCTAAAGAACAGTTCACTTGCGATTCAAAATGGACACTTATGGCCGACAGCAAATGTTTGAAAGCGCCAGTTGCGAAAATTCATGTCAACACCCCTTTCTACATAGGCGAAGTCGAAGCGGTTTGCCTGAAGAAGCCGCTGTATGATTTGATGATCGGGAATATCGACGGCGCGAGACGACCCGACGACCCCGATCCAGAGTGGAGTCCTGCCTCAACTCAACACGTCGAAGTTGTGGAGGAGGATCCATTGCCGTTTCCCGATGGAGACCTTACAGAGCTGCTACGGGACAATGTGGTTACTCCGGCTCAGCCCTGCCGACCAGAGATCGTCAGTACCGTTACAACCAGGGCCCAGGCCAAGAGAGACAAGACGTCTACGCCACTGAAGGTCGCCGACAACTCTAAAGCTGCCATCGTGGACAGAGATAAGCTGATCCAGCTCCAGGAAGCTGATAGCACTTTAAACAAGTACAGGAACCGCCAAGACCACGTGACCAAGGGCAGTGGCACGGTCTATTTTGAGGTGAAGGCCAAGATCCTGTACAGATTCTTCCAGCACCCGAGGGTCAACGGAGGTAAACCACTACGTCAAGTTTTGGTACCGCTACCCCTAAGGCGCCAAGTGATGGAAGTAGCGCATGACTCAATCATGGGAGGTCACCTGGGTATCAAGAAGACGTCGGATAGAATCCAGGCGGTGTTCTACTGGCCAGGACTTCATGCGGACGTCAGCCGTTTCTGCCGATCATGTGACATTTGCCAGAAGACCATACCTCGAGGAAGGGTCCCGAAAGTGCCTATGCAGAGGATGCCTCTGATCGACCGACCTTTCAAGAGGGTGGCCTTAGACTTAATCGGCGAAATAAGACCTCCGAGTGAAGAAGGTCATCGGTGGGTACTGACTTTAGTGGACTATGCGACTCGGTACCCAGAAGCAGTGCCACTGAAGAAGATTGACACTGAGACTGTTGCAGAGGCGCTGGTGGACATGTTCAGCAGACTCGGAGTGCCTGAAGAGATCCTGACAGACCTCGGGACGCAGTTCGTCTCTGACTGCATGAAGGAGGTCAACAGACTGCTGAGCATCCGGCATTTAACTACGACACCCTACCATCCGATGTGCAACGGGCTTGTCGAGAAGTTCAATGCTACGTTGAAGTCCACCCTGAAGAAACTGTGCAGCGAGCAGCCCAGACAATGGCATCGTTACATCAACGCCTTACTGTTCGCCTACAGAGAAGTGCCGCAGGAGTCCACCGGCTTTTCTCCGTTCGAGCTGCTGTACGGAAGAACCATCCGAGGGCCGATGCACATCCTGAAAGAACTGTGGACGAAAGAAGTGGACACCCCAGAGGTGAAGAACAGCTACCAGTACGTGTTTGAGCTACGGGAGAAGCTGGAGCAGACTCTCGAGATAGCCAGAGAAAACCTGAAGAAGTCCCAGGACTGTGGAAAGCACTACTATGATCGTAGGGCTGTGAACAGGAAGTTCAAACCTGGCAACAAGGTGCTGGTGCTGCTACCTACCGACCACAATAAGTTGCTGATGCAGTGGAAAGGCCCGTACGAAGTGGAGACCGTGGTGGGGATCAACGACTATAAGGTGAAGGTCGGCCAGCATTCCAAGATATACCACGCCAACCTCCTTAAGCTGTACGTGGAAAGGCCATCAGAGACTGTGCATGTGGCAACAGCAGCTGAGATCGACAACAGCTTTGACAGCGAGGAACTGTTGGAACTTGGAGACTTCCACAGCAAAGAAGGCATCGATGATGTTAAGCTACGACCGAGCTTGACGGAAGGTCAAAAGATGGAGCTCAAGGACCTTATGGGCGAGTTTCCCCACAACTTCAGCGATGTCCCTGGCTCTACGACTTTGGTCGAACATGAAGTCCACACCCAGACCTGGAAGGAGCATTTGCAGACCTCGAGGGAGCCGTTCCACCGTCCCGCAGAAGCCAACCTGACCGTGAGACCCAGCAAATGCATCCTGGGAGCTGACAACGTCGACTGCGTCAGACATCCGATGGAAGAAGGAGACAACGGAGGACGCACTGATTCCAGGGGAGCCCACGAGATCATCGTCTTTGACCCTGGGCCGATGACGACCGCAACTGACGAGGGCGTCGATTCCTTGCGAACGAAAGAACATTGAATGTGAGGACGAACTAAGAATATTGGTAATGACAGACTTGAAAATGAAAAACGTTGACTGGGTAAATGATCTGTGAACATTGACAGTATCCAGAAAGATTTGCAGATGAGAAACATTGACTCTGTGTAAATGATCTGTGAACATTGACAGTATCCAGAAAGACTTGCAGATGAGAAACTTTGACTCTGTGTGAATGAACTGAGAACGTTGATAGTGTTCAGACAGGCTGAAATAAGTTTTAATTCTGAATTTTGTTTTGTGCATTACGTTTCAACGTTGTTGAAAGAAATTAGGTAAATTTCTTCTTGAGTGGGGGGTTATGTTACGTTGAAACGTGAACGAAAGTATGTCGAAAGCGTGTACGATAGATCTAATCGTTTCGTTTTGCAAAGTATTCAATAATGGAGTTTATTTACCTTTGATTTGAGTTTGCATTGTTGTTAGGAGAGGCTTTGTATAACGTTGATAATTTGCGTTAGTCGATATTATTTGAGAATCTTCTGGATATGCGTGTTTACTCTTGATAGAAATTTCCGGATGGATATCGAAGGTCGTGAATGTTCCCGGAAGTAGAGAAAATGTGAGTGACGTAAGTCAGTGATGACGATCTTTAGTTCGATTGGTGGCAGTGCGTCATTTCTACCACGTACCAAATCGTTCCAGAAAAGAGAGAGGTTATTTAATCGTGAGCCGAGTCGCTGTTGAGAGAGTAAAGTTGTTGATAGTGACTTGGAGAGTTGCTGTGAAAGTTGTTGAGTTGAATTGAGAATTGTATGCAGTTGTTGATGTGTGCTGAATAAAAGTGGAAAACTTCATACGTCGACTTTGTGAATTGTATGCTGTTTGGACGGGCTGTGTGAATAAACGAATCTGAGTTACACAACTATCAGGAATTCAAGCATCGGGGCTGAATCAGATACTGATAGAAAACACCAACATCAAACGGAGTGTAACAACAGGCCAGAAACCAATGTCGCCTGACAGGTGTGGGTTCGATCCAGCATCGGGGCGTTATGTTTCTCCAAACATTATTTACTTTCGACTCGGGCAACGTCTCGGGGGTTTTCTCCGGGTACTCCGGTTTGCTCCCCCAGCAAAATTTAAAAAATCACAACTAATGTTAGGTAGGTTGGGTTGAGGCGCGCCACAGGTTGCGACTACACTTTCCCCAGGGGAGGCGGCCCAGAATTTCCCTTGGAAAAAGGGACAATAAGGTAAATAAAATTTAAAAAAAAGAAAAAAAGTATAGCAGTAGCACCCAGTGTTATTGTAATTAGTATTATTATATTTAAAGATGTTCTGTACTCTTGTAAGCGTCTAGAGCTATTAGGCGGATAAATAATAATAATAATAATAATAATAATAATAATAATAATAATAATCATAATCATAATAATAATCATAATCATAATACTACTACTACTAATAATAAAAATCATAATTTAAAAAATGTGATGATTATGTGACAATCAAAAGAAAACGCCCTAGTGAACCTTTTAATCATGTCCTCCTGCTTTCGGCCATGCTTTTTGAGGGAGAGGTAGTCTTCGTGGAGACGTAAATATTTGTCTTCCAGTTCGTCCCGATCCCATTTGGACACCATGCGACGCTGCTGGGATGCCTTCTGCTCTGCTGATGGACCTGATGCATTAGGCAAAATACTCAAGAGTTATTTATTTAATAATAATAAATAAGAAAAAACACAACCCTAGGTAAAATTACAAAACTGTAATTAATTTTCAGTTTTATTACAACCTTTATCAAGTAGAGAGCAAGGTGAGGGGAGGGCTGGGAGGAGGTGGGGGGTGCAGGGAGGAGCAAAGAGTTTGTGTAGAAAAGAGGTAGGTATCCAATGATAGCAAAGATCATAGCATTCATTGTCAAATGAAGGTTTACCTGGATTTCTGAAGGCATGGTTGTTGGTATCCCTTACTGGAATCAAATCAGCCATTATGGTGGCTTTTAGATCACTCCACTACCTGATCAGTGCTCTAAAATCCTGCTTCCATCATCTGTGAACAAACAGATTACTGTTATCAAATGCCACACCAAAATCCTTGTAACGTTTTTACTTGGTAAATAAATATTCTTATCTTATCTTATCTTATCTATCTTATCTTATTACAACACCAACAGACATGGAACAGTGAAATAATAAAAACAACAAGAAAATGACACTATATTTCTACTTCTACCTTGTATTACATGCAAAACGGCAGTTCTAACACACAGTACAACAGTCCCTCTGCCTGCTTACCGTCCAGCCAACCCCCACCAATTTTCAAATGCTGGGGAATTTGAAATCCATGGGAGGGAGCAAGTGATTATGACAGGTGATTTTCATTATCCTGCGATGGGCTGGAACCTCGAGGTTTCCAAAAATGGTGCTGAGCATCCAGCCAGTGTATTTCTTGAGACGGTGCAACAGCAGTTTTTGACTCAGCATGTGAATGAACCTACTCACTATATAGAGCTTTGCAAAAAGCAAATGTTCTTGATTTGATTTTAACCAATGGTGAATTTGTGTCGTCAGTCGACCTTCTCCCACCACTAGGTAAGTCACCAGGACCAGAAGAAATTAATCCTCGTGTGTTGAAAGAGCTAGCAAATGAATTGGCTTTGCCTCTCAAGATACTTTTCGATCGAACCATATGAGGGATGGCGTGATACCTTATGAGTGGAAGGAGCCAGAGGTTAAACCGATCTTTAAGAAAGGTGGCAAAAGTTCTGAATGCAGAAATGCATTGACAAGTTGGTTGAATGGATGGAAATATGGCTGCTTAAATTTAATAGTGAAAAATATAAGGTACTGCATCTGGGCAAAAATAATCCTCAGCAAGAATATTTTATGAGTGACGGTAAAGAAAGGTGTAAGACTGAAATGACTGGTGCTGAGAGGGATCTTGGAGCAATTGTGGATACAGAGCTCAGCTTTGAGGATCGCACTGAGAGTACTGTTAAGAAAGCCAACAAAATATCAGCTCTGCTTATAAGAATCATAAGTAATAAATCCAAGGACATCATGGTCCCCCTCTTTAAGGCTCTTATATGTCCCATTTTGGGGTACGCTAACCCCGTCTGGTGCCCATATTTGAGGAGGCATGTTGACTTGATCGAGGGTGTCCAGCGCAGATTCACCAGGAACATATGTGGAATGTCAGGACTCTCCTACGAGGAGAGATTGATGTCACTGAGGTTGCCCAGTTTAGAGTATAGGAGAGGGCGGGGTGATTTAATTGAAAATTTCAAAATCATGCACAGCTTTTATGATCCTGTAACCACTTCATCTCTTTTAAATGTTAATGATATTAGTATAACACAAGATCACACATTGAAACTTACTAAAACTTTTAATGATACTCGCAAATTTAAGCAGTATTTTACTAATAGAGTCGTAACCCCTTGGAATAACCTGACTGCTGAGGCTGTGGATGCTAAATCACTCAATATGACTCAATGAGACTATTGAGGTCACCGAGGGTTTTCTCCGGGCACTCCGGTTTCCTCCCTCCCTTCAATAATGGTACAGGACGCAGTCAATATAAAAATTTCAAAAAAATAAAAATAAAAATAAAAATAAAAACTCAATTTTCTTTCCGTCTTCTAATAGCGATCTACCTGCCTTTACACCACCTGTTTGAGTGATGGATGTGTATTTGGTGTGTGTGAGGGTGGATGAGACAGGTGAGCGTGTATGTTGGTATAGATCGCCACGCTTTGAGCCTGATTGATTTGGGAAAAGGCGCGTATATAGCATCCTGTATTATTATTATTATTATTATTATGTTCAAGAACTGTATAGACAGGCTATTTAAGGATAGCATCTAATCCACCAATTTGGAGTCTAAAGATTCTAAATTGATAGGCACTGTGGCCAGAGGTCTGTTCTTGAGACCATCATCAAGATTTAATATGAGGGCAAAGGGTTGTTCGCCTATATATGCCGAACTATGGTATGCAATGTAAACATGCCTGGGCATGAACAGAATGGCAAAATCCAAATGCCACAAAACATTAGCACATAATCTGAAGTCAAATCAAAGAATTAAAAAGACTGCACATTTAAAGCTCGTAAGCTCGCGTACAACTCAATATATCGCGAAAAAAACAGAAACGATATAGGAAAAATAGCAAAACAAGGGAACAATCTGCTCCAGTCCATGATGGCCGCCTTTGAAACCAAGGACAACAAATTTCCAAATGCCAGCATTGCAGCACCGGAACGTGGATAAGAAGTCGAATGTAAAGCTAAAAATGTGGAAAAGCACCTACAAAATAAATTAGTCTTGCTAAACAAACATTACCTGATCATTTTTCTGAAAGGATTCTAGCAGTTTTCGGCTAAAACAATCGTTGTATCTTTCGCTTTGAAAACAGAAACCCTCGCCGGAAGTTGACAATGGTATGCAAGGACATTCACTCTTTGAACTTTGCGAGACTTCATAAACTCCTGCGACTAGTTGTTTCCCTTACACCGTCAAGCATGTGGGTGACCAATCTTCTTAAAAATTTAAATGAAAATATTGATATAAATTCTATTTGAACATTTTAATTAAAAAGCATCCTGAATGAAGGAAAAATAAATAAATAAATCTACAGAAAATAAAACGAAACTGACTATATATTGTCCTAATAATGAAATTATTGCGAAATTGCCTGGAACGACAAATCAAACTTAAACCGATCATCAACGGATGTGTTAGTGAAAAGGCGGAAGTAACTTCTAAAATCTCCTGCGAGGTTTTTCTACAACATTTTCAAAAGCTTAGTGACCCAGTTGATGTTAATAATGATGGCCCTGACCACTCTCCTCCTAATGAGTTAGATGATCAGCCTGAATACAATGACCCTTACTTAAATGGCCGGTTTACTGAAGAGGAAGTAAAATATGTACTTAAAGGTCTACATAATAATAAAGCATGTGGATTAGATAGTTTAACTAATGAATTATTAAAGGCTGCTTCTACTAGACTTCTTCCTCTATTCACTAAATTCTTTAACTTAATTTTAGTGTCTGGTAAGGTGCCAGAAGAATGGACAATAGGTGTAATTAAACCGCTTTACAAGAACAAAGGTGATGACGGCGATCCAAACAATTATAGAGGTATAACAATCTTGAGTTGTTTCAGTAAAGTTTTTTCTAGTTTACTTAATAATAGGTTGACTACCTTTTTTAATTTAAGACATACAATAGGGAGTGAGCAAGCAGGGTTTACATCAGGACATAGCGTGATGGACCATATTTTTACGTTACAAGCTATTATTGATTTCTTTCTGTTTAAAAGAAAAAGATTGTATTCTGTTTTTGTTGATTATGAAAAGGCTTTTGATCTTGTCAGTCGAGCTATGCTTTGGCAGAAATTGTTAAACTCTGGTGTAAAAGGAAGGTTGTTAATTGTTATCGAAGATATGTACAGTAAAGCAAAATCATGTGTAAAGTGTAACTCCCAAGTTTCTGATTATTTTGGTTGTTTTACCGGGGTCCGTCAGGGAAAAAATCTATCACCTTTGTTGTTCTCAGTGTATTTGAATGATTTAAAATCTTTTATTGGTAACTCTGGATCCAAACTTGAAACTTTGAATTTAGCATCACAGGAGGCACAATTAAGTCAAATAGATATAGATATTTTGTACAAGTTATTTATTTTATTATATGCAGACGATACTGTTATTTTTGCTGAATCGCCTGATGCTTTACAGATAGCCCTTGATTCAATGTATGATTATTGTCAGCTCTGGAAACTTAAAGTTAATGTAGCAAAAACAAAGGTTATGATTTTTTCCAGAGGTAAAGTAAGAAATGTCCCAATCTTCATGTACAATAGTGAGCAAATTGAGGTTACGTACGATTTTCAATATCTGGGAATAAAAATCAATTACAATGGAAGCTTTAAGCCAGCTCAGAAAAACCTATATGACCGAGCCACCAAGGCGATGTTTGCTTTACTCCGCAAAGTTAGAAAATTGGCTTTACCTATTGACATGCAAATTGAACTCTTTGATAAAACTGTTGTACCTATATTATTGTATGGTTCGGAAGTATGGTGTCCTCAGATGACTGACCTGGTAAACAAATTGCAACTACGTTTTTATAAGTTTATCTTAAAGCTTGGTAAAAGTACACCGTCATGTATGGTTTTAGGAGAAGTAGGTCAGTTCCCTTTAGATATCTTAGCAAAATGCCGTATTTTAAATTTTTGGTATAAGCTTGCTTTTGACAGAAATAGTACTAAATTATCGTGTGTGGTTTACAGGTTTCTGCTGAAGATGTTCGAACTAAACTTGTACAAACATGATTATTTAGACTGTGTCAGGAATTCTCTGGAAAAACTAGGGTTAGGAAATGTCTGGTATGATCAGTCTCAAGGCTCGAATTTTTCTGCCGAAGGGTTTAAAGAAGAGATAAAGAAAAGGCTGCAGGATCAACATGTACAAAACTGGCACTCAGAAATTAACACAAAGGATTTATATTATAATTATAGAATGTTTAAAGAAAATTTTGAATTTGAAGAATATTTGAAAATTTTGCCCGCCAGCCTATCTGCTGTTGTCATAAAATTTAGAACCTTAAACCATAAGCTACCAGTGCAAAGGGGACGGTTTCTTGGAATCCAGAGATGTGACAGAATATGTAATAAATGTACTTTTAATGAGTTAGGAGATGAATTTCATTTTATTTTTATATGTCCACATTTCGACGATGATAGAAATGAGCTGCTTAAAAGGTTTTTTTATGTGCGACCCAATGCTATTAAATTTTCTAATTTATTTTCAACGAAAAATAAGACTATTCTGCTGAAACTGGCTAGGTTTATGAAAATAATAATGGGTAGCTTTAGAACGTAATATAATGATTTGTAATATTAATGATAGTAATAATAGTTTTTTTTTTCAGTAATGACAATATAAATACTAAATACCAGTGTGTACCCCCCTCCCTTCTCCCCTTCTTTATCACCCAATCTTGCGAGAGAGTGCGTGCGATTTGTGATCAGTCTGTGTGGACATAAGTTTTATGTAGTATGATTGTGTTGTGTGATAATAATGAATGTGTATTTTGTAAATGTTTATTATGTCTCTTAGAACGCGAGTGTGAAAGATTAACTTTTATTTTTGTAATATATGTACATATGTATTTTATATTGTATTTTATGATTTTTATGGTTATTTTACATGTATGTTTATTTTTATTTATTTTCGTTGTATCCACGTGCCCCAAGGGGTTTTTTGGAATAAAGCGCTTTTGACTAGACTTGATATGAACACAGCCCACTCTCCCATCTCATCACATGTACCCATCCACATCCATCACCTTACTAACCAAAACCTCCCTTCACTACTCGTTCTTCTTCTTCTTTGGTGTGGGCAGCCAACTTCAATTTGTTGAAGAAACTTGATGCACTGATTGGGGACTGCTAACCGGGGGAGGAACTATGGGGAGGATAGGTGAAGTGGACCACTGCCATGAATTCAGGGTGAGAGGAACTAGGGTGGGTGGGTAGAGGGGATGGTTGGCAGGAGGTTGTGGAGGGTTTCACAGGAGGAGCTGCAGGCAGGAAATTCCACTCTGGGACGGTGCGTGGGGAAAATGTCTTCTGCCGATAGTCTGTCCTGTGTGAGGGAATGTCATAAGGTTGCTTTGGGGAGTACATACTATTGATGTGGGGGAGTCCATGGTGGTATTTGTACAAGGAAATTAGTCTTGCACGTTTCCTTCTGGATTGGAGGGACGGCCACTGCAGCTCTTCCATCATCTTGTCCACACTGGAGTTTTGATGATAATGGTCTGGCAGCTCGGCGTTGGACCCATTCGATGGCGCTAGTGTTGTCTGCTGTATATGGATTCCAATGCACATTGGGCTAGCATACTCCACAATAGGTCTAACCAGCGCTTTGTAGGCTGCCTGTTTTAGGTTAGTCTTTAGGTTAGGTTTTCACATTTCGTCTCAGGAACCTAAGGG
This sequence comes from Oncomelania hupensis, assembly GCA_036898135.1. Lineage (NCBI taxonomy): Eukaryota > Metazoa > Mollusca > Gastropoda > Littorinimorpha > Pomatiopsidae > Oncomelania > Oncomelania hupensis. The sequence goes on from CM072519.1 coordinate 62,593,417, forward strand.
TTTTGTTGGCCTTGCGAGTAATACTGGAGATGTGTCCTCCCATTCAATAATACCATCCTTCCTCTCCTCCTCCTCCTCTTCCTCCTCCTCCTTCTCTCTCTCTCTCTCTCTCTCTCTCTCAACGTGTAAGTGACTGAAAGAAAGACTGACATGCTGATTGCAAGTTTAGCAAAATAGTGCAAAAATTATTTTCTTCCGGTAACAAAACATTGAATCTGAAAATGAACACACATCCTGAATGCCCATCCCCAAACCTTTCTCGTTGTAAGAATAGGCTTTTGAGCCCTAAACTCTTTAAATGTCTTTATCCTTCTAAACTGTTCTATGTTCTCTCTGTCTGTCTCTGTCTCTCTGTCTGTCTGTCTCGCTCCCTCCCTCCCTCCCTCCCTCCCTCCCTCCCTCCCTCCCTCCCTCCCTCCCTCCCTACCTCCCCCCCCCCCCTCTCTCTCTCTCTCTCTCTCTCTCTCTCTCTCTCTCTCTCTCTCTCTCTCTCTCTCATTAGTTCACTGCTTTCTAAAAGTCAGTTAGGCCTACTAACGGCCCGGCCACACTTGTGTTACGCTTATGAATTCATTATGTATTTCCTTACGCACTGGCTAACGTGAAGTTTTACAAGGATAGCGCATGTTTTATTTCCTCTGCAAAAATACATAATCCGGTGTGACATCGTCAAAGTTCCTAGTATCTTATTTGGATTGGGAGCGACTTGGAGCATTCTGATTGGTCGACGCATTACAAAACTCGACGCATGCGCACAGTGCTATCGTAGTCTTAGTAAGGATTAGGGTTAGGGTTAGGGATAGAGTTAGGGTTAGAGTTAGGGTTAGGGTTACGACGCATAAGAACATCGTGAAAAAGCCCGCCGGACTTGACCTGGCGCATGCGCAAAGGCGCCCGGCCCAAGCAAGACACACGGAACTTTAAAAACGTGACACCGGTGTGACATCGTCAAATCTTATTTGGATTGGGATCGACTGGGAGCATTCTGATTGGTCGACGCATTACCAAATTCGTCTCATGCGCACAGCGCTATCGTAGTCTTCGTAAGGGTTAGGGTTAGGCTCAGGGTTAGGGGTTAGGGTTACGACGCTTACGAACATCGTTAAAAGGCCGGACAGACTGGATCTGGCGCATGCCGAAAGGAGCCCGGCAAAATTAATGTACCCGGAACTTTGACGATGTTACACCGGGATTAGAAGGACCAATTAGAAGCGAGAGTATGACGTCACGAGTTTAGAGGTCAATACACGCAACACATTGTTGTCTGTTACACACGACTTGAGCTTACAGACAGTTGAATTCACTTGTTGCGTACTGATCTTAGCAAAGTATTTTCATATTATAGTCAAATAGTGAAAGATTGCAGTACATTGTCATGAAAAAGTGCCTTGTTGTAGTGAAATTACAGCTAAACACGTTGGACTCTAAAAATCTAGACGATGGACCTAGCATAGTCCCAGCGGGGAACATCGCAACCAGACTGCCTACATTAGAAGGACACGCACTTTTCCAGGAGCAGACATCGGAAGTGACTTTGATCTCGTGAACCACTTGAAGAGAGTAAACACAGCAAAGTGCACCAGATTGAAGTTCGACCTGGACAAACTGCAAGACCCGAACGTAACAGAAATATTCCAAGCCACAATTGGAGGGAAATGTGCACCACTGCTCATTTTGGGAGCTGGTGAGGTAGATGTCAAAACCATAACCACCACATTCAACTCAGCTGTGACAGATGCTACCACTGAGATCCTTGGCAAGCACCGCCCAAAGAAGAAACCGTGGATCACACCTACCTTTTTGGACCTGTGTGACAAAAGAAGAGAGATGAAAAAGAAAAAAAAGCACTTCACAAGGGAGCTGATGCCTACCGAAAAATCAACAAGGACATCCGAAAAGGCACGCGCACAGCAAAGGAGAACTGGATAGAAGATCAGTGCGAGGAAATAGAGAACAGTCTAAACAAAAACAACAATAAGAAAACCTACCCAAACTGTGAAGCGGATGACGAGTGTTAAACAGCTCAAGGTCTCCAAGATCCAAAGCAAGTCTGTGTGATTATATCCTGGTGATTATATCCTGGAGAAGATACGATAATTTTACAAGAAGATTAAGGTCTTTAGATAGGTGAGGCGTTTAACTATCTCTATCAATCGTTCTTTACCAAGAATCCTAAGCGATGTGAGAGACTAATCACGGTGCTTGGTCACATAAAAATGAGTATTTTGTTATCGGGTTTTAAAGTATCATTGGCTCACTTTAAGAAATGATTTTTGTTAGTCAAATGACTAGTTTACTTGGTCTCCAGACAAGAAGAGCTAGTGGACGCACAACTATACAAATAGAATGACAACAGTCGTATGTACGTGATTTCAACTTTTATATGTTCAACACAAATTCTAACATGACTTTAATTAAATGTAAATTAATAACTATACACTGTTTGATGTGCTGGACAAGTTCGTTAGCAGTACTTCTTTATCATCTGCTAAGTATTTCTATGTTTTGATGGTCTAATATTGTTCCGAATATTTTTGACATCAGTTGCAGTTGAGAGGGACTTAGCTCTCAGCTACTGTGAGTGCTTGAGTCTGTCTCCTGTCCTGCTTCTGGGACACTATCTGTTACGTCTCAACTTCGAGTGTCAGAGGAGTAACACGGGGTAGATCTACGAGTGATATGATTCGCGTGGCTACTTAGTGGTCAAGGGACACCGGAAAGATGTCTGAGTAGGCTAAATTACATTCTTCCTAGCGAGTTCTGCTTGATGGTATCGGGAGTAAACATCTCAAGGAGGTTAATTTAATAACGGTTAACATTCCTTTAGAGAGCTGGTTAATTAACATCAGGTTTTGTTTAATACTATCTGTTTATCTCTAAGCTGAGTTATCACATCTTTGTCGTCAACATTTCTGATATTACAGTCTGGCATATGCCTTACAGAAGAACAAAAAGTCTTGCATAGATGGAAAGAATACTGCTCTGACCTTTACCACCACACGCCAAACAGAGACACATCTGTTCTAGCATGTCCCGAGAACAGAAAAGAAGAAGAAATCCTCCCAATTTTCAGAGAAGAAGTTGAGGCAGCAGTGCAATTGGTGAAGAAGGGGAAGTCAGCGGGAGTGGACAATATACCCGCTGAATTGCTTCAAGCAGGAGGAGAAGAGATGATTGACGCCCTCACCATTATCTGTAACAAGATCTGGCAGAATGGGGAGTGGCCTATACCATGGATCCAGTCGCTTGTCATCACTCCTCTCGAAATTGGTAAGGGTGTGAAAATTACCGCACCATCAGCCACATCAGCTATCCCAGCAAAGTCCTGAAAATAGCATAATACTCAACCGGTTGAAACCCCAAGCTGAACAAATCATAGCTGAAGAACAAGTAGGATACAGGGCAGGGCGAAGGACCATTGAGCAGATTTTCAACCTCAGAATAATCTGCGAGAAATACCTACAGCACCAACAACATCTATATCATGTGTTTGTAGACTTCAAGAAAGCGTTTGACCGAGTCCGACAACCATGAGAGTGTACAAGATCAGCCATGACATTATTGAAGTCACTAAAAAACCTGTATGACAAGGCTACCAGTGCAGTCCTCTACAGCAGCGCCATCGATAACTGGTTCAGAACAACAATCGACCTGCGTCAAGGATGCCTACTCTCTCCAATACTCTTCAACATCTTCCTAGAGCGCATCATGTCAGATGCCTTTGCAGATCACTGGATTGGCTGGACAAGAACAAAAACTTGAACAGCTAGTACAGAGGCATGACACCATCTCCAGAGGTTTGGAATGGAAATAAGTGCAGAGAAGACCAAAATGATGACCAACAACACCAATGGCATCATCATGGACATCAAAGTCCAAGGCCAATCCCTCAACTCGGTGCATAACGTCAAATATTTCGGTGCCATTGTATGAAACAATGGGTCCCGACAAGAAGTCCTCTGCAGGATTGCACAAACAACTGCTTCCCTGACAAGATTGAAGCCCGTTTGGAAAGACAAGACCAGCGGTCCATTCAACAAATCGTTATTACCTTTCACAAGGAACTATGACAGGCACTTGATCACTAAAATAAACAAAATGAAAATAAAATACAAGTAAAAAACGTAAAGATAGTATATTTGTTCTAAAATCTCTACAACAGGTAGGATACGATTATATATGCACACACACACATGCTATTTACACTCCAAGGTAAGGCTGCTGCGCTCCCTTGTCATCACCATCTTTTTATACGCTTGCCGAACATGGACCCTCACAGTAGACATACAACGAAGAATACAAAGCATGGAGATGAGGTGCTACAGAAGACTTCTGTGCATTTTCCTATACCCAGCACATCACCAACGACGAAGTCCGACAGACAATCACACAAAGCACTGGACAACACTATTACATGCTCACAGTGGTGAACAAACGGAAACTCCGATGGTATAGCCACCTCACCAGAGCATCAGGCCTTGCAAAGACCATCCTGCAAGGCACGGTGCAATGAGGCAGAAGAAGAGGGAGACAGAAAAAGAGGTGGGAGGACAACATTCGAGAATGGACTGGTTGACACTGAGCGAAGCCATGAGGGTTGCTGAAGACAGAGAAAGATGGAGTACGCTGGTTAATCGATCATCTGCGGTGCCCCAACGACTTTCGAGTTACGGGATAGGATAGGGCAGGATAGGATAGGATACGTTTATAAATTAGAACCGGGCCGTGATAAACATGGCACCACGACCTCCGACCCGTAAAACGTAAGCCAAGCGTGGCCACCTATAAACTCATAAGGTATGGTCACCAGTCAAAGATCCGGTCACGGAAGAATCTCATAACCCAATGCATAAGCCGTAAAAGGCAAGCCAAACGTGGCTACTGCTTAAGAGCCAATAAATTTAGCTTTAATAAAAATTCTGCAATACTGATAGTACGAAGAGTTTGTTGTTGTTTTTTAAAATATTTTTTTTAATACTGCGTAGCATAATCGTTGGCCACACACCGTCACATAGTTGTAAACATGTTTGCACAACCTTGCAAGTCCTTTCTTGATTAACAATACATACACCCTTTTTTATTTAATTTTTTTTTATCGATCTTTGGTCAACTCTCTTTTAAAGATGAAATGCTTCCAAAAGTTTTAAACATATATGTTTTGATGTTTCTATATACATTATTCATTATGATAGAAAGACTCTCCCGTTCTGTTTTGAATAGGCTGAACGATACGTTTGAAGGCAGTGTGAACACTGAAATGTGTGTTGTTACTATGAACTGCGTTTACCCTGTGGTGGTGCCGGCACTGAATAGAATAGACCCAACGTTTTCAGGCTTGTCGTAAGAAGCGACTAACGGGCATCACTAGTCGAAAGTCTTCTAAACATAAGTCACCGGCCAGGGTGGAGGAACCTCACGTTACTATAAGTTCAACGACCACGTCCTCGGGGCTAGGCGTGCCACACTGGATTTCGGCTGTGGCCAACAGTCTGGAGAGGGTTGGACCCCACCAGGTCTTTCTTGCCCAAGGTAAATCGTAGGATAAAAAGAACCGCTCAATCCACACAGGGCTGGCTTGGAACTGAGCGAAGCCATGAGGGCTCTAGAGAACAGAGAAAGATGGAGTACGCTGGTTCAACGATCATCTGTGGTTAGTTAGTTAGTTATTCATTGCTTACAGGGTCCAGCGGACTGCAAAAATCCGAATCAGGACCACATAATCAAGACCACAACTTCGCTGAAAGAGGACTCGCCCATGATCCGCATAAAAGATCTGCCGAAACAACCCTAGTGGTAACATTGAAGGCACTCCACCAGCCGGTCACTTCAAAGTAAAGATTCGCACGCAGGGGACGCTGAAGCTATACTCTAATTTATCGAACCCCCGTTTACAAAACCAAAATAGAATATAAACATCATTATAAAATATCAACAAAACACATACATATAAAATGCCTACAATGCCAAATAATAACATCATAGGAAGCCCCAGTGACCATTAGGCAGAAAGCATCCAATGTTCCCAAGCTGATCGAACAGACCTCACACACAAATTAGGAGCTTTGTCCCGGAAGAATTTTCAAGAAAAAAAGGTCTAGACTGATCTAGCGAAGAAGAAGATAGTATAGTAGATTGATAGAACAGAGTAGGAATAAGAAAGAACAAAGAATAAAAAAAACGACAGTGGGAATTTACAGCACCAAATTTCCAGAAAGTGGGGATACTATTTATACTGAAACCCCCGGCACCTCCACGGGGGAGATCATCTGTGGTGCCCCAACGACTTTTGAGTTATGGGATAGGATAGAAAAGGATAGGATAGGGATGAATTGCGTACCACGTTGACTGTTGGATACGCGTGTTTGAAGAAAATTTAATTTATTTTGAAGTTCTTTTTTCATGCTATTATTTTATTTTGTTATTTAAGTTTACCTTGTGTTTATTATTAAAAAAAAAATTATTTCATCTGTTTTTTCCTGCTATCTGCATTGTTTATTTAATTGTTGGTTTTTCACAATTATAGTTAATACACTAGACGAATTTCCTTCTTTTGATTTTGTAAATTATATCCATTTAATTTAATTATTCATATATTTTAAAGTTATTCGTATTTAGAGTTAAAAACAAATTGTTCGTTACCTTGTTCACCGGTATGGATTTCGATTTTTATGTAATATATCCTTAAAAGTTTGAATTTTATTTATTACTTATTCATTTATCTCATTTTAAAATTTTATTTCAGTATTTCATTAAATTATTTTTTTACATTTTATTATTTTATTTTATTGTATTTTATTTTAGCTTGTTTACTTATCAGTTATCTGTTTCATTATTTGACTTATTCTTAATTATTCATTAAATTACGTTGCTCCGAAAACAAGTCAAACCAGACGAAGTTTAAATTGGGCATCAATAGACTAATTATGATGGGTACGAACAGATTTTCATATTAAACAGTCAAAGCGTAGCAAGGGGTCGCCGATTGTCTCCCCTTTCATTTCAAATCGGTTCCATTTGATTTTCACGCCGCACTCGACACCCTCGATCCATCGCCCATGCTTTCTCTGTTATGAAGATAAAAGGCGAAAAGCCCACTTTGTGAAGATTAGAGTTAGTTTTCCTTTGTTGGCAGTCACAATGGCAACAGGTGCTCGGGGCTCGGCGCAACAACAGAAAGGCGCAAAGCTGCAGCTAAAGCGGCTAGTCCTACACGGCGGCGCCCCTGATCTTTTCCCGCTGTACCGATCATGTCACTCCGCTAATATTTAATGAAAACGTGTGGGGACTCTGCCACTCTCTGGGTTGAATGTTGCTTTCATATCGCCTGTTTTTGTATATAAATATACACTTATTTACACGCCTTTTACCTCCCTCTTATCTTCCCCACACTCCCCCTCACCCCCTCTCAGCACAACCTCATGTGCCGTCCCGTTCGGATCAGTGCTGTCTCCTTTCGTATTCTTTCCAGACATAAACTGAGATAAATGTGCTGTACTTGGTTTAAATATTTTCAAGACCGTGGTGCACACTAATATAAGGGAGTGGCGGCACTGTGAAAGTTACGGGTTTGAATACAGTACTGGTGTGCTGCCCCAGAAACTCTTCACCTTTTGCACTACTACAGTTGCTGTGCCCTAACACCAGTTGTTATCCTTTGACACTTTATAATAGCTTAACTATTTTGGAAGACTATATTTACTGTGTACTTCTAAAAACAATCCTACCCTATCCTATCCTATCCCGTAACTCGAATAGTCCAGTCCCAGTAATGAAATAAATAGCCAAATAAGCAACTAATTCCTATAAAAATGCTATGCAGTAAAAAATATTCTTTAAGCAATGAGGAAATACCTATAAAAAGTCCCAGTAAAAAAAAGGGGTCTGAAACATGATTTTTGGTGCTTATGTTTTTTCACACTTCAAAACGTCAAAGGGAGATTACTTGAAATAAACATTTAATTCAAAACCATATCATGTTGCATGTCAAATGAAAGCTCTTAACATATACATTCCGAAAATCTGTTTCAGCGCTTTCTATGTCAGTTTTAGTTCTGACTGTGGATTAAAATTTAATTAACATAGGGGTATAAATGCGAAATTCCGATGATCTTAAAAATCTTGATCTCGTTTGTAAAAGTCGACTTCTATTTAATTCACAAGAGAAAAAAGATTAGTTAAAAGGAAGACACGCGAAATAAAGAAAAACGGAAAAACCCAGGAAATTGATTAGTTTTCCAGTAGAATATAGAAGTGGTCTACCTTAATCGCTCTCAGAATCCGACTCGTCGTCCAGCTGAACCACAGAGTTTGTGCAGCTGACTCCACGGCATTCTCCATAAGCTATGGTGCACGTAAGTCCATGCTTTCTGCATCTGCATCTGCCAGGTGAGCAGTCTTTCTAGCAGCAGCAGCGGATAACATTCAAAATATCCTATGGAGAAGCTGGCTTATTAGTTATGATTGGAAGTAGCCCACCCTCCTGTAACTTCCATTCCCAATCCATTGGTGATAGACCATGGTCTCTGTCTAGACTCAGCTACTCCTGGACTTGGTAGAATGTTCTGTAGGCATGGAATTCAGCTGCTGCTGCTGCTGTTGGGGGAGCACTTTAGCTTGGATTTGTGTATGGCTTGCAGACACTTTTTGCTCATATTTGACAAACCACAGTTTGGTCAAGGTATCAGAACGTTTTTCACTGTACAGGTGAACAAATACCCTCTCACCAGCCGCTGCAACAGCATCATGACTTGACATCTTATCATTGAATACTCTAGCCTCATCCAGGAGCTCTCCTGAATCAAGCTTCTTGACTGTGAGTGATTTTGAGATGTTGAAGGGATGAGATGTCGTGTCGTATCCACAGAATGCATGGGCAAAAAGAATGTTATTACAGACTGTTGTTCCGGTTTGTTTTCGCAGTCGGCCAAGAATATTTCCTTCGTCTCGCAGAGGATCCTGTCAGGATCATATGCTACATGTCTCCCAACCATGCCTTTGCTTCTTCGAAGATGGGCAACATCTTTGGTACTTGGGCCATCAACATAGCCATCGAAAATGATTGTAGCTAGTGTATGTTTCCTAGCAACAAAGCTGACATACATCTCTGCTAGATCTTTTAGGACGACCCTCTGGGCCATGGAAGGCGATGCAAAAGGGATCCACCATCGAGAATGTATTTCACATTTTCTCTTGGCAAGGATGCAGTTTCATTGACAGCAGACCAGAGAAATCCTGCAAGAGTATGTTTGTTGGCTTTTCTGGGGAATCCTGTCGCATCAAACAAGGAGGCAGGTACATTGGCCAGTACATAGTAAAACATTTCTTCGAGCCTGTTGGTATCATTCCCAGCGACTTGCACCAACCTTTGAAACAATAACTGCGGATCTACTTGCACCATTTCCTGGCCAATAGTCACTCCAGTTTTTGTCGTCATTGTGACTGCTTGATTGCTTTTCTTGAACGTCACGTCAGCTGGAGATTGACCCGTCATCCCTTGGAGAATGCGCTGACCAATTTCAACAGCTTGGTCAGCATTGACAGATGAGTCAGCTGCTTGACCAGTAGCAATAGACCTAAGACTCATGTCAGCGCAAAACGGATTTTTTGATGAAACATAGTTGATGACTGTCAAAGTTTCTTTGTGGTCTTTCTCTTGCCTTATTTCAGAAGAATCTTTGTGCTGCTCACTTGTTGTGAACTCTGTTTGCGTCAAGGATTGCATCCATTGGTTTGCTGTTGCACAAGCAGGCATAGAGGGAAGCCAAACAAGCCTTTGTCGTTCGCCCATTTCGCGCCCTTTAGTTAGGCCACCATTTGACGTCAGCGTCCTCATCAATGTTTGCTCAATCACCAGATCACACGACAGACCAGCCCTATAGCGATCGCTTCTCCTTTTCATGTGATGGCCTGCCATGAAGTCGTGATAGACTTCTGGGTAGGTTTTGTTCAACTCCATCATTTGCTGTAAGTACAGCCTGGCCGACTTGGTGTAGAGGTTGTGCCCTGAAGCAGCAAAATAGGGCAACATTTTGGCAACAGCAGATAGATGGAGCTTGAAGTCTCCAGTTCTCTCAGCCTATATTGCTGTGTGAAGGAGGTATACCATTTCTTGAATCCATAGCTTGCTCGTTCTACTTGAACATTGTCGTTTGAAATCTTCCAACGTTGCTTTAATGCGTCCTAATACAGGATGTATTGCAGCATCTCTTGCTGTTGTTTTGCCCTGCATCAGTGGTTCAAAAAGAGCCTAATCAAAGTCATCTGTTATGTCAAGATCTGCAGGATTATGTAGAAGTGACTCTTCTTCTTGACAATCACCGTTTTCCTTCCTAGGATTGTAATCATTGGACTAAGTGTCAGGATGGAGCAACAGCCATGACATGTTAAAGGATGTGCTTACAAATATTGCACTCAATGCTGCTTCGACAAGAAAATGTGCTCTAATTGCCCTAGAATAAGCCTTTCCAGCAATGATGTGAACTGCAGAATTTGATGCACAAACTGCCTCTATTGCCTTGTCTTGTCTTGTCAATCGTGTTGATCATTATGGCACTTTTTTTTACCAAGGTGCATGCTGGGTGTGTTCTTGTTACCGGCGCTCACCCGTCTAGGACATGAGCGTCAGGATCTTTAAAGTCCGTTATGATGTAATGTATGCGACACAGACTAGACCTCGGTTTATACTCTCATCCGAAGGAGTAGGAAACGAGAGTAAAGTGTCTTTCCCAGGGACACAACACAATGCCCGACCTGGGCTCAAACCCGGGACCTTCCGATCCGCAATCCAACGCTCTAACCATTCGGCCACCATGCCTCCTGCAAGCCTGCATCATTACATTACATTACATTATTATTGCTTTAGGTCCAGCGGACTCTTCCGAGCCAAATCAGGACCGGACAACCCCCGATCCGCATAAAAGATCTGCTGAAACAACCCTAGTGGTAAAACTGAAAGCTCTCCACCAGCCAGTCACTTTACAATAAAGACATCCCACGCAGGGGACGGCTGAGGCTTCACCCGAACTTATCGAACCCCCGTTTACAAAAACAAAATAGAATACAAACATCATTATAAATTATCAACAAAACATACATATAAAATGCCTACATTGCTATTTATACTGAAACCCCCGGCACCCCAACGGGGGTTAGCCTGCATCAGCCATAAGATGACTAATACTATATGCATTTATCAACCACAGGCTCTGAAGTCTTTTCTTTCCCCTCCTACATACGTACGTGGTATAGTATGTATAGTATGTAATTGAGGTTTACGAGAGACGAGACTTCCAAGCCTGTGTATCAACAATGCCATTGACCTTGTCACCTACGCACATTTCATCACTTGGCTGTAGATTCCTGACGTCATGCGCAACAATATCTGGGCTGTAAAAATGGGGGGTCCCCAATGCATTCGCATCAAAAAATAGTTCGGTTTAAAAAGTTAAAATAAACATATTCATACCCCTTCGATTCCGTGGGACTTTTCTTCAGTTGTAAACACAACTGTAAAGAGTAAATTAGAATATATATCATTTTTATAGGATTTACTTACTTTCAAAAAGCCTGTTGGATTGGACTAGAAGGTCTTTGAGGCACCACGGATGATCGTTTAACCAGCGTACTCCATCTTTCTCTGTCCTCAGCAGTGTCAATCCGGTCCATTCTTGAATGTTGTCCTCCCACCTCTTTTTCTGTCTCCCTCTTCTTCTGACTCCTTGCACCGTGCCTTGCAGGATGGTCTTTGCAAGGCCTGATGCTCTGGTGAGGTGGCCATACCATCGGAGTTTCCGTTTCTTCACCACTGTGAGCATGTCATCGTTAAAACAAACAAACACACTTATGCGTACTATTGTTGCTGGGCTCTGCACAATGGATTGCTATTACCCACTCGTCGTTCGTCTGCGGGGATCGGCTAGTAAATCACCCTATGACTAATCTTAATACATTTATAAGTTTGGCCCGGTCTGTGTTAGGATGGGGTTACAGAGAAAGGGAGAAAAGCATAAAAATTCACTGACACACTAGCTCTCACACGGCTATGAAACACAGGTAGTCAAGCCACTTGTTAACAGTAAATATCACACATTTATTTCCTCTACTCTATACAAAATCTTCTAATCACTATATTAACTTAAATGTCCAATTTTCACTTTGAGTAGTTCGCTCCTTGATAGGTCTATGCAGTTACTGTCTCATCATTGGGCTAATAGTGCTTTCTGTCCTATTATTCGTTTGTCTGGAAGAATGGACTATCGCACAGTCCTTCTAGAGCAGTTTTGGTGCACGGTTTCTAGTGACTTAACTGTCTCGTCGTTGAGCGGTGTTGTGGTCTCGTCTTCTGGGTAGTAGACCAGTGAGCCAGTGGAGCACACTGCTCTCGCTGCTCAAGGTTGCAGGCCACGTGTCAGGGTTGCCTCTCTGTGGAGTTTGTTCCCAGCCGTGGACCAAGATGCCTGCACGTCTTCTTGACAATGTCAGGCTCTGATTATACTGCGATGAATGATTTTCATACATCACCTGCTTATTTTTAGCTAGAGAGATCTATCAACGTGCGTCTTGCTACGATGATGTTCGGACAAAGCCTAACTATCGTCACGCTGTAGTCAACCCACGCTCGCGAGATCTCAAGACTAGTAGCGCCACTGCGGGAGTGGCGGGTGATTGGTCAGCTGAGTGACGTCACGGCTTATCTTATGAAGCTGTAGCCTACGTATGCTTAACCCAACCTTCTTCTGTCGTCTGCTAGTCAGCGAATTAACTGTACACAGGTCAAAGCAGACTGACCGTTTAGGCATGAAGATTTAGTGCTTGGTTGAACTTGCCTATCGCGACACGTACATATTTAAACTAGTATGATACAGTTATATATAACAGATATATATATATATGTGTTAAAGCCACAATGTGCATCTTGTTTCACGGTCTGTCTTTATTTATTCTTACTCCTCATAACCAAACAATTACTATTGCTCAACCACGACAACAACAACTGTTTATGTCGTACAAGATACATTATATATTAGCTCCCGAATTGCTCAACCACGACAACAACAACTGAATATGTAGTACAAGATACATTATATATTAGCTCCCGAGATGTAAGCTCTGGAGCTATCGTTTTCTACTTTATCCGTCCGTCTGGAGTCCGGCGTCCGTCCGTCCGGAGGTGACATTTGCGCACTTTTCTATTAAAGTAATGGACGGATTTATTTGAAACTTAGTATTTATTTATTTTAAAAAAAATATTTCACCGTTCGTATCTGGAGCTTTTTTTTAGCTCAAAAGCTGCTCGAGGAGTCGAGTTAATTTACATGAACAGGCGCAGAGAATTGGCAGGTACAAAAACGGTTCACCCTCTTTGACCTTACCAGCTCTCTCTTCTACCTTTCCCCATGTCGTAGTTGAGGCTTGCTTAAGCCGTTCACGAGAAGGATCCATAACAGCCCTGCAGAACGTTAACGGAGTAATTTCATTTTCGGTCGATACTTCAGACCCTATCCCAGACTCCAAGAGACACGCATTGAGACGCGTGCTTCCTTCAGAAAAAAAACGTCAAAGGTCACAGTAGATATTCCATTGAGTTTAAGAAGATTGGTGTCGGATATCGCAGTGGTTGGATCACTCGCTACTGTGTCGCAAGTTAAGCACCGTCCAGTATGGTTAGCACTTGGATGGGTGACCGCAAAAACGTGAAGCGACAAATAACAACGCCCCCAGTTGACTCAACTGTGACCGAGTACCTACTCTCTTAAGGGTGGGGAAGGTAAAGCAGCGAGGGAGAGAGATGGGCATCACCCTCATTACGCTGGCCCAAGATAAGTGTGATCTCCAACATCACGCTCTCCTACGGTCACAAGGCTATGGGTCTACCTTTACCTTTACCTTAAGAAGCTATGACTGATCGGGTATCTTGAAATTGATGGTATTTTCACCAAAAACAGAAAGAGAGAGAGAGAGAGAGAGGGATGGAGGGAGGGAGGGAGAGAAAGACAGAGAGAGACAGATAGAGAAAGACAGAGAGAGACAGATAGAGGAAGACAGAAAGAGACAGATAGAGGAAGACAGAGAGAGAGACAAAGAGGAAGACAGAGAGGGGTTAGTTAGTTATTCATTGCTTACAGGGTCCAGCGGACTGCAAAGAACCAAATCAGGACCACAAAATCAGAACCACAACTTGGTTGAAAGATGACTCACCCCTGATTCGTATAAAAGATGTGCTGAAACAATTCTAGTGGTAACACTGAAGGCACTCCACCAGCCGGTCGCTTTAAATAAAGGCATACCACGCAGGGGACGCTGAGGCTATATTCTAATTTATCGAACCCCCATTTACAAAACCAAAATAGAATATAAACATCATTATAAAATATCAACAAAACACACATATATAAAATGCCTACACTGCTACATAATAAAATCATAGGAAGACCGTTTGGCAGAGGGAGACACAGAAAGAGAGAGAGAGAGAGAGAGAGGGAGAGAGAGAGAGAGAGAGAGAGAGAGAGAGAGAGAGAAAGGTGGGGGTGGGTTCGAGAAGATGAGAAAGTGGAGAGAACTGCAAAGTACAATCTTTGCACGCACGCACACACACACACACACACAAACTAAAAAATGAGACCTGCAGAATGCCAATAATCGTCCACACTCACCCGCTTTGGGCCTGCACACACGGAGAGAGAGAGGGGGGGAGAGGGAGAGAGAGACACACAGAGGCAGAGTGAGAGGAGAGGGGAGATGGGGTGGAAGGAAACAGGGAGAGCCGGCGACAGAGACAAAGCGAGACAGGGACAGAAAGATATATCTTTAAATCCTCGACCTTAGATAACATTTATGTGGATAGAAAATAAGAACATCCGAAAAGGGACAGTGTGTCAAACCATCTTTAACACAAGCCGCCGTAGCCGGAGTCAAAACTTGCCAGGCTAACTCCCACAAATTCACTTGGGCCCCACCTTGGAAAGCGAATAAATTTGAATCTTTTCTTCAGCTTAGATATGGCGTTTTTGCCTGCAAGGTAGCTGTGGACAAGCTTCGCTTTAGCAGAAAATGTCGAAAGACGAAAAAAAAAGGATAAAATAAAAATTTTAAAAAGGCAAGAGAATTAGAAAGCAAAAAGGCAGTGACGACGACTACCGCAGGACATCTGAAGGTTGAATCGGAATCGGTGGTCTGTTGAATTGGAACCCATTTTTGAATGTGAGCGTGCTGAATGGATAGGGAGTCGAGAAGGGCAGACGATTGGGACATCAAAGAGACCGAGAGCTGGGAGCTGTCAAGACCCCTTTCACCTCTCATCAGGCACCCCGCCACGGTCATGTCCGCTTTTTGCTCCCGTCATGCCACGCCAACAAACGCACCCAGAAACGTTTTTGTACATCCCCCAAAGCCTTAGAAACAGTGGAGAAGGAACGAAAAGTTCGAAACTATCGCCTCCATTTCCGCAATGAAACTGTTACCCTAACCCTAACCCGATTAATATTAAGTACGAAACTAATAGAGTCAGACACGTGCTGGCAAAGGTCGGACTCTCGCTACAATAAAATTACGAAACTGTTGTTGTAAAACTCCAGCTGAACAAGAAAGTTCGAAACTAAAAGAGTTAAAATCTAATATCGCTGTGAGAAAATTACGAAACTGTTAATGCCTCAGCGTCGTATGAATTCAATATCTAAAACCTAAACAATCAGACACTTTCTGACAGAAACTTGCAAGACATGTATTGCCTCGACTCCGAATAAACTCAATATTCAAAACTGCTGCGAGTCATGTTCTTGGTGAGTGAAAATAACAACAAGAAAACGACAACGACGACAACAAACAAACAAACAAACAAACAAACAACGAGAGTGTTATCAAACTTCTTATGGTCTTAGCTCTCTCTTTGAACTCAACATTTGAAGCTAAAGAATCAAATAAAACTCTCCCATCCTATTTTATCCTATCCTACCCTATCCAGTAACTCGAAAGTCGTTGGGTCATCACAGATGATCGTTTAACCAGCGCACTCCATTCTTCCTCTGTCCTCAGCAACCCTCATGGCTTCGCTCAGTGTCAAGCCAGTTTATTCTCGAATTCTTGAATGATCAGAATGAATGAGAATTACGAACCCTATCATTGTCCTTACTCTCAATAAACTGAAATTTTTATTAGGGTATTTAGAATCATAATGTTTTTTTTTTTTTTTAAAAATAACAGAACATAAAGAAAATCAAACGTTTTCTAAAACGACTGCTTAGTGGATTGCTACGGCAGGCAAGCTCATTAAGACCTTTCTTTCCCTTCGCTTCCAAGCAAAATGTTCTCCCAATGTTATTAAGAGTCTGATTTGTTCCATATTTATCACCAGTATGACCCTCTCCTTACCCAGCCAACAGTTCTCGTAAACCCTTATTTTAGTCGGCCATAGCGCTTAACTCTTTCATTCCATATTCCTTTTTAAGCTTTCCTCTTTCTTTCTTTTTTTCTTTTGTTAACCCCTTCTTTTGACGGGTTTAATAGATTCAAGCAAATATTATGCGTAATGATTATGGCACAAGAAGTTCATGATCACGTGCTTAATCTCTCCAATTAATGAAGCACCCGCCTAACGAACCCCCCAAAAGTCAATATCAGGTGGAAAAAAAAAATGCAGACAGGTCGCAGACAGTGGAGGTGGGGTGCTGTCAGGCCAGGCTTTTGGAAAAAAAAAACAACTGTGGAATTGTTACAACTGCTTTCAAAAGCCTGGGAAATTCATGAAAGCTTTCCTCTTCTGATATTCAAAGATTTTCCTTTGATTTTGTATTCAACCCTAACTCTAATTTATTAATATAGTTTTTTAAAATGTCACCATACTCGTCCTTCACCGTCAATCTCATTCTGACACCTTGGGCTTTAGTTTTTGTGTTAAGTGCAGACTTCCAAGATTCGTCTCTTTGAAAGTTACTTTAAGCTTACAAAGCGCTGCCCAGTCTGAGAACGATGGCACAGACTATAGGTGAGGAAGGGTATCTGAAAACTTAAAGTGAATTTGAGGTCATTTTTTCCTCCAAATATTTAACTACTACTACTACTACTACTACTACTACTACTACTACTACTACTACTACTACTACTACTACTACTACTACTATAGGATATTATCACTAGTTTTTTCTTTAATGGAACTCAAAGCTCAGCGATCTGAAGAGATCGTTATTGCAGAAGTCGGAATAGAAAAATTAATAATTTATTTGTGATTTTTGAAGGTTTAGATTGACTGCACCTTATACCGATATTTAAGGGAGAGAGAAAACTGGAGTACTCGGGGAAAACCCTCGGTGAACTGAAAAGTCTTGTATCTAAGTGACGTAAGTTCGTCCCACGCGGGGGTTGGAACCCGCGACCTTCGGCACAGGAAAGCAGTTCCCTACCCACTGAGCAACCAACCAACCTCGCTACGCAGTCCCCTATACGCTCCGTGTGTCCGGGGACGTTAATTTACTAAAGAAGAAGAAGAAGAACCTCGCTATACAGCATGATCACAGAAGAGTTTGTAAATCACATTATTGAGGCCAAAATCTGAGGTCATTTTTGTGTCAAATTTGTACATAGAGGAGTAGATTATAACACCCCCCCCCCCAAACAAAATCAACACACACACATAAAACATTATTGAGCTGAAAGGTCTGAAATAAGCGTGTAAACACGCAGCTTTAACAAAAATTCCGCCCCTTTATATATATATATATATATATATATATATATATATATATATATATATATATATATATATATATATATATATATATATATATATATATATATATATATATATATATAAAATTATTTTTTTTAATGTTTGATTTTCGATACTTTATTGTCCCTTTTTATCGGGAAATTCTGAGTCCCCTCCCTTTGGGAAGGCGTAGTCGCAGCCTGTGGCGCGCCCAAACCTAACTATATTAGTTGTGGTTTTTGAACATTTTTGCTGGGGGAGCAAAACCGGAGTAGCCGGAGAAAACCCCCGAGACATTAGCCGAGTCGAAAGCAAATAATATTCGGAGAAACATAACGCCCAGAGGCGGGATTGATCCCGCACCAGTCAGGCGCCATTGGTTTCTGGCCTGGTGACAGGGCGCCTTAAACCACTTGGCCATAACGCCACCTCGCGAGTTGCCTACTATACGTGTCAAACGAACCAGCAGGTCGAGAACCGAGTCGACCAAAAACGGCCATCCATAAGGAAAACCCGCTGATACTGTTGTAATTGCGTGGAGTCCCGCACACATACAACTCCAGGTTATCCGCCCTTGTATATTACGTATTCTAAGGGTATTCTACGTCACCTACAGTACTTACAGCAGACGACCATTTCAATGATCGGACACGAAGTTTAGATTCAATTATCGCAAATATTAGACAACCCCTCACCTGACCTCCCCCCTCCCCACAAAAACAAGAAAGAAAGAAAGAAAAGAGAAAAAGTAAGAACATTCATAACTTTTTTCTTCTAATATTTATAATAATTGTAACTAAACTTGGAAAGACTGCTGCGCTCCCTTGTCATCTCCATCTTCCTATACGCTTGCGAAATATGGACCCTCACAGCAGGTCTACAACGAAGAATACAAAGCATTGAGATGAGGTGCTACAGAAGACTTCTGTGCATTTCCTAAACCCAGCACATGACCAACGACGAAGTCCGACAGACCATCACACAAGCCATTGGACAACACGATGACCTGCTCACAGTGTTGAAAAAAATAGAAACTCCGATGGTATGGCCATGTCACCAGACCTTCAGGTCTTGCAAAGACCTTCCTGCAAGGAGGTAGAAGAAGAGGGAGACCGAAAATGAGGTGGGAGGACAACATTCGAGAATGGCCTGGTTTGACATGGAGCGAAACCATCAGGGTTGCTGAGGACAGGGAAAGATGGAGTACGCTGGTTAAACGATCATCTGTGGTGCCTCTACGACCTCTGAGTTACGGGATAGGATAGGATAGGATAGGATAAGATAGGAAACTATACTTATTACCTTTAGCATGAATTAGATTTTTTTGTGGGGGAGGGTAAGAGAAAGGAAGGAGGCGGGTGGGGTGGGAGGGTGGTGGGTGGTGGGTGGGGAGCGCAATAATTTTGATGTCGACTTCAGACGCACTTTAAAAGCCACAGGACGTTGTGAACTGAGCTACCCCGTCTTTTTTTTCTTTCTCTCTAGCTACACGTGTAGGTCACACCGGGGGTGTTTTTGGTCGGGTGCAGGGAAGCGGCAAAAGTCTTAATTGCTAACAGTTTGAGGAACTCTTCACTCCCGTCATCAACGTGGCGCCGCGCCACCTGGAACAGACAATATGACTTGCCTATATCTGATTTTAGACAATCCCTCAAAGTGGAAAGAGAGAGAGAGAGACAGAGAAAGAGACAGACAGAGAGACAGAGATAACAATTTTTTAAAATTTTATTTTGCAAGGGTAAAAGAGTAAGCGCTGTATGCGCTTTTTTTACATCTTGCCCTTGTGGCTTGTAACGATAACTGTAAACTACAATAACGTAATGTTACAACATTAACATCATGGAACAATAGCAAATAAACAAGGCCATTATTAGATAATATCATTTTTCAAACAAAAATATCGTTGTTAATACCCATTAACAACAATTAATATTCATTTAATTTTTTAATGTGATTTAGTAGATGTATTTTAAATGATGTAAATTTAGATGCTGGAGTGCGGGGGTCTTCGGGAAGGTTATTCCACAAAGTAGAACTGGAATAAGCAAGAATATTTTTGAAAAGATCAATTCTTGGAAACTGGAACATTTAATTTTGTAGACGATCTGGCAGGGGTTTTTGGGGGGCGAAAAGAGAAGAAAGATATGGAGATATATTGCCAGAAAGGATCTTGTGACTGAGAGAGAGGGAGAGAGAGAGAGAGAGAGAGAGAGAAACCCCCTTTATTAAATTTTAGACTGTCAGCAAGGAGTATCTCATATTAATGAGAGAGGGACAGAGAGGGAGAGCGAGAGAAAGAGAGAGAGGGAGAGAGAGAGAGAGAGAGAGAGAGAGAGAGAGAAAGAGAGGGTGGAGGTAGATGGGCTGAGTGAGTGGAAGAGAGAGTCTCTGACGTCCTATCCTATCCTATCCTATCCTATCCCATAACTCGGAGGTCGTAGGGGCACCACAGATGATCGTTTAACCAGCGTACTCCATCTTTCTCTGTCCTCAGCAACCCTGATGGTTTCGCTCAGTGTCAAACCAGTCCATTCTCGAATGTTGTCCTCCCACCTCTTTTTCGGTCTCCCTCTTCTTCTATCTCCTTGCACTGTGCCTTGCAGGATGGTCTTTGCAAGACCTGATGATCTGTTGACGTGGCCATACCATCGGAGTTTCCGTTTTTTCACCACTGTGAGCAGGTCATCGTGTTGTCCAATGGCTTGTGTGATGGTCTTTCGGACTTCGTCATTGGTGATGTGCTGGGTATAGGAAATACCCAGAAGTCTTCTGTAGCACCTCATCTCCATGCTTTGTATTCTTCGTTGTAGACCTGCTGTGAGGGTCCATGTTTCGCAGGCATATAGGAAGATGGAGATGACAAGGGAGCGCAGCAGCCTTACCTTGGAATGTAGACTGATGGTCCTGTCTTTCCAAATAGGCTTCATCCTCGCCAGGGCAGCAGTTGTTTGTGCGATCCTGGAGAGGACTTCCTGTCGGGACCCATTGTCTGATACAATGGCTCCTAAATATTTGAAGCTATGCACTGTGTTGAGGGATTGGCCTTGGACTTTGATGTCCGTGTTGATGCCATTGGTGTGGTTGGTCATCATTTTGGTCTTCTCTGCACTTATTTCCGTTCCATAGGCTCTGGAGGTGGTGTCAAGCCTCTGTACAAGCTGTTCAAGTTCTTGTTCTTCTCCAGCCAATCCATCAATGTCATCCGCAAAACGTAGGTTGGAGATTGCTCTTCCCCCTATGCTGACTGTGCTTTCGTGGTCTGCAAGGGCATCTGACATGATGCGATCTAGGAAGATGTTGAAGTGTGTATGAGAAAGTAGGCATACCTGACGCACACCGATTGTTGTTCTGAACCAGTTTCCGATGGAGGACTGCACTGGTAGCTTTGTCATACAGGCTTTTGATGACTTCAATAATTTTAGGGCTGATGTTGTTCACTCTCATGGTTGCCCACAGAGCTGCATGCCAGACTCGGTCAAACGTTTAGTCTACGAACACATGATATAGATGTTGTTGGTACTGTAGGTATTTCTACGTATATCTGACGTAGTTAAGAAAAATCAATGATAATAATGATTGGGTGGCCGGATGGCACAGTGGGTTAGTGGCCAGTGTCCTATGCCGAAGGTCGCGGGTTCGCTTCTCGCAAGGAGCCAATTGGTGTGACTTACGTACGAGATTACTCAGGTCCCTGAGGGTTTTCTCCGGATACTCCTGTTTCCTCCCTCCCTTCCATAATGGTATTGGAGACTGTCAATCTAACATTTCACAAATAACATTGGATTTTCTGTCCGTCTCCTAACACGATCTCCATGCCTTTACACCACATGTTTGAGTGATAGGTATGTGTTTGTTGTGTATGTGAGAGCGTGCGAATCATTTGAGCGTGTATGTTAGCAAAGATCACCGGTTGTTGAGTCTGATTGGTGATTTTGGGAAAAGCGCGTATATGGCACCTAGTATTATTATTAGTTTGATGATGATGATATCCTATCCTATCCTATCCTATCCCGTACCTCTAAAGTCGTTGGGGCACCACAGATGATCGTTTAACCAGCGTACTCCATCTTTCTCTGTCTTTAGCAACCCACATGGCTTCACTCAATGTCAACCAGTCCATCCTCGAATGTTGTCCTCCCACCTCTTTTTCTGTCTCCCTCTTCTCCTGCCTCCTTGCACCGTGCCTTGCAGGATAGTCTTTGCAAGGCCGGATGCTCTGGTAGCGTGGCCATACAATCGGAGGTTCAGTTTATTCACTATGATGACTAGTACTAATACTATACTACTGCTACTGCTACTACTCCAACGACTTATATTTCGCACATAATTATCTCATCGTACAAGGTGATTTATGGCGCCTGCTCTTAAACGATATAATTTCGACTGTCGAAGTAGATATCATTATTCCTCTCTCTCTCTCTCTCTCTCTCTCTCTCTCTCTCTCTCTCTCTCTCTCTCTCTCTCTCTCTCTCTCTCTCCCCTGATCTGACAGGTTGAGCTTGAATCTCAACAGATTGTGGATTCTGACTCAATAAGGTGCTCTCTCTCTTTCTCTCTCTCTCTCCCCTCCCCCACTCTCCCCCCCCCCCCGCCTCTCACACTGGACAAAAAAAGCCGAGTATCGTGTAGGAAATCATAGCGGAATATAAGGATGAACTGATCTTTGTCTTTTTCTGCTCTGGCTGACTTGGGCTAAGTGGACAGTTGAGTGCGCGGCGTGGTCTCAAAGAGTTAATCCATGGAAAGCGCCGTTTCATTTAACCCATTGCTGGCGGGGTGTTGTGAGAGCCCTTTCCCCCCAACCTAGGTTCTTGTGGCGTTTTTAATAAGTGTCTTGTAAACACACACACACACACACACGCACACCCACACAAACTCTCTCTCTCTCTCTCTCTCTCTCTCTCTCTCTCTCTCTGATGTGATTCAAAAAGACTAGTATTAAACGAACATGAGATTCGTTTGGTCGGAGTGTACAGTTAAGTTTTGCCTCATCCTCTTTGCAGCTTCATTGATGCACTTAGCGCATTTATCTCTATAATCAAAGCAACGGTTCTGGCTAATGGGTTTTATCTATTTTCTGCAAGCCGTTCTACCACATCCAAACCTTTTTAAATTAGGACTTAAAATCTGGCAATGGAGATGTTTCCTTTCCTGTTTCGTAATCTTGACACTCCCATCAGAAAAAAAAACAACCTAACCAATTGCTGTTCCAGTACAGAAAACGCATAAAACTTTTTTTTTCCTCCAGACAGAGGAAACGTGATTGACTTCGTTTAATTTAAAGTAGTCGTAGTAGTAAAAAGATTTTAATTTATTTTCTTTAATCATATTTACAATTACATTTTTTTGTATCTGGACACTGCGACCCAGCACAGTCGGAAATCAACAGAGTTGTCGTCCGTGATTTTGCAAGAGCGTCGATGGTAGCGCAGCGTGTAGGTCACAGACATAATGTTGGTTGAATGGGCCAATTTTCATTTCCATCAAATGGAGCGATATTGGCTCTTTTGTTGATGTACAAGCACTGCGGCCTACATCAGAAGAACGCCTTGACACATGCTTTGACATCGAGTCATAAGCCCTTTTATGATCTAAACATGATCCCAAAAGCATTAGCGCGACAGCAATTGCTTATTGCATTCCAATGTACTGTTTAGCCGCACCGACATACCCCGCTGAGCTCAATAAAAACTACTTTGAAACGATTACTAGCACGCCTTCAAACGATGTTCTCTTCTCACTCACCACAAAGAGCACTGTTAAATGTATAATATGCAGAATGCGGTGAATATTGGTTAATAGCTTTAAAATGGAAGAAATTACATAGGCTGTTATGTATATTGTGATTATAACTGCTCGTTATGGTAGTAGTGTTTAATTGACATTTACAGACAAACTATCTACCGTCACCGTCACTACTACTACTACTACTACTACTACTACTACTACTACTACTACTACTACTACTGCTACTACTACTGCTACTACTTCTACAACAACAACAATAACAACAACAACAACAACAACAATAATAATAATAATAATAATAATAATAATAATAATAATAATAATAATAATAATAATAATAATAATAATAATAATAATAATAATAATAAGGGTATTTATATATCGCTTTTTCCTAATGACAGATCAGTTCAAAGCGCAGTTCCTCATCATCGTAACCATCATCATCATCACCACCATCGTCAAAATTCTTATCATCACCCCAATT
Organism: Oncomelania hupensis; assembly: GCA_036898135.1. Taxonomy (NCBI): domain Eukaryota; kingdom Metazoa; phylum Mollusca; class Gastropoda; order Littorinimorpha; family Pomatiopsidae; genus Oncomelania; species Oncomelania hupensis. The sequence goes on from CM072519.1 coordinate 62,617,347, forward strand.
ATCATCTTGACTATCATCATCATCATCATCATCATCATCATCATCATCATCATCATCATCATCATCATCATCATCATCATCATCATCATCATCATCATCATCATCATCATCCATATAAGTGTGCATTAATTCTTCCTTGATATTATGAATGCCAGAATGCCCCAAAGAATGACACAGATTGTTAAAGTCGTTCTGCTGGTGTTGCGACTGTTGTGTCCTTCCGACCTTCTGGACATGGATCGGTGACTCTTGAACCTCATGCGCCTTACCATGGGAATTCACTTCCAGCTGAGTTTGATGGATAGCCCGCATCTGGTTGTTTCTTGTGACAATATTAACAGCCTGAATCAATTCGTAACAAAACAATCATCATTGACTCTTCAAAAATTGTCATTGATTAACGGATATAACTTTCTAAGACGTAATTTTGGTTCATTTACTACCGAATATTGATATACTTAGTATCTAGGATTTGTATATATCTTTGTGTGTGTTTGTTGTCATTAAAAACCCGAAGATAAACTCCTGAATAAGTGCATTCACGTTTGCGCGATAATAAATTGCAACATTTCTTTTTCATTTACAAAATGAAAACTTACAATTAAGCACAAACGCAGTGGCATTTCTTGTAAATTTAGCCAAATAAAATAAAACACGTTTGTCATGCAAAGAGCTTACATTACGTTGTAGTGAGTATTGTTGATTAAATTCAACTTTATATAACGCAACAATCCATTCTCCTTCTGGAAGAGGGATGTACTGCTTACAATGCCTAGTTTACATGGGGAAAAGGAAGAGCTATATGTCACAGTGAAGCATGAAACCTAATGGTCAGACAAAGCAATGCCGTAGAGAGACTAAAAGCATGAGCTGGAAGAGAGTTCCAGCCACACCTCGCGCCATGAAAAACACAACGAGAAAATAATCAAATACCAATTTGGCTAAACCGAGACAATTTGCCAAAGACTAAAGGTCTCGCTCCCTACAGATTCAGACGCAGAGTGACAACCAATCAAATTACGCGGTCCATGTGCCGCGCGCGACCCAACCAACGACGCCGTCTCAAGGCTCTCTGGAGGCACATCGACGCCTGCACGCGCGACAGCTCAGCTGGAAAGGGCGAACGTCAGTAATCGAATTATCCACTGAGAGACACAGATATGTCCCCTAAGGATCAAAACAAGCAACCAGATGGTTAGTGTGGTACCGCTTGCTTTTCTTAAACAGGGGCGCGGGTACCAAGTTTAGAAGACAGGAACGCAGGATGGGCGCCAGTCCCTGAGGATAGAGACTGGAAACTGCCATTTTTCATACATGATGGCAATTGGGGGGAAAAAGGGTTTGTTTGCTGGCTTGGTTCTAGTCCCACAGAACTCTGCTGCTGCACTTACTGCCGGTCTGGCTAGCGTTAGCCACCATGCGCTCTGACAACAACGATGTATTTAGCCTGAACCGCTGTCTGGAACATCAGCCTGGGCGTACTTGCGTCGGCCTCGCACGCCGAACATCGCAAACAAAAGAAAGAGACATTCAGTTTCTCTCAAGCGAAACTTAAAATTACGGACAGCGAATAAACATTGAATGAACATTGGTGAAGCTTAACGGCATCAACCACCATTGGCGATATGGCAGAAACCTTGAAAAAAGAGGGACAGGGACCTAAATCAATACTGAACCACCAGAGCAATCATATTGCTAATAAGGACAGTGAAAAAACGCCAATTTTATGTCGTCCACCACGGAATTGGAAACAGGGTTCATCAGTGTGCCAGGCGGACGCTCTACCACCGAGCCACGGCGGTGGGACCTAAACATCAATCGACGATTGTCAGCGTAGCAATTAGCTGCAGTTTAATTCAAGCTCTCGAGCCTTAAGCACAGCGTTATAAATCACATGACATACACATACCGAAACTGTGATCGTTCGTTGTGCGTGTGGTATGATGTGATTTTTTAATGTGCTGTCACTGTCATTGGTCAAACTGAGATGTTGTGCTGGGTTGTGTTCTATTGTATTGTATTGTATTGTATTGTATTGCACTGCATTTTATTGTACTGCATTTTATTGTGTTGCATTGCATTTGCTTGTTTCAGCGTTCACAGTCACAACATCTTATACATTGTCCCAGGGCATGCCTGACCATGGGAACAAGTATTAGCTGGACCCTTTAAAACACTGATGCCAACAAAGCAGCCTGTAGCGAGGGACTTCCTGACAATACTTGATGTCGCTTTATAACTTGCAACATAGGAAAGGGCGAACACATTTATCCTCACTTGGGGGAGAGGAGAGAGAGAGAGAGAGAGAGAGAGAGAGAGAGAGAGAGAGGGGGAGGTTTAACTTCAATACATAATATACCTTGGCAAACACTGTGTGAAAGTTATGCTTAAGTTGTAAAAGCCATTCATTGTAAAACTTTCGTGCTAAGCTACTTTATTATTATTTATTTATTTATTTTATTTATTGAATCGTTCTTATATAGCGCTTTTCCAGCTCAAGAGCTGCTCAAGGCGCTGGCCGATACAGGATCTTCTAACTCAAGCCGCCCGAGACGCCAACTTGCAGCCTTTGGGCGCATCGTAATAACGCTCCAGACAACTGAGCACAACCTGAGCAGCCTGAAGAAGGACCTAGGTGCATGATGGGTGTGTTCTTGCCACCGGCACTCACCCATCTAGGACATGAGCGTCAGGATCTTTAAAGTCCGTTATGATGGAATGTATGCGACACAGACTAGACCTCGGTTTATACTCTCATCCGAAGGAGTAGGAAACGGGAGTAAAGTGTCTTTCCCAAGGACCCAACACAATGCCCCGGCCTGGGCTCGAACCCGGGACCTTCAGATCCGCAAGCCAAAGCTCTACCATTAGGCCACCGTACCTCCCTTACTTTCATTTAACGTTTTCGCTGGGTTGTGAATCCCTAATGTTCCAAATAGGATAATTACTGTCATTACACTAACAACTTTGTCATCCTTCATTTTGCCAGGAAGTCCGGGTTTACATTTGTTTTAGTAACATTACATTTCATATCCAATGGCTTTTTGTGTGTATACTACTCGTCCCCTTCCACAGGACGCCTTCTTTCACACGGTACAGCAATACCATTTGTAAAAGTAGTATCCACCCACATTCTTATATTTTTCTTTTTATCTTAACATAGTATTGTGCTGGGTTGTGTTTTATTGTATTGTATTGTATTGTATTGTATTGTATTGTATTGTACTGCATTTTATTGTATTGCATTGCATTTGCTACAAGGTAGAGGAGGAGGGAGACCGAGGAAGAGGTGGGGGGAAAACGTTCGAGAATGGTCTGGTTTGACACTGAGCAAAGCCATCAGGGCTGCTGAGGACAGAGAGGGATGGAGTATGCTGGTTAAGCGATCATCTGTGGTGCCCCTACGACCTCCGGGTTACGGGACAAGATAGGATAGGATAGGATCTTAACACATAGATTTAGTTTAATTTTCATAAACGTGTCATTAAACCTGAACAAATCAATAGGCCTATATATACATACTGTCTGTGTCACTCTGTCTCTGTTTCTCTCTCTCGTTCTGTCCCTCCCTCTTTCCATTCCTCTCTCTCTCTCTTTCTCTCTCTCTCTTTCTCTCTCTCTCCCTCTCTCTCTCTAGAGAAAGAGGAAGGGAGGGAGGGACAGACAGAGTGACACAGTCAGAGGGAAAGACACAGAGACAGAAAGACAAAGAAAAGAGAGACAGAGATGCTTACAGAGGGAGAGACAGAGATGCTAACAGAGGGAGAGACAGAGATGCTAACAGAAGGAGAGACAGAAAAAAAGAGAGATAGACTTACAAAGGGAGAGACAGAGAAAAAGAGAGATACACAGACACAGAGGGAGAGACAGACATGCTAACAGAAGGAGAGACAATACAATACAATACAATACAATACAATACAATACAATACAAGATTATTGCTTTAGGTCCAGCGGACTCTTCCGAGCCAAATCAGGACCAGACAGAAGGAGAGACAGGGAAAAAGAGATATAGACAGACTTACAGAGGGAGAGACAGAGAAAACGAGAGATAGACAGACACAGAGGGAGAGACAGACATGCTAACAGAGGGAGAGACAGAGAAAAAGAGATAGACAGACTTACAGAGGGAGAGACAGACATGCTAACAGAGGGAGAAACAGAGCAAAAAATAGACAGACTTACAGAGGGAAAGACAGAGAAAAAGAGAGATAGACGGACTTACAGAGGGAGAGATAGAGAAAAAGACAGATCAATTCTTGGAAATTGAACATTTAGTTGAGAAATAGTTTGGGACATTTAGAAAAGAAAGATACAGAGAGAGAGAGGGAGGGGATCCAAATTGGACAGAGAGAAAGCAGAGAGGGGGGAGAGGGGATGGAGAGAGGGAGAGAGAGATAGAGAGAAAGAGACAGAGAGAGATAGTGACTGACAGTTAGAGAGACAGAGAGACGGACACATAGACAGAGACAGACAGAGAAAGAGATGGGGAAGAGAGAGAGGGAGAGAGATGGGGAGTGGGGTGGTGATAAGGGAGGTTTGTGTGTGTGTGTGTGTGTGAGAAGAGGGAGACCAATAGGTGAGTGGGAACCAAGGGAAAAAAAATCAATCTACAACATTAACAACGTTTCCATAACCAAAATGATTCATGTCCTGCAGAGAAAACGACTGCGGCAGGACCATAGCATCGTCCACTAACGGTCTTCCCGGTCCCTAGTGGTCCCCAAAGGGATGGAGAGGCGAGTGGCTTGCATGGGGCATGTTTGTGGTTACACTATCCATTACGATGGCCTTCGTTCACAATGCCCACTAGCCTCTTTCCATGTCGTTTAAACACATTGAGACGCGGGAATGCTTGTGGAAAGTCCATTGCGATTTGCAGGCTAGCTTCTTGCAATAAAATTATCTTCAAATTGGATATGAACGCAACTACTAAAATACAGCAGGTTATAATGCTAGCATAGTTTTCTTTCCCCCTTGGCTTGTTTTACCGGAACATCTGCAAGCTTTGCAGAAATGTGATAGTACAGCGGCAAGAAATCATGGACTTGCCTTTACACAATAAATACGTTTGAGTTTGATTGATTGATTGATTTATTGTTGCTTTAGGTCCAGCGGACTCTTCCGAGCCAAATCAGGACCGGACAACCCCCGATCCGCATAAAAGATCTGCTGAAACAACCCCAGTGGGAAAATTGAATGCCCTCCACCGGCCAGTCACTTTACAATAAAGACATCCCACGCGGGGGACGGCTGAGGGTTGACCTCAACTACGCGAACACCCCGGTTACAAAAACAAAATAGAATACAAACATCATTATAAATCATCAACAAAACACATACATATAAAATGCCTATAGTGCTAAATAGTACAATCATAGGAAGCCCTAGTGACCACCCGGCAGAAAGCGTCCAACACTCCCAAGCTGATCTAACAGACCTCATACACAAACAAGGAGTCTTGTCCAGGAAGAGTTTTCAAGAAAAAAGGTAGGTCATTGATCTAGCGAAGAAGAAGATAGTATAGCAGAGTGAAGGACAGAGCAGGAATGGGAAAGAGTAAATGAGGAAGACAGCGACAGTGGGAATTTAAAGCACTAAATTTCCATAAAGTGGGGATACTATTTATACTGAAAACCCCCGGCACTCCAACGGGGGTACTGTTGCCGCAGTGAATCTGTCTTGCCTATAAAGGAAAGACAGATACGTTTGAGTGACGACAGAGAGTCAAATCCCAGATCTAGTCTGTGCACGCACACATTCCATCGCACCGACCTAAAAGATCCTGACGCTCATGTCCTAGACGGCTGAGTGCCGGCTACATAAATACGACCAGCAAGCGCTAGGTCCCTTCTCCCCATCCTCATCGCCCAGGATTGCGCCAGACTATGAGCCTAAAGACTGCGAGTGGGCGCCTCGGGCGGTCTGTATCAGCTAGCGCCTTGAGAAGCTCTTACGCTGGAAAAGCGCTATATAAGAACGATTAAATATATAAATAAATACATAAGAAAGAATCTCTTCTGTCTGTGGCGCTCTGAGTGACCGGTCAGAGAACACACTGATTAATAGCTAGACTAGTATTACAGAGTACTTGTTGAGTACCTGAGTACTGTCCCCGTGGGGGTGCCGGGGGTTTCAGTATAAATAGTATCCCCACTTTCTGGAAATTTAGTGCTTTAAATTCCCACTGTCGCTGTCTTTCTCCTCTGTTCTTTCTCATTCTTGCTCTGTTCTATAAATCTGCTATACTATACCGTCTTCTTCTACGCTAGACCAGTCACTTATCGTTTTTCTTGAAAACTCTTCCGGGACATTATTTGTGTGTGAGGTCTGTTGGATCAGTTTGGGAATATTGGACGCTTTCTGCCAGGTGGTCACTAGGGCTTCCTATGGTGTTATTATTTAGCAATGTAGGCATTTTATATGTATGTGTTTTGTTGATCATTTATAATGATGTTTGTATTCTATTTTGTTTTTGTAAACTGGGGTTCGATAAATTAGAGTATAGCCTCAGCGTCCCCTGCGTGGGATATCTTTATTGTAAAGTGACTGGCTGGTGGAGAGCCTTCAGTTTTACCACTAGGGTTGTTTCAACGGATCTTTTATTGCGGATCAGGGGTTGTCCGGTCCTGATTTGGCTCGGAAGAGTCCGCAGGACCTAAAGCAATAATCATGTAATGTAATGTAACCTGAGTACTGTGATACTAACTACCGGACAGAGAGCATGACGCACTTTCCAATAAAGGTTCCGTGCACAAACATGTTCACAATGTTCAAGCGCTGGCCGCGTTTGCTACATTACATTACATTACATAATTGTTGCTTTAGGTCCAGCGGACTCTTCCGAGCCAAATCAGGACCGGACAACCCCCAATCCGCATAAATCTGCTTAAACAACCCTAGTGGGAAAACTGAATGCCCTCCACCAGCCAGTCACTTTACAATAAAGACATCCCACGCAGGGGACGCTGAGGCTGCACTCTAATTTATCGAACCCCCGTTTACAAAAACAAAACAGAATACAAACATCATTATAAATTATCAACAAAACATATGCATATAAAATGCCTACATTGCTAAATAATAACATCATAGGAAGCCCTAATGACCACCTCGCAGAAAGCGTCCAATATTTCAAGCTGATCCAACAGACCTCATACACAAACAAGGAGTCTTGTCCCGGAAGAGTTTTCAAGAAAAAAGGTAGGTGACTGGTCTTGCGAAGAAGAAGATAGTATAGCAGATTGATAAAACAGAGCAGGACTGAGAAAGAGCAAATGAGAAAGACAACGACAGTGGGAATTTAAAGCACAAAATTTCCAGAAAGTGGGGATACTGAAACCCCCGACACCCCAACGGGGGTGCGTTTGCTACACACACTTGCTCGCTAACGATGAAGCGACAGTGACAGTCAACACACAACTCTAGCCGACACACATCGCACGTGCTTGATAGTCATGACGTAAGTATGTGTGGGTGAGTACGCGCGCGTGCGTGCATGTGTTTGCCTGCGTAGGTGTGTGTGTGTGTGTGTGTGTGTGTGCGTGCCTGCGTGTGTCTAGGAGGCGATGATGAAGACGTGATCCACTTTAACCGTTACTATAACAGGAAGGGCGCCCAGTTGGGTCCAAACATTGGTGCGACAAATGAAAAAAAGGAAAGAAATAAAACATGACCTGTTTCTCTTTTAAGGTATATATCAAGATCTTTTCATGATATACTTGCTAAGTTTGAAATTAATTATTTCAAAGAAGGTTAGTAATTATTGACCTCCATATTTATGTTTTTCTCTTTTGAAATCGACGCTGGTCAATTTACGAAGTTTTGATATGCGAATATGACATACGATTGTTTCATTTCGTGGTTGTCGATTTACTGTAATACCTCGAATAAAGTACAGTAAAAACGTAACGTAAAGATAATAACAAACCAACTAACAATGACCTCTCTCTCTCTCTCTCTCTCTCTCTCTCTCTCTCTCTCTCTCTCTCTCTCTCTCTCGCTCGCTCGCTCTCTTTCTTTCTTTCTTTCTTTCTTTTTGTTGCCAGAATTGTTTTTATTTTTTTTAAACCGCAGGTTCAAATAGTGTGACTGAAGGACACCAACAGACAACGCGATGGAAAAGGTGGCAATAGCCATGCAGAAGAGTATTGTTGAAAGCAACCAAACGTGTTTGAAACCGACCCATATTAGGGAAGTCTCGTGGGCACTGTTTGCTCATGCGTACATCTCTCGTTTCATCGCTAACACCATCCTCCTCCTCCTCCTCCTCATCATCATCATCATCATCAAAAAGAAAGGAGGAAAGAAAAGCGAAGCACAGACAGGCGAAGGTGGAAAGGGACCCAAATGGGCGAAGATCTTTGTTGTGCACTATTTGCAAGCACGACAAATCTCCCTCTCTCTCTTTCCTTTTACTTCCATCTCCACACCTCGTCCCGAAGATAAGATAAGATAAGATAAGATAAGATAAGATAAGATAAGATAAGATAAGATAAGATAAGATAAGTATTTAACAAGAGTAACAGAGTAAGCACTGAGCGTGCTCGTTTACATCTTGCCCTTGGGACGTAATAATAAGGAGAGAGAAAGAGTGAATGAAAGAAAGAGAAACAGAGATACAGACAGAGAGAGACAGACAGACAGAGAAAAAGATTTAAGAGACAGAGAGGGCAGGAGGAGAGGCGCGAAGGTGTAGTAAACAAATCTGTTGGAAGAACACTACCGGTTATTTCATTTTGTTAAAAACTTTTAGAAAGGAGACGAATTGCTTTTAAACTCGCTTTCTCTCCTTCTTCTTCTTCTTCTGCGTCTGCTTCTCAAGCAATTAAAAAGCGGAGAGTCAATTAAGACGGTAAGAACATCCAATCACGAGTGGCAAGGGAAGATGAAACATGTTAGGGCTGAGCCCGGGAGCTGCGGGTGTGAATTGTCGCCATCAGATGGCAAGCACGTCTGCACCCTGCCAACAATGCCGCCATGTTGTTTGTGGTGGTTTCCCCTGCCTTTCGGTGGTTTTTTTTCAAGTAAAGTGTCTAAATGAATCTTTTTGAAGACGGATTGGCAGCTTTCTAAACACAATAGATGCGCACTCTTTTTTGATAAAAGGGTTGTGGAAAAAAAAAAAAATCGACAAAAAAGAAAGATGCTCTTTCTCCTTTTGTCCTACTTTCCAATTTGTGTTTTTACCCGTTCCCCTTTACACCTTTTGTTAACAAGGGGATCATTAGTTAACAAAACTTTTGTTAACAAGGGGATCAT